>CM030894.1:29275897-29875897 GCA_018136845.1 Heterotis niloticus | reverse complement strand
TTTCGTTTCTCTCTCGCCTGTGGGTATGTTTGCCCGATTCCGTGCCCGGTGCCATATAATAGGACCATTAATTGGCAGATAAAAGAAAAGGTGTCACAGTGACTGTATTTTTACCGTACTGAGCGGGCCGTGCATCTCTGGTCCCTGTGGGCAATGTACGCAGCGAGAGCGAGGAGATCCCTGGGATCAGGGATGCAGAGGTGGAAGGGGGTTGCGAGGCAAAGCAGAAGGGGACAAAGGTCCCTGGAGGCCATGTATATAAAAAGATTGAGGTCTTGCATGTATATTAACAAGAAAGAGTTTCCTGGGTGTCTGGGAAATTTATTAGTGATCGATTGAAGTATTGAGGGTCATGTACGGGAGGGGGGGGTCCTTTGCAGCTATGAATTCTTACAGAGAGGGGGTTCCCATTACAGGGAAGTGAAAAATGGGATCTGCCGCATTTTCTTTCTGGGACGGTTGCCAAAAAAAGTGCATCAAGACTATGAGCAAGAGCTGATGCTTTCGACCAGACCCCTTCTTGACATCACCCCTGACACAGTGAAATTTGTTTAGGAACAAGGAACGGTTGTCATACCAGAATCGAGAGGTTGGCTGTAACCAGAGCTCGAACCCCCTCTGCACTACCAGTCCAGCAGTCCAGGAGCTGGTCAAAATTCAAGTGTCTCATTGTGTCTTAAGCATTTCTTGAGGTTTTTCTTGGCGCGTCGGTGTTGTTCTGTGCTGCTGCCGGATGTCGTCTGTTAAGATGGCATTTTTCCATCTCTTGGCGGTGCACGTTTGGATCGAAATGTGGGCACTACAACAAATGCTGAATACGGGAACGCAAAGCCCATCATTCCACTGCTTCTTGGAGGATTCTCTGTTTAGCCTGTTTTCTTCACACGTTCATGGAGCCAAACACAGCCTGATGGCTGCTGAGGTGGTCAGGCTGCCTTCCCCACATCATTGCCCCCAAGCAAAACTCCCTGATGTTTCCTGAAGTCCTTCAGCATCTCGTAACTGCTCAGTCTTGTCTGCAGTTGATGCTTCTTAAGGATCAAATCATAAAAGCACCAGAGGCAAAGAGTTATGGATAAGTTGAGTGATCCCCCTCCTCTTTATTTACATTTGCCCTGCTGTTATTAAAAGTTTACAAATAAGCAACTGTGCTTGTAACCAAAGGCTATGAAATGGTTCAGAACTGATGAGCCATTTTATGTAAATGCTGTATAAACTTTAACTACTAAAATGCTGCTCTCTGCGAGATGATAGTTTTCTCAAAAAAACATTAGCTTGATGCGGTGTCAATTTGAGTCAAACCCTCAACCCCCTCCAAGCGATCCATTACCCTTAACCACTGTGTTTCCCATAATTCTTTGGTACTGGGTTGGGAAATCACACCTGGGATTGGAAACCCGTCCGTAACGGAGAAGCCATTCACGCACACACACATACACAGCGAGCAATTCAAAGTGACCAGTTAAGCTGCAACACACATCTTTGGACTGTGGGAGGAAACAGGAGCCCCTGGCAGAAACCCACACCGAAACAGCCCAGGTGCTGACTGTCGCAGCGGTCGAACAACCTTCAGCGCCGGGTGCACAGTGTGAACGTTTGTGTGTTCAAACGTGAACCCAGGTGAGAGAGTCCCGTTTTCCGCCAAACTTCATTTTTTCTTTACCGTCTTTGTACCGTCACGGGGCGCCAGAATACGCTAGAAAATAATCAGCAGCCACCGTAAGGCACGAACCGCAACGTCAGGGCGATTTGTTTTTCACCCAAGCAATAGGAAGCGATGCTGTAATGAAGTGCAGAAGTTGATTTTCTATATTTTGCGAAATGCCAAATTTATCTCCCGCGCAAGGTTATTATACCAGACCCATGTAAGGAGGACAAAGCCTTGCCAAACATTTTAATAATGTCTTTGCATTATTCTTATATTTCTCCTACAGTGATTACTAAAAAGGTCAGGGGAAAAAACTCAAATGTCACCTGCTGAACATCCCATTACTGAGATACAAGTTCTAGTTATTATATTTGGGAAAGGAAGTGGCGCTTTTATATAACAAAGCCCATAATTGGATTTTGGATCACTTTCAAAAATCTGCGGTGTTCAGGGCTGCAGAGGTTAAAATCATTGGCCAGAACCTCTCTCCGGATCCAAAGATGCAGAACGCTGCTAAATATTTGTCGGGTTGCGGAAAAGTTGCTCCGTCCGTCGCTTCGCCAGGTGCACCTCTGGCCTCTTCTGCACCGACTTTTCCTTGGGGCGGACATCCTTCCATCCGAACGTCAAATACAATTTAAATCCTACTGAAAATAATTCCTAATTTGGATGCTGGGGATAAATTGTTTCTATGAAATGGACTTACATGTCGTTCAAAGCAATGAGGCTTTCTGTACACTTTTTTTTTTTTTTTTACGCTTTTGTACACTTTTTGGTTTTTTTGGTCATCTCGGCAGACTTGAGCTGCTCACAGCCTAAACTTTTCTCCGCACGACTATAGGCTGGCACGTCACGGACGTTGCTAAGCGGCGACGGATGCGGTTGCGCGGTGCAAAAACCCCCGAAACGCCTCTCCGCGCCGAGGAGCCGAATCCGCGCTCGTGCGCGCGCGTCTCCCGAAAGAGGCGCGTGCCGCCGCAGCGATTCGGCGAGAACCGGCGGCGTGAAGGCAAATCGCGTAACAAGAATCTCTTCCCTCCTTTTGATGTCCTGCGAACGTTGCGAGAGCGCTAATGAGACTGAGGACGGCGCCGCCGCTTGCCGGGCCCGCAGATGACTGATAGGAACCGATGTCACGAAAGCGCGGCTGTCATCTTCCCCTCCCTAGAAAAACCGAGGGTGTCTCTTTCCTGGAGCTTGCAGCTCGGTCGCACAGGTAGCGCTCTCAACAGCGGCCTGTAATGATACGAGAGGCAAACAGGTAAAATGGCAGCGGTCCGGCCACTCCTCTCCGTCTCCGCTGCCAGGTGAGCTTGGCTCCTTCAGCCCTGAGACATGAATAATAAGCGGTGGAAAGGTAACAGGATAGCAGAATACATTACATCTTCCCTGCAACGGGACCTGCCTGTCATACAAAACCCAATTAAAGCTTTAACTTCTTATGCACTACAGAAATAAATACAGTTTCCGCTTTTTTAGACGTCATCCTGCCAGGCCGAACGGAGCTGTAAGGCCGCAGCTTAAGCCGATTTGAGCCGTTAACGCGGCTGTTGTTCCACCGCCAAACCGTCGGCAAAGTGTGCAGGAGATACTGTAGATGGAGACGTTTAATCTACCAAGAAGTGGAAGTCCAAGGTTTGGGGGAAAGAATGATGGAGGAGAGAAGTCCCGAATACGGAGGTGAGCTGTAGGGGTGACAGGACGACGTCCCGGGTTGCTCAAAACGAACCGAGAATTTATTTGAAAGTTAAGCTGCTTCATAAGTTGAGGAGCGCTCCTGAGCCAGAGAACCTGAAGGGAAGGAGAAGGGGAACCTTTTGGACTTTGGATGGATGGCGGCAACTTTTCCGTCTTTTCAGGAAGGAAAGCTCTGTGTTTTCCCTCCCTCTTTGCATGATCAGCAGCGATTTTTTCCAGCTTATCTTCTCTTCGTGTGCTTATCTGTTCGCCGTCGTCTTTCCTGTTTGTCCGTCTGTCTGTTCATCTATATTTATTTATGCACCTGCTCATTCATATTTATATTTATACTCTGCCTCAGCTTGTCTGCTGCTTTGCTGCTGTTATGCTGTCTGTTAGGACTGAACTTCATGGTCCAAGGCAAAGTGCATTTTGTTAAATTCTCTCTTGCGTCTCCTTTGTGCGCGTGAAGAGCGTGAACCTTGAACCTCTTTTGTGGGAGCTGAATATGAATTGGATAATGAAACCCTTTGAAAAGCATGCAAATCAAACTGAAGTACTTCTGTTTTTGTGCCCCGTGCTAATAGAACCTGTTTTTCCCCCGAATGTCGGAGCAAATGCACTTTTTTATTAGCCCGGTCAAAGGTATTTTGCAATTTGCAGCGGACCAACCGAAACAAAAAACAAGTCAAAGTGCAGCTGAAGGAGGCCTAGGCTGCAAGGGTTTGAATCAAAGGCCCTCGCCTGTTCTTTGTGCGCTTGTGTGGGTTTTCTCCCACAGTCCAAATATAGGTGTTTCAGGGTGCCACCAAATTGCTCGCACCAGCTAACCACGTGCACCTGCGTGCGAACGTGATGGACTGGCCTCCCCATCCCCACCGCAAGTGGACACGCGGCGATTTCAGGACGGGCTCTGGGCCGCCACCCCGATGAGCACAAGTGCTTCAGGAAAAGCGATCGAGTCCATTGTGTAACGTAACAGCTTTCCGCTATAATACAGCGCTTCGGTCTTGACGTTCAATGGCCTGTATAAGTAAATGCCGACTTCTAATTACTTTTCCATTTAACATCGCTAATACGCTTCATTCTGACACGCAAGTGGAATAAAAAAAAGAAACGCACGTTGGCTCGCTCGTGCAAAGAACGGTGCGCAGGAAATTAATGGGCAAAGACAGCCAAAGCGCAGCTAAAACCGGAGGACTCTCGCTCACCTGCGTCAGGTGATGCGGTTCCGTCCCCCGATGATCAACGGATAGGAGGACGAAAGGTAACTGAAAGAAACTCCCCGGCAGCTCCCGATGAGCTCTTTTTATTCATTTGACGGCCCAGACAAATAAAACGTACGTATTTGCACAACAGCCCAGCATCTCTGACTGTAAAGAAACCTTCCAGCATTTAATAAGGATGGAAAGGGATGCGACTGCTGCCGGAGCGTTCGGTTCTCACCTCTAAATGAATCGAACAAACCCAAAAAAAAAAAATGTTTAAAAAAATACGTGCAAAAATTAATGAAGCCTTTTCGCGCCCTTTGGTCGCCGCCCGGTCCGGGGCGACGGCGTCGCCGCGCGTGAATCCGCTAATGACGGCTCCGCTCGAGTTCCCCCGGCGCCACATCTCTCGCGAGATTGGAATTTGGGCTTTGCGTGCTGCGAGCCGGCGGAACCGCTTTGCGCTGACCTTTAGAGGCGACGTTCTCATCTTTTTTCGTAACAATCCAATTAGAGCCGTCGTTCGATGTTTGCCCGGCCAATCGAAATGTTTGCGGCTTCAGCGAATAATTAAATTTGATAAAAACGGGCGAGGTCGAGCCCGCAGCAGGGCATTGGGCGCAGCCCGGGCTTCGAATTAATGATGTGCCGGGTAACCTTTACGCGCCCATGTCCGTGGGCCACGAGACAGCACTTTGAAACACGCTAAAAATACACGCAGGTATTCATAATAGGAGACCGGGAAAGAGCCGCGCTGTCGATCCCGCCGTTTTGGACATTTGAACTGGTTGCCGTCCCTTAGGGTTGTTATTGGTTGTTAAAGTTTTTCTGCCGCTACTTTTTTTTTTTTTTTTTAAAAATCGTATGTATGCGTTCTATTTTAATTGTTTATGTTTGGTCCCGAATTGGTTTCCGGCGGGCCGGTTCCTCCCGGTTTTGTCATTTTGTTCTAATTTACGTGTTCTGTTGCAGAGGCCTCTTATTCTGAGAAGGCGGCGAGCGGATAAATAAGCGAGTCGCGCTCTCGCAGATTTTGCAGTTTGTTCGAAAACGGAGTGGCGTATTTTACGGCGTACTGGGTTATATAACAGCGGCTGGGAGGTGCAGCCTTTTGGACCGTTGCTTGGTTTGTCCACATCTGTGTTAAGAAATCCGTTAACAAAAGGGCAGTCCATGCCTCACGTTTATGATCCGTGTCAGTATTTTGGGCTTTGTGGTCTACGGTCTAAGCTTCTCGCAGCTCCCGGGCTGCTCGGCTGAAGCGTCCGGCTTAATCTGTGTTGAGATCACATGTTCGCCCTGCGTCTGTGCCCTCCCACAGTCCAAAGACGTGCGTTTAAGGTTAATGGGTCACTGTAGATTGCCAATCGTGTGTGTGTGTGTGTGTGTGTGTGTGTGTGTGTGTGTGTGTGTGTGTGTGTGTGTGGCTACCATCTGATAGACTGGCATCCCATCCAGAACACAGTCTAATAATATGGTGGCGCGACTCCAACCTAGGGTCTGGACCACCTAGACCACAATTACTGTTTAATAACACCTGTCCCGTAGCCCCTTATGGACCCTAAGCCGACAATGACATCCATACCCCCACGGCTCGCACGCTTTTACCTCTAAGTTACCGCGATTCATTTCCCGCACTGTAAATACTGTTCTCGCAGTTTGGTCCCAAAGTTTTTATTCAGCGCATCCATCTGAGGTCTTTAACTGCAAAATTGCGACTTTGATATTTAGAGGACATGAAGTTCATTTAAACCTTATCTCGATCGCTTCCCAAACAGACTCCGAGAAAGGAGTAAATAACTTCAGGTGAAAGCAGGAAGACATTTGACCACGGAAACATGTTTCTAATTATCGATTGCCATTGCCGGAACAAAATTCCACGCTGATAAAGTAGCCGGCAGCGTGTTATCATACTGAGCACAGCAAAGAAATAAAAAAATAAGCCGACGCAAAGTTCAGGCAATAATTAGCTTTCGCTGACACCGGAATAATCGTAAACATTCGGATTTATTTCTTTTGAAAAGTATGTGACCGAACCCGCAGAACCCACTAAACTGTTACCGCGGTATGGGCCAGGCGGACAGGCACCGAGCCCCAGTGCGGACCCTTTTCTGGGGCTGAGATACCATTAGTGAGATTTGCTATAAAGGCGTGCATGAAATCCTTTAGTGCACCGGATTGCACCTACATGTGCAGGAGTTTCCCTTTCGCAACGCAACATGTTGGATAATGAAAATAAAAACATCGGGTCTGAATTTTCAGGGCTGCCTGAGTTACTGGCGAATTTATGTATTATTTAACGTCTGCAACAAGCGTGTCTTCGCTGGTCTTGGACTTGACAGGGCTTGATAGTTCTTACAGTGCGCTGGAAAAGAGAGGTTTTTTTTTTTGACAAGTTAGTTTATTTATGCTGTCAGGAGAAAACACTGCCCAAACATATCGACTGTGTGAATCTGCCCAAACCCAGAAGAGTTCGCACCGTCTCTGCAGCGGCAAAGCTCGCAGCCGCCCTCCCTTTCTCGGCCTCCGGTTTTTTCCGCGGTTGCTTCTGCAGCCCGGAGGGTCGCGGTCGGCATCGTCTCCCGCTTTGTCTCCAGTCCTGAGGTCACTTGTGCCGAGCAACAACCAACATCCTCTTAATAATATTAAATAGCACTTTTATGATATGGCAGTGTCCCCAAAGGTCCCAACAGTTTTATACCTCATCGTAATGGATGAATAAAATTAACTAGCATTAATATTAACCTGCAGGTAGCATATTTGTTGGAGACACCACCTTGCGCAGGTCTCACCCTTCGTATAAAAGAATAAAGTGCTGATAGCAGCTTGATGTGAAATGAATGAATAAACAGCAGTAATAAAATGAGCATCGTCCTTCCGACTTCATTACCGAAAGCCTCATTTGTCAATGCAAGATAAGTGCAGACGTGCGAAACACGAGAAGGTAAAAACCGGCAAAAGGTAAAATTTTAGCCCACCCCATCCAGCCATTCTAAGTGCACAAAGAGCGAAATACTGGAACACTGAAGTGTACGGTGAGTAAGAAACCCAACCTGGACAGAGGGGTGTTGGTACCCAGAACGTCTCAGTCTGAACTGCTCGTTTCTTCAGTGGCTATGGGTTACTGCTGGGCCTCAACCAGCTATGCAGCTTCACTGCAGCAGCACAATGTGCGATGTGGTTTTGGGCTGGCTGAGTGAGAAAGAAGAGCACACGCTTTGTCTGTGATGGCTTCGGGCAGCAGAAGGGCGATAGAGTTGACTCTAAGATATAAATGGAAGTGCACACTTCATGGCCAAAAGTGTGTGGACCTCCCTTCTAAAGACTAAGCCGAGCTGTTTGAGCTGTGCCCGTGCAGCAGACAAGCACATTCTAGGCAATTGTGTGCTTCTAGCTTTGTGGCCACAGTTTTGGGGAAGTTCCTTTCCTGCTTCGGCATGACTGCACCCTCCCATAAACATATAGTTTGCACAGGTTGGTGTGGAAGAATTTGAGTGGCTGCACAGAGCCCTGACCTCAACCACACCGAACACCTTGGGATCAACTGGAATGCCAGCCGTGAGCCAGGCCTCCTCACCACCCTCACTGATGTTCTTGTGGCTGAATGGGCACGAGTTTACCGAAACCTAGTGGAAAGCCTTCTCAAAAAATGGAGGCTGTTATAGCAGCAGAAGGGGGGAACAACTTCATATTAATGCCCATGGGTTTGGAATGAGACGTTCAACAAGCACAAATGGAGGTGATGCTCAGGTGTCCACATACTTTTGCCCAAAGCAGTTTGTGTGTGTGGGCTTTATCCCTCTGCATGAAATGGAGAAAAAAACAAACGCAGCACCAAAAGATATGTAGAGCCTGGCTGGCAGAGACCATCTTGTGCTCCAGAACACACTTGCATACCGTGCCTCACCGGAGTGCAACTGCTTTCAGTGTGTCCTTTCTTCTCGTCGCTCTCCTCCTCCCACTCTTCCTCTTCTGTTGCGACTGTGCGGATCTGAGTTGTTCACTTTGATCTGGGATTATACCGCTTGTAACCTTTTCACCGCATGTAACTGATGTTATGGCCATATATTAACCCTCTGGTGTGTCATTTGGAAGGCCTTGGGTAAACCCTCAGTGTGGATGCATATGTTTGTTCGTAGGCGGGATGAAGGCCTATCACAGATAATAGCCGCCTGCATGTTTGTGAGTGTGTGTGTGTGTGTGTGTGTGTGTTTTTAAGCCAGAAAGTGGCAGAATGAGTGCAAAAGGCCTGCATAATGGGGACACCCCAAATAAGGGACATATTCCAAGCCTGTGTGGAATGACTCATGGCCTTAAGGCGAAATGTAAGACAGCTAGCTTAGGAAAAGGCCAAGAGAGGGTGAGGTGGTGTTTAAAATGAAACTCAAATCCCATTTCTTTAAATCCGAGTTTCGGTAGCTCAGTCTAACTGATCAGTTCATGAGTCGTTTTCCTTCGCTCTTTCTTTCTTTCTCCCTAAGACATCTTGGCACCTTGGGAATGCCAGTTCCCTGGGAAGGCCCACAGTGACACTAGCTTAAAGCCACTAGAGACAACGGCAGGCTGCACCATCTACCTGGTTCTGGGAATCAACGACTGCCAACTACATCAATAGCCATCTGTCTGCAATGGGTAACCAGTTAATCTTGAGCAGGGTCATGGTGCTCACGGTGGTGCAGAGCCTGTCCCATAGTCAGTGGGTGCTGAGCTATGAAACTATCACCAGTCCATCGCAGGGTGGCTGCACACAGTCGCACATATACATTCACACCCAGCGGCCAGATTAGAATAACCTACAAACCTGATGTGCATGTCTTTGGACTGTGGGGGGAAACCGGCACATCAGGAGACCATACAAACTCCGCACAGCATGAGCCTGATTCAAACTCACAACCAGGAAGCATCAGCAACCATGGACCTGGATGACAGCTTTATTCCCATCTGACTATAGTTCTGCCTCGACAGACATCCGGGTCTTTTATATCACACAGGTTCTCTCTCACCCCAACAGAATGTCCAGGAGGAGTGGGCAGTACCTGGTTCTTTTTTTGTTTTCCTTTTCTCGGTAGCCAGGTGGCATCATAACTTCTGCCTTGGACAAGAAAACCCGTATTACCTCATTCCTTCTGCTGAATCCTTCCCTGAAATGTTCTTGAGCGCTCTGTGTCATCATGAAGAGAACAGCAGTCAAAAAATTGATGCCGAAAGTAAAATGGAACCCGAACGGCACAGTTTATCGTTTATCCAGTCAGTTTTCCATCGTTTCCAACTTCGAGACCTACCGGAATCTGACGTCGCACCAGCCGCACCAGCCGCACCCGAGCGAAATGATGGAAAAATGACTGGATAAACGAAAATGCCGTGAACTCAGGTGCGTTGGGAACCCTGGAACCAGTGGCACAATGGGCTGCTAATGCGTGGCAAGAGAAGTCTCAGAAGATCTGACCAAGAGCAGAAGGGTTTGATTCTACAAGGTTAAATCGTTTGACGCAGAGGATTGGTGAATGATATATGACCATGATAAAGCCATGTACTTATGTATTTACATAAAAATGCACTTGGGTTTGTGACAGCGTTCATTTTTTACGCTTGGCTTGTGCCTTGGCACACGGGGACATTATTGCGAGCTTATATGATTATCACTCCAATTACCCTACTTTTACAATCTTTGCTTAATATATCAAGAAGCAATAACCAATCGACGCTTTCACTTCCTTCTGTTCTCCCTCCTCCCCTGGGAAAGACCAGTAGATGGAGTTCTTCCGCAGCATCCTCTTCACCACCGCTTTCCCATTTCCGTCACATCAGCACCTGCGGTACGTTTCTCCCCGAATTCTTCAAGCTCAAGGAGTGTCTTGAGGGAGAAGGGAGCAAAAAAGTTTTTAAAAAAATCAGGATTTTTAGTTCAAAGTAAACGGCAAGAACTTCCACAGAAGTGCCTGATACGTGCACGTCTCCATATTTTGTATTTATTCATTTATTTATTTATTTCACTATCTGGTGTGCAAGGGAAAGGAGAGGACAGGAGTTTGTCTCCGCGCAGGGCGTCATTATTCGTACTCTTAAAAGTTTTATTTTCCCAGCCGCCGACTTTCTAAACGGCTTCTGTGCACTTCCTTCTCAGTTTTGACTTTGTGCTTTCTTTGACCTTAAATGGTAAGAATTCTCCATCGGGGGAGCCTGAGTTTTTACGATGATTTTTTTTTTTTGGATTTTTTTTCTCTCAATTTTTTACATTTATTTATTCATTCATTCATCACATTATTTGCTTTGTGCATTGATGGACACAATGGATAGGCTTTCCTAATGAGTCACTGCTGGGCACGCTATGTCGGAGGCCTTCGACTTTCCTTTATTCTCCTAGACTGCTTTCTCCTCACCAGCTTTTTTAACCTCTTATTAGGTTAGGCTGAATGTTTCCGATGTATTAAGGAGACCTGAAATGAAAGAAATCACATGATTATTAAATACTGATACTTAACACCAATACAATTTGATTTGGTAACTTTCTACTGAGCTCTAAAAGGAAGTCATCTGAGTGGGGTGGCGGACTTGGAGGAAGGTTCAAGGAAAACGCGTGTTAAATCTTGAGGAGATCCACAGACATCTCTCTCTTAGCGTTTTATAAAAATGCATTAAAAGTGGAGTAAAAATGAAAGAGTCTGAAAAAATAACCCAGTGCAACACAAGTTTGGCGGCTGGGACAGTGCATAACCTCATCCTTTTGGAAATAACTCTTTTTTACACCACAAACGTCTCTCCCACTCTTTAATGACCTTGGTTTAGAAATTTTGTGAGCCTTTAACCGCAGGTTGGGATGAAAGCGCCAGAGATCTGACCTTGTTGCTACCTCAGCAGGTGCTGTGCAGAAAGGGACATCTGTAATGCTGCTGCGGTGTTTTCTTTTCATTAAGCCACCGTCACCTCCCTGCAGCGCAGGTTCGCTGACCCACTGCTGGGCTCAGAACTTCATCCTTCTTTGCTTGGCTTTATCTGCTGTCCCATGTATGGGCTTATATTTAGTGCAGCAGGTTGGGGCTGATTTTATGTTTAAATATGGGCAACACTCGATCTGTTGTGGTCTGCTGTTCAGTCCAACATCTCACACAACTTAGATTATTATTATTATTATTATTATTATTGTTGTTGTTGTTGTTGTTGTTGTTGTTGTTAGGGTTAGGGTTAGGGTTAGGGTTAGAATCTGTTGGTAATATTTATGTATGAGAATCTGTTGGTAATATTTAAATAAATAATACAAGAATAATTGATCCAAAGCTGTGCTCTGAGATGTCACCAAATCAGCCAAAAAACTGACCCACTCAGTAGTGACTCAGTGTGTGGATTCTTTCCTTTCCTCTAAACTTTTGACATCCCTGAATGAAAGCACATTGTTTGTAGCTACAATATTAATAAAAAAATACAATATTAATAAAAAAAGCTGACCTGACCGGTCCGATTTGTGCTTGTTTGCATTTTCTTGAGAACCGCCGAGGCCTTCGTTGAAAGTACAGCGAAACAGCGAGGTTCTGGGCTTCTCCAGCCCGCTTCGGGGACGTCATCCTTCACCACAAAACCCATCAGCTTCCATCACAATTGGACCACTTGACATCAAAAATGAGCCGCAGCTCCAAGGGCCACATTTCCCAAAAGCCAACTAATTTATCCGTGACAACGGGGACAGGAAGCGCTACAGTTTGACTCACAGAGCTTTTATTACAAATATAAAAAAGGTCTTCGGCCTAAACCGAGTCCTCTGGGTTTGAGTGGGGGGGCATCCAGACCAACACTGAGTGGATTTTTGCTCCTATTCTGCTTTGAAATAGACTGTCAGAGTTAAGCTGTTGTTTTCCAGTTGACTGTGCTTATGCAAGCAATGCAAACAAAAGCTGCATTTTGGCTTTTTTTTTAATCCCGAAACGTTCCGCTTAAACAGAAACCAGGTACTGTGGGAAATTTATCAAAAAATTTATATGCAGCTGCAACCACTTATTATACGGCGTGAACCCAGCATCGCATGTCACTTTGGACCAAGACATCAGCTAAACTGAGAATAATAATAATCATTATAATGAAAATGTATTTAATTACAGTGCAGTTTTTAATAACAGAATCGCACAAAATCTGCAAATATTTGTTGCAGGAAGAATAAATAGCAGGAAGCTAAAAAGATATCAAAACCAGGCTATCATTAAGTTAATAGCTTGTTCTAACCCAATTAATGAAGAAGTCAACTAGCACACACAGTGGGGTGACATGGAAGTGGGTAGGAAGCCGAAATGATTTCCTATCTAAGTAAATGTTTAAATTAGCTCATAAATAAATGAGGTAGAATGATAGCTTTCAAATTTTTTAACATTTCCCAGAAGGCCCACGCTTGTCGAGTACTTGTTCCTGCTTCAGACCTCTGGATCAGTTCTGCATCCAAATCAAAGAGCAGTATGTAGAGATGATACATTTTTTATTTAGCTGGTCATATAGTATCTATCTATCTATCTATCTATCTATCTATCTATCTATCTATCTATCTATCTATCTATCTATCTATCGTTATTTTGCGAAGCTACTAAAAGGGTCTGTCTGATGCCGCGCTTTCCGGTTTTGCATCAAACAGTCCGGATTTTAGATTGGGACCACACAAAGTTGATACGATGCTTTAAAATGCATTGTTCATTTCCGACAACAGTTTTAATGCCTACTTTGTGGCACAAAAGGAGCAACGGAAGCTCATAACCTACAAAGAGGCAGCTGAAAGGATAGAGTTCAAGAGGTCTGATAGCTTACTGTGTTTAGGAGGTGGAGGGTTCAGCTTCTGAGGAGGTTTTGGTCTTTCTGAAATATGCAGATCGCTGCTGCGGTTGTTCCACCAGTCTGCTGCAGCAGGTGTTGTCTTCTGTGCGGTTATGTGTTGGAGCAATGGCGTTTTTACAGGTGGTTCAGGCTGAACAAACAAGTCAGGAAAAACTAACTTGGTCATGGGAGTCAGACTGGACTCTCTGGAGTAGCACAGACTCCAACCATCACGGACGATGACTTTCACTCTGGCAGACCAGGGAAGCCGTTTAGCAATAAATGTTGAAATTTCACGGACTCGTACCTGAGGTCATTGTAGCCAGCAGCCCTAAGGCTTGATGATCGCTCCTCTCGCTGCCAGGGTGGTACTGACACTGAGCTGCCACCGCTCATTTTCGGTGACTTCACTGTTTATATTATTGCTTTGTTGCACTTCCTGTCACTCATTCATTCATTCGTTCATTCGTTCATTTGTTCGTTCGTCCATTCATTCATTCATTCATTCGTTCGTTCGTTCGTTCATTCATTCATTCATTCATTTTTTCCTTTGCTATTCCAGTGTCCTTTCTTTCACTGCTTTTTTACTGTTCTGTCACTACATGTCTGTAATTTTTACCAGTTTCTGCTGTAGCCATAGCAGTTTCCTTCTATCATCAGTAAATATTCTACCTACATTTTAAGTTTGCAGCATATATAGTTACAGTCACCACCAAGGTCATACATTCTAGAATTCAAATTCAGTTTCAGATAATTTATTACACACAAAATACAGTGATCTTATGGAACACCTGTATTATAGGGAAGCAGATGAAGTGCACGAACCCCATTCATGTTCAAAATGGATGAGCACTGTATCTGGCTTTCAGCCTTTTCATCTGCTGTGCAGCATTCCGGATCTACAAAGTTTGCCGTTTGTATCAGAATTTCCCTTTTGTGATTGGAATTTGAAAAGGAGGGAAAGATGGTGAAGGTCTCTTATTTTTTCCTCCTTTCTTTCTTAATAGGTGCTACAGAAGCACAAGCACCGGGTTAGAAGAGAACAATGCACAGCGCTGGAGTGCTTCTGGCCACCAGGTGATGACTGTGTTTCCAGGGACTGTTCGTGCCGTGAGTACAACCAAGCATGGCATTTGCTTCTCACCCTGCAAGCACCCTAGATTCTTACGGTTGAAGAAAGATATAAATACAGAAAGCTGCTTTTGGAAATGATTGTGTTTTGGTTTATACAACTTGGCACTTCTGCATAACTTCACCACTAAAATGCTAAAGTTTATTGACCACTGTATTACCTTTTTCAACCGCACTTGTGTATGCATCGGCATTCATCGGATTACATGCTTCACGTAACACAGACGTTTTCTAGTCAGATTGCATTGTGGTTATGGCAAGGGGTTCTGTGGTCAAAGCAAGGCTGCTTATGTCGCACATTTTGGTGTGAAGAATTTAGCTGTACCTATAACAAGGAATATTTTTCACTTTTTACATTAGTAAAAATATTACAGCTTGCAATGGACTAGAATCCCATTTCCAGGGTGAATTAACTATTAGTCAAAGGTGGGTGAGCACCTAGGACTCCAAGCATCTTAGCGCCTGTCACGCCCTTGGCTTTGCCGACTCCCACATGAGCAGTCGCCCTGCCCTGCCCCGGCAATGATGAGCGGGGCCACCAATTGCAGACTGTTTAAAAGCGCCGTTGGTTCTTCACCCGACGCTCAGTCTTCCTCTGACCTTTGCCGTGTTCAGTCCTTGCTGGTCTCCGTGTTTTCACCCCTCTCGATGATTCCGGTTCTCTGTGGTTCTGTTTCCTGCGGTGCCCCCGCGCCATGCCCTGGTCCTCTGTGCTCCGTTCTCCCCGCGTGTTACCCCATGGTGAACCCTGGTTCTCTGGCTTTTGCGCTTGCGACCTGTGCTCTGTGGTTCCTCTCCCGGTGTGCCCCGTGCTTACATCCCTGTGCTCTGACCTGCTGCGGCGACCCTGGTTCTCTGTGTTCTTTTCTCCCTGCGTGTTACCCCGTGGCGGACCCTGGTTCTCTGGTCTCGTTCCCCGCCGTGCCTTGGCCCTGGTTCTGTGCTCTTTGTTTACTCTGGTTCTTTGCCCTGCTGTGTTCTGCCTGTTTCTTGCTTCCTTCCACCCGCACCGTGACAAGTGCCCCATGAAAAAAGATATTTATATCTGCACTGATTTTTATTTAAACCTATACCAACATCCTATCCTATCTTATTCCTTCCCATTCCATTCCATCCTATCCTATCCCATCCCATCCCATCCCATCCCATCCCATCCTTTTTATCCAGTTAAGCATTAGGAATTTGCAAATGCAATTTTTTAATGGCAATAACACGATCTCAGTCTAATTTTCCTTTCATCCCCATGATCGCATAGTGGAATGAGAATTATAGTGTTGGACACATCCTGTGCCATGTAAACCTGGAATCAATGGGAGCCTGTCAGTTTGTTTTGGGAGCCAAAACATGGATAATGGACAGACAATTAAGTTGGATGTATAACAGAACAGGGTAGCACCGAGACACAGAGGGAAATGCTGGTGTCTCAGAGCCCGGGCTTCGGGTTCATGCAGAGTTCACATCTTTTTTCAGCTGTTTGTATTTGTTTCCTCAAAGTGCTTTGGTTTCCTCACAAACACGTATGTTTTTGGCGAACTGATGACTCCGGATTACATGTGTGAGAGCCCCGCAAATGCTGTACGTACCCCGCCTGTGCCCTTTATTTCTCAAATAGACTGGGCTGCCACATCTGTTTTTGATAATAGATGGACATAATAATGCAACCCCATGACTCTGACATAGTACACAAATGAAAAAATGCAATGAATTTAAATGAATCTCAAACAATGAGGTTATTCATGCTTTAGACAAATAGACTACGGTGTGCAGGTGGTGCTGAAACAATGAGGCAATCGAGTTAGGATTCCTTAACAATTGCTCGGTGGCTTTGCTATCAAGCTGCTGAGAAGCTGTGAAGGAGTCTCCAAGTCTTTCACCTTTTGTCTCCTTAAAGCATTTGTCTTGTCAATATTTCTGTGCTATTTCAAGAGGACAATCACATAATGTGCTTCTGCGGGATTCTGAAATATTGCAGCTGGAACATTTAATCTGCCGAGTGTTTTCTTGTAGGAAATGTTTCGACGTCAATTACATTTCCATCTTGGGGAAGAATTAATTTCTTTTTCCAACCGCTTGCTTTTTTTCCCCCTCAAATAAGCAAAAAGTCGCGGGAAAGTCGAGATGGAGATCAAAGGGAAGAGAAGGAACGAGAGGGGTCAGTAATCCATCAAGGCTCTTTCCAGCTCTCATGTAAAGAGCAAAGATAAAACTGGTATCAGAGTCTTTTCTTTTGTTGGATAAACCATATGAGTGATACGTGGAGCAAAAACGCTGCCATGACTGTGACCAGAATGCATCTTAAGTCTTGTTTTCCACCAATACAGTAATTTGTGTGCTTCTGGCTAGGACCCATGTGGCCAGGCTATGCAGGTAACAACCCCAACCAGAACACAGCACTGGCACACGAGAAACCTTAAAGTCAGATCCGGCGACTTCCACACGCAGGGCAACAGAACTCTTTGGGTTTTTTTTTAAATTTTTTTTATCTAGGAGGCACTTTCAGGTAAACTTATATGCAAAAGCCTGATAAATTTGAGAAGGTCCTTTTGGGAGACATCACAAGTTTGCTTCCCTGCTGTGGGATGCAATTATGTGGATGCCGTTGTACAAAGACCACACTTGATGGTTGATCTTGCTTTTATCAGGGAGAAGTTGTAGCAAAGTGTTGTTCCGCTTGTAGTTCTCAACTGAATGGCAATGTTTCATATAGACAGAGGGAAGATTAATTTCTTTTCCATTTTAACACTGGGGGAAGGGTGCATCCAGCCATATTTTCCCCACCTTGTAAAACACAAGTATGCAGTTGTCATATTTTGCCCGGGTTTATTTACCTTCAAATCGCTCTCTGGAAGGTGTCCAAGTTCAACAGGAGGTGGGCAGAGATGGAGCTGAATGCTAACCTGCTCATTTGGTTTGAATAGCAGGCAAAAAGCTGGCATAAAAGTGACTTGATTCACTGCGAGACATAAAAAGAAATTTTATCTTTTTGAGAGAGGTCCCACGGAGATAGTACAAGTGAATTATTGCGTGACGCGCGCGAATTGAAGGACACTTCTCAAAGGCCCCGATGCTCTTGCAAAATAAAGCAAAGTAGATGTCAAAGAAGGGGAGGATGAGAAAGTTTTTTGCTTGCTTGTATGCGAGAGAAAGTCTGACAGAGATTGTTGTAAGATACACAAAGCAGGTCCAGAAAACAAGCCGATCTTATTAAGAGTTGCTTTTGTACAAAGAAGCAACCTACGTACCTTATTTTTATATCATTTATTCACTGAACTGAAGCCTTTTGCTAAATCAACTTAGTTTTGTGTTTTTATATCAAGTTATGTAACAAGGCTTTCCCATTTATACAGTTGGGTGATTTTTAATAGAGTAGTGCAGTGCTCGGTGCTGTAACAGCATAAGCAGGGATTCAAGCCCAAGTGCACTGACTGCAGCACAGTGCCTGTAACCATTATGCTGTTGGGTTAAGTACTTAAGGGAACAACAACAGGGCCCACCTTTAGACAGCACTGGGTCTCAAGTGTGTTGGTTCTATATTCTTGCTAGGTGATGTTTGTGGGACACAAAGTGACAGAACAGACAGTTCTTCAGTTGGCTTACAGTTCATTAAGTTTGTTAGTTCTCTCTCTCTCTCACACACACACACACACACACACACACACACACACACACACACACACACACACACCATTGTACACAGCCCACACTTAAACACCATGCCAACCCAACACATATGCCTAGTTACAGTCAACAAACACAGAGTTGGATTGCTGTTTTCCATGACCCATGGGTTTCAAACAAAACTGCATAAATGCAGAGCACTGCAGTCGAGACTACTTTTGTCCCACAAACCAGTGCAGTTGTCACAATGTTATATCGTTCATTATTTTATCGCCCAGTTGCGAAGCTTTGCTGGCAGCAATGAAAGAAAAAGCAAGGTAGGTTGTTCTGGAGGAGCCTGGGTGCATAGGACGTTGTGCCAGTCTCCTCCGACATGCATCCATCAGCCTCTTCCAGAATGCAAACCACTTCTGAGATAGAGAAGTAGACTGAGAAGGTGGAGGGGGCCATGCCACTGGAAGCCCAGATCCAAAGCCAGGGGGGTCAGAGATAGGCCTGCCTCCCCCCCGTGGCGAGGTTAATTGGCAGGAGGATCTGCTGAAAGGGCTTTACGAAAAGCCTCCGAAATCTCCCATGCATTTATGTGCAGCCTATTTAACAGCAAATGGTTCACGCCGCAGTCCTCCTCCCTTCAGATTTGCTTCACCTGGGGAGTGCATTTCCAGTTCACACATAATAGCAAGGCTCAAATCTGCACGACCTCTGAACCACAGGGATTTTCCGGGAAAGACAAAAATGCCTGCCTTCCTCTCCAGCAGTTTTGTGCACTTGACAGCTTGGCCACTTGTTTTGCGTATTCTCTCTGCGGTACATGTTTGTCAGCATTTCTTACTCAATGTACAGAAGTTACAGGGAAAAAACTATAATGAGACGCTTGCAGCTGCTATCTAACCGTGCGAAATAGACCAGTCGAACCGGTTCATTGTACTTCTGCTTTTCGCACCAAAGAAGTTCTCTTTCAGGACCTGCAGGCAGCAGCTTAAGACATTTTTTTAAAGATGTGCTTAGAATATTTTCACCCGCTATCACTGCAGCACAATATACGTACAATAACTGTTTTTGACTGTAAAATTTGCATTTAAATTATATTTGAGACATGCTTACTCAGAACAACGTACATTGCAATGGGGTAATGAAATGTGACTGGTTTAATGCCAAATTACATCAGTAGCTTTCAAAGTTTGTAGATTAAATAACAGCTAAACCTAATAACATATCGTTCCAATGAAAGATATGCGAGGTCTCATATTTCCACATCTGCTGGTGCAGTTTGGATGTTCTCTCCATGTTAGGAAGGTTTTTCTACTGTAAGTGTGAGAAAAACACAGACAGGGAAACCATTTGCAGACACCAGTTTGCTGGAGATGAGCAATGCTGTGACAGACAGCGTTTTGTGGACTTGTGCTCCATGCTTCAAGGATGGGCTCTGCACCACCACAACCCTGATTTGATAAGTGGTTACCGGCAATGGATGGATGGGGTGAACTCATATTCCGTTTGTGTTTGTGTGTGTGTATGTGTGTGTGTTATGAGATATAGGAATGTGGATTATGGGAAAAGGACCGACATGGAGATTCAGGACTGTTACTGGCTCCAGAGGGCCGTACAATGATTTGCTAATAGATTCCTAAGAAAGGATGTCATGTTGGCCGTGAATCTGTATCAGTTCACCAGCTGAGAAGAAGACTCAGTTAAGGGAAATCATTCGTGGTTTGCTCTTGTGACGTTAAAGTGGACCCTGCCAGTGACAGGCGTCAGGTGCAGTGAGGGGAAACGGGAATAAGACGGTGAAGCGGAGTCGCAGTAGAAGCTTCTAGACTGATGGCGACAAGGAGGCGCCTAGAGGCTTCAGGGATGTCAAGTCAAAGGTGCCACTGGAGCTGTGGCGCGTGCGGGTAGAACCCTTGGGCAAGCCGCAGGGGTTGCACGGAGAAGCAGCTGCTCATATACCTTTCCTTTTGAGGCTCTCCGCATAGTTATTTACATATAACACTCACTAGCAGCAAGACTCCTGTTCTTGGTGCCTGGGAGGTGCCCATAGCTCATGGTGCACGTAGGAAGCCAGGCCCTCATGGCGATAATGCAGCGTCCCTTGACCCACAGCCAGAAATGGAGCTACCTCGCCGGCGTGGGCTAGTTATCTGGAGAATAAACTTTCTAAAGGCTTTCTGTCAGATGAATGGGTGTCCTGCGGTTGCAAAAATGAAGCTGTGACTATAGTAGCTGTAGCTGGTTTGCAAAACAGATGAAAGGTCCAACCGTGAATCTTAATCCTCCTTAGCCAGCATCCTGAAATGGGGCATTCGGCATCACCTCACCAATTCCTTACTTGAGGGGTAAAGTTTTCATAGAACAAGTTGCCTGACACACAGAGGAAGAGAATGTTCTCAAGCTCATCGGGGTTGTTTTCAGGCTATTTTTAGTGCTGCATTAAAAAATCAATCCTCTGTGCACTGATGTTTCTTTACAGCCTATCATGGGCTTCAGTGCTCAGGAGTATTACAGCACATGGGTTCATTCTTATGATTTGTGCATGATAAACAATGCAGCCTTTGCTGCTTGGGACAATAAATACCTGCATCTGGGGACTATTGAACAGAACCTATGGTTGCAGCCACCGGTGTGCATTCCACTTTGCTTGCAGGGTGTGAGTTAAGGGATACTAGGTGGAGTGCAGAACTGGGAGGCAGCATGGAAAAGCACTGAGCTGTTGGAGTGAGCAGAGGGAGTTGAGGAAAGGGGTTGTTTAACAGGATGTTCCACCAGCCCATGTGTTAAGGCACTCTGAGAGACTGAAGGACCTTTTCAGCACAGCAAGAATATACATTCCAGTCAGGTAGAAGATGGAGACCTCTGAGGTTCCTCCGCTGAGACAGCCAGCACACAGTGACCCACTCAAAGTCAGTAGGGAGGTCTTTGTGGTCATGGCCCTCACCACTGTGCTCCCTTTGGAACCCATTGTCTTGCCCAAATTAGACACCCAGCATCCATGGGGAAGGAGGGAAGTGCTCATTCAAAGTGCACACAGCTTGCTGAACGGGAGAAGGAAAAGTACCAGTTCACCGCAACAACCATTTATCTTTCCACAAATCAGAGTGAAGAAATGTGCATAACATGGAGGAGACTTGGTAACTAAATACTGAACATCACACATTCTCACACACATACTAAATTCAACAAGTTTGTGTGGCATCTGCGTGTCCGGCAGCACTTATGTACTAAATGCAACCAGTTTAATGGTAAAACAGTTTGGTGATTCCATAATGTGTTATCAGTATTTACCTTTCCATTGTTACCCCATTTTGACCCAGGTAACTCTGCTAGTTATTGTTGATGGCTGTGTCCAGCCTCAAAATGTTCCAGCTTCCTCAAAATTGTGAACGCTTGCACCAAATGGCATCGCATCTTGTTTTAAACATGTCCTCGCCCTGCTTGTCAAAGCACGTCTGTAATAACCTATAATGCCGCTTCGACTTGGTGAAAGGATCACGGCACAGCCACATCA
Source organism: Heterotis niloticus (assembly GCA_018136845.1). Taxonomy (NCBI): domain Eukaryota; kingdom Metazoa; phylum Chordata; class Actinopteri; order Osteoglossiformes; family Osteoglossidae; genus Heterotis; species Heterotis niloticus. Next base: position 29,854,323 of record CM030894.1, on the reverse strand, counting down.
GCTGACATAATTGGCCGTGTCACTTTGACGCTGAAAGCACCGCCGCATGCAACGGTCCCATTTTCTTTCACGCAACGGCGTCAATAACCGACTGAACATAAAAAAAAAAACAAAAAAACACTGAAATAAGAAAGAAAAGTATTTGTGCGAGGGGAAAAAAATGCATATATCTGCAGCGTCACCAAAATCTATGCTTTGAGTTTCAAAAGCTTTTGCATATTGGGGGACAGAATCAATCGAAACGTATAGAATATATAGATATGCGTACGCTGCCTTTTTATATTATGTTTGCGTTATGAGGTTTCATTAAATTCAGCAAAATGGAAAAACACAGTAGAAAAAACAGTCTGCTAGACCTGCCTCAATCTCTTCACTTCTTATTTTTGTTTGACCTTCTTGCTGCATATCTGACCTCACCCGTTTCCCCTTTTCAATCTTATGTTGTTTCCATCGACATGGTCATTGCTTCTTACGGCTTCCCCCACCACTGCCGTGCCGATGGCACACAGCCCTTCTACTTCTTCCCTGCATCCCACATAGATGTATTTGCTTGCATCGCAGCATACCTTTGTTACATCTGTACTTGGATGACCGATCATCAGCTTCAACTCAGCCTCTGCAAAACTAAAATCCTCCCATTTCCCATCTGGTCCTTCTACCTGTCACTGTATTAAACTGGAAAACTTGCTTATCTCAGTCATGTTGTCAGTCACACGACAGTCTATTCAGTTCCCGATCCAGGCTAAAGTGATTTCTCGTCTAGACAACAGCAATGCTCTCCTGTCTTGTCTCCCAGCCCCTGCTATCAAGCAGCTACAGCTGATACAGAACGCTAGAGCACAGCATGTCTCCTCTCCTCTACTCTTGACATTTTCTTCCTGCTGCTCATATCAAGTTCAATACTGACAAGATGGACATAGTATCAGAACGCCAATGCCTACCAGATCTGATAAATTGCTATACCCGGCAAGAAAGCTGCGCTTCTCCACATCTGTTCACCTTCACAATCCTGCATGTTCCCAACTTCTTTACATTTCATTAATATATGTGCTGTATGCACTGCTGAAGGCCTGGGGCAGAACTACGTCCGTGGTTAAAGTTCCGTCTAAAAAAAATGGCTATAGCTGTCACTGCTTTTGTGAACGCATTTAATTTAGTTATTTTTTAAGGATCCAGCACAGGTGTGTTAATACACCAATCCCTCGATTTATAACATTAATCTCTTGTTAAAAGCAGCACCTGTACCAAAATGTCATGCACCAAAGCCCATTTCCCATTACTTAAAATGGAAAAATAATAATGCATTCTCAGGCTATTCAAAAATCCTGAGCCATTTCCCCCCAATTTCACTAAAACGCTATTAAACACCTTGTTTAAGGGGATACACGAGTGCACACCATGTGCGCGCTTTGCTGATCTTTGCACACCGCAGATCCACACAGTGGAACATGCAAGACACCCTGCTGCTCATGCACCAACCCCACTGTTTACAGAAGAGATCAGACCTGCACAGAAATGTGAGACAGAGAGATGGAGGACGACTCAGTATTCCAGAGTTGTTCCAGGGTTTGAGACCCAGCCACCAGATCAGATTCTTTACTCCCCATCCCCTAGCTTTGCAAGCTTAAAGAACAGAAGAATGCATCAGTGTCTCCTCTTGTCCCACGAACCAGCACACTTGTGAAATCTTTAACAGATATGTTAATTATCAGACGCACCTTGGTTAAATTTCATTATGATTTTTTATTTGAGGCATCAAAAATTGGGTATTAAAAGTCAAGAACCAAAAAGTGAGTGTGAATTTGTAAAACAAGGAGTGTTTGTATTGTCTCTGCAGTGAGGCGAGCACATATTATTTTCCTAATCTGGTACTTTTGCTTGCACGGAGCGTCCTTTCCCATTAATTTCTGCTGTAGAATTCCCGGTGAATATTCCGGTGTCATGGCCATTCTTGTTAATGGCTATGCTTTCCCAGTGTGCGCTGCTCTCTTGGTTCCAAAGTAGATGAAAACCGGAGGAACGTACCCTGAGGACAGTTCTTTCTAGGAAATGATAACAGTGCAAGACCAACAACGCAACGTGCAAAATTACTGTTTAATGAGTTTGCCACACAAAGATGTGAAGAAGATCGAAACAAGTCTTAAGAGAGATGTTTCTTGGCCGGTGGGTGAAGCTATTAGTAGGTTTGCATTTAAATCTCAACAAATTCTTGAAACGTACGTCCGGTGGCAACAGATTGTTCTATTATGAGGGCTCCTTTCAGCAGTATTTAATAGCGACAGAGCCATGGCGTTCTTAATGGAACCACAGTGTGGCAAGGCAGCAGGGATGAGATGCTGAGTTGCAGTAAAATCGCTTGCAGTTCACTTGGCTAAGCAGCCCCCTTTGAGCAGTCGAAGGCGGCAGGCTGTGACACCTTGGGAATACTCCATCCCAAAGCTAGCGTGCCGCATCCCAGCTCGCCTGTTTTACAGTTGCATAAATGAAAGGGTGTCTTAAGTTAGGAGGAAGGCGGGACCTTGCCAGGCCTACAAAGTTTGCGGCATTCAGCAAGTGCTCAGCCGGATTTACAAACACGCGCACGCGAGCTCAAAGCTCAGGGGAACAGGCCTGATGGACGGATAATGGCGGATTTCATGGCTGCCTTGAGGGGAAACTTAGATAATCCTTTCACTGCTTTTTTCCCCACTTGCCAATGTGCTTGTGTGGGCAACTTTCTATTTTCCATTTTTAAAACATCTGGACATGCAGGCGAGTGCGCTGCTTCAAGAGCAATTTTGGATGGCGATGAAGAACTCTCAAGAACTGAGACTTTTGTTCTAAGATGGAGGAAGGTGGCTCCGGGTTAAACCTTTAAAGTGCGCTGGTGTGAGATACTTTGGATGAGAGCGGAGGGAAAATTATCATGAAAATATTGTGGATTAAATGTGCATTTTGCGTAGTTTCAGAGCAGCTGCTGCCAACGTACGAAAATGAAGTCGCTTTATTTGGGTAAATGGAGCTGCATCCTCAGCTGGGGTGGATGATAGCTGCAGACTGTTTGATGCATGGACTTACACGCAACTCAAAAATCAGCACGCTTGTCAATCACTTCATTCAAATTCATCCTTGGCTCAGATCCCGTCCTCCCTTTGGGTGAACGAAGCAGATGGGCAAAGAGTACCAGTGGTCAGGGGAGACCAAAGTTCTGATGGCGTTTAATGTCCCTCGGCCACACTAAAGAGGGCTGTGATCAGTACCCGCCAGGCTAATTCATGCCAGTTTCAATAACTTGTATCGGGGGGGGGTTTTTGGTTGAAATATGAGCAACTGAAAAGTCTTCATTCCATCTAGTAGAGTGCCAGGCCAGACCAGAGTATAAATGTGGATGAGTTCATCTTGGCACATGATTTCCAGCAAAGATATGTTTGATAATATGCTGGCAGATGGAGCGAAAGTGTAATGTCCCCAAACCCCATACTCCATAGTGAAAACGTTACAGATGCAACACCATATGAAAGCCTTTGCACAAGAGCTGAAAATGTGCAGATGGTTGATTCAGCACCTCCTCTGCATGAATCCAGGGAATCAAACGACAGATCGCGAGCGGCCGTGTCAGCGGTTTGGCGGGGAGCATCTCCGCAAGCGATGTTCTGCGCTCGATGCTGCATCAGCCGGCAACCGTGCGACTTTAAATCGACGCCGTTTGTTGAGAGTCACCGCGCTCGGCGAGAGAAACTTCCAGATAATTACAAATGCATGTATAAATAAATAAATTAAATTAAATAAAATAAAATAAGAAAATGAGATGTTCAAGTGTGTTCAAGTGGGCACTTTTGTGCTGAAGAGCTGTTACATGGAATAACACGATTTCCTGCAGGTGTTCAACAACAGCTCAAGGCAGGCTCTTGGATGACAGGTCCCAATATGTTGGGCCCTAGAGCAGTGAATTAACAGTCTTGTCCACACCTTAATTCATCTTCCTACTGCGATGTGGAGAAACTGAGAAACAGCCGGGTTCTTTTTTTACCCTTCCTATTATTTCACCCCTCCTAGTTTTGCATCCGCAAGTCATCGTGGCTAAACCACGGTGCGTCGAAGGACAACAGTGCAGCACAAAATCCCGCATTTGTTGAGAGACGCGATGAACATACAACTCAAGGAAAGCAGAAAATATATGCAGTCAGCAAAAGTTTTTCAAATAATAAAATGCAAACTATGAATTTTCTACTGGCTTGTTGGCTACATGGGCTGGATGCAACACCAGTTAGACAAATTATACACTTACATTAACTGTACGCTCACTGCCTACTTTGCACCTGGCTGATACATTTTTTTAGTATCATCAGAGCATTATTTGATGCCACAAAGTACCATTATGCCACTGATACTGACCAGAGGCATCCATCCCCTCATAACCAGTCTGTCTGTCTATCTATCTATCTATCTATCTATCTATCTATCTATCTATCTATCTATCTATCTATCTATCTATCTATCTATCTATCTGTCTGTCTGTCTGTCTGTCTGTCTGTCTATCTGTCTGTCTGTCTGTCTGTCTGTCTGTTTTCAACAGGACAGGGTGCCAAGACACAAAACACCTCACATCTCAGGGTGGCCCAGGACTTCATCTACCCAAACATCCGCAGAGTCCCCACTTCTCAAGGCAGCAAACCATCACTGAGATGAGGCTGGGCTGTTAGCAGACTGAATGTTTGGGGAAGAAATCTCCAGAAACTGTGCTGAATTGATGCTGTGCCTAAGGCAAAAAAGGGCCCAACCCTCTGCCTGCTAAATGTACCAAATAGAGTGGCTGGCGAGTGTATTCCACGGTTGTCCTTTTATCGTTTTTTTATTCCTAACAAAATGCTTCAAGTATTACTTTATGCAAGCTCAAGCAGTCATTGTTAAGTAATACAACTGCGGGAAGAAAGCTAAAGACCGGGGTTGTGAATTTTCCTAGAAAACAGTTCTGCCCTCTCATGTTTGACTGTTGCATAGCTGAGCTTCCAAAATACCTGATTATTTACACTTTCCACTTTAAAACAGGTGCACGGGCACAAATAAACTCCTGAACTGCTTTCATCACAACCTGCAGTCCCGCACCTGCGCCGCATTGTTTCACGATTTGCGCTCTGGCACCTTTCCCCAGCTCTTTCCTACTTGAACAACAGAATGGCACTCTTTCTGAATAGATTATCTGACCAAACGCTGTTATTTTTAATGATCGCTTTTACTTCTGTTCCCATTGTTGGTGCAGCACAGTAAACATGTTTCTTTTTTATTGCGGGTTTCTCCAAATGAGGTGTGGAATGAGGGCATAGAGTCTGCTTAGTTTCCACAATCGCAAGGCACGGCCATGCGTACATTTGATTTTTTTTTTTCTGTCTGATCAAGCATCTGTAGGATGTGCTGGAAAAACAAGTCCGATCCATATAGGCCCCACCTCACAACTTAACAGGACTTAAAGGATCTGCTGCTAACATCTTGGTGCCAGATACCACGGGACACCTTCAGAGGTCTTGAGAAGTCCATACCTTGATGAGTCAGCGCTGTTTTGGTGACATGAGGGTGGCCTTCACAATATTAATGTTGTGGCTGATCGGTGGAAGCTTCCCATGATAAAGATATACATTTTACAATATACTGGCTGCATTTCCAGGCCCCTTAGGAAATTCTGCAAGTAAAAACCAGGACGTCTGCATGTGACACCTTTATTCAAAGTTATTCAACTTTGAGTTTGTTGCTGTCCACATAGTGATAAGATTTGAACTTCTGAAATATGTCCAAGTTTTTTTAAGTCCTTTATTCAAAGGCTTTGAATGTAGCTCTAGTAGTTTGGTACAAAGGAGGTTCCCACATGACTTCTTCCCTGTCTATTGATCCTGCTAAGGAGGAAGCTGGGTTGACCTTCTACCCAAGAGCCTTCAGCAGATAGAAGGGTTGTCATTCCCTGGTGTAAAAATGATGAGTCCGGTGTCCCAGAACCTGACGTGGAAAAAGCCTACCTGACTAGTTAATAAAATCTGCTTGCATCTTCTCAGGAGCTCCAGGTGAATGTAGAAGAGAAAAAGATAAAAGAATGCACAAATGTCTTTTATTTAAAATAATGGTTTATTAATGATGGCTGCACACCACAGCAATCTGCATCTATTTTACAAAATAATAATTTTGTAATAATAATAATAATAATCAGCTCACAGAACAAACTGTGAGAGGAATAGCTGGTAAATGGTAACATTAAATTACAAAAAAAAAAAATCAGATCTCCTAACTTGTCATTCAACTTCATCTCTGAATATTTCCTGTTTCCAGTTAAGTTTATATTTATTATGCAAAAACATTTTTGTGAGGGACCCCACTTCCATAGCTTCTCTCACACTTTTGACAGCTTGACAGATGAAGGATTATATTTTAATTTGAACGAAGTGCATAATTCAGACCAGTGAGACACAGCCACCTGGCATCTTCATGCTTCAGGTGCTGGTCTTAATGCGCTGGACTTTTGCAGTGTTTCTGCATTAATGATTCCTGACACACAAATCACATCTCACACTGATATCCACATTGGTTTTGTCAAACTACAGAATAAAATGTACTGAGCTGGACTGCAGACGTGCATCAACGGTACAGGGTTGGAGTACGTGAGTGTGCAGAATAATTTTATTGTCCATTGCTGACACAGATTTGGTCCTAAATGCTTTATGATACAGACTGTTAAACACCAAAGATAATATCTTATCTGCATGAGACTGATCAAAACTGATCACTGGATGGGTCTTGTCTTGATATGTGCTGGATTTTTATGTATTTTTATTCCTTTTTTATGAAGTCTTTTTTTCAATTTGCAGTTTGTTGAGTAAAGGAAGGACAGGAACGTTTATCCAATAAAGAAGCAGTGGAGCTCAGATTAGATCAAGGGAAGAATGTTAGCAGTTCTGCTCAGCACTTGGATTTATTTATTTATTTATTTATTTATAATACCTCTGACGGTTGGTGGCTGGGATAGAAAAAGACCAGCAGGCCTAACCTTTCAACACACTCAAGCGAAAGCAAAGATCCAGAGAGATCCAAAATTAAAAATCATGAGATGTGAAGACACCCTAGATGCCAACAAAGGGGATGGGGGGGATACTTGCTTGATCAGTGAAGCCCCTACATCCCTTTGGGTTTGATGCAGAACATCTGCCATTTACTTTGGTCTTTGGCTCTCAGGTGACATCTCTGTGGCAACTGAAGACTTCACTTGGGAGTGTACTCTACTCATCATCCCGAGCCTTAAAAGAGAGTAACACCCACATTCACTGCAGAATCTCAACACTGCCAGCAATCTTCTTTGCCTGCCTGTCCTGAATTTGATCTGCGCCCTTAACTTCTTGAGCTTTGCACGTTGCCCCAGTCTTTGTGTTTCTAAGTTCCCCGTTCTCCACGTTCCAGACTCTATTTGTCACCGCAGTCAAGATCACATGTCTCTGCAGTATCTATTTGTTACTTTTTGTTCTTAGAACTTATTCACTTTACATACAGCTCTTAGACTTGAACGCAGAGTTGCGAATCATGGGGCGATCGCGAGGCCACCATCAGTAGATTTGATAACGCAGATTTCAAATCCGAGAGAAAAGTGCAATTTACGAGCAAATGAAATCATTTTTTCAGTCTGAATTAAGCTCTCATATAATAGAGGTTTGCAAAAGAAAAAAAAAAATCAATGGGCAATTGCGAGCAGCGTATTGATTTGGTAGTTCACACCAGCCACATCGGAGTTCTTGAAGGGACCGAGTGTGTTGTGAGATCTTGGAGACATGTAAGTTCAGCTGTCAGCAGAAACCAAAACGATCACCAGCAACACTACATCATCCCAGAGAAGTGTCTGGTACCGTCCGCTCCAGCTATGGCCAAGATGTGGCACGTGAAGACGCACAATGTAAGGCAGAATAAACCCCAGCAAGGGAGCGCGGTGTTCTGATTTGCTGCAGAACCTCATTTTTGAGTCTGTGTTCGTTGTCTTTGGGAAATTAATATACTTCTATGTTAGCTGCCTGCCTGTGGCTAAATTAGGGGTTGCCAGAATGCACAAGAATACAACTTAAATGAGGTTCTGGAAACGTGTCATGGAATCGATTATGAACAAGACAGAGACAGCCAGTGTCTTGTACTGGCTCACCGGGTGGTTCATTTTTGAAAAAAAGGAGAAAATGTGGAATAAAATTAAAACAGACAAATAAACACGAATAATTTGTATTTAATAGTAATTAATAAGTGAAAATTAGCAGCACCAACTTCTGAAATGTAAATTTTACAACCCCAATGTACCCCAGAATTTGAACAAATGTTAAGCTAGTATTGGTTTGGACATGTGCAGAGGAGGATATATCGGGAGAAGGATGCTAGGGATGGAGCTGCCAGGCAGTAGGAAGAGAGGAAGGCCTAAGAGGAGATTTATGGATGTGGTGAAGGAGAGAGATGCAGAGGACAGGAGGAAGTGGAAGCTTTTGATCCGCTGTGGCGACCCGTAACGGGAGCGGCCGGAAGAAGAAGAAGAAGAAGAAGAAGAAGAAGAAGAAGAAGAAGAAGTGTAAGCTAGTATCAACCGTTGCGTGCCGATACATGATGAGGACTAGGGAAACCTACAGTCCGCCGAAAGATGTTACGCACAAACAAAATGAAAGCTGCAAGCGACGAGTACGGATTACAGGCTTTTCCTTTCTTCGTTTTGATAGTTATGCTGTATTTAAATGCTGTATTAGAGAGCGGAAATCGACAGAGATTTTGAATTGAGTTGCATACATGCATACTGAAGTCAATATGTTATTATGGGGTCCCCAGCAGGATTTAATGCATAAATTACAAAGCGTTTTAAGTGTGAGAATATAATGTAGTTAAAAAAATGCACTGTATTACATAAAAGAATGCTGCGTTCGTTCAGTACTTTTAAACATTATTTTTCTTTAAGCTTGTGTCGTTCTGTTCCACGACAAATTTGCAATCCCTGCCAGTTCAGTCCTTGCCGAGGTCGACTGCACCGGAGAGGGAAGTCTAGATCTCCCTCCGCCATGGTTGGGATGATGGCGATGATGGACAAACCACACGGATGGCTTTGCCTTGGAATGATAACAAAGCATGGGCTTGCTTGCGAACACCCACACACCCTCCCCTGTCACTCACGACCTTACTTTACAAAATTCGTAGCTGCCACCAGCCCTGAAGCAGGAGCGCCACTCAAGTACACGCTTGTCTCCATGGCTGGAAGAAAGATAAAAATAAACACCGGAGCAAACCCAGCATAACTCTCGCCAACCTATTCGACTGTAGCCCTGCTTGTAACTGCAGCATAGTTTGTAGCACGAAAAAAGGCGCATCCACTTAATTTTGAAACCTGCTAATATTTTACCGCGAGCACAAGCAGAGTTTTGAGTGTCTAAAAGGTTTTGCGTGATGAAAATGGAAATGCTCACAGATTGCAGCCATTTTCACATTTAGTTCCCCAACAAGCAGGTGACGGATGTCGGGAAAACGCGCCATTTATTTCGGTCGGCATTTTCCGTTTCCTCATTTTCCACAGCAACTCACAGCTAACAAAGCCCGATTATTAACTGCATTAATGGCATTTCGGAGGCACCGTGCGGCTCTTCTTCCCGAACTTGAAAGGTTTCCAGATATTATGGGGCTAAATTAAAGTTGCGCGGAAAACAAGAAACAATCTGCAAGAGGTAATGGCGCAAGCGAGACCGCAGCTACGTTTCTTTGTTTAAACGTCCCCTCCCCGTTCCCAGCCCACCGTTGTGTCTCAAGGGGGGAAGCAATCCAAACAAATTTGACCCTCGTAGGAACCGAATGCTCGGATGGGTCCGAAAACAGCTCCCCCTTCACCGCAGCGTGTGAACCGGCTGCCGCTTCACTTTACGTTAACTTTATTTGCGACTCTCGCAAAATTCCCACCCGAATTAACTTCATCGGGTGGCATCAGGCGACACAAAAGGGGCCTTGCGGACGAGTTTTGCTTGCCGAAGACTTAAATCCAGTGTTTTGACTGAGATTTCGGCCTTGAAAGCTGGTGAAAGACACCAGCGCGGAAGAGGAATGGTTCTGTTATTTCAGCTTCATCCACGCACAAGTGGCCACTTAGTCTAAGGGAATTACAAGAAATGAGCTAATAATAACTGCACATCTTTGTTGATTCGAGATTTGGCAGAAGAATTAAATGAAGCCATGGTTAATGTGTATGCAGCCAAATACTCTGGTTTTTGTTGTTCCGGCCCTTTGTTTGATCTTTGGCAAAAAAAAAAAAAAAAAAAAAAAAAAAGATTATTATACTTTTCTAATGTGTGCACAAGCGGCTCATATTAAGTAGATTAAAATAAAGAGGATTTCGAATCCACGTTTCGCCACCTCGTGGTTTTGCATGCGCGGCCGCTCGACTCACAAGGACACCGAGTTAGCATCGCGTTTTAAGCGAACGGAGAGGAGAGATTTGCAGGGGAGATTTGCAAGACCGTAGAGAATTCCTCAGCGCCTTCACAAAAAATGTCCTCACCGCAGACAGGTACATTTTAAACCTGGTAATTCTTTAGTGCAATAAATATGCTGCACTCATGAGGTCACTAAGTCCTCTGCTTTGTACAGTGCATAATGAACGCTGTAATCTCATATTATTATATGGACTTTATTCAAATGTATTAGCATGCCCTCATTTCCCAGTCAGAAACTCCAGCAACCAAATGGTCCTCTTTGCTGGACAACTGTTAAATAAATAAAATTAAAATAATAATCAGAATTAAACACCTTATGCAGAACTCCCTTGAATAGGGAACATTTTGAACATTTTGGGGACTCGATATTTGTTATTCATAAAGTAGGCTGTTTGCCGTATCTATTTGTCATTATTATAGCTAAAAGGTATAGGTTTAGCTAATCCACATAGTAAATAATTTGCATTTTTAGCCCATTGGACATCTGCAGTTCTCAAGTTTCAGCACTGACCTGCATTCGCATTATTCTTGCTTCAACTAACTGCATTTTAATTAACTCTATATACAACTTATAATCTATTATTATTATTATTATTATTATAGCAACAGACATCTCTATTACTAGCAGTAGAAATACATGAAAATCACTCAGTAACACCATTACATTGGATATCAGTCTGCAAGCGTTGAGAGGACTGGAAGCTGGTGAATGTCAGGTGGATGTGGGAAAATGTTTAAGCTTAGCTACATCGACAATTGGGGAGAATCTTACGGAAGATCAAACTGTTCCCATAATGACTATGAGTTTCTACATATATGTGGCCCATTTGAGGAGTCGTGCTTTAGAACCCAAGACATCAAACATATTCCTGACCCATGCAAAGTCACCTGCCAGCTGACACAGCACTACTTGTCACAGCCATCTTGAGTTTCTGTCCTCAATCTTGAGCTTAGATGTTGGCCCCGGCGGGGTTTAGCGTATTCTAGAGTTTTAAAGCTGGGAGTGTCCTGGTGCTCAGCGGCTGATTCTGTTTCAGTCGTATCACTGAAAAAGAAAGTTAGTGTTCCCACGATCTCCTGAGATCTGTCCAGCTGCGATGGTACAATACCTACATTTTTGTTTTGGTCGCCATTTCTCAAGAGCATGTCTACTACCCAAGTGCTCATTGAGGTGTTACCCTACATGTTTTTTTTGTTTGCTTCACAACGTGTTTTACCAAAATGGAAACTAAGGTCACGGCCAAAAGCTCGGAAACCAGAGCAAAGAGGTCATGCAGCCCTCCTTGCTTGTCAGGCTGCCAATGTCTTATTGATCAAAGAACCTCATCAAGATGTTGTGGAAAGGCAGAGAACGACTACTTATTCTGTTCTGCTGTCCTTTTCTTATCTTGTGGTCTCGCTCTCAGACCTCTGCTTATTCCTGTTCAGAATTCATTTGTCCCTTTGCCCATCCCAAGGCGTTTTATTTTAAGTCCTACTGTAGAAGTAGTGGAAGATGACAATTTTCGGAGTTAATTTTAAAATCCATTTCGGTGAACAAACTTAACTGAGATTTACCCAGTTCCAAAAATTTTTCCTAAAAGCAATGCCACAGTCTGGGGAATTGCAAACTGCATGATGTCTGCAAAAAAATGCAGCTCATACTGTTTTTTTTTTTTTTCCCCAGGCTTCACAGACTACAGTGACTGCAGCTCTGCATGGTGGACACAGGAAGGACAGTGTTAATGCCCAACAGAAATAAAGGGTAGAGTTTTCTAAGATTAAGAGGGAGAAACCTTGGAAGGAACCTTGCAGCTGCCGTGATGAAAGCATCCCAGCAATAATGCTCTTCACTAGCAGCAAACACAATCGTCCCCTCCCCACCTCCACTTCCCCAGAGGTTTACAGTTCACAGAACATCCGTTGGCCATAATTGCAATCCCTAAGGGCGACCCAAACAGCGCTCATGTTTCTTTCATTTTGCACCTTGAATAAATCGCATCTTAAAATGTTATATTCAAATGAATGTACCGGAACATATGCTGCCCGGCCAAAAAAAAAGTGACACACTCTAATATTTTATTGGACTGCCTTTAGCTTTGATTATGGCATACATTTGCCCGTGGCATCCTTCCATAAGTTTATGCAATGTCACAACATTTATTTCTGTCCAGACCTGCATTGTTTTTTCGCTAAGATCTTGTATCGATGATGGGAGAGTGGGACCGCTGCATAAAGTCTTCTCCGGCACATCCCAAAGAATCTCAATGGGGTTAAGGTCTGGACTCTGTGGTGGCCAATCCGTGTGTGAAAATGATGTCTCTCTCATGCTCCCCGAAGCACTCTTCCACAGTTTGAGCCCCATGAATCCTGGCATTGTCATCTTGGAATATGAAGAAAAAAATCCATCGATGGAAAAACCTACTCATTCCGTCTATTCAGGTGGTCAGCTCATCTAATTTTTTGGGCAAATAACGTTGCTGAACCTAGACCTGACCAACTGAAGCAACCCCACATCATAACATTAAGTTAAATTCAGGTGCTGACTTTTTTTTTGGCCAGACAATGTAGATCAGTTTCACATGCAAACCTAGCGTTCAGCTCACGTCCATCTACCTATCTTGTTCGCAGCTGACGCAAAAGCTACTTACTGTGGTATGATATGCATGCTATAATAAGCTACCTGCAGCGATTTACTTTTGTGTACAGGTGGCAACTTGTTGCTGGGGTCAGGGAAGTGCCTAAATCAAGGTACTTATAATGGGAGCAGGGATCTGAACCCAGGTCCTTGCACCCATCAACTAGCTGTAGATATGCCTAGCAGGACTGTATGCAATATTCAAGACACTTTATGAATGTTTCTGTATAACATTATTATTATTATTATTATTATTATTATTTTTTTTTAAATTATTTTTATTTTTTCCGTTGTTGTTGTCGTTCACTGCCAGTGTTACTTGTCAGTAGAGATTATTTTGTCACGTTTACTTTGTCAGGCTGCTGCTAAGGAGTATAAAGAAATGTCATTTACCCTTTGATGCACTTATTCAATTGAGACCGCACTTAATTGACTGTACCTGATGTACCAAAGTGTATTTATAGCAGCTGTTACTTTTACGCATTGCTGGGTCTCTGCATTCTCGCTGCATACGTTGCGTTGGAAGAAAGCGCCTATGAAGTTGGCAAACTTATAAAAGAGTTTGAGTGCTGTGATGCTGATTTGAAATTAGAGAACAGGGGTCACCGGTTGTGGTCCTTGAGGATCTGGAGCAATTTAGTGAATACATTTTCAATAGCACGTGACTCACAGTCCAAATAAAAGAAGGCAGTTTTCTAGCAAAGTAATTCACTGAATAAAAGGAAATTAAAAATGGGGGAACGCAAGGTTTTCTTGGTTTTTGGGAGCTAGCGTTGAGCATCTCGAGGAAAGATCGGAACCGTCCGCTGCGACCAGCCTGCACAGATCGTTCTCCCATTGGTGCAGCTGTTTACTAAGCTTGTTCATGTCCTCAGCAGTCCTCAGGAGGACCGGCAAAATGTCCTCAACCTCAGGTTGTGTGCATTTGGGAAGATGGTCGGCCGTGCCGAATCGTCTGCAGATGTTCTGCGGCACCCACAAACTGCCCCTTTGTCAATAGCCATCTTTAGCCGTGTATGTCCCCGAAATATGAGTGCACCATGTATTCTTCTGCAAAGGTTACGTTTGTTTCCCATATCTCTGTGATAATACAACAATTCCAATTTTGGACTACTGCAATTCTTACAAGTGGGTACCCTGTTATTATGCATGCCAGCACTCTATAATCCAGCTGTAAATATCTGCCCGTGTCCCCGAGGAAGCTCAGGAGTTTGTATGCTTTCATTTGCCACTCCTTACCATCCTCTGCTGTCAGATCTCAGTTTTCATATGCAAGCAAAGGCCAGCTTCTGGTGCAGCACAGTCTCTGGGAGATGTACACGTCCCTGACTCCCACTACCCCATCGAGGCTTCTTTCTTAATGTAAATTTTATTATCTGTCAAATAGATGAGCTCCCCGGGCCAACAGTAGGGTCACCAGTGTGTCCACGGTGCTCCAGCTCCAGCTGCTAATTGCTAAATGTTTAAGGCTAATGATGGACCTTTAGTATTTAGCTCATGATCCCGCCATTATTAAAAGCCAGCCATCTTTTTCGGAACAGATCGTGGTTGGCTGGGCCCACAAGCTCTTTTTGCCAATGCCAGGACCGTGTGAAAAGATATTGGAGAAGAAGAGGCCAAATGGTTATTTGGGTCAGAATAACTTTAAATGAAGTCCGTGTCTGTGGTGTAGTTAACCCTTGGCACCTGGAGCAGTTTGAAACCGCGATGTTTCTACATACGCTGTACACCATGCGTGAAATTCAACTGTCTATATGAATAAAGTAAGCGGCCAGAGTGCAAGGTAGCATGTGGCATCTATGCTAAGGAGCTGTTCTCAAATTGTGGTTCCTACGTTAGCTTGCTCAAATACCCTTGAAATCAAGCTACAAGGGATCATGTCTGGTTATAAACTGGTTAGGAATAACAGCCCAGGTTCCAGAGGCTCTGCCTAGACTATGAATAGTCTTAGATAAGGGACCGCTAGTTATACGGCTGAGAGGAGAACAAACACTAAGTCCCACACGAGTCCTAGATGGAAAGCATTATTGATTGAACCATTTACTGGGGAGGGAAATCGGGGTGGCAACTGCTCTGCCAGCGATGGCTGCCTGTATCTACAAGAAGGCAGCCGTCTCAGATTTCATCTAAACGTTGTGGCTTTACAGCTTGATCCTGCAACACATTTGTTTTAAGGCTTTGGACAAAGGTATCACCTAACCGAATACATGTAGATGTAAACATGTAATGCTGTTTGATTAGTTTTTTGGTGTGGTGGTGTGCTGTGATATGGGGCTAAACTGAGGCAGGCTGAGTTCTGTGCAATGCAGGCTCTGTGCAAACAGATGCTGCCTAAAGTATTGGTACCCTTCTACTTTTTTGACACTGGGAGGTTTCGCTCCAAAATGCCTTGATAGATTTCTGGTGTCCTGCACAGATTCTGGGGCAAAGTAATCCCAAAACATCATTAATTGTCCTCCTTGCTTTGTGGTGGCGATGGTGTTTCTTTTCTTTGAAAGCTTTGTTTTGTTTTCTGTGAACATAGAGTTGGTGTGATTTGCTAAAAAGCTGTAATGTTGCTTCATCTGTCCAAAGGATGTTCTCCCAGAAGGACTGTGGCTGGCTAACATGGCCAGCTCAGGTTTGGATTTTTTGTGTTTTCACAGTAAAAACTGATTGTGGAGGTAATGACAGGCAAATTTGACTCTACTGGGGAAATACTCACAAAAATATTGCATCATAAACAATGCCTTTATTGCAGGTCATTTAA
The DNA here is from genome assembly GCA_018136845.1 of Heterotis niloticus. Taxonomy (NCBI): domain Eukaryota; kingdom Metazoa; phylum Chordata; class Actinopteri; order Osteoglossiformes; family Osteoglossidae; genus Heterotis; species Heterotis niloticus. Next base: position 29,838,509 of record CM030894.1, on the reverse strand, counting down.
ACTCACAGATGCTGCCCTTCACATTGGTTCTTTGTAAACACTGACGTCAGGCTCTATAAAACCCTTTATTACAATTATAAAGCTAAATAATGACATCGCATCATAGAATATGGTAAGGAAGTTAAAAAAAAAAAGCTGCATTAGTAATCATTCATATAGGTGGAGGTTGATTCAAAGAGTTCCATGCAGAAAAAGAACATTTGATTCAGCAATGGGCTGCCTCTGTTTTTGCTCAGTAAACCTATTATAATGTGACGCACAACTGGATATCCATCATACTTGGTCTTTATTTGACTGAGCAATGAGACTTAAGATTAAGATGCGTGCTTAACGTTACCAGAACGAAATACACTCCGAAAAACAAACAAAATATTTGCCACAGGATATGATTACATTGCATCGCTTGTGTTGGAGATGATTTGCCAAAATTAGGTTTACACACCAGCAAGTCTACAATTATCCATCCATTATCCTTACCTGCTGAATCATGGTCAGGGTTGCAGAGGTCTGGAACTCCTCCCAGCATCACTGGGCGCCAAGCTATGAACCTGCACCCTGGATGGAAGACCAGTCCATCACAGGGTGGCCACACATTCACACACATGCGCACACTAAGAACAATTTAGACCAAACAATTAACCTGAAATGTAGAATTTTGAACCTTGGGAGGAAACTGGAGCAGCCAATCCTGGTGCCTGAACAACCCTGGCTTCGTGAGACAGCAGCTTTGCCAATTTACGATTTTTCACTCATTTATGCAGCCGACTAACTTTTACTGCACAGATGCATAATAAATAAGCCGACCAAGAGCGGAGACCAACAGGAAGAGGATTTAAAACTGGGACCTTCCAGTTGCAGGGCAACTGCTCTAACCCCTACTCAACTTGCACGTCTGTTTTCCATCCAGCGCCGAGCCTATATATTCAGTGATTCAGTTAACAGCAACGGTTATCTAAGGTCTTCTGAGGTCATATCTACTTAGCTAAATAGCTGTTGTGAATCATCGACATCTTTAATAGTTGAAAAGATGTAGAAATGTTATGTTTTGAACAAGTGAAAACAAGCAATAGCTGTCAGCAGTGTTAAGGTAAGACGAACTGCAGCTTGAGGAAAGGTTAATGAGGAAGAAGATCTGCCAGTGTTAAGAAAATGGCCCTCAGCTGTGGGCTTCAGTAAATGTTTGGCCAGTGCAGGAGAAATGGCTTTAAAATGTAATGATTTGACATATGTGCTCTACATAATCCAGAAGTGCCATCTAGCTGGTTCATTTTATGGTAAACGGCAGAGGGGGGAACCGTTACAAACAAATTCCGATCAATACGGGCCTCGAAGTCCTTCAAGTTCTCATGGAGGCAGAATGCGGAGCATCGAGTTTGGATTGTTCAAGTGGGGGGGCTGTCGCTTCCTCACTCGAGGATCATTGGAGAAACCATGACTGCAATTTTAAAAACAAATGACTTGATATCAGATTCCTGCTACGGCGGTTTGGCGATGGTTAAGAAGAGTTGTTCAGGGAAACCGTTTACGTACAGAAGAGATCTGCTTTCAGTTCGAATGCTGGCGGAGTCCGATGTGACAAGTGAAATGTCGCCATTTTCTGTCCGGACGTCCTCACCTAGAAATAGCTCACAGGTAAGGACAAGTTTGCACATACGGCCTGCATCCAGCTATCTTTACGCTGACAAAGTAAAGGTTTCCAAATTAGCTGGCAAAACTGGACGTACGGGAGTCCTGTTTTTTGCCTGAACCATTTTGCAAGCAAAGCCATGTTTCTTCAAATATGTAAGGGGAAACTTGAGTGATGTACAAATCCACAGCGGGGCCATTTTAAGAACAACAAATCCTACCATTTATCTGAGCAGCCAGCAGCTGCAGGTCCAGCAAGGGGAGGGCATCTATTAAAGAAGCTGCAGCCGTCGACAAATATCCACAAATATCCAGCTGTCCTTCAGAAACTAAAATGTCGGAAAAAGTTTATTTCCTGAAATTTTGTGTACAACCAGGCATCTGCTATGCCTTGAAAGAGGGTCGTCATGACAACAAAGTGTTTTTTATTTGCAGCTACGTGTACCTGTTTAGGGTTGGCATGGTGTCCAGATGGGGTGCAGTGATGTGAAAGGTGGGAAAGGTCCTGGGCTCATGGTCTTTCTGTAATTGTGGTTCTGCAGTTATGGCGTCTGAGGTCCACGTGTATGTTCTGCCTCCCCACATGCCATCGTATCATCGTTGCAGGGGAGATGAATATTTGTTGGCAGTCTCTACATGCATGTTGTACACGTCTACTGTACAGCACCTGTAGGTGAAAGTCGGAACAAAGTTACACTTTAATTTTTCCTTTTGAGTTTCTCTTTAGAAAAAATGTGATTATTTTATTGATTTTATCTCTAAGAATAATTTTCAACATCATGGAAACGTTTAGCTTTACTCCTAAAATATCTATTTTTAATCAAATTCCCAATGAAAATGTAAAAATGTAGTCGCCAGCAAAGCGCTGTGATTCATTTCCCGATTTTGTCTTGCAAGCGGAAAAATGAGCTGAATATTTCTTTAACAGTACACAGCACCAAAAGGGAAAATAAAGTTTATTGCCTTCTTTGAACCCTTATTGATATCTGTAAGTTCCTGTAAAATGTTCAGATGTAACTGGGTGGCATTTCCTAGCCTTGTTGCATATGGCAAGCAATTATTTCCACATCATATGTCCAAGCTAAATAAACCCCCTCCTTCTGCTTTATTTTCTTGTACCAATATATGAAGTTATCGACCACAGTTTTACACCGGTGCATGTATTCATTTACCTGCTCAGCAAAGATTTGTATTCAAGGAACCGACATTAAAGGCGAGCTTCCAGCAAGCGAACCGGGTCTGTTTTTGCGTTTCGGCTCTGGTTTCCACTTATTCAGCGCACTTCACAAACTGTGAGTGGGAGATATCAGCTCTTCTGGATGCATGTCAAGGCCTTACAGGAAGAAAGGCTCAGAAAAGCAGTTTTATTTGTCCTAAAAGCGTGTGAAGCGCCGTCCGTCAGTCTGGCAACAGATCTGAGACTCAATCGGTTAAAAACTGCAGCACTCCGATATTCATGAAGCAAAGGGATAAGAGAGATGGGACTGTTATATAAAGGGCATGAGTGAGCTGGAGATGTGATTTATGTATTTTCAACCTGTTATTTTAAAAGATTGAGAACATCACGAGCATAAGCAGACTCCCTGTGCCTCACCCGCTGTCTCTCCATCCCCGTCTCTTTCCTTCCAACACCGTTTCAGCATCCTCATTGAACCACAGATCCTCGTACACCACATCCAAAGCAAAACAGAGACCGTACAGCCGTCTTCCGGGTCCCGACTTGTCGGCCTTTACATTCCGAGGGTCATTATTAACCTATTATTAATATTATTATTTAAAAAAAAAAAAAAAAATGACCTTAGGGTACAGCGCCTGCACATCGCCTTTGCGTGTTGTGTAAATCAGATTCAAAGATAACCGTTTAGCTCCTTTGTTTCTAAGAAGGATTTATGAGGCATGCAGACTGAAACAATGGCCGCGTGTTTTTAAGGACGTTTAAGTCATAATAAAACACCAAGCCAGTGGCTCCAGATGGAAAAAAAAAAACCGTTGAATTAAAACCAACTGAATGCCCTTTTATACTAATTCCATGAAGGATTATATCCCACAATAAGAGGCTATTGTTTTGGCAAAATGCCGTGGACCCAGAAGAGCTCATAAAACCTTGAAAACAGAGGTTTGATTATGTTTTTGTCTGAAGTCTTCACGGACGTTTCTCTCATTTACTGTTTCTTTGCGGTGATTAAGTGCCTTCGAAATGCATCTGAAAACTCATTATGTCAGTCCACCGACCGAGTAGATGAAAGCGCCGGTGTCACCAAAGGCCAGCATTGTTAATCCACTCTGTGATGAAATCCTCCTTCTTGATTCTTCCCAAGACGGACACGGAAGAACTTGCTGGGATAAACGCGGCCGCCGTTCTCCTCTGTATTTAATGCCGCGCCCGTCCCTCGAGTAAAAACCGCGTGGAAGAAAAGGAAAGCTGAAAGCTGTCCAGTTGAGGTGGGACGCTGATAGCATCACGTTCAGAAGGCAAAATTCCTTAAGTTTGGGGACCGTTGAGGAATTGCGAGTGGGGATGGCGTGTTGGAACGCAGAGAGGGAGGGCATGCATTGTAGGGGATCGACACACGTTTGCAGCCATGTTTAAGGAGACTGGAGTGCCTTTGCACATCGCTTTAGCACGGGCACCTGGCTTTTGTGACCGTCTTCAAGTTCACCGGTCTTTTCTGTGCATTGGTTGCCCTCGGACTGTACAGACAGCTGCTTTAGCAACAGTCTGGTGCTGTGCTGGGTAGAAATAAAATCAGTGCACAGTCTGGAAGCTGGGAAAGTGAAAAATACTATGGTAATAATTTGTGAATTTTTATGTTGGCTATGCTCATAAGTACAAAAAGAATCAAAAGTTTGCACACTATATGGCCAAAAGTGTATAGACCCCCCCCCTCTAATGACTGAGCTGAGCTGTTTGAGCAGCATACAAACACATTCTAGACAATTGTATGCTTCCAGCTTTGCGGCTGTAGTTTAGAGAAGAATCTCCTTTCCTGTTCCAGCATGACCGTGTGTCCCCAGTGCACAAAGCGAGCTCCATAAACACATGGTTTGGCCAAGTTGGTGTTGAAAGACTGACCTGACCTCAACCTCATTGAACTTCTTTGAGGTGTATTGGAACGGTGCACACTGACCAGGCCTTGACACCCAACCTCACCAATCCTCTCTTCACCGAATGGGCACAAATTCCCAAAATGTGGTAGAAAGCTTTCCCAGAAGGAGGAGGCTCTATAGCAGCGAAGGGGGGAACATTTCCATATTAATGCCCATGGGTTTGGAATGGGAGGTCCACACGCTTTTGCCCATACAGTGCACTTAGAAACACTTGTATGGAAGAAAGTGGAGAGGAGAGACAATGGAAAATAGCCCATAAATGCTCAACACCTTCAAGAAATGCAGCAATGGGAGCTACCTAATTTCCAATTCAACTTTATTAGCTAAATTCCTCCTGACGAAAAACTATTTTCTCAAGTGTGTACTTTAATTTTTCACTGCTAAATTCATTACAGCATTGTGAAGGGAAGGCGATGCCTGTAAAGAGATTTTATATAACTTTTATATGCACATTCACGCATATATCATCGGATAAATGTCTGCCATTGTCTCTGCCGCGACTCCTAAATTATAACAGCCCTCTTTTGCAAAATGGTTGCATTTACGTGCATATTTGCATACACGCAACGTTATGGATATTCTTATGAGGAGAGATTTTAGGAAAACCGTAAGACTGCTCTGCCGTTTGCAGGTAATGCCAAGTTACAGAGATCATCTGCCATCCACTGTACAGGTGACCTTTTTTACAGCATTAAATGTGTGTTGAGGTAAAATTACTGAGCGTGCATTTTGGAATAGAAAATGCAACTGACCGCATATGTAAAAAAGATTATTAATACTTTACAAGCCTGAATTTTTAAGGTGCCGTTGGCAACACTACACACCGGACCCTGATTTAACCTAATTCAATGGGACTCTATTTGGGGAGTGTTTAACATTTTACACATTTGAATGATTTAATGTGGACTTAAGCAGTTCTGTGTACATCCAGAAAGGGAACAAATGTGTGAAATCGTCTGGGCTTTGGCTCCGCAGTTGGCTGGTTACGGCTCCACGTAGCCATTATGTCACATTAATCACTGCAGAAATAATCCAGTTAATGACATTTTACAGCAACGTTGTTTAAATCGCAACCATTTTCAACGCATTTGTGTTGTCACAGAGCGGGCAATTTTGTTGGTTTAATGGCGTGAAGAAGAACGCGTCCTGAGCTTTACCGCAACCGTTGAGTTTGTAGGGAGGCTCGCTGTAGTTCCATTTCACATTCTACAACACGATCGGAGTTCACTTTAAAAGATTTGGTGATTTCCTCAGTTTGCATACTGTTTGTCTCACAATTTCAAAGTCTAAAGTTCTTTCAACTCAGCTTTTCTCATGCGCAACTGTTATTGGTGCCTTTGGGGAATCTTCTGAATAATGTTTTATTATGGCTCATTTAAATGGTTAAACATTACATTTGAGTAAACACAAACACAGGCAAAATAACAGAAAATGTATAATGATGTGTTTAATATATAAAATAAGTATAATAGCATACATATTAGCATATGTTAGTAAATATAATAGTATGAAATGTGTTGTGAATATTTTATTACACTTGAAAAAATAATATTAATCATCAGTAAATATAATATCATGAATAAACTGATTTATTTGCCCTTGAAAACAACATGTATCTGATTTGTCTACCTGATGCTAAATTGGCTTCCATAAAGGCACACGGGACTCTGAATTTTTCTTATGCAGAACATCGTAGCTTCCCAAAGTTTTCATGACTCCTGTCGTAATCTAAAGTTTTACCCCGTTATCTCGCCGCCAACTTGGTGACCCGTAGTGAAGGTGCCCTGACCCTGTCCAGTGCTCCAGACACCTAAAGGTAATAAAGCAAGACCATTCTGGCTCATGGGTACAAAGCAAAGGTACCAGAGGACATTGACAGCTGCTGGCATCAGACACAGCCATATGGAATTTTTGTGAAACAAGCGCAATACCGCAAACCCCTCAGAGGGGATTTTTGTTATTATTTCTTACATTTTTTTCCAGAAATGTACCCTTATAAACTGCACAGCTGTTTTGGCAAAATGGCACTACTGATACAACTAGTAAAACAGAATCTGTCAGAACATTTTATTAGCATTATTTCTTGGCGGCTGTTCTAACACATCAGCATTTACAGCTTTTTCCAGCTACTGCAAGATATTTTTTTGGAGAAGCAATTTAATTTCTTGTTTAATCTTTGTTTGTTCTTTGCTGTTTTCCTGGATGAGAGATACAGAGCGCATAGTAATTGCCTGGGGGCTGTGGGGGTCTCGAGGCTGAGCGCTTGTCACCTGCTACCTAGGCACCATTTCGTTTGGTCAGTATGGTCAAAACTAGAGAACTTGGCACTGGCGCCTGGGTTACACAAACAGTACTACTGAAATAAAAGAAGAAATTTTAAAAAAAATGCTTGCCTGTACTTCCCATTTTAACAAAAAACCTGAATAAATGATGACTTCATTAGGGCACTGCGTAAATAAGCACGCAACAGAAACCCTCAGATGAAGCAATAGACAGATTTTGATTTATGAAGCGCACTGCTTCTCTTTCTGGCTTAACCTGAAACTTCTGGCCAGAAGACTGCATCACTTGAAGGTATGCATTATCTTCATCTGAGCAGAATTATGAAGAATGTTAAAAGGAGGGGCATTGGTTTTAATTCCACCACAGTCGAACACTTCGGCCGTTCGAGATGATGTTAACTGGCATTACGAGCGGACAGTAGCGGCTGTGGTTCTGTTCATGCAGGGTTTTCGAATGAGGCGGCAGTCACGGGTGCTCTGCCTTTAGAGTACAGTTTCTTACTTTCATCTGCCGTAAGAAAAAAATTAAATCCATACATATCTGTAATTCCTTACGGTCACTAATAATATCTACATCTACATTTTTATCAGCTGCTCCAACACATTGTGCATTTTTGGCACGGGAACAAATGGCGCCGCATCAGACATCTGCACACACATCCTAGGCAACGGGGAGAAACTTTCATTATTGGTTATTAATTCCCCCTCTTGCTAAAACAGTCTCTCGCAACTTGGGAGATGTGAGCCGTCCATCTGTTCCGCTATGTGCTTTAAATTTGTTTTAAACGTTCTGCATTGCCCAGATTCATGCTACACAAGTTTATGTTTTTAAATGGTCATTATGCACATTTAAATGTGTTTATGCCCCCCTTTCTCTTCCACTTTTGGCGGCGTCTTCCCTCTGAGCTAGGACTGCTACCATAGGACTGGTAATTTGATGTTGAGACGTAGTATTTTTGCTGGGATCGCGCTCTTCTGGAGTGAGACTGATGTTACCATTACTGAAATTTGTTTGAGCCACTCTTCCAGCTAAGGGGTCACGACCCCAAGTGCACCCTCCACCACCGTGTTTTTCGCCTTCCAGATTTTCTTTGGTTGCTTGCTAAATCCCTGGCATCTCCCCGGCTTTCATATCGCTTCTTTCAGATGTTGCCATCACCTGGGATTTGCCACATCTGTCTCAACCGCTGTTTTCTTCCTCATCTATTATCAGTGTGCCTCGTTCCTTTACTTGTTTATCTACCTGGATGTAGAAGTCCAACAGGATCTTGGCTCTTGTTCTCCAGCACTCCCTGCGGAACCTCCAATCCAGGCCTGTAGATGTCTGAGCTTTATTCCTTGCAGATGTTCCTGCATACGGTCACTAGCACTTGGTTGTGCCTCTCAGTATCTGCTCTCCCTGCCTGCATCTTGCAGCTGCTTCCAGGTGTTGGATTGTCTCAGGGGCATCTTTGCACATTCTGCACCCGGGGTTTTGTCTGATATGGTCCACCTCAGTTACAGTTGACCTGGTGCTGAGAGCTTCTTCTTGTGCTGCCCGTTCCAGCCATTAGCAGGATCTCCTCAAGTTGGCCACCTCAGCTATCCATCAGCGGTACATTTCATGGTGGGGCTTATCCTGCCAAGGCACCTCTTTTGTTGCCCTGTTATCCTCATGCCCTATCTGCTTCGGACATTCCGCTAGCAGCCCATCTGTACAGGCGTTTTCTTCAACGTACTCACGGATGTTTCATATCTCATTCAGGACTCTAGCTGTAACACTTTCTTTGGCCCTGGTGTGCAGTCTCTGGAAGCTGAGTTTTGGGTTGAACGCTCCATGCATTGTAAGGACTTAATGTTGCCAGCTTCCTCCATGGCACCAATACTAGGCAGTGGCCTGCTGTGGTGCTCACTTAACCTTTTTATATCTATATGTGCTGTATGTTTTCCACATACTGTTTATAAGGGTGAGGTTATAGGTGCAATAAAGAGCTCGCCATTAGGTTCCTAGTGGAGAAAAGACCAGTTGTTAGGAGGAAAAACACAGAATGCTAAACGCGGAAGTGTTTTCCAATTAGACCCAAGGACAGATGGTAAAAAGTGTGACCTTCACAAATACTGACTTACCACAACACAATTATAATAATGGTGTGGGGCGACTACTGTCTCCTAGTGCAAATATATACAGTACATTATACAGTACATTGTGGAGAGGTATCAATTACAGGCATGAAAATAGCCGCCATGGTCACCTCCCACAGCGACCATATTTGGACTGTCCAACATTTCCTGAGGTCTATGCACAAATCTTTGTTTACAGTCCTGGCGTTGTCGGCTTTTGGGATTTAACCTGGCAAGTTTTGTGACTGGGAAGTAGTCCCTAATAGAAGAACTTCATTCTCAGAGGAGCTGTTAGAGCTGCTGAAAGCATTCTGGAACAAGGCCATGTGCTGCTGTAAAGCTCAAAAGAAGTTAACGTAAAGTTTTATTGGAAGCCAATGGAGCAAAATTAGACGGGAAGAAATGTGCTTGCATTTGCTGGTTTCAGTTAGGATCCCAGCACCTGCAGCCCATAGCAGCTGTAGAACATTTTAAATGAGTAACTGGGACACACTAATAGTAAGACAGTGGAGTATAATTTAGGGAATAGAAGTACAGTCATTGTTCAGAATTTTCTCTCTAACCAGGAGCTGAGTTTGCCTGTGTTAAAGTGCAGAATGAACATTTAGGCATTAAAACAAATGCTTTTTTCTCCCGAAATAATGAGGTGGAACTTTAATTTAGCGTGATTTAAACGTAGCTGAGAATATTTGTCTTATTTTATGGGTGCGCGAACTTATATGCCAATATAAGTGTTACTTGAAATTTGGTGGTGGCAAACGGATTAGCTAGCGTGTTCGCTTACCAGACTGAACATCAGTTATGTAGTTTGGCTGGACAAATGGGGTTGCGTAATGGCATCCGGTGGAGTGAACAATGCTGCATGTGAGGGAACACCGGATCAACTTGAGAAGCTGCTACCGGAAAAGCTCACGAGCAGTTATGATAGCTGCCATATAAATATTTGTTTATTCAGACAAAACAGAATGTAGACTTTCAATGCTATTTTTATGCATACTAACTTGTAGCTAAAATATATTCAATAATAAATACACACTTGAAGGTAGACTCAGACAGAAGACAACACCGTGCTTGAGCAAAGGAAATGCAGATACATTTTTCCAGCCTGTTAAAGGCAATTCTGTAAGAAGCAGAACGATGTGACTGTCATAATCAGGTTATTGACTTCTTAACTTTTTCTTGTCCTGGTGGTGGGTTCAAAACTGTAAAGAGTTGCTCATTCCAACTGGTATTATGGGTGATCAATATATTCATGGTTCTGTAGCTCTGCAGTGTAGCTGCTACGATATTACGGCTCAAACGCATTTTTCTGAAGTGTAGAAAAACCGACTGACACATTAGTGCCCAAAGATGAACAAAAGTTTTAGCAAAGCTATGCTAATGACCTCATATAATACTGGAAAGGTAAGGGGTCAGAATGTGGAATTACAGGTATGGATATAAATATTATGACGGTCAGCTAAGAAATAAATATTAATTTGCGCTGCCAAGTTTCCTGTTGCAGGAAATTATTGTCGAAATCACAGGTAATGTAGCATTCATATAAATGTATATATAAGAATCTGTATTTTTTAAATAGTCCATCTCACCCAGCGAGGCTGCAAAGTGGAATTAGATGCAAATGGTACAGTTGAGCATGGACTGAGAGAAACCAACCACGATGGCAGTCAACACTTCTATGCACCAAACCAAACACCCGTAGAATCTGGAATGGCACCTCATGGGAAGTGGTTTAGTGAGATATTGTGGAAGGTTACAGTTTAAATTTTCGTTTATTTACACTGCAGGCTCTCAAAAGTAGAGCAGTACACGTCTACAGCAGCAAAATGCAAAGCGGCTCGGTCCTCTGCTTGCATGCCATTGTACCCTTTGACAGGCAGATAAACTCTTCGCACATTATTGCCCCTGACAATTTTTATGATTGATCCACCTTGCTAAATGGAAGGTGTGAAACTGAGAAGAAGCAGAAAGCAATGCTTAGAAGCTATGCTAGCGATGCCATTGCGCACATACAGGCTTAATAAATGAAATATACTGCCCAGCCAAAAAAAAGGTCACCACCTCGATTTAATTTAGTTTTATGATGTGGGGTTGCTGCAGTTGGTCAGGTCTAGGTTCAGCAATGTTACGTGCCCAAAAAATGAGGTGAGCTGACTACCTGAATATTCTGAATGACGAGGTTTTCCCATCAATTGATTTTTTCTTCATATTCCAAGATGACAATGCCAGGATTCATCAGGCTTAAACTGTGAAAGAGTGGTTCAGGAAGCATGAGACATCATTTTCACACATGGATTTGCCACCACAGAGCAAAGACTCCAGACCTTAACCCCACTGAGAATCTTTGGGATGTGCTGGAGAAGACTTTACACAGCGCTCCGACTCTCCCATCAACAGTACAAGATCTTGGAGAAAAATTAATGCAACATAAATGTTGTGACATTGATAAGCTTATCAAAATGATGCCACGACAAATGTAATCAAAGCTAAAGGCAGTCTAACAAAATATTAGAGTGTGTGACTTTTTTTTGGGCGGGCGGTTTACATAATCCCTGCAGTGAATGATTGGAATACACAGAACCTCTAGCAGGTGATGTGATGCAGACAACGGGATGGCCGAGTGAAAATTCAGCACACTCGGTAATGGTAACATCAGTCTCACTCCAGAAGAGTTCTCCAGGTGTCTTTTATTTGCACACTAAATATTACCAGTAGACAAGGCATGAACATTGCAAGACATCAGAAGGACATGATCTCACCAACATGCGAGAAGATGAATTCCAACGCTGAGCATGGACTGGACTTCGCTAATCCTGCCAGACGTGTGCAGAAGATTCTTCCGACCTGACAAGCTGATGTTCAAGACCCACTTTGGGGAGGAAAATTGGGAGAGGAGCAGTGCAGCTACCATCTTTTGAGAGAAGGCGGAGAAGAGAGATGTGCGCAACATGTAAGCATTAGCTGAGGTGGATGCAGTTCCTTAAAATGTGTTGGAATAAATTTGAAGAGCATGTGATGCCAAAGAAAAACAACTCCTCTGCAAAACATAATTTCCCTTAGAAAATGAAAAGTGATGGGGAATGCTTTGAACATTTTTTGGTGGAACTGATGCTGCTAATGAAAGACTGTGCTGTGCTAATAGCGACGAGATGGTGCATGAATGCATTGTGTTCGCCACTAATTCTCCTAAAGTTTGGAAAAATTGCTGAGTCACGGATCAGATTTAATGCTGGGAAAGGCGATAGGTATTGCGCGTTGGTATGAAATTGCAGTTAAAGATTAAGTGTAGCTGACCCACAGCATCGTGGACATTTCACTCTGTCCATGCAGTATTTTGCAAAGGCCCCAGACAGAGCCGCATGGAAAAAGCAAAGACTGGAGTAGCAAATCCAAAAGGTACAGCATGTGGTCGGGCTGTGCAGGAGCACCCAGGCAAAGATCAATGTTCTGCTAGGGGGCAGCAGTGGAAAAAGTGTTGCAAACTTAATCACTTTGCCACGGTAAGCAGATCCAAACAGCTGTGCAGACTGAAAATACCATGCTATCAACAGTGCTAACCTGGAGAGGTCAGAGGTGCTTCTCATAGATGCCATCACAAAGGAACACACCAAAACAATGAATCAACAGTCATACACAGAGATTGAAGTGGGCCCCCAGCCACCCAAGTTCAAGTTCAAGTTAGATATAGAAGCTCGGGGCAATATAATGCCAGGCAACAGAATTAAAACCCACTTTGGCAACATCAAGCAGAAGCACGCAACACACCGGCTCTCTAGATGTGAAGGAGTTCCTCTTGATGTTAAAGGCATCAGTCAGCACAAATTCAAAAATAGATAACAATGTCATGTTGGAGTTCTATGTTGCAAACATACAAGCACCTCCTATACTGTAAGCCTGCCTAACCATAAATCTAACCCGCAACCCTTTAACCCTAATCATAACCCTAACTCTAACTATAACCTTAACCTTTAAACTAACCCTTAAACCCCAACGCTTTAATCCCAACCCTAATCCACTAACCCCTAACCCTAACCCAAAATCCCAACCCTAAACCTCTAACCCCCAACCCTATCCCTAACCATAACCAAAAACCATAGCCTTAAGTTCTCAGCCTGCAAGGATGAATCACTGAGCTGAAGATTCAGGATGGAGGCTCCAATACGCACAGTCATGAGCAACCTACTACTGAGTGACAGAAGATAAAAGCAGCTACACAACAAAACCCACCGCTCACCATGCTTGAATAGTTAATCTGAACAGGCTGACCAGCAGTGTGAGGTAAAAGTCCAAAGCTCATCACAGAGTTCTGGAATTATGGGGGTGAGATATCAGAGATGGATGGGATCCTATTTAAAGGTGATTAAATAACTGCAACACAGTCTGAGACCTGAAATGCTTCAATGCATAGACACAGGTACTATGAGCATGAAAAAGAACAAAGAGTCTAACACCTTTTGTATTGGCCTGGAACGGGGAAGTAGATTGAGGCCATTGCGGAAGAATGCCCCAAGGTGCCCCATAGCCATCCCTAGAGAGCCTCAGTGATTTTGCATCTAGTCCCTGAAAGGGTATGGCAGGCTGTAACCACGTATCTGTTTACATGGAACGGAGAAGATTACAAAACAGTCCTCCCTACCACAGGTAAGCACCTGCAGCCACATGTCATCTATCCAGACTTAGCATCTGCCAAGAGAAGACAGAGCCAAGAAAATGAAAAGCTTTGTTACAACCAGCATGCCAGACCATGACTTGCGCATGAACCGCTCATTTTTATCCGCCCATTTTCGGTGACCACTTATCACTGCAGTCCGGAGTTTCTCCTGCAAACTATGGGCTCAACGTATTATGGACTGGGCCTGTAATAAAATTAACTAGTAAAATAAAATAATATGTAATTTAAATATACATACATACAGAACAGTAAATTACGTACAAGAATTGTTTTAAAAAATTACAGAAAATTTGAACGTAGCAAAAAAGGCACCAGTATGCTTTTATTAGCCATAAACATTAACTTGCGTTAGTATTTGAGTTAATTATTAATAACTTATGAATGAATCAAATTATTTCCTCCAAAAAAAGGAGGAAATAATTTTTATGATTATTTATTTATTCCTTACTTTTATATTTACTCTTGTACCGTGTTACTTCACAGCTTGGCTTTGGAAGGCCGCAGCGTGGACAGTTTCTCAAGCCAACGCAGTTTTCCCGTCACTTCAACTTTCCAAAAGTTCTGAAGTTGAGAAGAGCCTAAAACAACACCACTTTATGGTTGTTTAGGTTTGTGGCTCTGACTGTAAACGCTTTCCTGTCATTTAATTTAATGTAATTTGTGTATCAGCTGCTGTTCTTCCAGATACATTGCTGGGTGGACGCTGCATTTTGTGTGTTTACACTTGACTACAGAAGTCTAAATATTCTCAAAAGTTCTCAAAGTTGCTTTGAATGTTTGAAAATGTGTGTGTTTGACAAAGTATGTAATTTTAAGCGGAGCTCAAATACCTTCTCGAAACTCGGGCCCTTCAGTGGCAGGGACTGAGAATTGAAGAATGTGCCACATTTTCAGCAGGACTGTAATTTGACTTTAGGGTAAGTGGTGCTGAGTCAGCAGCACCTTGTAGCAGTCTGTGATGGAGCCGTTGCTCCACGTGTACACGCTTGTGAGAGTTTGCAAAAGAGAGCATTGCAGCAAATGTAATGCTATTAGTCTGCAAAAATATGCATTTTAATTGCAAATGTTTACAGAAATGCATTTTACAGGGAGCAACAGGGAGAAGGGAAACTGATGCCCAAGGTTGGAAAAGAGGAATTTTGTGAATTCTTAAAAAAAAACAAAAGTAGAAATAAACACCTTTTGTTGTTGTTCGAATTAACTGGAAGAAGCGGAAATACTGTGTCTGCAAAATTTTGCGACTGAATGTTTATTCTGTTGTGTAAATGAACGGCCCATGTTTGTTAATTTAACTGGTAGACGGAATGACTCAGGGTGGAGCCTAGAGCTTATAGTGGCTTAAAGGAGAATGGCAGGAAGGAAAGGAAGGAAGGTTGTTTTTCATTGCCGCTCTTGTTATGAAGTCTTGGGTTTGTATGGAATCACCAAACAGTGGGACATTGATGCACGGAGGAAACCTGCTGATCTGGAACATACATGTATCAGTAAGGTTGGGCGAGAAGGCCTGGCTCATAGTTGGCGTTCCAAAGTGTTCAGGTTTGAGATCAGGGCTCTGTAGTAGGAAAGGAGCTTTTTCCCCAAACTGTGTCCACATAGCTGGAAGCACCCAGTTATCTACAACATGTTTTTGTCCTGTGTAGGTGCAGCTCAAACAGCTCAGCTCATTGGAAGGGGAGGTCCACATACTTTTGGCCTTATTGTATAGCTCGCTGCTTGGCAAACCGCTTGGTTTTAATGGGAAGGGAGGGCATGGAAGTAGATCATCTTTGCTGTTTTTTACCCTTACTGTTGCCTTCTTTAACACAAGTCTTGACATAGTGAACACAGGGACCACAATGTAAACCCCGTGCCTCTTGGGCTCAGTTCAAACCCACACCCAGCCGAGCCACTGTGAGTCACCAACTCTACCAGCTGCCACAAAAGATTTATTCCTAAAAACATTTTTTTAGCAGTTGCAAATGGCATATTTAGTTTGCACAGAATGCAAAATTGAAATTTTTGCAATTTAAAGTTTGCCTTTAAAACTTAGCAGAGAACACAAATAGAATAAGAACAGAACTTAATAGGCAAAAAAAAAAAAAGTTACCAGGAAGGTGTCACCTTCAGCTGCTGAAGCAGTGATGGATTTGTTGTTATGCAGTGTGTGAGGGTGCAAAAGGTCAACATTTCCAGATCTCCCACGCAAACAATCAATTCCCAGATCTATATGTTAGGTCACTGTTGCACTGTTGCTAAGAGGCCTCCGTAAGCAGACTGTGGCCTTTATATTGAACTGTAATCCAATAAAAAAATTTTTTTTTTTTCTACAGTTACACTTTTCCCCCGTTTGGTCTGGTGCTCAAAGAATAAGCAGGATAGTTTATTTAAACGTGCAATTCGAAACGGTTTCTATTGTTTATTTTTAGCTTCTGAATTGAAAGGGTGTTGCAGGTGTTTGTATTTTGGTGCACAGCAGCCACCTCTGTGCTGCCTCAGTTTTCCTTCTGAGTTCATGAGCAGAACATCTTACTCAAGGGCTGGTTAGGTTACACTGTTGAGCACCAGCAGATCCCACTTCCTCAGCCCCAGTTGCGGATGGGCAGCCATCTTCTGGGTCTCACAAGTTTCCTCCAGTCGAGTACGTCCCACAATCGCTGCTGAATTGCATCAATGATGCAGCACAAAAGACTTTTAATAAACATAGCCTTTAGCTGTTTTTCAAACCCCCGTGGAAGGTGAAAGCGACGTAGTGTTTATTTTATGACGCTTTCAAGGTAAAGCATTTAAATCCCGAACTGCTTTTTAAAGGTTCTGCTGTCGTTCCTTATTTGCGTTTTGTGACGTTTAAAAAGCTTAACATTTGATCGTCGGACCACGCTCGCTGCGGTGCTTTGGTGAACGGATGTCCGGAAGCGCGAGGGGATGCGGGAACGTGGTTCACACCAAGCAAGAGCGGCCGGAAAGACTCGCAGACCTTCGCGTCGGATACTTATGCATTTTGATATCGTTTCACTTTGTTTCGGCGGAAATGAAAAACTTCACTGCAACAAAGACCATCTGTCCAACATTTTTCATCTTAATTGTCTCTCTTTTTTTGAGTACGGCTCAGCAAAACCCGTCTTGCCAAACGATTTCCTTCTCAAGTACCAACCCTCCCATCACCTTTCCGAAAACGGTTGGTAATTGCAGCTCTGTCGGGATTTCAAATTGGTTCGTCTCGCTTCTGCTGCCTCTGCTGCATTCTTTGTCTGTCGTGCCCGGACCCTTCTTCTTCTCCGTGTTGGGGCTGCTTTTCAAATAAATGGGATCTTTGCGTTAATTTCTCAACAGGCCTCCAAAGACTGTTTTTTGACTCATTAGTCATCAGAGTGATTCTTTTTATCATGTGCAAGAAACACAAAGCCACTCCTCAAGGGGTTTTGTTTACCTACCATACTTTAAGTCATCACTTTTGTTCATCTAAAATGCAGGACGATTTTCCAGCCAGTTTAAAAAGACTTTGGAAGGCTGACGTAAATGCCGTACGATGGAAGACACGAATCATTTCACAAAGCAAATCTTTGTTCTGGCAAACAATGCCTTTGTTAATTTATCTCCCGTAATCCCAAGAAATATTATTAATTCCTGCGGTTTCAGTCTTTTCATAACGGGGGATCAAGGATGCGACGGCCTATTTACCGAAATGCGGCGGTCACATCCTAGTCGTGGATATACGTCCTATGATCCGAACCCTAACCCTAACTCTAATGTCTCAGGATTCTAACCCTAGCCTTAACGCTAACCCTAACTCCTCACGACCCTAATCCTAACCCTAATGTAAAAATGTGTGCTTCTATATATATCATCGCGGTGCCAAATGAAATGAAAAGTGAACTTTTCGACTATTCTCTTCCTTTTTAAGCCTTTTTTTCTGAAAATGTAATGTTGAACCATTTTAAAAATAATTTGAAATGCTTCTAGTTTTATTCTTACAAAATCAATTAAATGGAAACGTTCAAAGAAATGACAATCAGGCTCGCACGCATGCTGGGCTTTTTCTTGCTAGTAGTCATATATGTCCAAAGGCAGAGTTGTCAGAAAGAGACCCAAATTGAAATCTGCGGCACCTTGATTTATTTTTTATTACGACCAATTCCTCTTCTGAGAAGTTTTGCTGTCGACTTTTACCCCCTTCTGCAGACATCTTATTCATTCTCCTCACACTGGGCCTCGAGTGGGTTTCCTACCGACAAATCCCAGCCGCATTGCAATGAGAATTGTTTTTCTTTCCCGACACCTTCACCATAATTCTATTTAAGAAGTCCACTGGCATAATCCACACGGATTATAATTTAAATGAGCATTACTAATTTGGCTGAGTCAAACATGGGCTCCTTCACCTATTCTTAGTGCCACTATCATGCCTACTTTCACAATGAAACCCAAGATAAAATAAACCTGCAGCAGAACCTCAGATCTCCAGACCCTTTGGTATTGATCAAAAACAAAGCGTTGAGACCGCATGGCACTAAACTGGAGGAAATTATGCACATCCAACAAAACAGATTTAAACTGGGTCCTGTTTACACTGAGCCAAATATGTAAAAACCATGTTTAGTGTCCCTCAGCGTAGGAGGACACTTAAGTGTGATCCTCTCTCAGGAAACGATCAACATTTCCACATGTTTTATTCAAAAGCAACTTTTTTGACGGCGGACAAACTGTTGAGGAGGTTGCACACTGCGAAGGACGCATGAAGCGGTGGCAGCGGTGCCAGATTGCTGGATGTGATTGGAGACAAATGCAAACACTGAGGGCTGCACCCAATGGAGAAATACAAATACGGTGAGCAATAACCCATGCACACTGGGCTCGCCATCGGTTGGCGCAATCCTATTTTGCACCATTGTTTGCTAAATGGACAGCAAGCCAGTCATTTGGAAATCACTTCACAGACACTCATCCCCAAGAGAGCGGCGAACAAACAAGTCATCCGTTGCTCCGAGTAAAAATTATGCAGTCGGGTTTGAATTCCAAAAAGGGGCGGGGAAGCAACTTGTGAAATTTGCCTTGAGTGACACCATCAACCCTAGCGTTTTCGCTCATTTATTTGCCAGATGCTTTCCTCCAGTCGGACGTGCGACGACTGCTGTGCGGTATTGGCACGTAGGGGTTGACTTACTGTTCGGCAAAGGCGGGCCCAAGAATCCCAAGGACTGATGAAAAATAGATAACTGATTTGCATATGCACTCATTTTATTTAAATTAGATGTACCAAAATTGTTGTCGTAGCTGTTATTTGAATCAGCAGCCCATATTCAGTCCCAGCGCTAACGGAGCATCCCAAAAAAATCACGCAGCGAAGTTGGCGATCTTGTAGCATCATGGAGTGAATTTTATTATTTTACAAGCAACAGAAGTGTACATTTTAACAAGTTAGCAAATTATTCCCATTTCAATTTCAATTATCACACATACTATCCTGCACACAAATTATAGCAGCTATTTTTAAACACCTGCTGTAAAGCTTTAATACTCACAAACAAATTTACCAGGAGAAACCTGGCTTTAGGCCTGGACAGTGACCTGAGGGGGTACAATGGTGCTGTTTACAGAGCTATGGATTTTGTTCAAGGTTTTTAACGGAATTCTTTCGCAAACACTTGTAAGTTATACACTATATTGAAGGTTTTAGGGGTTAGCATTGGACAGATGGGTAGTTTAGGTTAGCGATAAAAATATTCAAACACGCATGGGAAGTCATGTTTCCTATGACTATTCATGTACTGAAAATCTTGCAAAAATATTACAAAAATTTTGATTATTTCACACACAGGAGTGTGTAGAAAGGGTTGTTTGTCTTTACAGTGAAGCTTCAACCTGGCACCTTGCCATGTTGTATTTAAATGATTTGCTATAACCACATATCTATTACAGGTTAGACTAAGGTGACTGGTGACTAGTTGTTAACTGCCTGTCCCACAGCTGGTCATCTCAAGTCGGAGGAAATTGGCTGGACATCAAGGTAAAGAGATGCAGTCGGCTCTTTAGGAGGGCACAGTTCAGTCACCCATCCATCTGAAGCGTGTATGTTTGACTATGGGAGAAAATCCATGGGATTCAACCCAACAAGCATTTGCACCACCCAGCACTCATCCCCTTGTACAGCTGATCTTATACTAGGTACTAATTTTTCTCCCAAACAGACTTACCATGATTTACCATTTATATAAGTAATTGTTTTTACTTAAGGAGGTGGGGGCCAACTGCAACCTCCAAGTTCAGAGGCTCCAATTACACCGTCTGCTGATGAATTTATCTTTTTGCTTATTTCATTTAAAGCGTTCTTATCCAGATCTGCACAGCAATCACTGTCATATTACAGAATTTTATAAGGACGGAGGTTTTAAACCAAAGAATTAAAATGTGCCTCAATTAAATGCTAATACTCAAGGTGAACTGATATTAACTGTCAATTAAAATTTCTCGATAGGCCTGCGACGCCGATGTCTAACAAAGTTAATTAGAAAATCTCTTTTAAATAAATCTTATCTAACGTGGGAATAAAAGGGAAAAATGTGGGATGACGGCGGCGACTTTGATCACTTTTCCGTGCTGCTTGTGTGGGTGTGAAGGGGAGGATTGTCTTCATCTGGGGGGGATGAACGTTTCTGCAGCAAACTTTCGACAGAGCCTTGTTGGGAGAGGAGGAAGGCGGAGGAAGAGAAGTGGGTTAATACACGGCTGGGATTAGTCAGGCTCTTTACTCATCTTATCGTTGGCGTACATCAGATTGTTCACCGTAATGCACCTGTTATGCCCTTACTTTCTTTCTGGAGTTTTCCACGGTCACCTGTTGACTATGGAAGTACATGAGTCTGAATGACACCTGAGATGGATGTATGGGGGTGGGGATCTCATTCCCCTTTTACCTTTTGTGTGATATCATAAACAAACGTAATAATGTGTCCGTTTTGCGTGACACTCGGAGCCCGGCTGGCTAGGTGATGGATAACCGAGTACCCAGAATGCCGAGCAGGTCCTATAAAGCCGCTTGGTACCAAAATAGATGTTTGATTGCTTTAACAATGTTATTTCTACACCTGACCTTTCTCTCCATGTCAAAAACTCAGCTTTCAGCCCCTTTTTTTAATGAAAGCGGCACAAACTGCAGTTTGAGCTGTAAATAAACATCCGAAAGCCGCTTTTTCCATGCCGGACAGAACCAGGGCGCAGAACGTTAATGAAGAACAACACGAGTTGCACTTTTGATCTCCTCCTTCCGCCCGCATTAAATGTTTCCGTATTTTTCACAGTTCTGGTCAAATGCCTGCTTCAAAAAATTTCTCCGGTTTGTTTTTCCAGCACTGGAAAGATTGCGTAGCCGGCAGCTAAGTTAATGGTAGAGTTAAAAACTGCTGAACTGGTGTTTTGAAGTTTTACTTTATGCAAATAAATAATGATTTTTTTTTTTTTTTTTTTTTGCTGCATATTTATTTCTGTGACACGCAAGTATAAAACCAAATTTCCTATGGGAAAAACATCTTGCAGGTCAGTACTTCTACTAATAATAATAAGAAAGCGCTGGTCCGTTGGACTAATTCTTAGTTCAGACAAACTGTTTTTGTAGAGCAGATTCTGGGATTACAAACTGGTAGCTTGGCACCGGTTTGTTCAGAGCGTCGCCGCAAGATAACTAAGTTTAGCTTTGTTATGTAGAGGTGGAGTAGTGGGGAAAAAAGTCAGTCAGGCCAACTATTTTGGTGTAATTTTACTTCAAACAAAATGGCTGGAAACCACTGCTATTCAGCGCCTCTGTGGTGCTCAACTGATAAGCGGCAGAATCTAATAATTTCCCAACCTGATAAGAGAGGCTGTCATAGTGAATTACAGGGAATTCCATTTATCACAAAGTGCTGTTAAGCAGCATTACACACTTTGGGCTGAAATGCAGCATTTTGGCAAGCGGAGAAGAACCGCACGCATTTATTTAATCATTCTGCTATGATAGAAATATTATTAAGCTAATAAACATTTTATTTATTTGCTTTCCTTTTTCCTGGACATTGCCAGCACATAATTTAAGACTCTTTTAGTTTATATAAGACTATGAAGGTAGTATAGTGCATGGTTTTGTATGACTTCGTGGTGGGTTATGGAAAAGGGTTACGTCGTGCCGTTCTGGATGAGGCGTTGGCTGTAAATCTGTAAAAATTAAGTGGATTCTGTCTCCGTAGTCTCTTTTGATCCCATTCTTTTTAGAGGATACAAATTCTGATCAGTGGATGCCTGATAAGTGGATAATATATAATACAATAAATAATAAAATTTTCTAGTCCCATAGCTTTTAGTCTACACTGTATGGCCAAAAGTATGTGGGCTTCCCTTCTAATGCCTGAGCTGAGCTGTTTCAGCTGCACCCACACCGCATACAAACACATTCTAGACAACTGTGTGCTTCCAGCTTTGTGGCCACAGTTTGAGGGAGAAGCTATTTTCCTGCTCCAAGATGACTGTGCCCCGATGCATGCATAAAGCGAGTGCCATAAAACCAGGGTTTGCCCGGGCTGATGCGGAAGAGATTTGAGTGGCTGCACAGAGCCCTGACCTCAACTCTACTGAACCCCTCTGAGATGAATTGGAACCCCGACAGCGACCCAGGCCTTCTCACCCAAACTCAGTGATGCTCTTGTGGCCAAATGGGCATAAATGCCCAAAATGTGGTGGAAATCCTTCCCAGAAGGAGGAGGCTGTTATAACAGCAAAATGTGAAACAACTTCATATCAATGCCCATGGGTTTGGAATGGAGGTTCAGCACGCACATATGGGGATGATGCTCAGGTGTCTACACACTTTTGGCCTTACAGTCTATTTCTGTGTGCTTTCACGTTAAATGCCGGCACCACCACTGCCATGACTTTCCCCTTTTCAGCCAGCAGACGGAGGGTTGAGGTCGTCACAAACGAAAGCGATGATCCCCACACACGATCTACCTCACACAAACCAACTGAATTGCTACACCTCTGGAAAAGGTTTACCTGTAAGCCTGGTCCCAGGTGGACTGGACTGCACTCATTTTTGAAAAAATTTTTTTATATGTGCAAAAATAACAAGATGTTGTCTATTCTTTTAATGACCTTGTCAAGGCCATGTGTATCCCAGCCCACATTTGAATGGCTTACAAATGAGTGCCTTAGAGAAACTGGACCTGGTACTACAGCTATACATTCTATAAATCTAGATGTAATTCCCGGTGGAGGAAAAAATTTTTTAAAAAAGGTGCTGAATATTTATTTAACCAGAGAGCACATATTCTCTCCTTACAGAAAATTGATGTTTTTACACTTGTAATGTTTTACTGGATTCATCCTTCAGTGGAGTTTCTTTCAATATTTGAAGTACCTGAACGCAAATGCAGTTTGCATTCGATCAGGGTTGCAAACTGATATTAAAAAGATGACTGATGAGTAAGAAGTTTACCGATGGCCGCCTTTCCACCCTCCCCTTTGGCCTGCTTTCTGATACTGTATGTAAAAGTGACATCAGAGCTGCGATGAATTCCATCGTTTGCCCTTGTCTTGATGTTTAAAAAATTTTTTGCTCGTATCGGGCATCCTGTTTCGAAATGCTATGAAAAATATACATCAATCAGCAATTTGGGCAAAAATGGTTGTGACAACATAGGATGACCTGAGTAGAATATTGAGCTCTTTTCTTTATAGTTCGCTAAGCTACTCAATATAATTTTTTTTGATACCGTATGAATAATCCTTGCAGACGTTTGCGTATAGAAAGTGACTTTGAGCGTTTTTGAGTGGCCCTGTTAGCTGAAGCCCAGAATCCCTTCACCCCGCCAGCATGAGAAGGTGTAGCACTGGCTTCTCCACTAATAGCAATGTCTTCTTAATCATTAACCAGAGGCCATTATGGTCATTTCCAAAGTGATGGAAGGCATTGTTGCCTCCACTCAGCATTCAGGATTGACCACGCAGTGTCATAATATTTCCGTTCATTTTGATGTGTTTGACTTTCACCTCCGTAATGGCACCATCACTATTATAATAATGAGAATTAACTGCTCTGTCCTGGAACTCGATGTCAGAGCTGGTCATCCATTTGCGGAATGAAGAATTAAAAACAACCATAAAAAACTGCGCCTGGGCATGAATTAGGAGCTACGAGTCAAATCCAAACAAATTGGCGCGTTTGTGTTGCTGAATGATTCTGCCAAAGAAGGAAGGCTGTCAACTGTTCTGGCTCCATATTAATTTGAGGGAATTTTCTTCTGCCTACTGACTTCTGCGCTGAGCAGTGGAGCTGATAAATCCTTAAGGACATCCTGAGGAGGTGGCATTGTTGGATCCAGTACACAAGCGGTAGGACAGAAGATTGTAGGAGAAGATGAAATACGTAATGAAGACTCGGACTAATGTCAGTGTCGGATATGACGAACACCGACTCCCTCGTGACATGAACGGGAAACGGCGACGAGCAAAACACGGCTCCGCCAGCCGTGCATTTATTTCTTGTTTTATCTGTTGCGACAGATAGTGGGTAGCGGTGTTGCCTCACAACACCTGAGTTGTTCAGGTGGAGGTTTAAACACAGCTCAGATTGTGTGGAGCTTGCAGGTTCTTCCTACGTTCATGTGGGTTTCCACCAAGTCTTACAGCCCAAAGCATGCATTTTCGAGTTAATGTACAGGTGTAAACCTATATTGAGTTAAATGTATATATTTTTAATATGTATATCCACCCTGTAGTGGACTGACATGCCATCTAGAGTGATTCCCTTTTGGCTTTGTACCTAGTGATTCCAGGATAGACTCTGGATCACCACAACCCTAACCAGGACAAACAGTTAAAGAAAATGGATGCTATTTTTTTAGCAGTTTTTTTTTTTTCGTGTGCTGGACTGTGGCCATAGCTATGCTTGCTTATATGAACCCTGCAACCCTTTTCTTGTTTTTAAGGTTTTATTTAGCGCTGAAAAACTGTGCTCAATGATAAATGCGTGACAAAGGGCGAATAGAGTGTTTTGGTAACTGAACGTGAACCTTCTGTTGGATGTGGAATAAATAAAAATATTTAGACTTTGGCAAACTTAAAATCTGCTGCTGACAAAGTACTCCTTGTGGCTTCTTCTTAATATGCAGCATCCATATATCGCAGTAAGCATGTCTATTAACCATAGGACAAAATAAGCAAGGTACTCCTTGAGAGTTTTTGACGCAGGTTTTTGCAAGCCTGATGTCAGGACTCGGGCCTGTACTGGGACTTTTGGACGCCCTGTTGGCAATTCTGTGTACTGCAAGGCCATGTGCTTTTGTTTACTCCCGTGTGCTCCTTGCCCCACCTCCCTCACCTGATCACCATTATTACCTTTATTATTACTCTCATTTTTACCTCTTGTGTTCCTCCAGTGGTCCATCTCTATTGTTTATTGGGTTAGGTATTTAAGTCCTGTGTTTGTTCCAGTTCCTTATCAGGCTGTGACTATCCAACGATAGTGGTCTCTGTCTCAATGGTTTTGACCATGGTTCTCCTGATCTGCTTTTGTCTGCCGAATTGGATTGTTTGTTGATTACTTTTTCTGGTTTTTGACCCTGTTTTTCTTCCCCTCATTTCCTCAAATCTGCGATTGGGTCCTGACCTGAATACCTGACACCTGAGGAAAAATTAATATCATTTACCGTGCTACGGCAATTTTTTTTTTTTTTTTAGGAGTAGCAAGAGCCGCCGACAATGCAATCATAATTATATCCCCAATTTGCAAGATTTCACCTTACAAGCTGATTTTGAGGAACGTGCTGTGCCTGTAGGTAGGGGCATACCTATGCTGGGGAGCTATAATGAGGCATTAACAGCAGTGGATGATGTAAAAAAAAAAAATGTGTGTAAGTAAGTGTATTTGTGATCAAGGGCCTGGGGGTCCTCAGGAAGACCCTGCTGTCCCACTCTAAGGAAAGGTACTTAACCCACATTGATTGAGTAAATTTCCAGCTTCTAAAAAAAAGGGCAAAGTGCATGGCTTTCAGCTACAGAAGTCCCTCCAGTTAAAAGCATCTGCTGACTATCTAAATTAATTTAATTACCTTAAAACCAGTTTAAGGCAAAATTAGAAGTAAGTGAAAGCATTTCATGCATGATGGGGGCATTGATCATTTTCACAGTTTTTGATGGAGTGTATACCTGCTATAAAAAGACTAATGTTTAATTTATGAAATATTCAGAAAAGAGCAAAGGGGGCTTGACAGGTACTCCAGTCCAATATTGCATTACATTTATTTTAATTGAATTTTAATACAGTATGCATCAGCAGCGAGGAAGTCATGACCTTATATCACCACATTAACGGTGAGGATATTTCAGGTCTATTGCGCTAGGTCTGCCCGCGTTCCATATGCCATCTTGGGTTTTCCTAGAATCCCACTCGCAAGGAATCCCAGGAGAGGCCGTGTGCCACTGCTGTTCATTTTGTTCCTGAATTAGCCGAGCGTTTAGGCTCAGCATGAGGGCCTGATCCTTTGCAAACTGACGTGCCCGTCAGCAACTTCAATTCTGGTCACATAAATATTGGCGTGACAGCTGATTTGGTGTTTTTGTGAGCTAAGTACGATTCAAATGGAGCAACATAAAAACAAAAATAATGCATATTTGCAGCGTTCTTCTCTGCCACCTTCCATTTGCACTTTGTGTGCCCTGTTATGTTAGTTTTGCTCCTTTGTGCCATTTTATTTCTAAATATTTACTGGAGAAACATTCCTAGAGCTGGATCGGTGCTGTGGACCTTGTCTGTATATTTAAGACAAAGACAATCATATTTTGTCTCCGCTTATGTGCATTTGGAAATGGCAAGAAGTCAAATTACTGTTGCGAAATGCCTGTGAAAGTCTTTAGTTTCAGCCCACAAATGCAAACATATTTGCATTTTTGCGGAAGGAAAAAGGCAGCACTAAAATCAATTTAAATGTTACGTATCCTTTGTTTTGTTGTTGCCAATTTATATAGGTGGAAATTCACCGAAGCCGTTCGGGTTCAGTTCTTTGCTCAAGGGGAGAGTGGGAGCAGGTCCTCCAGGATCTGAACATGGAGGTATTCAAACTCCCCCAATTCCCTGAAGGAGGAATGGGCTAATAGCCAGCCAGCATCTAAACTCAAACCCTACGCCTCTTCCCCACACTTCCAGTTGATCTTTGGTCTATTTTTATACATTTTTTGTACATAATTATTTTTGCCTGAGAACTTGGCAAATGAGCTGAATTCCCAACTTACTGTTAAGAAGTCTGATTTTAAAACTACGTGAAGTTATGATGAATTTTTTATTTACCCCATTAAGTCAAGTGGGTGGCCCTTTGCAGAATATAATTTCACATAAACATCAGCAAATGATGGTCCAGGAGGTCAGGTGTTATTTCCCAGTCCAAACCTAAACAGACTTGGTCACTACTAGTAGGTATCTCAGACTCTGCATGGTCTTCATATTCACAGCTCCTTATTCAGAATTATGGATCCAAGTTTTAGAAACAGAGATGTGGCTGCCCTATACATACACAGAGATAAAGATGTTTTACCTGGACTAAGATATTTACCTGGCTGTTTCTTCATTTACCTGAATTTTTACCTGAATGCTCCTTCATGCACTTGGATGTTACTTTAAAGTGAAACGCCACTCATTTTCTGGCCAGCTAATTTATTCTTAACATTGAATACAAAATATCAAATACAGCCACCTTTCTTCTTTTACTCTGGGCAACTAAAAAAAGACAAAGGCAGATGGAAAAGGAATGGCCTTTATTCTCTTTTGCACTTTAGCTGAGGTCGGGTGAGATGGGGGGTTGAGCGCAGAACTCCGAGGACAGGGCTCTCAGACCCCACGGCTCCTGTGCACCAGGCACACTGTGTTACCCTATTACGTAAACCTCGAAGGTATTTGTTGAGCTGAAAATTTGTTTCCATTTCAGGAGGAATGCAGCCCACCTCTGGTCCTTTTTTAGGGACTCAATCAGTGTTTTAACATTCGAGCTGAAACATCACGAGGGTGAGGGGATGTCGGTATTTCTCAGCTGAAGCTGTTATCTGCATCAGCTTTCCATTTACAATTAGATACTCGGTGGCCCATGGGTTCGTCTGAGCGAGAGTCACACTTCTTCTGTAAGGTTCTGCTTCCTGTTCCACTCGCTTCCTCATTACGCCTCGTCGATACGGTGGTTTTGGAAGTCCCCGGTGTTTTCCAGCTGACGGCTCGTGCCTGTTTTTCAGAGCAGGCACTGGAAGGCAACACGGATGATGGGTTATGTGAAGAACCACTGCGAACGTTGGCCCAGCAGTCAGAAAGAAAGAGGGAGTTCGCATCCAAACTGGAGTTGCCAAAATTGGGCATCGCTTCAGTATGGAAACGAATGTGTGAGATGCCTAGTGTTGTCGGCTCCTTTGTTCTTCAATTGCCGAACACGGCTTGAACACAACAGCGAAGTACAATGAGCTTCCGATTCCCCTGTGCTCGCAGATGAGGGTCTCTGAAGAAGGCCAGGCAAGCGCTCTCCTATTGCGTGCTGCCAGGGCTGAATTCACAATTCTTTCCAGTGTTTAATGAATAACTTCAGAAGAAATGCCAGTAATGCTATAATTCGACACCCGAAAGTTTAAAAATGCAGCCCTGTGTACAGAAGTGCATCAAAATAAATATAAATGCAAACATTTCTTACAGAAGAATTGTACAATTGCTGAATTGTAATGGAATGCTTTGCTATTCTTCATTAATACATTTGCCCAATGGGGGGAAAAAATACTTTTTGTAGATATAGATTTAGTTTCATAATTTCACAGGTTTTGTATTATAATGTGGCGGCACGTGGGGAGATGGGGCGGAAAACACGTGAACAGGACCCTTCACTACCATCCTCGAGACCGTTCATTGCCTCTACTGGATGCCAGTCCAACCCTAACACACATGCCCAGTTGCAGGCAACAAGCACACAGTTGCCATGACACCCCTGTTTAAGCCCCTGCTGTCCACACTAAAAGAGTTTCCCTGGAGCGAAAGACTGAGAAGCAGAGACCTGTCCTGGTCCACTTTTTCTCAAACCGGTGAGCTCCATAAATACTAAATGTCAAATACTAAAGTATTAATTGACATGTTTTCCACCAGCGTGCAGGCAATATTAATATGGATTCCCACATGTGCAGTGTAGCCTGCAACGGCACAAAAATAAGGTTGCAGCTGTTGGCAAGATGGGCATCAAAATTGGCACAAAACAGCACCAACTCAGAACTGGAAAAAAAAAAGATTGCAAACTCACAAGAAGAAAATTAAATATGGAAGCTCACAAAGACTACAGGTATGATGTAGAGCTAAATCGTATTATTTTTTTAGCTGAAGGCCTTGCCCATAATTTTTAATTTTTTGCTTCAGCCTCAGACACAATATCAGCTAGACAAAAAAATTGACAAAGACGTCCGTAATCGCATCCTCAGGTAATTTCTCACTTTACAAAGCATTTTATTGACAGCGGCGCAAACTGGGCAAACAACCCACATCTTCTCATGAGCTGATGCCTCATTCTCATGCTGTCGGCTGCAATAATGCTCTCTGCCCATTGCCTTCGATGTAGAACATAAAAGAAACACGGTCGTCATTTACCACCCAGTTGCTCTAAAAAGTCAGTTTACTGTGTTTACAGTTTAATGTGCATGAGTTTAAAATATAGAGATACGGTTTTGTACATTAATAACGCGCTGTATATTTTTGCATCATCTCTCTGTCTTGCTGAACAACACATTCAAAGCTGGGGGGCAAAACTGGCATCGCTGCCGCCAATGTCGCAAAAAATGTTTGATTTGTGGTTTTGATCTATAATTTGTTACTGCTCTGTAAAGAAAAAGCGTTGGTTTAAAACTAATTGATACATTTTTGTACATTTTAATATATTAATATGATATTGATGTCATGCTTAAAATGAAATTGGTTAAAAATAACGGAAGCGGCACCTGTAATGTTCAAATGCTTAAAGCTCGTGCAGTGCAACCAAAACAAGCAGTTTCGTTTATAAGCACAAAGTCCAGGAGGTCTAAAAGCGAATTTCTTTTTCGGATACAAAATGTAAGGCTGCACTGCTACTCGATCCCAACCATCTCAGAGGTGAATCGCAAACAGAAACAAATCTGTGGAGAGAAATCCAGCAGTCGGGGAAGCCGATGAAGGGGTGCAGTCTAGTCAGTGCTGCTTTACGCCAACTCTGTCGCTGTTTTCACTCAGTTAGCACGATAGGCAGCCCGCGCTCCATCCGGAGAAGCTAGCAACCAGCTATGCCATCATGATTCTTTCCTTTGCTTTTTTCTTATTTGCATTTTATCCTTAAATATAGATTTTTTTATCCTGCACCTGCTAAGCAGAACTTCCATTCATATAGATTTGAGGAGGTTCAGCAACCACCAGGACTCCATTAAATGGCCACCCTATTTCCTCCATCATACCATCTTCTAGAGTGCAGAAGACCTATTTGCTGGCCTCCACCTCCTTTATGTGTTCTTTTCTGATTAAACGAAACCTCAACGCCTGGCAACGGAGTTTTTCCTCGGGTTTCTTTTCCCCCTTCATTTTAAATTTTAAATAGCATCGGAGTGAAGTGAGGTTGTTAACAATCCCATTCCTCAAGGACACTGTAGTACTACAGCTACCTAATAGCGTGCAGCTGAGTGACAGCTAAAGCACCAGGAGCAGCGGGATTTACAGTACAAATAATGACACGAGCCAGAAGAATGGAAACAGGAAGGGAAGAGGAACCCCTGAGGATGCAGGCTGTTATAAAATTTTGGAAACTTGTGAAAGCAAAGTTATATCATATCATATCATATCATATCATATCATATCATATCATAATTCAATACGATTAGACAATGACAGCGTTGCAATTGTGTTATGCATTTATTTACTCTACTGTCTATATTTTTATTTGTTTGTTTGTATGGGTCCAGAATCCTTTATCAATGATTCTGAAATGAGAAAAAGCTGAGAAACCTAAAAGTTTGATGCCGGTTATTAATGTTTAAATAACCTCTAGATAAACTGTTATACTATTTATTGCCTTTGTTTGTCCCACTTGGATTTATACGTCTTGGTGCTAAATAGGATGTATTTTATTATGGGATGCTGCCCCAGACCCCAGTGAGGATGTTACGTATATAAATACATATATATCCATATTATATAGTATATGCACCATATTACGTTCCTAAAATCCAAAAATTCTGAATACTGAAATTCATTTGGCCCCAAGGATTTCGGATATGGCACTGTGGACCTGGGTTATTCTAACTTCCAGCAGCAGACCAGACCAGACTTTCACTGGTGAAATAAACTGGTGCCAGCTGATGGAGTAGTAAAGTCCATCCAGATGAGATCAGAAGGTTGTCAGTTCTATCCCCCATCTGCACCACCTGGCGGGATGGTGCCTGAAGAAAGAGGAGAGCTTTTGCTGGAATCCAGCCGCAGACTCTTCCAACCACCTCCAGCACCACACGAGAGGACGGAGCTGTCACAGCAGAACGTGGGACCTCAGCTGTATTTGCTGGGAACAGATGGGGGATTTCAGGCAAACTTCAGAGCTAATGAAATAATTCAGTCAATCATGCTCTTCCGGCAAAGAATTATTGAGACCGGGCCTCATGTTCAATTTTGATGTCTAAAAAAGAAAGGAAAAAAACGCGTTACAGGAATACTGCCGAGTTTTAATTTTCCAAAGCACCTGAGATGTCACTCAGGAGAGACACAAAGGAGCGGCCGAAGTCAGCGTTGCAGAACAGACAGCGAGCTGAAGAGGAATGTAAAGCCGCACCGAGCGAAGGTGCAGAAAAAAATAAATAAATCCAATATCTTAATGTAAGCACATCTGTTCATTTAGTGAAGGCTTTACAAATTCCCATTCCTGGATTTAACAGTCGGCTACTTCTGTGCACTGCCACTAAGCTTGATGTACAGAAAAACGGGGGGGAGGGGAGCAGTATAACTACGGTAACAAAATGGTCGCTTCGCAGTGCATCATTCTCAGACTCACGAGACTGGAGTCATCGGTTATTCTTTGCATTTGCGTTTTTTAATGTACTTTTTTATTTCATTTTTCAGGCATAGGTAGGTTCACTTCCACTTCCTCGCAAAGACCATCGTGGTTCACAGGAACAACCGTGCTCGTCCTATTGATCCAACCCAGAGCATGAACGTTAATGATGCGGGCAGAGAATTCGTACCTAAGAAATCCATGAGGTTCGCGCCAGTAAAGATGTCCAGCGGTGTAAATGGGCACAGTGTAAAGGTATAAGCTGCACAGCTCTGTTTGGGTAGAAGCATCTGCTTAGAAATTAAAACAAATGAAATAAACGTTGTGGTCCAAAGTAATAGGGCTGTGACAGTTGCGGCACAGAAGTGCGCCTGTGGAAACAGCTGTAACAGCATCTGGGCCTCGTAACTGGCAGATTCCATCATGTACCTACTTTAAAAAACCCTTCTGTGGCATCTATAGCATCTGTGTGTCTCTATCACTCCCCTCCATTTTATCACCCACGCAACTGGAGGCCCAAAAGAAGCGGCACGGTGGTCGCACGGCGCTCCTGTCATCCCTTCTAAACAACCCCGATCCCATGTCCGACCTCTTACCTTCTGTCGCCTGCGAGCTCGTAACTGCGTTTTAAGGAAATGTTGCACTGTTCATGCTGATGCAAAGGACGCTGTTTGTTGTCATTTAACCGTAGATGCAGCGATGAAAAATATGTATTTTTTTGTTTAGTTCCTTAAGAAAAAAACGCCAGGAAGTCATGAGGAGTGAAGCATCTTGGGTTTTCAGTTAATGAGGCAGATGCTGCAGAATTAAAATAGAAGTCCGGCTCAGTCTGTGTGGGTTTCCTCGAGGGGCTCTGGTTTCCTCCCACCATCCAAAGACATGTGGTTCAGGTTTACTGGTCCTTCTAAACTGCCTGTAGTGTGTGTGTGTGTGTGTGTGTGTGTGAGGAAGGGGTCACCTTGCGATGGGCTGGCATCCAATCACCCAGGGGATGTTTCATAGCTTCCAGGATAGGATGTGGACCTCCGCAACCCTGGTTAAGAAAAGTGGTTTATAAAAACTGAAGCATGGATGGATGGATGGCTGGACGGATGGCTGGATGGAAATTGGCTCCTGTCCTCCTGCTTCATTTCCATCATCCATCCCATCATTCCGCTACATCTTCTGATCACAATGGATGTACAGAATGTGTTAAAAATGATTTATGCTTGTGTAAAAATTTGTGTTAATGTCATTATTATTATTATTATAGCCGTGGTGGGGGGAGCCTTGACCCTCCCATAAGGCACTGCTTCCGTATGATTATAACCGGCTGTGTCTGACTGCTGTGTGCAGTTCCAGGCAGAATGCTGACCCTCTCTGTGTTTGAGAGGTTTGGGGGGAGGCATGCTGCCTATTTTTCCAGTGGAAAAATCCTGTTTCCCATTAACCTCGCGATAAGGCCACCCTGCATTTAAAAAATTATGAATTTTCATAAATGTTTTGTGTTCTTATAATGTTATGGCATGGCTGCACTGTATTGTCATTTCAGATGTTTCCATGTTTGCTCTGTAGATGAATACTGCTGCACACTACACACACACACACACACACACACACACACACACACACACACTCATGACTTATTCCTTGTCATTTTTCCTCTTATTATAATGGGAAATACACCAGTGTAACTGCATTTCATTAACCTTTACAGTAATAAGACTCATCAAAAACTCCAGTTGTTCATTCAGCTCTGATTCTCCCAGCCCGCATGTAATCCCCACAGCAGATACTCACCAAAGAGATTAAACTGTGACTCAACAAGTCATCTTTTTAATATTCCTTATTGTGATCTCAGAAATCAAAGCTGCAGCTGTGCCGGGGGTCAGGTAAAGTCATTTGGGCCTTTCGTGATTCTCCCGTTCTAAAGCATCATTTACATCATATCTCACAGCTTTCTGATGATCTTTAGTTTCTGCTCCCATGCCTGGTGTGGACAAAAAGGACCACAGGGTAGAGACAACTTGCTTGGTACATGAAGCTGCCCCCCCTCCCTCGCCATGCACAAAACAAGGTCCAGACACACATGGTTTGGCTGGGTTGGTGTTGAAGAACTTGACTGGCTGCACAGATTCCTGACCTCAACCCCACTGAACCCCTTAGGGATCAACTGCAATGCTGACCGCAAGCCAGGCCTTCTTGTCCAACCTCACTGACACTCTTGTGTGCTCCAAAATCTTGATATTAATGCCCATGGGTTTGGAATGGAAAGTTCAACAAGCACATATGGGGGTAAGGCTCAGGTGTCCGCACACTTTAGGCCAAAGAGTGTACCATGAGCAGAAATTCACAAAATCTAGTGGAAAGCCTTCCCAAAACAGTGGGGGCTGTTATACTAGCAAAAGGGGACGGCAACTCCATATTAATGCCCATGGGTTTGGAATGGGATGGTCAACACGCACGTATGTGGGTGATGCTTAGGTTACCACACACTTTTGGCCACATAGTGTATCAAAGTGACAGCCTGACCTCTGTTGTGAGCTTGCATTCCACCTTAAAAAAAAATAAAAATAAATAAATAAAAATAATAATGCTAGGGATCAAAGAACTGATGTAGCCTAGAAGTGTCCACACACTTTTGCAAAATAAATAAAATGATAAGAGAATTCCTTGAGAAAAACAAGTGCGATGTATTGGCTCACTTGTAGCCCACAACACTTTAAGTGACCCGGCTGGGGACACGGCTGAATAAATGAGCATCGAACACGATCTCCCAAGGATGCTGGTTTTTACAACACGGAGAGTGAGGAAAGGAAGCCCGCAAGGACCTGATCAGACTTTACAGCGCTATCTCCCCTGTGTTGTGAGGGCTGACATGTGTTTATAATGCAGCCCCCTGACCACAGTCCCTCAGCAGCCAGCCCTCGCAACAGGAGATCTTGTACCGGCAAGGCCTCTGCACACTGCATCACTCCTCACCATCTCGAGGCTCCAGCCTGGGAAATATTCATCGATGGGTAGAGAATGCTTCCCGCTCTGCTTCAGAAGAGGCCAGCAATGAGCTTGGCACTGCCTGCTCTCTCTTCTGCCAGACTCTGCAAAGGGAAAACAAACTGCTTCCCGTCTCCAGGCTGGTCTTCAGCCATTGCTCTGCCATGAGGCGAACAGGCATTTCTTTGACTTGCCATTGTGTGCAAGCCTGGCCACCAGTCTGCATGCTGACCCGCAATGAGCATCATCTGCAGTGGATCTGCTTTTGTTTGAAGAAACACGCTGGCATCGATGGCCTGACCCTAAGTGGCCTTCCCCAACCAAAACTCAGGCTCTTCCGACTGCTAACAATTGTGATGTCCTTCCCAGCTAAATCTAGCGTAACCCTGTTTCTCAGTCCTTAACCACTGCTAGCAGTACAGGCGTTGTTGTCACCTTAACTCAGTCAGAGGGCTTGCACTTTCTCTCAGCGGGGAGCTCTGCAGCTTGTATTGAAGACCACCCAGTGCATCAGTCCATCCTTTGCTGTCCACCATCCAGACCATACAACAAGCAGTGCTTGTAGCATTACAGGCGACCCCACTCACCCCCTCCACTGTCTGTTTACAGCACAGGAAGATGTTATCGCAGCCTGCAAACCCACACCATCAGGTTCAGAAATGGCTTTTTCCTTCCTTCCTTTATCTATCTATCTATCTATCTATCTATCTATCTATCTATCTAGCAAGCGATATAATCCATTTTATGTTTTTTGTAAGTGCACAATGACAATAGAGTGAACTTTAGCTCTTAAATAAACCTTGAGATTTGAATTTTTATAACTTGTATTTGCCTCTAAGAGATGAGATTTAAAAAAAATTTTCTAACAAGAAATCACCTGGTTTGACGTTTTTTTCTTTTTGCAGGTGTATAATAGTTGTCACGGAAGGCAATGCTGCAACACGTCCCACTTCCCAGTTCAGCCGAAACTGTCGGCCTTTATCTTACAAGGTTACCGCATGGTAATTGCTTGCTTCTCACAATCAGATTTGATGGAACCTTTGTCCCATCCCGCTGTTTGAGTCATCCCACCAGAAGGAGAGCTGCAATGAGCTGTTGTGAGCCTCATCTCTGACAAAGACACCGCTGGCTCCTCACCGGTGGCATTTCACCTCACTTAACACGAACACCAAGTTTTACTCTGCAAGAGGTCTCCATCTGAACATCTCAAGCCCGTAATGTTTTGCGCTGCATCCGTGACCTGAACAGCAGCCGCACTTAATTGATCCAGATGAATTTTTTCACATTCAGGAATCCTTCCCCCTCCCAAAATTCATGAATAAACAAGTTAAAATCCTACTGGCATTCTTTTTAAGTCATATCACCAGCGCACCGCTTTTCCCTTCTCTTTAGGTGTTTGCGTCCTTGCATCAAAGGCAAAATAACAATTAAAAAACTCCCGTCTTTCACCGGGACGCAGCCTTTGTCAGACCGATGTCTTTGACAAGTGCCAACATTGAATTAATTTGTTTGTTTGTTCAGATTATCATCTTTTTATTTCCATTTGATGCGCTCGACAACGCTTCCTCATCGCCTGGGATGCTTCCCAGCATAGCGCAGCTTCAATCTTTGTGGACAAGGGGGGAGCTTTAAAACAGTTCTGGAACCAATTTGAATAGCACACCCACCCTCGTCCGGTCCCTCGGCTTGTGGACACGCACGTTCCATATTCTTGACCAGCCGCCCCCTTTCCCGGTGGTTTAGAAATAACACCGACTTCCAAAGCTGAGGTCTGCGGTCGAGAACCCCGTGTAAATTCTATTCTCGCTGAGAGACTCCGCAAGCAGACATGCCGCTCTCTGATGGTAGTCCAGGTCTCTGTGGTTTCCCTGCTACGGAAATAAAAGCCACTCAAGCCCAAACTCCCCGGGCTGTTTTCTCTTCTTCCCCTTCTGCCCCCCGCTTAGTCCAGCCAGTCTTCCTGTATTTTTGCTTGTTTCGCAGCCTTTGCTGCCGAATGCCATTCCATCCCAGCAAATATCTCACACTACTTCGACCCCATCTCCAGCTGTTAGTCCTTCCTCGCATAAGTTCTATAGCACTTCCATTACATTTCTTTTCAGAATTTGCCCGCATTTTATGACTTTTTTTAATAACATCTCTATGTGGAATAAAGTTCACCCGCAAATCTATGACCTTTCTTCTTATTTGTGCAGGGGAACATATAATCCAGACTGAAAGTCAGATGTATTTGGTCTGACAAATGTTCATTGCTGCTTATTTCCTTTTGTGATATCCTTTCTCGCCACTGCGTTGGCTTCCTGCTCAGGGTATTTTCTGCCGAAAAAACAAATCACCGTGTTCGAAGCAATCAGCCTTTACCAAACAGCTGGAGGATCCCTGTAAGACAAAGCCAGATGTTCCCAAAAATGTTTTAACACTGAAGCTATCACATGCAGTGCATAGGGTCTACAGCTATGCATGCCTTGTACATTTTATTTCTCTTAAATAAAAAAAAAAGCACGAAAAGAAGCACATTTTACCTTCACCACAGTGTGAAAGTTTAATTTATAATAAACCCTGAAGTACTTAAGTGGTGTAAAAGACCCTGTTAAGGTATTTGTTCTCAAGTTAATTTTGAATCGCTATGAATTTCGGTTTTGCCTTTGAAGTCTCCGTAAATGTCAGGTGGTTCTATGACTTTTATTTTGGGAAGCGTCGCCGCACGCTGGTTAACCCCCCCTGCACATGTCGAAACAGAAGTTTGGAGAACATCCTAGTTAGTGTAAAAAGAGAAAAGGTCTACGCAAAGTAATGAAGTTATTTAGCAGCAGGCTGAAAGAGTGAACAAGGTCATTTTTATTATTTTTTTCCGTTATGTCTAATTTGTGTATTTGTAACAGAAAATGTGTTTATTAGTTATGGATGCCAATGTTTCGAATGAAATAATGTAACGGCTTTGATTCTTGCCCTGTGGGTAGTAAGAAGTTAACCATAACCGTTTGTTTTAATTCATGCAATAATATGTTTGTATTGTTTGATATTGTGTGTTAATTGACTTTTATTGTAGAAAGTTGTATTTAAGGTGTAAGAGCGTTTTTAAATT
The DNA here is from genome assembly GCA_018136845.1 of Heterotis niloticus. Lineage (NCBI taxonomy): Eukaryota > Metazoa > Chordata > Actinopteri > Osteoglossiformes > Osteoglossidae > Heterotis > Heterotis niloticus. The sequence goes on along the minus strand of CM030894.1, from coordinate 29,800,649 downwards.
ATTTCCGTTATCCTGTAGCTGTTACGGTGAGCTCATGTTGAGTTCACGGTGAACGTTTTATTTAAGTTTACATGAATTGTCAGTTGCTGAGCAGACCATCGTTCGGATGGGGTTGCTGCAAGTGGTTTGATGCGTCCCACTATCGCTGATCCGGGGGGTCCACGGGGGTCTTCTGGTCCACAATCCAAACGCTCACTCACTTTTGACAAATAAATCATTTTTAATAATCAGTTGACGTATGCAAGTTGTTACTTTTGTTTCCAGGTGAAGAACTTTGCTTTGGCAACTTTCCATTCTGCTGGTATGTGGTGAGAGTGATTCTTCTGCCTTGGTTCTTCATCCTTTTGGGGAAAGGATTTAAAGGGCCATTTCTGAGATGACATTCAGTACATCTGTGCTGAACCTGGATGTACGCTGCCCGGTCAAAAAAAAGTCACCACCTGGATTTAACTTTGTGTTATGATGTGGGGTTGCTTCAGTTGGTTGGGTCTAGGTTCAGCAATGTTTTGTGCCCAAAAAAATAAGGTGAGCTGACTACCTGAATTTACTGAATGGCCAGGTTTTTCCATCAATGGATTTTTTCTTCATATTCCAAGATGATAATGCCAGGATTCATCAATTCAATTCAATTCAATTTTATTTTTATATAGCGCTCTTCTCACTGCAGTGACACGGAGCACTGAACAGACATGACAAGGGTAGTATGCATGTACAGTTGGTAACTGGCCACGCAGGAGAGGAAAACAAAAAACTCCTTTCTACTAGAGAACAGGTGAAAAATTAACCTCCGGGGGTCCGTGCGCCAGTGGAAGTCCACCCCTCCTGGGCATTCTATACATGGGTAATAGCCAGTTCATAACAATGTTAATAAGAGTTGTAGGTTTTTGTCATTGTGGTATAAGGGGTATGGTATGGTTCCAATTCCAGTTCACAGTCAGGTACAGCCACCCGCGTCCGCAGCGTCCGATTCGTTGTGAACAGGTCGATCGGCTTTCTGCCTGTCCCCTTCATATGCTCCGGTCCTGTTTCCCATTCGGCCCGGGTCTATTCTGTTCACTGACGTAGCAGACACTGCGAGGCGACCTGCAGCACAAACGGCTCAGAAAACAGAGGGGGCATTAGGCAAGGTACATACTCAAGGAGCTTGGCAACAGGCATCATGCATGCATCGGGCTTAAATTGTGAAAGAGTGCTTCAGGGAGCATGAGACATCATTTTCACAAATGGATTGGCCACCACAAAGTCCAGACCTTAAATCCAGTGAGAATCTTTAGGATGTGCTGGAGGAGACTTTACGTGGTGGTCCGACTCTCCCCTCATCGATACAAGATCTTGGTGAAAAATGAATGTAATTCTGGATGGAAACAAATGTTGTAACATTGCATTAGCTTATCGAAACAATGCCACGGCGAATGCGTGCCATAGTCAAAGCTAAAGGTGATCCAGTGAAATATTAGAGTGTGACTTTTTTTGGCTGGGCTGTGTATTTTGCCTGGTTGTGGCCTGGTCTTTGTTTGTGCAGTTCTTGCCTTTCTCCTTCGCACCATTGAATGGTTCCACATACTCAGCAGGGTTCCTCTGGTCTACAATCTTTTTTTTTGTCTACAGGATCACTAACCACTGTTACTTCTTCGCTCTCTGCAAACCTTTGAGCTGTGTACAAAAAGTGAAGAACCCCAGCCCATTGGGAGACATCAGCTTCCGCGCCACGTTCGGCATCACGAAGGTCACTTTGCCTGCTCCGACGCTGAACCGAGCTCCAACTGAAGCCAGAATGGCCAGTTTTCCCGATTTGACCGAGATGTGATCGCCTGAGATACGACTTGTCGGTAAGTTCGATTCGTACCGACGTGTGGGGTTTGCCTCGGTTTAAGGAGGAACGCGAGCGAGGAAGCAGTCACAGCAGAGAACTGGCGGTGCCAAGCTGCTGTAAACTGCTGGGCCGAGCCTCCACACATCGTCGATGATTCACACATCCGTTAACACAGCTTGATAAATATTAAAGCGAGTGTGGGTTATTGAATTTTAATCGTGCTGTGATGTAAGCGTCGACCTGAATTACACATAAGCGCAGATTATATTGTTTTGTCCTTGCGCGGTACTGTTATTGTGCTGGCAATAAAAAAAAAAAAAAAAAAAAAAAAGGGCAGAAAATTTCAGGCCGAGCGAGCTCCTTTTATTTTGTTTTGCATCTTTGCGTTGCTGTATGGATTATACTTGTGCAAATCGGCAATTTCTTTATCTGAAAATTGAGCCTTTTAGCTGAGTTTGTTACTGAGACGCATGAACTGTGTGGACTGTCTATTGATTATTATGGGAATGGTTGGTGCCTGACGGACGAGATAAAAATTTATGTCACGGTGAGCTTATTCAAAATTATTTGCATTAGATATCAGCTTAGAAGACCGTTACCTAAGATGACTTTTAAGCAGCTTTTGTTTTACAGATTACGCAGATTAATATTTGCTCCGGCAACCTTGGTAAAGGATATTACCAAGGTACTGGAGAGCAGTGTCCTCATCTGGACTTTGCCCTGATATATTTCTATTATTGTACAATAATAGAAATATTTGACAGTAGACCTTGTGCATTACTGTTTTATGGACGGTGAACGTTTTCAAGTGTGAATATGCTTTTTTGAAGCATCATAATGTGTAGCCTCTTAAAGCGTGATTTTTTTTGTTTTGTTTTTGTTATTAAGCCGAGCAGCCAAACTTTGGTACCGTTCAGGCAAAGTTGAAACGTTTAATATTTAGGCTTCCTATGTTCACCATAAACAAAACGGTAACTACGTAAAGAGAACAGCCAGTATCTGAGATGCAAGGGTGCAGTGAAAACATTCAGGTGTAATCTCAAAGTTTAATAGACGTTGGCATGTGGCACACTCTTTGGCCTAAAGTGTGCGGACACCTGACCCCCATATGTGCTTGTTGAACTTTCCATTCCAAACCCATGGGCATTAATATCAAGATTTCGGAGCACACAAGAGTGTCAGTGAGGTCGGGCGAGAAGGCCTGGCTCACGGTTGGACTTCCAGTTCATCCCAGAGGTGTTCAGTGGGGCTGAGGTAAGGGCTCTGTGCAGTTAATCAAGTTCTTCCACACCAACCTGGGCAAACCTTGTGTTTATGGAGCTCACTTTATGTATGAGGGGGGGCAGTCATGCTGGAGCAGGAAAGGAACTTCTTCCCCAAACTGTGGCTGCAAAGCTGGAAGCACACAATTGTCTAGAATGTGTTTGTATGCTGAAAGGTACAGCTAAAACAGATCTGCTCAGTCATGGGGGGGGTCCAGATACTTTTGGCCATATTGTGTACATTACATTTAAATATTATGGCTTCATCCATCCATCAAGTGTATGACACCAGGTACACCGAGGGTTGTACACTCCCCGGTGCCAACACTGTACAAATAAGGGCAAACAGCAAAATCCCCCACTAGCCATAGAACGCAAGAAAACACGACCAAGCTGTTGCCCCTGCCTCCATGGTGGTCCGCGCAGATAAGCGCTTGCAGGGGTGACGTCATCCACCGACGGTCCAATCCTGGCTCTGGTGGACCTGTCAAACGCCGATCCCCTATGGAGAGACCGCGCGAACAGGAACACAACATTTCCCCACCAGAAAAAAAAAACAAGAACCGTAACAATATATTAAGTAGTGCCCATGTATGTAGCCGAACAGTTGGATCTGGATGTTTATCATAACAATGAGTCATATGACAGTGAATTGTACTTTTTGTGTCCACACCTTAACAGTCAGTTTTTTCAAACTGATAACATGCTGATCTCTGAAAGTGGGTTTTTCAACCACCATATTAAATTGCTGCACTCACGGTGATTCATGAGTCCATGGGTCACCTGGTCACCGTCTTTCCATTGCGTCTGGATGCTGAGGTGCACAGTTATATTATGGGCGAAAGAGGATGTAAGTAAAAGCAACACATAATTAAAACACATTTCCTAATAAAACACAACATCATTCACGTAATGGCTCTGCATGGATAGCCTGTATGTAAAATCTGCCATCAATTTTTACGTCATTTTTTGAAAATATATATTTCCATAAACAACACGGTTGGGAGACATGTACTTCAGAGGGTCTGAATATATATATATATATATTTTTTTTTTCAGCAAACCTGTGAAAACATTCGGGCTATTACACCCAAAGTGTAATGTCTACTTCCCAAAGTCTATTACTTTTTGTGGATCATTAAGTGTTGGGGAATTTAAATTGGTTGCATTCATTTTATTGATTCATTCATTTGGCTGATGCATTCATCAAAAGTGATTTAAAAATGCCGGCGGCCATTAACATACATTTGTGGGTAGGGTACGGATCCTTCCACGCTGGCAATCTGCACCGATCGCTGTTTGCTTCCTGTTACAGTTGTGGCTTTTGTACTCGCTGTTCAGTTTTGCAAGAGGCAGAGAAATGATGTTTGTTCGGGTTTTGAACAAATAAAGCCTTAGAAAGGACTGAACTCCATGTACTCAGTTCCACAAAAAAATCTAATTTCCTAAAATTTCTGATCTAGAGCAGTCTGTACCATATATTGTCAGCTGGGAAGGCCCTACATTTGGAATCTAACTTCATTGGAGAACTAATAGCATCATCCTGATGAAAGTAGAAACCATTTGATTGTTCTGTAGCGTGAACCCCAGTAACTTAAGATGCAACTTACTTAATCTCCAGTAGCTTCAGATGAAGTTTAGTAGATACAGCTTAGCTGATCTCCAGCAACTTCAGATGAAATGAAACAGATGCAGTTTACTTAATCTCCAGTACCTTCAGATGAAGCTTAGTAGATGGAGCTTAGTTGATCTCCAGCAGCTTCAGATGAAACTAAACAGATGCAGCTGAGTTGATCTCCAGTACCTTCAATTGAAACTAAACAGATGCAGCTTAGATGCTATTCCGATCTAATAAAATGGACTATGGTAAAGAAGCTTGCATGTAACTCATCTCCGGAGTGCCACAATGAACCACCCTGACTAGAGTAACCCCAGTTGTAGCTAAAACTACCAAGATAACCTTTAGACTTGAGTGTCGTAACCGAGCGGACTCGTGCAGCTAATTCTACTTCAACTCTTGATGCTCACCTAACTGACCCAGGCAAACCCTGATGGAGCTGTGACGTTTAAACATCCCCATTGAGCGCCCATTCAGCTGTAATGGAGCAGACCCGAGTAATGCAACTACTGCCTAATTCAGCTGAGAGACAAACAGGAGCAGCAGTAATGATGGCAGCCATTCCATGGCGGAGACGTAGGGAGCCATCTCTCCTTCAGGCATACAATTATCAATACAAATCATCCAGAGATGATGCATTCCATTTGGGATTAGCATATAATTGACGATAATGTCAAATTTGCCATGGAACGGAGGGGCTTCGGCAAGATGTCCGCATTTTACAGGGCTAAATGAAGCATCGCTGTAAAAGGTCTGATCTAAGAACAGCCCGCTGAATGTCACACCCTTTCTGTAACAATGCTAAGGGTCCCGTGCGCGCTCCCTTTCGATGCCCTTTTGTGAAAAGAACGTTCGTTTAATGGATTTTCTTCCTTTGCAAAAACGTTTTTGGTTACGCAAGATGTTAAGAAATTAAGAATTTGACTGAACCGCCAGCATCAAATTGGCATTTTGCTAAATAGACAGCATTCGGTTTCTTAGGGGCATCATTATCAGCAATATGTGCCACTTTAAAGTAGGGATTCGGTAAGACTTACAGGGACTGGTGTACTTGGGGGTCTTGCTGCACTGCACATAAAATTTCATTGGTCCACTACTCAGAACCCGCCCCAGTCACCTTTACCCTTGTTCCCTTTCTAAATAAACTTTGCACCTGAGTTCCAAAATATTCCCGCCTCTGAGTCTCCATCGAAGGAAGATTTCCTGAGGATGCTCCATGAACCCGGGAATATTAAGACCCCTCCTGCCTTTTTTCTTTGTAAAGCAAACTGAAATTCTGCAACAATGCACCTTGATTGTGCCGCTGGCGGAGAGAGAAAAGACAAATGGAGAGAGAAAAGACTGTATGAACCCAACTTTTATTTCTGCGTGAAAGGGTGCAGAGAGCCCATCAAAGATCTCAAACGCATTAAACACAGTCCGCTTTCCCCCATAACAGCATGGGGGGTAATAATGGTTAAATCACGATATAATTTAACTACTTAAGAACAAAACAGAAAAAACATTTAGCTCTTCCAGCGCATACATGACCCGCACTCGATCTCAGACCGGCTAGGAAAGTGGCGGCAGATCCTATGCTATCAAGCAAGCAAACCTTCCCGTCGTGCTGTGCAAACATGCCAGCCGGGCTGGAAAAGTAAATCAAGAATAAATGCAACTCAGATTTGAAAGCTTTCAAACAAACATTCAGTATTAAGCAAATAAAAAAAAAAAAAAAAGAGGACACATATAAATGCAGTCAGAGAAATCCATTCCCAGCGTTGTGGGTACACATCGGATTGTAATGAAACACAAAGTAGTCGAGACCGCCTAGTCTATGGCTCAGACGTATTTTTAGATGGCAGCCAAGGTTGTCATTCACTGTTCATAATTATCACTGCGAGCAGCATTTGTCTGAAAAGTCTGTCATTAGAAACAGTCAGAAACTGCCACTCACACTAGGTGAGTTCTCCGTCAAGTGATTTCCCCCACCATGATAATAAAACATGCCCTTGTTTGCCACTGGAAATGGCATAAAGTGCTCATTACAAGTATTTTTTATGCCGGTTTCATCAACATTTCCTGAAACGCGTCCGCTCGGCAACTGCGGTATATTCTTGGTACGGTGCTTTATACATCGCCGAAGATGTTACATTTGCTTTATAAATGTCTTACGCAGGCACGTTATTCACAGAAATGGTCTGCTTGTTGTATTTATGTACGCCACATCTCTTCTGTGGATCAACTTGCAACGATAGGACTTTTACAGACAGTGACTTATTGGACGTTAAAATGCGGTTTGGGATTTTGCTAATATCGCAAGGAGTAGCAGCGGACAGGTGGACAAATTATTATCGTTCAGCCTAAACCGCAGCCACCTTTATTCTCCCGTTGAATTGTTTGCGCCGTCCCTTGACCGACACATGGGCTTTACGCTGCGTGCGGTCCATACACGTGCACCGCGGTATGCCGTAGTTGTGCCGTGCCGGAAACTAGCAGCACGTCCACCGAGCAGAAGCACGCAACTGGGGATTCCAGTACAACTATAATGAGCCGCAAATATGCTTACAGCATAGTGAGCAACGGCATCTCAGTTTTATGTTTTCATGCTGAGGAGCAAAGGTGGTTTTACTGCAAAAATTCATACACTTCAGCATGTCTGATTTGAAGTAGTAATGCGTGGGCTTTGGAACGGCGCCGCTTTTCAGATTCTCCTTCACTCGGCCCCCTTGTCACAAGAGCACCTTCAAAGTGAGATTAGATAACACCCATAAAGTCAAATGTTCTCCCCTGCTCGGTGGAATAAACAGAGAGAATTTAGCTCTGCAGCCCATTGAAGCTGTACGAAACCTCCTGTCCGCAGCCAGCATGAGGATTCGTCCACCACCCCCCGTCTCAGAATGACCTGCCTTAATAAAACACTATCCATTGCTTCCAGCTCAGGTTTATAACTTCATGATAATCTTTATTTTATATCCCCTTAAGAACAGACCCAAAGTGGTCTATTACTCCACGTCACATAAATTACAACATCACATCACACGGTGGGCTTTGTCTCTGTTTAAGACATCTGGGACATTAAATGTGAAATACACTCTTCGCCGTTTTATTCCCGGGATCCATTAGCATGGACCGAATTATATGTAAATGACTTGACAATTTCCAACTGATTCATGTTCGGAAAAGAGCGATTAAATGGCGACGATCGAGGAGTAAGTACTCTTTTGCAATAAATTATGGTTAGTTTTATAGCTTTGTTTTAGAGAGGCATCTTCCTCTTGGGAATGTGAGGCAGTTGTACCGTCGCCATCCATCTCTGTGCGTTTCTTCATGGCCTTCGTAAATATCGAACCACGTCAATTACTTTGATTTGGTTTGCCATTTCCGGTGGAACCGGAAAGACACTTTAGGTGGTGCTTCATTACCTTAACCAAAGGGAATGCTCTCATCTCGTGGCACATAGGGTGCAAAAGGGTGTAACTCAAGAAAACATCTCGACGGTCGCAACCTGTTTAACTACCCGACAAATTATTGCCGCAAGCATTGAGAAGTTAGCACCGTAGCAGCCAGGCGACGTTTGGATCTCAGCGCCCAGGCTTCTCCACGAGATCTCGGACACGAATATTAACTTAAAGGCGCGACCGCAGTGCAAAAAGCGATTATTATGAGTTAAAAATATTGGATTGTGAAAAGCGGCCAGTGGTGAGTGCAATTTTTCTTGGTTGGAAGATTGTACACCTCCTGGTTAGGTCACTTGGATAAAGGAGAGGTGGTTGGGTTTGCATGTGGAAGCCTGGATGTGTTGTATAGGGTTGATAGCCTGGAATCTCCAGGTGGATGGTGTAGCTTTTTCCTCCCAAAAAGCTGTCTTCCAAACTCTGGTGATGATGAAAAAAAAAAAATCTATATTTTGATTTACATTTCAAACTATGACCAGCAAACTGGTTTGTTGCCGCGATAAGGTAAAACACACCGTTTTCAGGCTACTTCCAGGTAAAATATTTGTTAAAAATTCATAAATTTTACGGGATTCTGGAATATCAGCAAACTGATCGTGTCAACCGCAATGTACAACTGCGGGAGAAGCACTTGGGTTTCAACATAAGACCACATGTTAAACAGCTCAGGTCAGAGTGGAATTGATGTGTAATGTGATGACATTTCAGTGACATTTTTGCATTTCTGCAATGCTTAACTCTTCATTTATTTCAGCTCTTCCCGTGTCAACAGTGTTAATAGCCTGGCAGATATCCAGTACTTTTCAATACATTATGTATTAATCATTGTGAAATTTTTATGCACTCGATATTCACATTCATAATTTATTACAGTCAGGTACAAAATAGTAAAGGGCATAGAGAAGTACATGAAAAAAATATTAACACGTCGGCCCGGAATACCCGTTTGGAAGCAGACCTGGTGGGGTAGAACAGGCATCGCTGCTTCTAAACTGGGATGTAACTGATCTGAAGGTTGCTGGTTTAATTCCCTTTCGCTGCTATTACCCCAGCACCACTGACTAAGTTATTTAACCCAAATTCGTCTAGCAGAAGATCAAGCTGCATCTGCTGGTTGCGTGCTGTGTTACGGGACATTTATGCAAATATAAGGTGGGCTTTTTTTTGGGCTTTAACGTTAGAACAAAGTAAATCACTGCAAACTTAGTCAACGGCCGCGTGAAAGTTCCGGTTGGTGCTGTTCCGATGGTGGCGCGATGTAAGCAGCGTGACGTATGTAACCGGGAGGTTTCAGGCTCAAAGCCAGCCCACCTTGTAATACGGTGCTTACTTCTGTGATAAGTTAATAAATGGAGAAGCGTGGCTGCTCTGCTGGTTACGGGTGCTCGGTGCTCAAGTAAATAACAGAGGGGCTGCCAAGGACTAAAGCTCCAGCTACACCCGGAATTTGTGCGACAGCAAGCTGGACTCTTCAAGGTTCTAAAAGAAGGACTGAGTCAGGCTTGCTTGCAGCGTTTTAATCGGTGACTCACGATCCCTACACATTGGCTTTCCCGATTCACCTGTTCGTAATCGAACCTAACAGTTTTAACAGCGTTTGTCCAGGTTCGCCTCCCCGCGCTGCAAGGCCCGACCTGAGCACTTCTGCTATCCGCCGGGAAACCTTATCTTATGCTGGGGGCTTTTGCTGCTATTTGTCCACTTTGTTTCATTGCCTTTCAAGCACAGCAGAACTCAAAGAACATCGTGGGAGATGCAAAAAGCGTCTTTATGACAGCGGAAAGGGAACATTTTCCAAGAAGCATATTTAACGTGCACGAGTTTAACAGCGGTTCGTCTTCTCCGTGGTTTCCACGTGTTGTTAGCCCACGGGGATTAATGGAGATGATGGAGATGACACGACAGATGACTTTTTGCGGATTACGGATGACCATCGTGTAACAGTCAACGCCCTTCGCAGTACTGGGTTGTAAGGATTTATGCGCATTCAGAGGCCCTCCATCTTCGGCAGAGCGCCGCTTCCGGAGTTTGCAACCGATTGCACATTTCTCTTGAGTTACGGCAGGATTCGAACCAGGAAGGATATTCACCCACGTGATCCCAACTCCCTGTTACCATTTTACTATAATAATGTATTTTCTGGATCTTGAAGGAAAACTTGGCTCCCCAGCAGACGCAATAAATCCCAGTGAAATATTTTGGGAGTGCACTGAAACCCGCAACCCCGGAGCCATAAAATAAGACCACTAACAACCGAGCTTCGGCGCCGGCCACATCGATGCTTTACTTATTTATTAATTTGTTTGTTTTGGCGGTGATGTGCACTGAGCCACACTGAAGGATTGAGGTGCTGGTTCCAGGGATTATACCGCATTCATGAAAGGCGCTGCTGTTCCGGTTCTTGTACGAATCCCCTCTGTATTCCTGTTTATTTCTAAATCCCTCGAATTAATTAAATCACAGCAATGCAACTGAGGCTCAAGGATGAGAACATAATAAGTATAGTGGGAAATAACACTGGAAATTACATAACTGAAGGCTTCGTTCACATTATTTTGTTTAGTATGAGAGGAATTTTCCAACAGAGCGATCACTGTATTATATGGAATTACTGCAGTCAGCGCTCTGGATCGTGGCTCTCACAGGCTTACAGCTTCATGCAGGATGGTTTTTTTGGACGGATTTTCTTCAAAGAAGCGTAGTCTGATGAAAGCCAATTGTGGCCTTTCTTTCTGATGGGTGTGACGTGTATCTTTTGCACCGCTGGATGCTGCTGCTTTGATATTCAAAGTCACCTGAGCGGTGGCTTACATTGTGAAACGGAGGAAGCGACTGCAGGTGAAAGTATGGGGCGTTTATATGGACGCCATTTTCCTGCTGCTAGAGGGATATTTTTTAAGAATTCTCACATTGCTCCTCTAAACTAGAGAGAAACCTGGCCTCTTATGTCTCTTAAATGCTCTATCAATAATGAAATCGTTTCAAAAATCTTCACACTATTTATCCAGTCGACTAGATAATTTGTAAGTTTGCAGACTTGGAGAAGCAGGATGAGGAAGCCTTTACGTCACCTGTTTTTTGAATGTAATATTTTAAACATATTTTGGGAAGAACTGGCCTCTTACATTTTCAAGAAATTTGGCAACAGTTGCGCATTTATTGTAAAACTGCGACAACATATATCTCGAGTTTTTACTGCTATATACAAAATGTTATGTAGCATAGCTTTCTTTTAGAAATAACAAATATTTGATGCATGTAAACAGTTAAGCTGAGAGAAAAGTACATTATTGCTAAACAAATGCAAAAACATATTCGGTGATACCATTATGTTTTTTCTATTAATGCTCTTTTTTATTTGTTTATTCTGCCAGACATTAATAAGGCAAGGAATGAGGTGAACATGAGTTTAATGTGGATCCACAACAGTTTCATTCCTCTTTACCAGCGTTCTGCTGCTCTACCTACAAATTTCAGACTTAATGAGCAAAAGTCTTAAACAACAGCACTGAAATGAATTGAGAACTGAGCTCTGAAATGAACAGCTTTTCACAACAAGCTCCATGCTCAGCCATTCCATTCTCCATTTAAATTAACATGCATTCATCCTTCCTTCAAAATAAAACACAATAACTATCGTTCATTTCACGCGCAACACATTAAACGTTTGTTTAGCGCAACATTTTTGAAGCACGGTATTTCTCAGCTTCTTTATCTGAGTGCAAACAAGGTACCCATTTCCATGCATTCTGGAATGGACTTCCCAATTAGTATTTAAAGAACTACAACTCCCACAATTCCTGTTTTACCACATGGCCCTTGGCTTCCATTTCACCTCAGGTAAGGCAAACGTTTGTTCCTCGCTTAAACGGCACATTTTTACAAGCATTCACTGTGACTTTTGCACCTTTTTTGTGATGCGTGGGTTTTATTCTTGTGTGGATAGACCGTTCTGTCCCATTTTAACGTGCGAGGTTTACAAAATGCAGCTGCTTTAATCTTGTGCAGACATTCTACCTGTTGCACTAACAGTCCCTAAAGTGAAATGACACCGTGATAAATTGTGCACATTCGAGTCTGGCAGTTCCCTAAACCTTGTGCAATTTGTGACACTTGTCCATATCAATGACACAGATTCTAAAGAAGCATCTCTGTGGTTTGAAAAGCTTCTCATCTGCTGTGTTTGGTTTTGCGATGCTAGCAAATCCAGTTTGAAGAAACGCTCTACGCTACAGCAGTCTTGGGTCACTGTATTAAGGAACAAGGTTGTCCGAGATGGTTTTAACCTTAAGGGAGAGATCTCTGCTCACTCCTAATGGAATCGGACTGCAGTTTCAGCTGGAGAAAATGAGCTTTGATGTAATCGCCCTGCGAATGGGCATCGTGCCCACGTCCACCCCTGCGGCCTGTTGCCATTCAGGAACCCAGAGTCCGTGAGGATGGGTTAGCCGATCGACAGCCTCACGTCTCTGTGATTTATGAGGAGACGCCAGAGATTTCCATAGGTTCCAGAAACCATGCAGTTTCCTGCTACGTAAGGAACATCTGCTTAGTTGGCAGGTCGATCGACGGCACCTTAGCTATCGAGCTTGTGCCAAACGCTATTGTTCTCTCACGGAGGCAGACTTATTTGGAGAGACTTGACTATTGTTGCTGAACCCTCATATGGAGCCTGCACCAGCGGGGCCATTTTTATAAGGGAGCTACTGACCAGGAACCTAATGAGCGCTAACACACTTTTCATTGCAGGCCCTCTAGTGCTTTAAAAACAGGCCCAGAAAAACTTCATTTTCAATCACCTTTACTGCCACTTGAAAGGAGCTCCCTCGACAGAGGCTTGTGAGTGCTGGACTTTGCCTGGTCCTCCAACAGGGGACACCTTATGTGCCACAGTGAACCATATATGCATCCCTCCCCAAGGAACACGTGTACTATACAAGCACCATTGTCTGTATGCACATATACGCTGCCCGGCCACTCTAATATTTCGTTGGACCGCCTTTAGCTTTGATTATGGCACGCATTCGCCGTGGCATCCTTTCCATAGCTTATGCAACGTCACAACATTTGTTTCCGTCCAGAGTTGCATTCATTTTTCGGCAAGATCTTGTATCGATGGCGGGAGAGTCGGACCGTAAAGTCTTCTCCGGCACATCCCAAAGATTCTCAATGGGGTTAAGGTGTGGACTCTGTGGTGGCCAATCCATGTGTGAAAATGTTGTCTCTCTTATGTTCCCTGAAGCACTCTTCCACAGTTTGAGCCCCATGAATCCTGGCATTGTCATCTTGGAATATGAAGAAAAAATTCAATTGATGGAAAAACCTGCTCATTCGGTATATTCAGGTAGTCAGCTGAGCTCATTTTTCGCGCACATAACGTTCCTGAACCCAGACCTTACCGACTGAAGCAATCCCACATCATAACACATGTATATGACAAATTCTTTTGACTTTGACTTAAATCCAGGTAGTGACTTTAGTTGGCTGATGTACGCCATGAATCCCGTCCAGCTGAACTGTTACCCTCTGCTTGGCAGTATGTTTTCAGTGCAGCAATAGCAGTATTTCAGGTGGGCTGGATCTGGTTTCAGGTTTGCTCCGATCTAGATTAGTATGTCAGCAGGGGTAAAATCAATTTTCACGCGGGGTGCGAATGCTGGTCATATCACTATCTTTTATGTTTTAAATGAACTGAGCCCCAGAGAAGTTTGCCATGATTGAGGAGTCTGGAATAAAAAAAAAAAAGATCCTTTTTTTAATACTGCAGCTTGGTGTTGAGAGGTGTCGGGTGCTGCTTGGGAGGATGTGTCCCTCTTGTATGTGCACTTGCTGTGTCTGCGTATGGACCTGCGTGGGTTTTACTTTGTGGTCTCACCTCATGAGAACCGGACAGTCTGTTCTCTCATCCTTGGGGCCCTGTCACTTAACGCCTTAATAAGACGCAGTCACATCTTGTGTGTCAAGATGGAACTGTTGTGGACTTAGTTAGCCAACAGGTACACTGTATTTCTGCGGCTTCCCAGAATCGTACCTCGAGTTGCCATGGCAACGGTGTCAGATGTAATGCGGTCTTAAATAGCCAGCTGATAGCATGTAATATAAACCCTGGATGAGGCTGATTTTTGCTTGTAATGATCAGCATTAAAGCAAGGGTAAACTGATCTTAAATCACTTATACATGTCAAGGAGTCACAATTACATTCATTGCCTTAAAATGACACCCTAGAGTCGAACAGGTTTTATAACAAATTTGAGTGCAATTTGTGTTTGATTTACACCTGTGGGGACACACATAAAACCCCAGGTGAGGTAAGTAAACTATTCAAGTAATATTTTTAATGAAGCGACTAAAAGCCAAGGTTCGGCGAAAACCAGCAGACTCTACCGTCTTTCACCCGAGACTGGTTCCTCTCGTTCGGTGGTTCACCTGTTTTCCGGGGTGAAACGGAGAGCGACGCGAACGCAAACGATGGGATCCGGTCCAAACTTGGTGCTTGGCAACGCCCAGGGATTTCCGGGTAATCGCGGAGCCAGCAGCGGAGCTGACAGACCGCTGATGCTCCACTCCCCTTTCATTCCTCAAAATCTTTACCTGATCAATGGAATCTTTTGTCTCATTGGAGGGAGTCGTGCCAGACCAGCTCATTATTCGCAACAAAACAGATAAGGGAGAAAATGAGAAATTGAGTTTCCCGTTTTCCATAGCCTTTTCAGACAGCCCTTTCAATAGTGATGAAGGGCCATTAAGAAAAAGAAAAAAACTGTAATTTTGTATGTGGGCTGACACCTCGATTGCTGCGGCCTGGGTGTGGAGCCGGCCTTGGAGCCCGTTTCCCTTTCGGCGTGTCCTCCTGAGCAAGGGAGTCTGGGGCTGTGATTTTTATTTATTTATTTATTTTTTTCCCCCCCTGATCTCCTAGACACACCATCTGCTGCAAGTCCACAGGGAGATGCTGCCAGCTTCCACCGTCTCCATGGACAACTTTCCCCGTTTCCCTTTTTCAGACAGATAGTCAGACGGATGAATATTGGAGCGGTGGCGGGTGAAGCTTCGTCCCACCCCCTATGTGTTGCTGCATGTGTATAAATAGTTGTGTGTTTAACTGCGGTGGGATGTGATGAGGGCAATAATTACTCGTCCGTTCCCCAAGGTATGAAGCTTTGAGGGCAGGTAGGGTCGTGGTCTTCAGTAGGCGCTGCTGTCCATGTAAACTATAAATCTTGTGTTCCCACAGTGTTGTCTTCAGAATATTCCATCACTATGACTGTTGCCATCACAGTCAAGGGGTGGGGGTCTTACAGCACTCAGACAACGGTGCCCACTCCAAACTGTATTGGCAGTTTTCTATGCATTGCTGTAGCTTAAACCATTTTCCGGTCCCCAAAACATGCAGTGTTTTATTTACCCTTTATTATCCCTGAAATGAATATTTGTACCTATTTACGGCCTCAGTTGGTTATTCTTTATGATCCGTTAATGAAATCATGCACCTTTATAGCATGTGACTGCTTTGCAAGGGACAATATATACACATAAAGGTCTTGTTATGGCTCTTACATCTGTGCTAAAACTAAATACCAGAAGGTTCCTCCACTGCCCCCCCCCCCCCCCCGCAATTTAATAAAATGAGCTATAATTTGTAACGCACAAAATGACCTTGCATTAAAGTGAGCACAGTCATAAGCTAGCAATTTTAATTTCCCATTTCAAGAAACTCAAATTTGAGATTGTTTTGCACATTTAATGCAACGTGTTTCGATTAAAAAAAATAAATAAATAAAAAATTGAATCGTAGTTAAGATAAACGCTACTTTTTTTTTTTTTTTTTTAGCCTTGCTGCAATTTAATAAAGTATGCAATTATTTGCTATATACAAAGAAACCTTATTTAAGCCATAAACAGCTCTTGTTTGAATTTTCACCTCTGCAACGTGCCGGGAATGGAGAAAATAAGTAAGGTTTGAAATTTCAAGATATCTTTTTTTGAATGTGCTACAGAGCCTTCAAGGTTCTGCAATTAGTTTTTTTTTTTTTTTTTTTTTTTTGCCCGGTGTGAGCCATTTCTGCCACCAAAAAACAAAATCGGTCTCAAATTTTGTTGGCTTGCATTACAAATAGAAAGTTGTGTGTGTTGGGGCTCAGCAAAGCTTTTTCGATTGTACCCGTCCAGTCACGACCCATCAAACTGTTAAAAACACAGCAACTTTATCCAACTCCAGAAAACTTCTACATATGCATAACCCCCGATTTACATGTTTAAAACCTAAAAACGCTGTACATATCGAATTTGTGAACATCAGGATACCATTTTCTGTTATTTTAAATGGGGGGGGGGGATTGTGATTTGATCTCAGGAACACACACAGGAACTAGAATAGAGAAATGAACATTTATAGTGTATTGTGGCTTCAAATTTATTTTTTTTTTTATATATCTTTTGATTTTCAGATTTAAAAAAAAAAAAAAAAAAACAAATGGCAGAAGGTCAAGGTCTATTTCAAGTCAGTCTGGACTGTCCACCTAATGGGATTGTCCGATAATACAGAAACACAGCCCCCTCCCCTCCCCACACACACACACACACACACTTTCTATGTGTTAATACGCCGATGCTGCATCACCTGGTAGTGAAATGTCTGCAAGGAAAATGTCAGTCAGTGCCATCAAAGCAGTATTATAAGGTTAGCTGAGACTGGACAATGGCCCACGGAAACATTTTCCTACAAAGTCTGAGGGAGAAATAAAGCCATGTAATGCTGAATATATTAATGCAATAAAATTATATATTTTTCTCCCAGCAGTTTCATTATATACAGACTTGCCTTCCAAACGGCACCAAAAATCGTAACAAAACTGCAGTCACTCGTGATCATAGTTTAAATTGGCCTTTCATGGATGAGGATAGTTCAAAATTAAAGTTCTTTCTTTGTCAGCAGTTTTGTGAATAAATGACTTTTTTTTTTTTTTTTTCGGCCCAGTGTTGACTGTAGGATTAAGTAACAAACGGCAGATAATGAAGACAATGAAGAGCTAACTGCTCCCGTGAGCATGCAATAGTGGTGACTTCACTCTGGGAAGAAACGTGCCACCGGGTGACTTTAAGTCCTCAGATTAGCTACCGGGTTGTGAAGCTGCAATGTAGACAAATGTTAAGAGATTCAGTATCTGGAGCACAGTGTGGTTGATATCTTCTGTCCTGTTTTCATCCCTGGTAGTAGAAAATGACTGCCAAAACAGGTGTTGGACATCATATTTGGTTTCAAAACAAACAATGGAAGCCTTCAAAGGCTGCCTAGTACAGGGTTTGTTTAAATGTGTAAAACTATGCGGTTTTATTAGTTTAAAATGAGGGAATTGGACTTTGGACAGAATTAAGTGGAGAAGCAACCCGTGGCAGTGGAAAACTCTACGTTTGATTCGTGCTTTTTTCATTTTAAGAAGTGTTAGCAATTATTTATATGATGTTTTAATGGAGTCATGGGTACGCTATGAGATGGGAATCTATACATACCAAAGGTTTTCCTGCTTGCACCTCTCTGTGTCCAGGAGCACTTACTTACATAATCTACTGCTTCCCATTGTGTCCAAGAATATCGCACGTGTTTTAAATGTAAAGCCATCCCAGGAACCGCGATACCCCAGTTCTGGAACTGTGATGCCATACAAGCTCAGTGGAAATTAGTTCACTTAACCATTCAGAAGAACTTTAACATAAACCTGGGTTTGTCTCCATCTATTTTCTTTTTGAACCATAGCCTGAATTCTCTGTCTGAAGTAGCCATGAAACATAGATTGTTTATGCTGTCTCACTTGACAAGGAAATGGATTTTAATGCTTTGCACTACAACTGAAGTTTCCTCTGTAAATATGTGGATGTCTGAAGTGTTTGGTTTTCGCACACTCAGAAAACTAGCATTCGATCTGCATGATAATTCAAAGCAATTTTGAGATGTAGTGATGGGCTTCTGGGACTCATTACACGCTGTTACGTGCTTCTGACTCACTGTAACCTCCTAGCCCACTGCCCTTGCTCTACGCAAGTGGACATGTCTGCAGCCTGTCTGTGTTCTTGGAAAAGAAAGCTTGACAATTGTCATTTCTGTCTTCACTTTGGTCTGCACGCACTCATGCACACAAATGTAGGTAATTCAGTAAGTTGAAAGATAATAAAGTTCGGTGATGTATAATTTATTGTATCCACGTCACTGCAGCCAGCACAGGAGTTGCTGTTGTTTGATCAACTGCACCAATAACTGTCAAATTTGAGCAAATATAAACACAAAAATTAGTAAAAAATTAGACACGAAACACACGGTACTGCAAACATTACCGATGTAAGGGTGATAAAATTTGGAGAGATTTGTATTTTTTTTTTTTCCTTTTCCACTGGGATACAACTGGTGTGTGTACAACTCTCTGCTGTCTAACAGCAAATAAAATATTTATATAATAACTGCAGCCACTTTAATGATAAAATATTTTGCGGTTTTATAATGTGTTATCACTGTTTACCTTTCCACTGTTACACCCGGGCAACGCTGGGTAGTTCAGCTAGTGGTATTATGAAGGGGGGGTAGATTTTTGGATCATTTCTCAATTTGCCTCAATTATTTTACATTTTATTAGACTTGCCTTGAGGACCTACAGAGTTGTGTTTCTGCCAGATACAAAATTTAACCTCGGTGGAATAGACTGTGTGTCCCATGTTTGTCACAAAACGCATTACGAATATTTCAATTTATTCTTCAGTTTATTCCCTTCCTGACGCATTACCTAGTATCTTTCCTGCTGCCTGGCAGCCAGGCAGATCAAGCTGGATGTCAGCGTTTTGGCCCGGGACACGTTTAGCATTCACACGTCTTCTCATTGGCACAGCAGCAAAGGGTCGGTGTCCGATGCCAAGATTTAATGAAATTCCTGTCGCCATGAGCAGCCATCTATGCTGCATTCAGAGGGACATTGTCCTTCCTTTCATTAACGTCTTGCTTGTTCCCTTAACCACCTTCAGCTGCCCCAGCTTTTGCAGTCATAGAGAGGGACAGCTGGTATCAATCCTAGAGGGTTCATTTAAAAGAAAGGGTTGGATCTCAAGACCCTTGCATGTCAACAGCATTTAAATAGCATGTGAACGGAAGAATACTCTACCAACGTGAACGGGACACAAAACACGTGATTTTTCTTTAATATTTGTTGCATCCCCTTACATGACACGATCCTTTGTGCATATTCATCTTGACCGGTTTTTCTATATGACTCCTAAGCGAAAGATAAACGTATAACTTTTTTCAAATTAATCTTTTAGAATAGACTACCGATGGGTGCTTGCTTGTTGCTGAAACAAAATGCCCTCTGTACAGGCTGTCATTAGGCATTTAGCCTGCCACCATAGGCAGCAAACTGTCAAGGGAGGCGCTTGTCTCCATGGTAACCACTGGATCCCGAGAATACCTTCACTCTCGATGTCAAGTCTGTCCAATGACGCACAAGTTGCTGACTAGCAGATAGAAATTTAGAAGTCAAAACTTTATAAATAGTGCGACAGATGACCAGCAATGCAAGTTCTTTTGTGTGCTGGTGAATGAAAGCAAATGGCACGCTGCGTCCCTCCGTTTGCCACATATTTATATCCCTTCATTCTCAATTGTTCAGGATTGGTGGACTTGCAGGATTCCTCTGATTTACGTGTTTTTTTTTTTCCTCCCCACAGTGTCTCTTCAGCTAAGCCTTAGAGGTTTCCTGCAGCTATTCTGCTGGCACTGAATTTGTTTTTTTTTTTTTTTTGCTCCAACAGTACAGATATAAAGGAGGACTGATGTGGATAGAGTTGAAAAGGTGTTTTTTTTTTTTTTTTTTTTTTTTGGAGGCTTTGGAGTTCATCTGCGTCTCCACACGGACCCCACAGTAGCTTCCCTGCTTGTGCTAATCTCCGCACCTGAGAATTACTGTGGAGACAGAGGGTCAGGGCAATGCCTATCATTTCTCATGACAAAAAAAGCAGAACTTTTTTCCTTCCTGCCTTTCTACTGTGAAATATGGGAAAGCATCAAAGGCTTTCCAACCCATATCTGACTCCTGCAAAATTCCAGCACTTTGTTTTTTTTTTTTTTTTCCCTTGCTCTCTTATTGCACTCGAAAGTGTATAGTAAATGGCAAGCAGAGACTTCTGACTTTAGTCGTGTCAAGATGAAAGTCCCAGGTTCTTATTTATTTTGAGGCACCTTCTCTGGACCTCAACACTGATGCAGGCTTATTGAGGATTGAGGGGGGCTTGGTGGTGGTTGGAGGGTGGGCGGGGTTAAAAAGTACAGGTGAATAATGGACTTCATCCGAGATCTACGTTCTGATGAGCGCTATGTCGGTTAAGGCTGCTCAAAAACAGCTGTAGGGTGGTGATACAACACAATCCAACCTGTGCGGATGCAAGGAATATTATCGCACGGAAAAAAACTGACATAAACGCAAAAACTATTGGCTGAGATGGCGATCGCTTTGCGTTGACCGCTCGTGTGTGGAATCGATGCTTGAGCTTTGCTGCAGTTGCTGACACCTCCCCCATCCGTCCATCCCTATCCCAACCCCAGGACCAAGCGTGCGTTTTGGTGACACATCTGTCAAACAGAGTATAACTCACAAAAAATATTGTTTTATTCATTGGATTGACTGAAACGAAGCACTTGTCTGCCATCTGTTATCTGTCAGTATGAAATAGATGGATTTTTTCCCTCCATTTGAGACAACCCCATACAAAGCAAGCAATAAACATTTGGTTAGAGACTAATTAAAATCTGAAGTCTACTTCGTATACCAGGCTGACGCATTAAGGGACCACCTAGAGGGCTTGTTTTCCACTCAGTGGTATGTAACTGGGATCATAAAAATTGTGAATTGCAAGGACCTGGCCATAATACAGCATTACTTACAGCAATGCGGTGCCTGGAGAAAATAATAGAAATGATCTAAGCAGAAGATAACAGTTTCTTGCACAGCACTGACATTATGCAGCTCATATATTGTTGCCTCTAACCTTAGGGTGAACGAGGAGCCGTCTATCACAAGCGCTTCCGTCATAAAATGAGCTTGGGAGCGAACCTGTGCCTCTGCGTGACTGTATTCTTTAAGCTGGAGATGTGCTGTGCAGGATAACACAGTCGCTTTGCCTACGTGGATTGATCTCGTGCCGAATGCGAGTCACTCGCGAACGTGAGCCGTGTTGAGAGAATGTAAGCGTGGTGGCACTGGCGGTAGGAGCGTTTAAAATAAGCCAACCTCTTCTCACCTGAACTCCGGAAAGTGAAGCGGTCTAGGTCAAACCTGGCTCTTCTTTCTGGAGATCTAAGTAGACCAGGCTCTTGCTGTAAAAAAAAATTGGCAAATCTTTGGTATTTTGGCAGTCTGGGAAGGTCACTGAGATGTCAACTGATCCAAAGGCCCTATCACCAGGCCTGGACATAATGAAAAGCGGTCCTGGGGGCTGCCATTGATGCCACCTCTCCTGGAGGCCACACACTGACAGCTAAATGGTTTAATCTCATGACCATATTTCCTCAGCTGCACTTGCCAGAAGGACTGAGTTGGGATGATGGTGGGAGGGCTGACTGACTCTAGTCAGGGGCCATAATGTGGGGGGACAAGAAGGAGAAAAAGAGCTCCATCATCAGGCCTCCGCAAGGCACACATTTAAATCGGTCTAAGCAGGTCAAGATTGCAAAAAAGGTCAAAGATCTAATGGTCCTTTTATACCTTCACTTCAGCTAGCATTGAAAGCAGCACCAAACGTATTAGTTTTTCTCCCCTTTGAGGACTTATACGATCTTGGACAAACAACATGATATATTTTCAGGCCATATCGCTCAATGAGGTTCTTCTTTATTCATTCTGCTTTATAGAAATTGTTTGATATTCATGTACATAAATCAAAGAAACATAACAGTAAGCATCTTAGTGGAAGTCAAAAACAAGATAAAGACTGGAAGATGTAGGAAGATGAAAGTTAATCGGACAATTATAGTCAAATTTAATGATGGAGGCAGTGCCGCTTTGACAGCACCAGATTGTCGGTGCGCGTGGGCGCTGGTTTGGTGCGTCGCCGCCTGACAACACGGCAGGAAGTTCAGCCACACGCAGGAGAGGTCCTGAGGCGGAACTCCTCGTCGGTCTGTGCTCAGGTCCCACATCGCGTCGAGACGGGCCATCACCCTAGAGCGGCGTACTTCTCCCGCGTTCGCTTCTTCACGCTTCTCCAGCTGTACGAGTGAAATTCAAAACTGCTGAGGCTCCGAAGGACAAAAGTGGATTCCGAGCAGCTGTTTAACACAAAAAGCCAATCGTGCATGTTTTTATGACGCATTACTGTCGTGGAAGCAGGTTAAGTGTCTTCTGTTCCATCGTGACTCTATGTGGTTTTTGCCCGATGCGTCAGGAAGTCGACGCGTGATCTGCTCAGATGACTGCTTATGTGGCGCCAGCATCTTCTTCAGGCTGTCTGTGTGCGGCACCATAGTCCTGGCATGAGCGAACGCTTTGACGCTGTAAGGACCGATTAGAAAATCTTAATTTAATCACAACTTGCAGATGGTTGCGGCCTTTATTTCAAAGAAAATTGTGCAGGGAGGCTCATTCCGAAATGTCCGTATTTATTCCTGTACCAAATCCATCCCGTGTGCACCTGACCAGAAAAGGCCAGAAAAAATGTAAATAGATGAATGATGACAGATGAGTGCGTTATGACCCCTTATGCATTTATAAGATTTAAGCGCACGTCCGGCTCAACGCTACACAAAGTATAGCCTCAAATAAGTTTACCTTGAGTTGTCCTTCACACCCCACTCGCGGCTGAGGGGTGAAGAAGTGACGTCATGTGGAGCGACGGTAAGTATACTTGGGGTTTTGAGTTAAACATAGAAAACTGCTGAAATCCAGAATGACCGAAAAAAAAACCAAAATCCAAACCCTTCTTGTTTTTCCTTTATTTTGGCCCCCGTCCAGATTTCCAGTATCCCTGATAGTTTCCTTCCCTGCACCCCTAGACACCTTAGAGCTGCAATAATTATAATAATAGTAATAATAATAATAATAATAATAATAATAATAGTAGCTTTGCTCGAGAATTTCTTTCCCACTGCTTTTGCACAGCATTTGCTCCGTGTGGAATAATATCAGGACAACAAACAGACTGTGCATAAGCGGAGAAGTTAATTGCCTTTTCTTGTACAAAAACCGAAAGGGGGGGAGAATGAGCTAAACATTTGTTTTGTTTGTTTTCCTCATACCACCTTTCGAAGGCAGGCCGCTTTTGACAGAGCACGGAAAACAATACATTAATTTCCCCGGATTGCACATTCGGAGAATTTTAGTTCTCGCTTTTTCTTTTTTTTCTTCCCGTGCCTCCAAATTAACCGTCGCGGCGCCGCCAAAGCTCAAGCCTCCAAAGCTCAAGCCTCCGCAAAAGGAGCTGGAACGTCCTGCCGTCCGCAAAGATACTCTGCGTTAAAGTGGACAGAAATCGATGCGATGCAAGTAGCAGTAAGAGGAATAGAAATGCATCAAGTGGGTTGATTCTGTACTTCTTGAGCGGTAGAGGTGGGACATTTGACTAACAGATGAACAGTTTGAAAGGTTCCAGTGAACATCCTGGTGTTGAATTTACTCCATCCGATCAGCACGGTACAGCACGTCTTGAATGTTTAACCACGCATACATCTAATGGGTCACGTTTGCAAAGCAAATGTCACAGCATTTCAAATGCAGCTCCACTTCCTGCATGGTTATTGCCATGCAAATATAATAACGTATATGGCCGTACTTTTTCCCTTCCCCAAAAAAGTTAGATTTTTGCCGAGTTAGTCCAGCAAAGAAAGCAGAATTCTCAACATTAGCAAAAAATAAATTGAGCACGAGATATTATCGAGAAGCAAATAATTATTTATGCTCACGGGCTCACGTTTAAATTTTTATATTTACAAATCCTGCAAATATCCAGTTTTGTCCAGTTACGTGGATGAAAATATGCAAACTATCTCACCGAGGGTGATGCTACATCAAAATGTCTGAACTGGAAAAGAGATTCCCAAAGATTCACTGACAAAGCAAATGCATACACGATCCACAGGCCATAATAAACTGATCAATAATACGTCAATTTTATTGATTCTGCTGACAGCTTACCACAATGGTGGCAAATCCTCTTTTTTTTTTGGTTTTTAACAAAATTTGTTATATTTCTAATATATATTAGGCAGTACTTTGTTGGTACAGTTCTGCATTGTTTATAAGGTTGAGAACATGAAAGCCAAGAGATTATTTTTTTATTGTGGTTAAAGGTTAGAAAAGTTTTTTTTGTGAAAATAAACATATAGCCTGCAGTACACACCGTCATGCTCCAGTATGTCAAACATGTCTTTATGGCACAATCGCAATTTTATTACCAATAGAAAAAGCAGATGCAAAGGTAAATAAAGAATTGAGATGCTTGGTTAATCTTGCCTACAGTTTCCAGTGGAGGCAAACATCTTGTATCTGTGCTGTACAGTAAAGCTCCTGTTCAATGGCAGTGAATATCTTTATATTCTACAATAACCAGGCATATGTGACCATTCAGCTGGGTGAGTAGACCTACACAGCGAGAAATGCTGTTTAAATATGAGATTTTATATTTGACCGCATTGTACCGACTCGGCCGAAAACTGCAAAGTGCAGAGGTTGGTGAAAGTGTCATCGTTTGTCATTAATACTGGAAAAAGATGGAAACTGCATTATTCATTCGGTTTCCTTGCATGCAGTAACCGTGCCCATGCGGTCACTCGGTGGCTTTTACTTAACACAGTGTTTCATTGCTCTTTTTAAAAATTTATTTGCAGTAGTTTAACACTCAGCTTTGCAGTGCAGTTTTGTGCGTGCAAGGTGTTGTCAGTTATACATTTTTGCCTCTAGATAGCCTGAGTGACCATCAAATCTTTGGTACGATTTCTATTTTTTCAAATGTCAACGCAGACGATGTTAAAGCGCAGCAAAAGTGAGGTTTTTAGCGGCTGAGTAGTTACATTCAGTCTTCCTTCCACCAAAAAGCAAATTTTAGCAATCGAAACGCACTGAAGCAAAAAAGAAAAACTTTTTAAAATTAGGAATCCGCTATGTGCACAAGCGCAGAAAAAGATGTGGCCGCCACTTTGCCGCGGTGACAATTATTGAAACGTTTTATACAGTTTTTTTTTTTTTTTTTTTAAATTTGTTGCTTATAAATGTTTTGAGAAAAGGAAACAGTGTCAGAATTTCTTCTGCTTAGTGGTCAGAGGTGTGGCTTAGCAAGAGAAATATTTCCGGCAATTTCCTTGGCTTGGGTCCTTTATGCATGAAATGCCAGCAGGATTATTATCAGTTTCCTGAACACTCATTACATGATCAAAATTTTACTTTCCAGTTTACTTTGTAGAGAAAGGGGGGCTGCTTATTACTTATTGCTTATAAGTTGTCCTCTTATAACTCAACGCTGCCTGTCAAAACCAGACCATCTTCCTCCTTATGAAGCAGTTACGCTTTAGTGTGCAAAGAAAAGATGAATGACAGAAACAAGCATGTTTAAGTTCAACTCTGAAATCCAGACAGAAAAAAGCAGGGCTCTAGTTAGTCTGTAAATGCAGAAACTGAGTGCTCTTCTTGTCTCTTGGTCTAATGCTCTCCCAATGCTAGTGTGGATCAGAAACCTAATGCTCCCAGACCCAAACTTCAACGTAATGCATTCTATCTGTGACTCTGTGGGGATGACAGCATCGCACTTCTTATTTTTTGTTTCTGGGAAATGATTTGGGCCGCGACGATGCAGTATTTCCGAAATAACTGGATGAAGTAACATCGTGCAACACAACTAGCTGAGGCGCCCGAGCCTGAATGAAACCAAGGTGCATGCGACTCATTCCCCTCCGGGGTAGCAATTGCTCAAAAGCCTTTCCTGTCTGTCGAAGATTAAATCTTATTGAAGGACATCTAACGTTTTAAAAATGTCTTTCAGATCCACAATTACTGCTGCTCAGTGGTTGGTGAGCTCTTCAGAATAATCCCTCCCAACTCATTATTTCTCTTGAAATGGTTTATTTCAACAGGTGTGATACTTTTGTGTTTCCTACAGGTTCAGAAAATTGCAATATGACACATTTGTATGAATATTTCAGAGGTGTAACAAATGATCTCGGGGGTCTGGTACTTGATTTTACTGAAATACACCAATGCCTATTTAAATCCCAAGCAGAACAGGACAGCTGGATGTGTGGAAATAGGACAGCCTGAAAATATCACCCCCCCCCCCCCCAGTTGCTCCTTCTCTGCATGCCCTGAAGATCCTCAGTATTAAACATCACACAACGTGAAAAAGGGAGCTCGCAGGATGCCTTTTGTGTGAAAATTGAGCCTCTTTGGAGCAATGATGAATGGTTAACAGCACATTGCCTTAATGTGGGCGTGCGGAGTGTAGCGACAAGAGGAACTTTTCTAGCCGCACCGTCTTTTGGTGACGGACAGGAGAAAAGCGGTCATCCTGAGAAAGACCTTTGGCTCTGAGGAAGGATGTTACCAAGAACAAGGATTGAGGTGCTGGGCAGCGGACCGTATTCAAATAGAATTGCAACCGTGACTCCTACTGCCCAGCATCCTGATGTCCTGAAAATAGATCAGGGTTCCAAGCCTGCATGCGTATAGAAGTAAGGTGGAACGGACCTGTGGGACCATCTACAATGAGATTGATGCAAGAATTGATTTAGCTTTCAGTCTTGGCAAAGCTCCGAATGGGGTCGGATCTACAGGTAGCCAGCAGTTCTGACAGGGTTCCCTCTGCATGGCAGCTGTTGCACGGCACACCCAGCATCCCCCAATGCATACGACGCGGGCGAAGCAGAAGCTATGCCAGCTGCTCAGGTGGAGATGGTAATCGAGGCAGCTTCTGACTTCACCGAGGGCAGAGGGGCTTTCAGGAGACTTCACCTCTCATGGATTGAAAGCTGGCTCAGTTCCGATGAGGTTCACCTTCAGAAGCCGAAAGTTTTGGTAGCTGAGTGCTGTCGACATTAGAAAACGGAAAACGAGAGCAACTCCAGGACATTGTTTCAACTTATTTGTACTTTTCATCTTTCAACACGAAAAACCCATATTTAATGCACAGTCCCATTGTCAACGCCCTTCAATAATTAAAATGGATCTTTTCTGTTTCGATGACTCTAACCTACATAGAGATATAGCGAGAGGATAGGGGAGAATAGAGCTTCGAGAAATTCAAAAATTTAGCAACTTAAACACAAACCATAACAAAAGTTGTGGCTCCCAACAAATAAACAAATTTTGAACATTACTTTTGACTGTCTCACCTTCACTGGCACAGAATTGATGTGTTTGTTTGGCCAGGACCATATTTTCCGGTTCCCCATAGCACTGAGGTCCACAGAAAAGGCTGATAGACTAGCAGGTAACAAATAAAGAAACACCTCGTATGCAATAGTTCCTTGATCTGCTATCTCTCACCACCAGGCTGTCTGACCGTGTATTTTTAAGACGGTCGGATGTTTTTAAGTCGGTGGGTGTGCGCTTGTTCGTATGACTTTGTTTAAATTTTTCCATTAAGAACAGAAATGTTTAAAGGGATAAAAAACTGGCTACGTATTATAACTTATCAGCTGTGGAAATCAATATAACAGTGCAAGTCTGTGAAAGTCACAGTACACAAGAAAGCTTCTCCTTTCTACATTTTCCCAAAAGTAACTGTGGAAATGCAGGAGTTTGAGCACTTTGTGTCCATCTTTTTTTACCATTGTGCATAATGGAAATTAGTAGAATTTTGATGTCTTTAGGAGGGTACAAGCTTGCACAGTGCTGCCTATTTTATGATTAAAGTGGTTGCATTTAGTACATAACTGTCTTATTGCTGTAAGACAGGTGGACAAAAGAGTATATGGATATCACTAAATTTTAGATGTTTACAACGTTAATGTTTCCAGATCTGTGTGTGCGTGTGCGCGTTGAGCAAGAAAATCCATCAGCATCGCATGTGTATGTGACATTACTTCATATCGCATGTGGCGTCGCTACCCCCACTTGTCCGAGACCGAATTTTAAATTTTCCAAATGGTAAGTAACTCTTCTGGAGTCTAATAAATTGACTATTGCGAAAACCTCACTTAGCGTGAAAAGAACCTGTGTGCTAAATTTCACAATTTAAGGCTATAGCTTGGAAACAAGGCTGTGTTTATTGAGCTTCATAGATACTGAGATGCGGAAGCACGGGTATACAGGGTAGCTTTACCGTGGTGATAATGGCCTCCTTCAGTTTCCCACAGCCCGAATGCGACGCTGCTAAATGAAAACAAATAACGAAAGATTTAAAAAAGCACCGTAAGTCTTTCTGATACCCAACAAATGACAGTTAGTTGCAAGTAGTTGCACAAGTGCTTTTGGTGGAGCAGAAATGAATTGGCACTTGAGGACAGTGTCCAACGCTTTAGTTATTTACACAAAAGGTACAAGGGAGCTTAAGATGAGGCACAGCTGCTGCTCCGTGAATCATTTTCCTTGTTGTAGGAAAGGAGAAAATGCAAGTGAGTCATTGCTGACACCTTGCAGATGCAGACTGCTTTTATAGTGCGTTTATTCAGCACAGCCACTCAGAGACAAAGACTAATGGAGAAGCGGATACACCTCTGGCATCGAGCAGACAGTGCAGGGGTGCAGTCGTACATAAAATCTCCTCTTGCGTGATGCCCATTTGTATCCAACCCATATATTTTGCACTTTTTACATCAACATAAACTTTTTTCTTTTGTTTGCTGCAAAAAAAGGGACGTGGATGGATTGTTATTTTACCGTGAAAATGCCCATATGTCTGTTTTCCGATTCAGAGAAAGGCCGGGTCTCAACACAGTTTGCGAGCACTCTGGGGATTGACTGTCTCCTTTTGAACAGAACTTTTTGCTGTCGTTCATGTTTGAAAGCCCAGCTCTGCTTCCTGGCACACGTGTGGTCCAAATCCATCACTCCAGGTCGCTTTAGAAACGGCCGTGGTGAAGAGTGCAAGGGATAATATCGGTATTTCTGTTGTTTTGAGTTTGAGTCTATTCACCTGCGCTGTCAGGTTTTGCTTCTTGTTTAATACTTTGGTTTTAGAGAAAAACGGTGGTAAAGCGGACAGAAACAGTTTGCAGCAACTTTTATTGAGATGGCTGAACACTTAGGCGCACAAATTCTGCACAGGCATCGGACTCGATGTAGCAGGACTGCATCACGGCGTGTGGGGAAAAAACATCTCGCCAGCGATGAACTAAGTTTCACGCCACAATAACAAAGGCTTTTATAAATCGGAGCACCTTTGACATTTCCACGTTCACAAAGCAGCTCGGTTTAAGAACGCTTGGCAATGTCGGCGGAAAAACTCGCATTACAACTCCGCTTGTTTTTAATAATTTGACTTTCGGAAATCTGCTGCAGTAACGTTTGAAATATTTCCTGGTCGAACTGACACAGTCATTCAAAATTTACTCATTTATTTAAAAATGCAAAAAGTCTATAGTATATTTATCATTTATAAGCTTTGAACTGGAATTGAGAGCAAGATTATTTCTTCCTTTAAATTTATTTTTGTATCGGGGAAACTTGTCATATAATATAAACTATGTTCTTACATTGCTTATATTAACAATTATATTAAAAACATCATTATGCAATTGTACAATTATTATACGGTTATTTGCTAAATGTTATTGCACTCCCTTCTGACAAATCAAGTATTACATTTTAATTTAAAATTTTTTTTTATTTTTTAAAGCTTTATTCATAAATGCACTTATTTCCTTCTCGCTAAATTCCGACACCAAAATTACATTTGTACATTCGTGGCTGAGCTTCAAGTTTATTCATGAAAAATGGCTACAATTCGGCAGAGTGTATGTGAAAGTGTACTTTTTTTTAAATCAATAAAACGTCTTAAGTTTTGTTTTGTTTAAACTGCCCCACTTTATTACACTTAGAATGCGGTCTGTTTTTCATAAGGGATATTTATGAAACATCACAGCAGCCTTTTGAAGTGCTCTGTCATCCCCAAGGATGTACAGTGAAAACCTTTTGCCGCTTGCTTGTGGTCCAATTTTCTGCATTTCAGTAAGATTAACAAACAGATTTATTTTTAACTTAAATAAAGGCTAGTATGGATAAACACCCCAGATGCTGTGACGTAAAGGCGCCAACGAGCCACCGACGACAATAAAACAGGACAGCGGCCACGTGTTTAAAGCTAAATATGATTGTCCGATCCACTTTACAGCCAACCATCCATAACCACATTATCCTAGCCATGGTGTGAAGTCCAGAGCCTATCCCACAATCCCTGCGTGAAAGGCTAAGAAACTACACTATAGATGCCGAGCCACCGCAGGGCTGTGATTTTTGGAGCCTCTCCATCTTATTTACGACTGAACAAGTAAAAAATTGTTCCTTTTGTATCCATTACATGTCTTTATTTCTTTTTTATGTGCATATAACGCACCTGCTTCTCTTGCAGGGAACTCTAGATGATCTGTTTTAATGAAGACTAAGGGGCCTGGAGTCCCAGTGCTTCAGAACTGGGCTGCATCGCTTTACTCTACTGAACGTTCAAACGGTTGCTGCCAAACCCCGCGGAGGTGACCTGCATTCTGCGTTTTTTCTCATTTGTAAATCCTAATTACATCTCCGTATGAGGCTGCGGCGGTCTGGTTTTGTTGGTCCGACGCCTCTGCGAGGGCTTAATGAAATACGCTCCTATAAAACAAAGGCACGCGGTCGTCTCTGGTCGGGGATTGATTTAGCTGATACCCATCATTAATTTTGGAAAGGAACGCTCAAAAGTTCACGGGCAACCGTCGGATAGAAGAATCCGAAGCCTCGAAATCGCTCGCCGCGTAAAATAAGCGGCACGATACGAAATTGAGCCGTCGTGTTCGCGGGAGCAGCTGCGCCGTGCAGCGCCGAGGGACAGATAATGTGTTATTAACCAGATTGCTGTAAACCGTTGATCTTTTGTTGTGCCGAACCTGCGGTATTTATGTTTGCGGCGTTACCTTCGGCAGCCGCTGACACAAGGAAGCCGCCCATGTTACGCAGGCAGCGATGTACGCAGTTCCTGCTGTGAATTTGTTATCCGTTGCATTATTATTTGTTGGTAACTGTGGATTCCTTACCAGAGGCCATTAGACGCTATTAATAAATGAGACCATTAGGGGGGTAAAAAGCCCAGGAGTCCAATTACAGAGTATATTACATGGGCAAGGAGAGCTTACAGAAGTATTTAACAAATACCAGGAAGTAGTTCTGATGCGGGAGTGTTAGCAGCATCTAATAAACTTGTCACTTTCGATGCTTTCCGAAGCCCCGCACGGTTCCGCTCATGACAGTCGCTGCTAATTTGGCTTCGGCAAGACGTGTGAATAAGATCGCAGGTAAGGTTGTCTGCGTGCCCGCTGTCACTAGAATGGCCACCTCAGTGAAAGCAAGCAAGCAAGGAAGGAAGGAAGCAAGCCGTGCTTCTGGCTCATGAGTTCATGTTTTTTTTAGCCAAGGCTGCCTGCTGAAAATGCTTTTTTCTTTTTTAATACAAAAGGCTGAGGCTCTACATGGATGTTTTGTGCGGAAACCGAGAGGCGGGATCCTACCTTCTGAACATTTCCCTCGCGAGGGGCAGTCTTTGACCTGTGAGTCATTTGTGCAGCAAAGCATGCCTGTCAAGGGCTGCAGAGGGTGGTAGTGGAGGTGTGGGCTGCAATGTAAAGCATCGCACGTCTTTCAAACCCGCCCTGTTGGTGCCTCCAGAACGGCGCCATCAGCGAGGGCAAGGACAACCCGACCGTGAATCACCCGGCCCGGCCCGTCCGTGCCGCACAAATGGCAGTCGCAACTGTGGCTGCGTGTCATCTTGATGGAAGAGGGCTGCTGGCTCACGGCTTCCAATCATTTGCACAAAAATGTTCTGGTTGTTTTCCTTTGTCTGTGCCTGCGTCGCCCGCTAGTATTAAAGTGAGCAATGGCTAGGACCCCTGCGAGACGCTTTGCCAGCCAGCCTTGCAGCAGTGGTGCAGAACATCCCCATGAAGGGTTAGCACTCGGTGTCAAGGTATGGTATGTTTACAGTGCGCTGCGCATTCTGCAGGTATATATCTGTTTATAAATGCTGCAGTCTGCAGAACAGCCATAGAGTACGTGAAGCTTGAGCAAACAAAGGTGTATTTACCGTTCAGCCACTTTATAAGTGCAGTGGCTTAAACCACACTTAAATCGACAAATGTTTTTTTTAATAAATCTGGAAATATGTGAATTGCACAAAGTGGGTGAGATGTATTCATGAATAAATGTGTAGCTGTTAATACTGTTAGATTTAAAGGATATCTGTGTTGCTAAAGTGCTCAACGCTGCTCTGGGTTACAGAACATTAACCTCTGTGTTAACCTGGTCCGTTTTACCACATTTTGAAACTAACTTTTGGCTTGGTGCAAAACTTTTTTCCATCCGCGTCACGTCCGGGAGTCTGCGGACACCTCGGGTCCTAGCGGGGTTTACCTGAAGGTTGCACACCGTCTCTGTTAAGGAGCAGGGGTCACACTGAGGATCCTGGTTATTCAGAGCAACATAAATAAGTCAGCGGTGGTGTGAAAATCATAATAATTTTTGCCTTATTATCGACATGTCACTCCTACGTGAGAATGTTTTTTAGGCCGTGCAGCCCGGGGAGGCGGGCATGGTTAGATGGGGAATAAGCAACGGTGACAAAGAAGGCTAAAAGCAAGCTAGATGATCACAAGGACGTAGCACAGCAGATCCACAGACACACAGGTTGCTTTCAGAGATGCCGGGTCCTAATGGGCTGTTCAGAAGCTCTGCTGCCATCTTGGTGTACAGAGCGACTAAGGTGGAAACCAGTGGCAACAAACGCGGTTCACTTTGAAGCGGGAGCGGACGGCTGATCACAACGCAGCTCTTGGCGGATGCAGACAGACAAGCACTTTGTCTGATCTGAGTACAGCATCCCGACCCTTTCGGCCAAGCAGTCCTCAATTAGAGCGAGCCAGGCCACCCATTAAAAGTGCGGGAAGTTCTTCTGCTTACCATCGTTCCTGAAGTGTTGCCATGTTAAAAAAATAAATAAATAAATAAAATAAAATTTAAAAAACTAAAGGCCCTTGAGGTATGCCGGACTTTAACAAACACATTCCATTAATTATCTCTATAATTTATATGCCAGTAGCTGGCTGATGTAGCGTGACAGATTGTTTTAATAGAGATGGAGCATGGCGGCCGCCGCTGACACCGTGGAAACGCATCCCATTAAAGGGAACACAGGCCTTTCTTGAAGGCGCAGCCATATTGGACGCGATCAAATGATGGAGAAATGGCAGTTGCTCAACACCAGAAAGGATTGACGTGCGTGTTGGGGGTGGGGGGGATTTTGGCCGAGGATGACGCCAGCGACACCTGACAACACGGTGCTCTACAAAACGCTCTTTCAATTCGCGTTGCTGCCGCACACCCCGCCACACCGACTGCTGCTCCAAGCTTCTAATGGGCGACATTATTTTTCCCAGTTAAAAGCTTGACGTTGTAGACGACCATCTTTACACACAGACCTCCTTCAAAGAAATGGCGGGGGGTTAGGGTTGGGAAGAGGAAAAAATGCCGGAAGAGAAAAGACGCGTCTTTTCTCTTCCGGCACGAGCGATAAAATCAAAACATCACACATGGTTTCTGTCAACAGCTTAAAATATGCAAAAAAAAAAAAAAAAGAAAAGTTATTGCATATAAAAGGCACAAGGGAGGATCAAAGGAGCATTGTATTTAACACCTCCAACCACTCTCAACTTTTACATGTGTCTCATTGTGCCACTTCTGTTCTTTTGCCTTAACTCAGCACGCACGCACATATTATTGTGGGCGAATGTGCGTCGAGGCGGTCGACGCAGTCTACAAAACAAGCAGGCTGCCAAGCCGATGTCAGAGAGCTATGCGGCACAGAGTGACACATCGGAATCTGACTGGAAAAGGACGAGGAAATTAGCTTCGTAATAATACATAATGAAAATAATAATGGTGAACGTTCTGTATGCAAATAGCAGAATAGCATACTTTTCGGAATAAATGAGCACAAACAGATCCCATTTTTATACAAAATGTGAGGCTGCAAATGGCGTGTTTACAATTGGTTTGTGCGTAGATGTTTTGATCCAAAGTGACTTGCATAACGTACAGGTGGGGAGCTGGAAGTGCTGGGCTCGGAGGCTGTAATTTGGGTGACGCGGAGTCGACTTTCCGTCGAGGCTTAGAGTTCACGCCTGGATTTCTTCCTGCTGTCACTTCTGGGCACTGGAGTGGTGGAGGCGGCCCGGTGGTGGATTTGCAGTGAGCAGTGTGTGTGACAGCGGGAAGGTCTGGGGTCTCTGTGCACGCATTGAATGTGACGTGACGTGACTGACGGCTGGGCCCGGGCAGGGTTTCCGTGTTACTCCGCTCTTCTGAAGACTCCAGTTAAACTGCGAAAAAATGTGCCTTTTTTTTTTAAGGCTACAACAGGCCTCTGTCATGTGATTCTGCCAGGTTTTCTTTGTCAAGTCCAGTCCATCAACTGCAAAGCTCATGGCCTCCTGGTGTACAAATCATTGCAGGAGAAGCATCGTTCGCATCAAAGTCCTTTTATCGGAATAAAAATCAGTACCGTTTATTTGCGTGCCCTCTGGTCTGAGAATCGTTGTGCTTATACCCAAAGTTGAGTGTAGCTAAGCTCTTTTTTTTTTAGCTTAAAGATACTTATTATAGCTTTCCATACTAAACTACTTACAGTAGCTTGGACATTAGGCCACAGAAAACATTTTTCTCTGGAAACTCATATATAATACAAAATACAGTGTTCTGTTTATGATGGCCCCATGTTGTGCCAAACTTATTTGAAAAGTTTGCCATTAAACGTCAACATCTGAGGAGTGCACCTTAGTGTTGGGGAAACCTTTGCTGGTAGATGGGCACCTTAGTGCTATGAGAGCTATGAGTTAGAGGCAAATAAAAGGTGAAACCAGTTTTCGCATTGGGTGGGTTTTCAAACCTCAGCTGGTAGGGGGATATCCAGCAGGACAGGAAACACGGACGCTGAACCGCATTAAGTCAGCTGTCCCGGGAAAGGTCATTGGTGAAGCCAAGTATAGCCAAGCTTCCATCACGCTGGTGTCTGGGACGGCAAAATGAGGGTTCGAGATAAGAACGGAGCGGGAACGACAGCTCAGCAGCGGCTAAAAAAGCTCACCTGCTGGGCATCCAGGACTGAGATGCCAGCCCTAGGACTTCGGCTGAGCTGGGTATCTTGCGAAACCTCAGCATGAAAGGTCAGCCCCTCAGAGCAGTTGTCATCTACAGTGAATGAACCCTCTCTGGCTTTCCTGCCCGCGTCCTCTTGTCGTTTCGGGGAAAACTACTGAGTAACTGACATCTGTGACGGCTTTATAGACCTAGTTAACCTGGGCAGAAAGAGCTGGAAAAAATGCATCATTACTAGTGATAAATCTATCATTGCTTCCTAAAATGACTGCCTTCAGCATTATGATAATGATATATTCTTGGTGTTTTATTTATTGGAAAAATTGTAGCTTGAGTTTGAACATAAAAGTGTGCTTATTTTGATGAAATGTCCTGAGTGGCAGCCGCATGGACCAGGGCTGCCATTTTGGTGGGACGTTATTGTTTTTCATAATGGAACTGGGGACGGTTGGGGGTTGCTGTGGGACTGTTACACCTAAAAAAAAAAAAAAAAAAAAAATTCACAGAAAGCCAAACCTTGTATGTAATTACAAAGTACTATGAATCTTGGAATATTTTTTGCTTCACCGAGGAGCTCCATAAATCAATGCTTCTTGACATGGTGACGGGCCGCTGCGATGGCTGCGTTGCCCAGGGTTCCCCGCACGTTACTTGTGCCTACGTTTGGCCGTGTTTTAGGCTCTTTAGACTTGTAAGGATTTGCAGGCTAAGCCATTATATTTCCACAAATCAGTTATGTGTTATTTACTTTATTACTGCATATCATATGTATAAATTTTAACAAACAGCCAGCTTCTGCGTGTCGGATATGCCGAG
This sequence comes from Heterotis niloticus, assembly GCA_018136845.1. Taxonomy (NCBI): domain Eukaryota; kingdom Metazoa; phylum Chordata; class Actinopteri; order Osteoglossiformes; family Osteoglossidae; genus Heterotis; species Heterotis niloticus. Next base: position 29,764,406 of record CM030894.1, on the reverse strand, counting down.
GGACACCGGCTGCTGCGTGCATGGGTTGCACGTTCCGCCTGAGCATCGCATTCAGCCCAAGGCTCACGTCGCTTCTGCAGATTCACGCGCTGACAGGAAACCCCATCTGAACTCGGAGCGTTTGTCCTTTAAATATATGACACACCTATCACCTGCGCATGAAACGAAAGCAAAATCACAGCACAAACAAACGTCGTTCATTTCTCTAAGCCATATTTTCACTCCAAATCCTTTGGATTTAAAGTCTCACCCCCCCCCCCCCAAAAAAAAGGTAATTGCTTGTAATTCCACATTTTCAATATTTCCTCCAGACATTTATGATTTGACTTCACCTATCTCTCACCTGCGCCTTTCTCAGCTTATAACTGGATGGATAAGGGAAATAAACTGGCAGTTTAGCTCAGGGTTCTGGAAAAGAACACCACTGTAGCATCCTTGAGCAAAACTATTTTGTTGTACTTGAAACTTCTGTAAAAAGTAGGAACGGTGCGTGGTTGTTAATGAAAATATCTACATTATGTGTAGTGCTTGTTGCACGGGGAGGTCAAATTAGCGCAGCCCGTCTCATCTCCCATCATGCAAAGGTGCCACAACCTCACCGAGAAGCCTGGTGGGGTAGAGGAAGGGGTCACCTGATGTTTGCAGGACAGCTCCCTGCTGCCCCGGTGCTTCCGCCTCGTAGCGGTGGGCCGACGCCTCTGGGAGATGACTGCTTTCTTTTCATTACCACTATTGCGTTTCATGTACAGATGCTTATCTACCCGTGTTGTCCCCAGGAGGAACAGCACCTTCCACAATGGGATGAATATTTATAAGCTTTGCTCAGTGGGGCTGGAATAATTTTTTCCCCGGCTTATTTGTTCAGGTGCTTTGCGAACCCACAGGCGAGCGAAATCACCACAATCGGGTGTGAAATCCGCACGTTTTTCAAGTGCATACGTGAAAAATACCAACACGGCCCCTGATCCAGCGCCAGATCGGACCGTTAACAACATCCACGGCGAGCAGCGGCGTCGGATGGACCCAAAATTGTTCGTAATTCGTCTTAGAACGATTTTGCTGTTGATTCCGTTTTGCGTGCGTTTTCGCAGCTCGGGGTCCCATACATCCGCGGGAGCATCGGTATCGTAGAAACAAAGGCCATTTTACAAATAAACGGTGCGACGTGTTAGTATAAATGTGTTCTTGTGCGTCGCATCGCAAACTCGGGATGTAAATTTGATGAGGTAAAGCAGGTCTGGCTTGTTGCGGAGTTGATGCGGCTAAACCATACATCCATTTCGCACGAGGAGCCAGCGTTAGTGATGGCTGCAGCCACCAAAGCTGCTCGGGCTCCTGTTTTATGGTTGCCACCTGCTTTATGTCACAGCCCCCCCGAAGGTTCATTTGTACAGCTGCAGAGCCCAGATGAATGGAAATGACTGCGCTCATTTTTTTCCAGCACTCTGCACAAAGAACAGTTGCCATATGAACAAATGGAACAAGATATTACCAAAGGCATTATTTATTAGTTAGCTAAGCGACTGCTGAAAATGAATGGATGGATTATTTATTAGCGGCATTACTGAGTGGCGTACCAGACATTTTTTATAAAAGTGCACATATTTATAAAGCCAGGTATTTCACGGGGGAAATTCAGGTTAAGTTCCTTGGAAGAGAAAGCCGCACCAGGGCTCTGTGCTCAGACTTGACAGGCTTCTCTGTCACCGGTTAGTTAGATGTTTGGGATCTGATAACTGCGACACGACTAAAGGTTTTTTTTATTTTTTTTATTTTTTAAAAAACCCTTTTCTCACGCAACGAATTTGTCACATGCTTACTTTATAAATTACTAAATTAGGTAATTCACACATTTTGCATTACATTTACCAAATTTACTTCCAGGAGTTTGAAAGGTGAAAGGGAAGGTCTATAAGATGGTAGTGAGACCAGCTATGCTGTATGGGTTGGAGACGGTGGCACTGACCAAAAGACAGGAGGCAGAGCTAGAGGTGGCAGAGTTAAAGATGTTAAGATTTGCATTGGGTGTGATGAGGATGGACAGGATTAGAAATGAGTATATTAGAGGGGCAGCACAGGTTAGACGGTTTGGAGACAAAGTCAGAGAGGCGAGATTGCGTTGGTTTGGTCATGTGCAGAGGAGAGATTCTGGATATATCGGGAGAAGGATCCGAGGGATGGAGCTGCCAGGCAAGAGGAAGAGAGGAAGGCCTAAGAGGAGATTTATGGATGTGGTGAAGGAGAGAGATGCAGAGGACAGGAGGAAGTGGAAGCTTTTGATCCGCTGTGGCGACCCCTAACGGGAGCGGCCGAAAGAAGAAGACGACTTCCAGGAGTTTGAAGAATGAGATGGGATGTGTGTTTGGGTGGTTGGCGTCCGTTGGGGCTTGGAGTCCGCTTGAAGTCTTGCACCTGCCGTCAAGCAAGGTTGTCGTCTCTCCTGGGTTGAGGTGAGGTGGTGATAGATTGATTGTTAAAAGAAAAAGCAACCTGTCCAAGGGTAGAAGTTAGTGGGTGCTTGCTTATGTGTAAATGAATGAACATCTCCAAGGGTTTTGTCTAATATTTCTCTCCCAAAATTAAATTTTATACAAACTTCAGGCGCTACACTGTATTATGATGGAGCAGAAGAAGCCTAGGTATTTTTTTTATTTATTTATTTATTTATTTATTTTTTTTAGGTTAGGTGTTTGACTTAATGCTCCTTTTGATTTTTAAGCAAAAATAACATTTATGTTACTGAGCTGTCAGGAGAAACAGTTCAGAAATACACAATAGAAACATAATGAGATCAATTTAAATCAAAGTGATTTAAAAAGCTTTTATAATTAAAATGATGTGCTATATTATATACAGTAGCTATGGCTTTATTATCCAAATCTAATCCGTTACTGAGAACAACACTGTTGGCGAATGGAAGGGCCAATTCCATTATTTTTGATAAGGAAAGAAATAATGTGTACCCAGCAGATCTGAAGTATGTCTTTATATAAATATTTGTAAATATGCTAAAATAAAATGACTTGGCTTGAGACGTTATTAGTGGTCAAGTAAGGATGCACCCACTGAAGGTGTTGAACTTGCCCTACCTAAAGTGTCAAGCCTTCACCACTCACTTTGAAATACAACCTTTGGCAAAAAACATGGAATCACTACTCTTGGAGGACGTTCATTCAACTGTTTTACTTTGTAGCAAAAAGCAAATCACAGATATGATACAAAACTATTTTATTTTAACAACTGAACTTTCTGGCTTCACTAATGAAAACAACATTCTTCAACAACTAGGTTCCAACTTTCTCCTATAGCAGTTGACAGATCAGCTTTGCAGGATGGAACCTTGTCATGGACCATTTTTTTCAATTTCAACCATAAATTTTCAGTCAGACTGAGATCCGGACTGTTTGCTGGCCATGCCATTGAGTTGATATGCCTTTCCTGAAGAAAAGTTTTAATGCTCTGTGGCAAGATGTATTATCATCCTGAAAATTGACTTTATCATCACCAAACCTACTTTCAACTGATGAAATGAGAAAAGTGTCCAAAATTTCAATGTGCACCTGTACATTTATTGTAGCGGTAATGACTGCCATCTCCCCTGGTCCTTTGCCTGACATGCAACCCCATATCATCAATGACTGGAAATTTGCTTGTTTTCTTCAAGCAGTCATCTTTATATGTTTCACTGGAATGGGACCAAACAAAAGTTCCAGTATCATCTCCTTGGCCCAATACATATTTATGATTCATCACTGAATATCACTTTCATCCAATCATCCACAATCCATGACTGCTTCTCTTTAGTCCACTGTAACCTTGTTTTTTTCTGTTTAGGTGTTAATGATGGTTTACGTTTGGCTTTTCTGGATGTAAATCCCATTTCCTTCAGCCGATTTCTTACAGTTCAGTCATATACATCGACTCCTATTTCTGTCCATTTGTTTTTCATTTCTTTTGTTGCGCATTTTCTATTTTCAAGGCATATTGCTTTGAGTTTTCTGTCCTGACGCTTTGACGTCTTCCTTGGTCTACTTATATCTTCCCCTTTTACAACCTTCCTGTTTTGTTTGTACTTGCTCCACATTTTAGACACAGCTGACTGGGAGCAACCAACATCTTTTGCCACACTCAGTGTTGAATTACCTTCTTGGAGTTTTATGATCCTTTCCATTGTTTCACCTGACAGCTCTCTTGTTGGGGCCAGGTTGACTGTCAATCAGCCAGGTGCAACAGCTCCTTAAGGTCTGCAAGCACTCTTTTAACTGCAGATTATTTGGCATATTCAGACTTGTGCAGGTATTTGTTTTAGAAACGCAAAATACAAGTTGGTTCCATATTTTTTTCCTCATCACTGAGTGATTCCATCATTCTTTCCTCTACTTTCCTCTACTAGAGGTGTTACAACAAACACCTCTAAGCACATCATCAAGTTTGCCGATGATACGACCGTGGTGGGTTTGTTCAGTGGGAACAATGAGTCAACATACAGAAAAGAGGTACGACATCTCACCGACAGGTGCGGTGTCAACAACCTATCTCTCAACGTGGCTAAAACAAAAGAGACAGTTGTGAACTTCAGAAGAGCACAACATGCTCTCTCTCCGCTAACCATCGATGGCTCCTCTGTGGAGATAATCCAGAGCACTAAGTTCTTTGGTATCCACATCACAGAGGACCTCACGTGGAACCTCAACACCAGCTCTGTCGCCAGAAAAGCCCAGAAACGTCTCTACTTCCTATGGAGGCTCAGGAGAGCTCACCTCCCTACCCCTATCCTCATCGTTTTCTACCGGGGGACCATCGAGAGCATCGTAAGCAGCTGCATCACTGCCTGGTTTGGGAATTGCACAGCTTCAGACTGCGAAACCCTACAGCGCATAGTGAAGACAGCTGAAAAAATCATCGGTGCTTCGATCCCCTCTATCCCCGACATCTACAAATCATGTTGCATCCACAAAGCTACCAGCATTTTGGATAATCCCTCACACCCCTCCCACCCAATCTTCTCCCTCCTGCCATCCAGAAAACGGTTCCGCAGCATACAGGCATCTACCTCCAGGTTGAGGAACAGTTTCTTCCCCGTAGCCATAAGACTGCCAAACCAGGAAAAAATGGCATAACTCCACCACCCACCCCCCCAGTAGCTGCTGCACCACTTCTTTTCCTTCTCCTATTTCCTATTTATACTATTTATTACTATAATTTATTGCATTTATTTGGTAACATTTGCACTACATTCCTTTGTCTTTTCTCCTGCTGTATCACATTGTGTTGCACCTATGGTCCTGGAGGAACATTGTCTCGTTTTGCCATGTCCCGTGTAGATGGACGAAATGACAACAAACTCCTGCCTTGCCTTACCTTACTTGATCTGGAAAAAAGTGCCATTAACTGCAACAATTTCATTTATTTATTTTTTTTTGAGGTATGTTTTGCAAAGCCAAAATGTTCAGCTGTTAAAATAAAAAGTTTTGTGTCATATCTGATTTGTTTTTTTTTTTTTTTGCTACAAAGTAAAACAGCTGAATGAACATCCTCCAAAAGTAGCGATTCCGTATTTTTTGCCAGAGGTTGTACTCGAGTTTTGCTTCACACTGATCGATCAACAGCAGTCTGTAGAAAGTGTTTTGGTAGGGGGGGGGAATAAATAAGTAAGTAAATGAATGTGGCAATGAGCACAATGGCTTTTATTAAATAATTTAACAGGGGCCGATCGGTACTGCAATTATTCACTCCCACATTCAAGTCCAACCTTTTTGGAACCAATTCAAGGACAACTAAAATATCTGCTGAAGTGGGATTAAGGCAGTGGAGTTGAACCTTTTGCAGTGGCGGATGCTTTGGAGGAATGATGTGATGCACTTAGTCCCCCCTGGCTGTAAGATGCAAAACACAGTATCACCACAACAACACCATAACAAGGTTTTCAAGGAGAGGAAAACCTGTTTTGTTGATCTCTAACTTCTTTTTAGCGCGTGAAAGCTTACGAGGTTCAGATGCTGCAGATGACCATCAAACTTGTTAGGGTTTCTGTTGTACGTTAAGGCTGGGGATATGGATGATGCGGATGACTATGGAGAATTGTGCTTCACTTGACCTTTTCCAAAGCAGTTAAGTATTGATGATCTGAGTTAATGGAGTGGAAGTGTGGGACTTGACGTTTTGCTGGAGAGTGTAAAACACCACGGTACAGGCATAGACTTGTGCGGTAACCGACAGTCACACGTGAGCACCTGTATACATTGCTGTACGTTGGATGTTGTGTGTGGTCACCCTGTGAGAGACTGGAATTGGTATCCAGGCCATTTTACAAACTGGCATCTAGCAATTCTAGGGTGGGTGCCAGACCACCACTACTCTGACCAAGATAAAAAAGCTAAAAAGGAAGGATGGACGGGTGAGCATTAAGAATAATGTTCAAAAAGTAATCTGCAATATCATTTCGAGCAGAGTCTTGTAAATAAATATGGAAAAAATACCTTGGAACACACTGTCTTTCAGTCAGAACTGAAAAGAAAGTTTCCCAGCAAAATGAAAGCATTCAGACAGTAAAGGAAATGGAGTACAAAATGAAGAATACACAGACATACAATCTAAGTGCAGATTATTTCTTTACAAGTATCTTAAAAATTAATGTTTACATTACAATAACATTCATTATTAGTTTTTATTGCACCCATAAATTCCTGTTTTTAACATTTAATTTCTATATTTTTCAGTCCTCAGTTCTTGAAACCACACCACTTGGGGAAAAAAAATTGTAATTCATAAGTGACATTACTATGAAATACAACCGTTATTCATTTTTAATAAAAGTCCAAAATATGTTGGTCGTAACTACAAGGAAATTATTTTAGAGTTTAATGGTCTCCTCGCAATTCAGTTGAAGTCTAAAGTTTGTACTCTTAGAGTCGCTTGCTTTTTAACCCTTAGGTTTTTGGGAGGAGGACAGAAATGGCCGAGAAATGGAATTAGCAGGAAAGTTACAAAGCACACTATGGGAAGATGAGCACCCTGAAAGCAGGTTTCTCAGCGTCGTTCCCTACTTCGTGATGCTGAGATGCTGCACACACTACAGCCTTAATGTAAGGTCTTCTGCCTTAGATTAGCCACGGTAGAACCTCAAAATAACCCGGATTTACCAGTCTGGGCAGAGTTCTCATTGGCGGCAGTTGGTTGGTCGTACGACTGGAAACGGCTTTCCAAGTAAAGGATTGTATTGTCATCTACCTGTGGTCTCTGAGGTTCAAGGATGCAAAAACACAGACAAATCTGTGTGAGCTGTAATATGTTTGGCTCTAAAAGGCGGCTTTTAAAAAAGGCAAAGAATGGGGGCAGCGTGACAACCGTAACTAAAGCGACCAAACATCTTGGTGAAGTGGTTTGCCTGTTTTCAGTTTGACTGGTGCGTGTGTGGGCGGGGTTTTTGAAGGTAAATCAATGCATACACGCAGACCGTACATACGTACAAATGAAAGAAACGTCTGACCTTTTCGAAAAGGCTTCGTACGAGACATTCAATTCAGGAATGTGTTTTAAAATATTATCATTCAATTAGTGCAAGAAAAAGCTCCTTCCTTGAAACCCCTTTCATGTCAAAGAGCAGAGCCGAATGTTCCACTAATGCAAATCTCAGCAAAGGGCCCTTATTTTCCCTCCATTATACAGCCATTGTGTTCCATTCTCATGCTTTGTAAAATGACCATTTAGCTCCTCGTTGGCCATGGAAATGCTTCTTCCAGTCTTGAAATAGACAGAAATGTTCCTTTCTTCTGTAGAGATGTATTTCATGGAAAATATGTAAAGAATGATGGACTGCTTGAGAAAGTTCTAGTCTGAGGCCCCATTCCTCTCTCGATTTTTCAGTTTACCCGCCAAAGTGTTTACTTTCTCACTTTTTGCTCCTGCCTGGTTTGCCCAGGGTTTAAGTTAGTGAAGTTCCCCTTGTGTGGAAATGTCAAATGTAAAAATGGGAGTACAACCCACAGTTATGTTCAGGAAAGTAATGGTGAACTCTGGTGAATCCTGTTTCCAGTATTCCTTTATGGCCAAAAGTATGTTGATACCCCCCCCCCCTTTTTTTTAAAAGACTAAGCTGAACTGTTTCAACCACATCCACACATCGTAGACAGCTGTGTGCTTCCAGTTTTGTGGCCACAGTTTGGGGAAGAAGCTCCTTTCTTACTCCAGCATGACTGGGCCCCCCCCATAAACACATAGTTTGCCCAGGTTGGCATGGAAAAGTCTGAGTGGCTGCACAGAGCCCTGACCTCAACCCCACTGAACACCTTTGGAAAAAATTGGAACATGGACCGCGAGCCAGGCCTTCTCACCCAACCTCATTTATGCTGTTCTGGTGGAAAGCCTTCCTAGAAGGGTGGGGGCTGTTATAGCAGCAAAGGGCGAGGGACAACTCCATATTAATGCTCATGGGTTTGGAATGGGATGGCAAACAAGCCCATATGGGGAATGATGCTCAGGCGTCCACATACTTTTGGCCATAAAGTGTACCTCAATACTCAATGTAACTCAATACAACTGGAGAAAGTGAAGAACTATGGGTCTCTGGTTCACCCTGAAAGTCCCAGCATTAGGACCCCTGACTGTTTGTCATGAGCCACGACAGCGCTGAGCATCCCAAGGTTCATCGTGGTTTGGCAAAAAAATACAAAAGCAGATGTGCTGGTAAATTTGCTTTTGAGCACGTGGAACAGCGCACGCACACAGGGCAAAAGTGTAAAAATGCTAGTTATTAAACTTGCAGAGTAGATTCGTGGCACGGGTGTTAAATTATCTCTGGAAGATTTTAATTGCTCAGCATGATTCAGGTAGGCAGGAAAGCCATCATGACAAGCGTAAGAGGCCATTGTTGGAGTATCATCATGATGGATTAGAAGATTTGCTGCACATGACAATTAATACCCCGGAGCGCTTGTCATTGATAAGATATCTTGTTGGCTCGCAAGGTAATAAATGCATTCTATATTAACAGGTTGCATGATGAAAGACAGGGGATGACTTGCCAGCTGGAACACAGATCCAGCTTCCTAACTGCCTCAAGTAAACATCGGGGGGGGTGACCTCTGACTTGGCCGGATCAGCCCAATTTAATATGCAATCCGTTACGACTGGGGCTGGTTTGCATGTATCTGCACTGTCTCTGTTATCTGGCTCTTCCAGCAGAAACGTTGGGGATGTGGGCACATCTGCAGCATTTACATACCGCAGCAAGAGAGGGGTACCGGGAACTGTGAGAGCCTGATACCTGGGATTCACAGACAGTATCAGATAAATAAAGCGATTATTGAAACAATGCAAAGAAATGGAGCAACATTGTTTCATCCAGATGTTTCGGTGAGGTTAGAAAAAAGGAAATGATAACTAAAGCTCATATTTTGAAATGAGAATTAGGATAGTTATGGTTGGCAACTGATTTCAGAGGTGGGATGCTAACTGTGTGTAGCAATATATACAGCGGAGACTTTAAATGTCACACGGTTGTATTTCTAACGCTGGCCAAAAAAACTTGCCTCCTATATTTGCATGACTATGCATATTTTTGATGTACACTTTTAATGGAGATTTTTTTAGTTCTTGAGGTGGAGTCGGATGTGCCAGGCTCTGCGTATGCGCTTCTGTGCCTCGTAAGACATTATGCTGACATGTAAAGTGAGATTAGTGATGTTTGCACGTGCCCTTTCCTGAAAAGAAACAGCTGGACAAATGTGTGCCTCTAACAGATGGGGTTGTGCAACCTCAGAAAGGGACATTTTCTGGATCGGGGTATTGGCCCATAGAATGTGGTACTCAAGTCAAAATAGTCAGCTGCCCAACACTGGAGACTCCGGAGATCTTGGAGAAGATTCAGTGCCACCTTTGCAATGGAATAATTCTAGAGTTACAGCTGTTGCTCCTTCAGGTCTAACTGGGATAGAAAATAAAAGACTGAATGGAAAGAGGTACACAAATGATCCCTGGTACACAAGCAAGGTTACAGTTACTTTGTTAGCATTGATCAAGAATAAAAGTGTTCTTGAAATAACTTGATTCTTATTCTCCAGGCCTGTTAGTACAATACAAATGCTCGGAGTCGAGAAGCTTTAAAACCAAGAATCTCGCAACGCTACTCATTGCGAGCATGTGCCGAGGTAATGGAACGCTGAAAATATTACCGTGGTGGCCTGAAGGTAAAGTCTGGAACCATCTTGGACTCGTTGGTGTGGCACCTCATCTCCAAATGGTTTCAAGACCACCCAGAAGGAAAGGATGGAGGCACCGAGACTATTTTTGCCTCCTTGAATGACTCAGGGAAGATGCTGAAATTGGAAGAGAGTATACTTGTGGGCAGGGGAGCAAGCAAATGAAGCCGTTTGTTCTACAGGGTAAAAGCAAATGGGGGAATCAGCCCACACTTCTGATTATTTCCACTCCCTTCACCATCGCCTTATCTAGACGCATCTCAAAGTGGAGCACTGTGACAGCCCAGTGGGGTTCAGCAAATTTACCTAATGGCAGCAATGATTCATCCCGAGGCCCCAGCGAGATCCTTCAGTTTATAACCCAGTGGCTCCTGTCAAAATCCATGAAACTGCAAGCAGAAGTGACAGCGAAAGCCTCCTGAGACGAATATTGATCACACGATTCCCAACTGTTTTCGGACAAGCAAAGTTGGTACGAAGGTGCAGACAATTATTTAGAGAAGAATGTTGAGTCAACGTCCAGAACATGAAAGTGTCTTAAAACATTCAGAACAACAGATATTTAGTGTGATGCCAGACGTATTAAACCGAACTTCAGCCGTTTGACTGTTTAGTATCAGGGAAAATCATGCATTAGTGGTGAAGCTAAAGTGTGAGAAGATGAATGAAACTGTGGCTCTTCTGAATCAGATGCAAGGCTGTAAACCAAAAAGAGTAACAGGTATTGATAATTATAGACATCTGATATTCACTTTAAATAAAGTCCCGGCAATCTTAGAGACATTTTTAAAAATGAATTCTTTACAAATACTCTGATATAAATATTTAGATTTTAAAAAATTATTTTTAAATCAAGTTCCACACAGCCGCAATAGACTTTTCAAGCAGCTCCTTCGTTTCTTTCAGATCCTTTTAGCAGACATCCCCTATACATGTAGTGTTTAATCTTTATATGATTCTTAGCCGACATTTGCATGCGTGAATGCTTAACCGGTTTTGCACTTCACTGCTTCACCAACAAGCTTGTTATAGAGGGAAGCCTGACACCCCACAGCACGGCACTGTCATTTATCAGGGGGGCTGGTGATCCTAAAAAGCCCTCCGGCATACAAGAAAAACCCCACGATACCTTGATAAACAGAAGACATGAGTATTAATATCAATTATTGTTAATATTAACCCTACTTTTGCAAACCGTCTTGCAGTGGGGACTGTGAGTAAATTTCCTTACAGTTTCTTCCCTTTTTCCAGCTTTTTTTTTTTTTTTTGTTTTGTGCAGACAGCTTGAGAGAACAGGTGTACAAAATTTTGAGCGTCGAATTAAAGGTTTTATTTTGCTTTGAAAACAAAACTTTTTGCGCACAACAATCCACGTCGTATCACTAACATTTTGGAATTCTTTTGACCCCCTGGTGTCTGCAGAGCCCCCTTTTAAATAGTTTTTAATTGATCCCACCTGAGCCTAATTTTGCTGATGAGCTCGCATTCAGGTGCAGCCACCTGGGGGGAGAGGGGGTGTGGTCTATCATGCTGTCTTCTGCAGCATTATCATATCATTGTACATTTGTCTTGAATTCTTTCCATTTTGTTTTATGTTCTGCCCATGACTGCCTGTTTTGGGACTACAGTAAAACCCCGCTGTAATGCAAGAGATTCGGTCCAAAAAAAAACGAGTTGCGTAAAATGTCGGACCCTGAGATTGCTAGGTATGTTTCAGTTGCTATGCAAGAAGAATAAGGAGAAAAGTTTTTGTTCATTAGACATACAGGAAATTGACAAAAGGAGGGCCTGCAGACTGGACTGTGTGAACATGAGCTTGATTTACGCAGCACTCTGAGTGCAACAACACACCCATCTTTGGCCACAGGGCACATATTCCCCCTATAGCTCCCCAAAAAGGTCATACACATCTAATTCACGTATACAGCAGTATTTCATCACAATACCGGCAGAAAAATACTATTTCTAATACTAATGATAACTTGTACATTATTTTCTGACGATCGTGAAAAAAAAAAATCAAAAAAAGCACAAACGTAAAAACAGCGAGTCACTTCTTAACCCCAACCCACCCCTATTAGGAGTACAGCAGCCCATAACATTATGTCTGAATTGATGTTATCACAGAACTCGTGATTGTAGGATTTTACCACATTTGCAATGCCTCTTGATCACTAAAAATATGAAAAAATAAAATAAAAAAAAATAAACCTATATAGTCGATGATTCACGTTTTCACATAATGCAGATGGGGAAGTGAGATGACTTGTTTGATAACTTAAGGATTTTTGATTTAAGGATTTTCATCCATCATCCTGGTCAGGGTAGCTAAGGTTCAGTCAACCACAGAGATTTTTGACAAAATGCAAAAAAAGAAAAAAAAAAAGTCACTTTAATTCATGGCTGTCTTCAATCGTACGATTTAACGTGATAAGTAGCAGTTGGTAGAACAAAGATCAACAAACTTCATAGCAGCTCTCAGACTACAGCTGGTGACCAATACTTGTTGAAAAAAAAATACCGTCAAACTTTTATAAGGAGCACTAATGCAAGGCAAGTTTTTAGGTTAGGGAATACATGCAGATTAAAAATAAGGAAGTGAAACTGCCGTTGTAATGAAACAGCAATTAAATTCCAGTATTTTCTCAAATGCCCAATTTCAGCGGTGCTCGGCTGGCAAGGAATACAGTCAAGTGGGACAGAATGGCTAATTGTGAACACCTTGAGATCATAAAGACATTCCTGGATGCATCCCATCTTCTCGATTGTTTGCAATGCTCCATTTCAAGCAGTCAATGATGGAGAAAAAGGAAATGGGTTCATTTTCATATGAATAGGTTTTAATGCTGAAAACGGTAGAAGACGGGGTGGGAAAAAGTTGGTAAAGACTCAATCGTGTAAATATGGACAGAAAAGGCCCTCTTAGTAATGAAGGGAGCATTTAGGTGCTTTGTCGCCACCTTCATTCACGTCAACCGAATTTAATTATAGCCCCCAATGTTATGCCCATTTTTGACTCGATTACCATCAACTTCATGAACTCCTTCCACTTTCGCAGACGCATTAATATTCGAGCCATTCGTATCTAAAGTTATACACCCTTGACAAATGAGAAAATAAAAGCAAATAAACGCTTGGATAGATGTCGCACGAAAGAGCGCGACGCCGCCCGACAACAAAGACGAAAGAGGGTTGCGCTTGCGTTCTTCGTGCATGCAAATGAAGAAAAATAAACCGTGAAATGCGTTTCCATCGAGCATTTTTAAAAATGAGGTCTGTCTGCAGTCTTAGGGCGATATCCTCAGTCAATTCAAATTGGGCAGGTTGGCTTCCTAAGTTTTCCGTCTTGATTTATTAGTTGGATTTATTTATTGGGGGGTTGGGGGTGGATGCTGACGCCGTCGCCGCTGTTCCGCACCCTGATGCACGGTTACGGATCTGGATGTTAAGTGACACGGAGCAGAAATTAATACAACTATCATTTAGTTATGCAGTTTGTAATTGAAAACATTTGTCAATGCTAATATAAACTTTTGTGCCGCTATGTTAGGCGACGTATCAATTATTGTAACAGTCATTACCACCATCGTAAGTATAGGATGCTTCGAGTGTCTTGTTTATGTGTCACAAAAGTCGTTCAAACGGTTCATTTGAAGTCTTGTTTTTAATAATTTTTGTTTCTTTAACACACACATTAAAACGTGTTTGTTAATATAAGAAACAAAATCCTTTAAAATGAGCTGTTTGATCTGCAGCTTTTTACGAGTTAGATCTGGCTATAACTGTGCCGTACCTGCAGTTAAGATGCATTTGTGTACCGTGGCTTCAAGTGATGTTCGTCGCTGAACACAAGACGTTTGCAGTCGGAATCCTCTCTTTCTCCAGTTTATACTGGATACCTGAGTCATGCGGCACAGCGCAGGTTCACAATAAAATAACAGCAACATCAATCCAGTGGTGGACCGTCAAAGAAGTTCGAATTTGGCTCCTCGGCCTTCCGCTTGGACTCTGAGTCTTGAATTCGACCCTTGAAAGGCATTGGCCAATTAACTGTAAAGAAAGGCCCAATCCATCCTCCTTAGTGAAGCTTGCACCTCCCTGCCCGCCCAGTCCCCATTTCTGTGCTGCTCGGGCTACGGGGAGAGAGGAGGCTGCTTGGACTGCTGGTCACATCCTGAGGTTATCTTCCCTACAGGGCCCCGCTTGCTGGGCTCAGAGAGCAGGTACAGGTGAGAGGGCCGCCCCGGAATACAATGGCGACAGCCATCCAAAATCCCTCTGGCTTTTCTTTTTTCCCCCCCTTTCGTGCTTCGCTCAGTCCCTCAGGTGGAGTTGGCGGCAGTCAGGAAATTAATTCGGCTGCATCTCCTTTCCCACCGCAGAGCACTCGGTAGCAGAAGCAAGGGTTAGAAGCAGTGTAAGATAGGTGAATTATTTGTCAGGGTTAACATGCAACCAAGCGCTTCATGTCCACATTGGGGGGGTTAAGCATACCTGTACTGTGAAACAGGCTTCCTTGTTGTGGGGTGAAAAAAAAAAAATATATATATATATATATATATATATATATATATATATATATATATATATATATATATATATATATATATAATAGTTTTGTGAAAATATGATTTTTGCAAGCTCTGTAAAGTGGAATAATTGAGAAGAGTGAAATCACCTGCAGCATAACGTAGATCTCATAATAAAATGACTTGATGTAACTGAAATATAACGAAATTGATGTATTTTCTCCTGTTTTCATCAACTAGCCCTATTCTGGGTTGCGGTGATCTGGAATCTATTCTGGAATCTATTCTGGAATTACTGGGCATGTAAAAAGATTTGAAAGAAAAACTTAACATGCAGAATTGGGTTCGTGATCATTACAGGTCTTTAGAGAGAGAGTATTTTTTTAATGATTTATTAATTGATTTCTTTGTCCAAGGAAACTTGTGATGCTGGCTTCTCAGGCCATGAACTGCATAAACTTCTGATTTATAAAAATTCAAAGATACAAATATTTTTCCCTATTGTTCATGCAGGTTTAATTTTGCTGTGTTTATTTTTTATTATATGAACAAAAGGAGCCTGCGTTTCCAAATCCAGTCATTAGTTGTTGGTAAAAGTAGTCAGATGCAATAGAAACACTGGCACACTGGGCAGATGTAACGTTTCCCTTCATGTGGACATGTTCACAAGGAGAACCATCATACAAACACGCCAGGATTCTTTACTCCGTTTGTATCGTCACTCCGACCGCACACCTGTGTCCCGTACTGGACACCTTTTCCAATCCCAATACACCCTGGTTGCTGCCAACAAACCATAATTGTCGTGGCTCCCCTTTTTAAACCCTTCCATTCACAGTTAAGAGAACTTCTCCTGGGGTGAGAAGCACGGAACCCATTCACTGGCTGGATCCACTCTGAAGTTCATAGTTTCAGAAAAAAAAACAAGCACCCTGAGTTGGTGTCCTCTTGTCCCACAAAACAGCTGTTGTAAACAGAATGTGTGGAAATACAGGATAATCTCCATTCAACTCGTTTTCCCAATGTTTACATCTTTTGTAGTGTTAAATGTTTAGGTTAGGTGGTCTGCATTTATTGAGCTTGAGGCTCCCAGTTTCTTTCATTTTAAATCAGTTTGAATTGAGCTTACAATTTATAGTATTTAGGTACATGAAATATAACTTCAACTTTTACAGAACTTGACTTTTAAAAGGATGTCTGTAAAAAAAATTTCTCGGCGATGACTTTGGTCTGAACCGAGGGGTGGATTTTCCAAACAAACTTGAAGTGAAGCAGCCATCAGGCAATGGAGTGAGATGAAGTGCAGAGATTAGGGACGAGGGTTTGGGACACAAGGTGATGAATGGAGATCCATGATGAGGATCCAGACAAGAACGGATGTGGTCGGCCTGTTAGGAACTGACAATTGGCAGACATTTGCTGTGGCAGGCGGGTATGCTAGTGCAAGGCCTCAGGCTTGCGACCTACGAGGCGTGGCAGTTTCTGCATTATTAACCTTTTTATTTTAGAAAGTTAGAACTTATAAAACTTGGCAGTCAATATTGCTGATGTTCACATTATATCTCTTTAATAAAGAGACACACATTTCAAACAGGAAGATACGTGAACGTTTTTGTTTAATACAGAGTATCCAGAATGATGTACACGATATAATAACGCATTAAATAAATTTAAAATTAATAAACAAATAAAGCTAGACTCAACAACGCCCTGCCTGTATAGAAGTTAAAAGTTTTTCATGATGATGTTAGGTTATTTTGTGTTTTAGATGTTCAGCAAGAGTGTTATTTCATAAATAAAGCATTCTGAAGAGGAGATAAAAGTACGTAATTGCTTACAAAGTCTGTTGACCCCACTTGTGGGAAACGCCGCTTAGTGTGAACATTCCCTGTCTCTCTTTTATCAATCTTGAAATTTGTTCTGTTGCAAGACAAACATTGCACAGTGTGTGTGCCCATTTAATGTGAAAATGGGCCTCGGGCCCATTATATACTGCTTGCTATTATCTCAGTTTGTCAGTAGCGGGAAATTAGGGGGCAAGCAGCATTTGCAGAAGTTTGCATGGATAAATGGAGCCGCAGTCCAGTGCACACGTCCAGCGCGTGGTTATTGCTCACCCCCAATGTGAAGTGGTGCTGGGCTGGGTGAGCGGAGCGAGCAGGCGCGTTTCCCGCTGCGCGGTCGCTCTGATAAAAACACGGCAGAGAAAATGACAGGGCTATTGATACCATGATGGCGACAGAAGGAGGAGACTGAGATGAAAGCCAGCTGGAAAGGGAAAACCCAGAAAGCCTCCAAGACTGTCAAAAAAAAAAAAAAAAAAAAATCGCATTATGAGATGCATTATAACATATGTAGGTGCTTCTTCCGGCTACCTGTTTCTTAACTTATCATCTCAGAAACAACCTTTTTTGTTATTTTAATGTTGTTTATTCCTGAATTGGGTTTGGAAGATCATTATTTTCAACACTATTTGCATTTATTTGTTTTGTATACTTTCCAGCAGGTAGCTGCCGGTCCGCTCTGAGATCAGGGAGCCGTAATATTGGTAGCCCCCCCCCCCGGTCGCTGGAGATGCCATGCTGCTGTACAACTCAAGTTCAGGTCCTGCACCTTCTAAAATCGCTTGTTCGTGGCAACATTAAGAACTAAAACCAGCAACGCCCACTTAAGATGAAGCTTGGGTGGAAGGGGTGTGAATTGGCGCGGTCCTTTTGCGGAAAATGTCGTGATTAAGAGCAAAATTCGAAAGCGGACTCTGCGGCTCTCAAACCCGGCGAGGCGCCCGCAAACCAACGGCAGCGCCACGACCGTCAGAGATAACTGATTTCTCTCTTCAGCTCCACCGTATAAACGGTCACAACGGCACCGCAGCTGGTTTGTACTTCTTAGACTGCACAGCCATCGCTGTGTTCTGTGCCAAAAACAATTTCGGAGACAACGGCACAGTTTCAGCCCTTGATCCATTCGTTCAGCATCCGATTAAAGCACAGAATAGTGTTTTTGACCGTTTGAAGCATTTAAAAACAAATGTATTTGTCTGACCTTATAGGAGGTAATTGGTGTTAAATGTTAACCATCAGGCTGGGACTTGTTTTGGCACTGCATCTTCATTCTCCTCCAGAGCATTTTTCTTTTTGATGTTTTATTAAATCTGTCCTTTTAAACAGAATCCCGCCATGCAGAACCACAGTTGGGGGGATTATTTTACTATTATCCAGTCATCTGCATATACCATTAGTTAGGAGAACTGTCTGCTTCTCGGCTCCACGGTAGCCGCAGTAATGGACTCTGTCAGATAGACACGAATGCTAAATACAACAATCGGTTACGCAAAATTCTGGGTGAAAGTTTGCTATTTGATGTTAAGATATCCAAAATACGGTCAAAGATAATAAGAGGCTGCAGGGGCCTAAAGCGTTCGCATTCGGTTCACATTCATGAGGAATAAAAATTTGTTTTGCTAGCCAATATCATGTGCAAAGGTAGCTGAGTTGTGCTTGGAACGGTGCTGAATAATAAATAGATTTGTAAGTAAAACAATAAATAAATAATATTTATTCGAGGCATTAAATATTACCCTGAAAAAACGGGCGTATTCAGCAGTCAAATTTCTTGCGGCATAGCTATTAAAGAGCAACGATGTCTTATGCATTTTAATCCTGCGGTAAATCGAGTGGGTGAGGGTGTTTATGACATCGAAGATGTGAAGCGAAAGATCTCTCAGGATGCTGAAATATGATTGTATGCTGTTTCTATGTTGTTAGGATTGACGTCGATCACCAGTGAGTTCAAGATTCTAATCTGTGTCGAAAGATCAGTCTTACTTGTGCGATATTTATTTCCACGCTCTCATACTTTTTGAGATTAGCTCATGTCTAAGGAACTCTTCTAAGAAATGGAAGTCGCATTAATTTTACTTCCTAGAAGACTACCTTAAAGTCCACAGCATCCTGTTTTGAGGTTCTGCTGAAGCCCGTGAGATCGATGCAGCAGTTAGTTTCCGCAGTGTCTTGTAGCTACTGATTTTGTATTTGTAAAAAACTACAACTTAAATATCCGCTTGGAAATCGATTTCGAACGCAAATTACGTAAATCCAGGAAGGAAAGCGAGCCCATTTTTCAGCATTGCATAACATCGCAGGGAACTGTTCGGATGCATCATCGAAATGAAAATATCATAGTGATGTCCTTTCCCTCAAAGTGCCTGTCTCTCTGCCAGGCCCACCCTCACAACAGCATAACGTATTGAGAAGAAGTAGGATGTTTCTCCATTCTTCAATTAAAATGCATACTTTGAGACATTAAACAGCACTTGGGTCACAGGTTTCAAGGCACCCAGCTTTATGTCTCTTCCCTTTGCACATCAGAAAGCTCCTCAATAAGTGCATCGCACTCCAGAAGGTTCACGCTTCTGTCATAGCGCATGCCATGCTGTGGCAACATCGACTGTGGCTACCTGTTAAAATGATTATTTTAGGTTTTTTTTTTTTTGCAAGAGGATATGACTAAGCGCTTATACAACAGAATGAAGTAATTCCACCTTTCGGTAACATAGCTGCCGCAGTGATGTCATTACCAATTTCAGGAGTGTTACTTATATAATAATTAAAGTGACACTTGTTAAAAGTATTTTTGCTGGGCCGCCATATTTCTGATGGATTTGTGTCTCAAGCAGGGGTGCGATAGCCGTGTGCCCTCTATTTCCAGTGCTGGTCAAGTGGTTATTCATAATGGATAAATGGAAGAACTGTATTTAATGTGTGTAGCGCACAGCGTGAATAAAGATCTGTATTAACTTTATAAATCATTTTGAAGAATTTCTAACCGCACGTCCGCTACGATGCAGCACGAATGACTAATACGTTGGGTGGCGGATGCATATATTTTGATGCTCGATGAAAATAGAACGTTTGCCCCTACCAGACGGAAAATGAGTAATTATTGGCAGGGCCTTGTTTCTGTAGTTCTGTGGTTAAAATTGGGATTTACAGCCACTGAGGTTATAGATGCAGGGTTCAAGGGTCTGCGAGGTTCCCTCGCGTCTGTTGAAGTTTGTCGTGGCGCGTGCAGTCACCGTTTCTCCTCAGCTTTGTCCTGAGAAGCTGCAGATCAGTCGGTCAGTGGCAAACCGTAGTGGCTCGCCCATCTTCTGTATTCACGCTGTTGAGCCCAGTGCCAAATTGGCCAGCTTTTATAGAAACTTAGGTGGCACAAAGGTGGTGCTGAGAAGGAACCGCGCAGCTAAAGAAACTTCTTGTCCATGGGTTGGTGCTTTGTTTTTTATATTTGCGAATGAGTTTTATTTAAAGGAAGAAAATGCATTTCAGATTATGTAGAAGAAAGAGGAGGACCTTTTTTTGCATGTTCAGCACAAAGTGGTTTGGGAGAAATTGAACATGGGGTACAGGTGTTGTTATGTAAAGCGGCTGACAGCCGTCTTCCGCTACCGCCAGTCCACGCTTGGGAAACGCCAACCTTCTGCTTCTTTGGATGCATACGCACCGAGAGCTTCCTTTATTAAAGATGTCTCAGACATCTTCCGCTCACATACTTCGACCTGCCAGACATGCGCCAAGGACCTCTCTTACGATGACATCCAGCATGGCTGACACGATAATTTGCTTTTGTGCTGGTCTGCATCAATCGGATGGGATCTGGACTCCAGACCGCGGAGGCCAACAGGAGTCAAAATCGACTTCCCCATCACTGTCCCCCTTTGGCATCCTCGCTGGCACCAAGAAGCTTCATCTTTAAAAACCTTGCACTGGCTTAATCCACCAAGTCCCTGAGAACTGCATCTGTTGCGTTTTTTTTTTTAGCACTTTAATAGCCATGGACAGTGCTGGCATTTTGGAATTAAAAGCTATTTATTGCCCCAACTGCAGAAGCCAAACTGAAGTTCCATAACTGGACAAACAAAAGTACCCTATGACTAATATGAGTGCTAGTCCGTTTTAACATCGAGTAACAAAAAATAAAATAAAAAAGCACTAAAATGTCAACAGCCCATCCTGTGAGCTAATAGCTAAAGGGTTGTCCCCTCCTGCCCCTCCCTGTTTACAGCGCAAGTGTCCATCATGAAAACAAATGCCATGCAGCGGCCTCATTGCAGCTGAGCAGCGTTCGACTGCAGTTGTGTGTTTGTGTGTGCCGGCTGCACAACCTCAGCCACGAGCAGAATCTGCATCCTTACCACCACTCTCACTTTTGCTTCATTCGTGGTTCTGTGCTTTTCATTCCTGGTTTCCTTCTGTCATTGTGCATTTTCCTATCATTTATAGATGCTCGCCAGGTTTTCGTCTTTGCTCTACAGGCCGGGACGCTAAACCAATCGTGGCCACTTTTGTAATTGTATTCTTTTCATCGCCGCAGTCCGGCGTAAGCAGCAGAAACCCTCAACCTTACGCGGATATGCTGCTAAAATGGAGCTCTATAGCATTAACAGGGTCTCGTTCGTAGTGAGGTTTTTAAAACAGAGCGCGGGCCGACCACGGCAAAAGCAAAACGCCAGCGGCGGTTAAGTCGAGCATCTTGTACGTTGTACATTTACGCTTTGAATAAACTGAGTATGGGTAAATTTTTGAATGGGTAAACAGGTCCAAAGCTAAAAATCTAACGCATTGTATTCTACTCGAAAGTCTTCGTAAAAACATCTGAAATATCCCGCACCTCCCTTTGTGCGCTGTGCGAAAGTCATTTTTCCTTTTTCCAGTCTTTTTACATGTTAAATTTAATTGTTGCCACTGAGCTTTTCTCCATTTTGGTGCATTTCTTCATCGACCGACTCCCGGCCCGTGCAAATTTACCGTGAAATATAGAATAACACCGAGCGCATGGTGACATACAGGCGCCTATAAATACCCCAAATGGGATGTTATTGTTGCTCACCGGTGCACGTAGAGCAACAGCATCTTTCGACGATGGCTATCTGTCACTGCGTTTTATTAGGCCCTTCCTAGAGCGTCCTGGAGGCCGTCCAGCGCAGTAAAACACGGGGCGGTTAGAGGGGTGCGATCGCGGCGCAATGTAGGTCAGCAGATGCACGTGGCCTGTGGAAAAACCTCGAGCGGCGGCAGCGATTGTGACGCCGATGTCACAAACAGTAAAAGCGTGCGAAGGAGAAGAAAATGTTTTAATTAAATAATCCATTGGGGAAGGGATGTCTGAAGGGAGTGGACGAGAGGAGGTTTTTCGGCAGCGTAGCGCCACAGCTGCCTGCAGCCTGACTGATCCCCTTTGGCCGAAAGACACATCCTATTTTTCGGAGCCGCTCCTAATCGGCGTTGATGGCGGAAGAGCGTCGCAACGTGCCGCCGGCTGTCACGCATCTGAGACGGCATCCCTCAATAACCAACATAGCTCAGCATCTGACAAAAGCAACCTATAACCTGGAAGAAGAGGGTTTATTTGTTACAACCTCATGACTTTCTCATCGATGAGACGGCGCATCCGGGACCCCCTGCATTGCTTCTCCAGTGACCTCAGGAGACATTAACCTCCTGGGTACATCTGCAGCGTGATCTTGCCGGACCTGCATCCCTGGTTAAGGTGGTTTTGGTTTCCGAACCTTGCCAAGATCTGACCGCGCTTAGGAAGGCTGGCTTTTATTTTATTTGCGCGTGACGCTAACCTCTACGCTGTTGCACTACAATTGCATGGAAGCATCTGTTCTCTAAATAATTTAACAACAATAAGTCGCCGCCAGTCTACATTAGACCGCCGTAAAAGTTTACGAGATCCGGTCTGCGGAGCTGACAGAGGGCTGGCATGAACTCGCAAGGAGTGCGCAGGGAAATCTCAAAAACCCTTCCGCCCAAGTTCTGCTCTGAGCTCTGTGCTTTTATGCTCTGCAAGAGGAATGCTTGGATCTAAGCTGCTCTTGGCAGTGATGTTGATTTAAAAAAAAAAAAAAAAAACCTGCGATTTTTCCAGTTCAGGATTTCTGCGTGAAGGACCCCGAGTTCCTATATTACTCTTTCTTCTTCCCACACTGACCTTGAGGTGTAGGAGCTGACTGCGTTCTTCAACAGAATGCCAGTTTAAGTGGTAATTGGGTTCAGGGGTGTCACCTGTCCAAAGGCACCTTGCTTAATAGTACAAGTCACTTCTACCTAAATTATTAGGCGCTTCTAAACCGATCACAAGGGTTGAAGGTTTGGTTATTACCGCAGCAGCCGTGCATTAGAATCCTGCAGGAAACCAACAGCAGTCTGCCAGGCTGTACTTTCGCAGAAGTTAAACATTTGTTTAATGTTTTCAGGAGGGAAAAAAAACATGCACAAAATTATAGGTACATGTGGCACGCACGAGAGATGCAAACATTGTTAGCTTATGCTTACTTTACCGATGCTCACTTTCACCCGCGTACGATAATACCGGCTGATCGAGCGTTATTGGCTCCTTTTCTTATTCGGGTTCTAAACACACACCCTGCTGTCAATCGGTTTGCGCTAACCTGGGTTTATGTCCCTTAGACAAAAAAAAAATAAAGCACTGGCTGTCAGGAAAGTGAAATAGCTGCCCACAGTTGCATGTACTTACAAGCAATCCATCATACGACGTAAGCTGGGCCGTGTTCTTGCTTCTCCCTGCGTCTCGTGGTTGGATTATGGGTTCGAGAAGATTCTCATACAAGAAAGATTTATCGGTCAGTACGTACACCAGCGGCATCAACCTGGCACCTGCGTGTACTTCTGGACAAGCCTGGAATGAAAAAGGTTATTTAAACCATCTCCGATGTCTGGGCCACATGACAGACTTCAGATTAAATTTTTTTCGTCTTCTGCGTCTTCTTTTTTTTTTATTTTTTGTTTTTTCCCCGTTGCACGGAGGTCTGATTAAAGATATTAAGAATGGCAGGTGACAGATGACAGGTGTGCCTGAGGTAAACAATGGCAATATCTACCGGTATCAGTAGAAACAGGAAATTTCCTCTGTCCAAAGCGCTTCTTACCGGCAGCGGTTGAGCTGAAACGTACGGCGAGCAGAAATCCGCAGAGGCCTGCGACTGGGATTCAAGACAATGCATTATTTATTTGGTTTGCGGCCATCTTTCTCCAGAGGAACTTTTTTAAAAAAGCGCACGGTTTCAACGGTTCATACATCTGCTCATTGCCATGCGACTTAATCGCATTGCTGATGGGGGCAAAAGTGGCGAACTTGTTGGGTTTGTCTTTCGGCAGCGCATCTCGGAGTGATATTTGAACAAAATATCATGGCTTTGCACCACCTATTTATAGTGTGACATTTTTAACCAACGTTCTCATAAGCAAAAACGGTGAGTTCTTGTTAGAACTTTACTTGTGCATGCTATTTATTTATGACTCTGAGGCAGCTTATAGAATTTGACTTGTGTACTCGGCCATTTTTCCCTTTATGCACCCAGGTTGTACAGAGCCATTCAGGGTAGGCATTTTGTTTATGAGCAAAGCTGCAAGGGTGGGGATTTGAACCCAAGCCCTGTGAGTAGCAAGGTGACAACTTTACCCAGTATGATAACTGCTACTTACCTGTAGCCAAAAGGTTCCTATTTTTTATCTGTTTTTATTTATTATTTTTTTACCGCTGTCTTGCTTCTTGTCCTCATCCGTGATGTTGTGCACCCGTTTCGACATAAGTAAGAGCATAAATGTTAAGCAGTTAACATCTTGCAAGGAGTTACAGCCAAAGACCTCATTCTCTTGTTCGCCTTTTTTCTTTTTCTCACCGGGGACCAGGCTGCAAATGTCACATGTCTGTGCAAGTTGGAGGTGAAAGTGTTTGATGATGTTTTGGAGAACCGGGGGCAGCAGGGTGGCAGGCAGTGTGGCATCACTCGACATTGGAGACCACTCTTTGCTCATGGAGCAGGGAGCACATGGACAGAAACATGTTCACCTCCGTTGCTTCGATAAATCGTTGTTGACACTGCCCTCTAGAGATGTGATATAGTGCATTAGCACGGTGAGGATGGTCCCCAGCAGCAGCCTAGCTTCATCTTCAGCCATAGAATTGCACGCTCCAGGGACTGCTGCTGTCTTCGGCCATTTATGAGGCATGACTTCTCCTTTTTTTTTTTTTTTTTCCCTTCCCCTTGTTATTTCCATCACAGCTTTGCCTGGTTATAAATCATTTGGAAGAGCCCTGCAGAACATCCTTCATGACTGGGCTCCCAATTTACTGGAGACCCCTTTTCAGCCTTCGCTTCGCAAAACCCAGGGCTCTTCCCACCAAAAGCGAGGCACTGAATGGGACGAAATGCAAGGATGGCATCATGACGTGAAGGCCACGTGGGCCAAAGTCAACAAAAAATAAAAATAAATAAATAAAAACGAAGAGCAACGTATGCTTATCTGTGTGCAATGACGTGCACGTAAATGCCTGCGGTCTCAAACCTGCGCTCAGGTGAGGATAGGTAAACATTATCGATGAGCTGTCTCAGATTCAGGTGCCGATTTTACTGCCACAAAAAATACACTTGTTGCACAACTTTACACACATTCAAAACAGGCCACGGCAGAAGACGCATAGGTGTAGTTATTAAATAGATTAAGGAAACATATATGTATACAGATGGTCCCCAACTTACGATGGGTTTATTGGAACGTAACCCCATCGTATGTCGAAAATATCTTAAGTCGAAAATGCATTTAATTCACCTAACCTACCGTCACACCTGTGGTCACTTCAGGAACAGAATGTAGGCGGTCTCTTTGCCCCCCTCTTCAGATTGAGCACTGATCGGTGTAGAAACCAATTGTGGACGGGACTTGGTTCCTACCCGGACTTCCTGTCAGTGCTCAGTTTGTGCTGCCGCTTGTGAACGTTCCTGCAACCGGCCTCGCTAAGATGCTGTATTTTGCTTATTTTGAATTGTGGCAATTGCGTTCAGTTTTTGTTTGTCCTTTACTGCCGATCGCTAATGCTTAGCGCTTGCTCCTGGTTAAGGGCAACACACTTTGTCGGAAACAACGCTCAGGGAAGAGTTTAACAAAACATATTACGACAGTGTCTTGCGATTGCTTCCACCAACCCACCATAACACCTCCCAAATATCATAGTATAGCCTACCTTAAAAGTTATTACTGCTTGCTGCTTTCTTGCCACTTTCAGGAGAGACAGACACAGATGGGCATTTCGTAGACATGATGGATGTGCAAAATGCAACGTAGATATGGGGGGGTATCCAAAAAAAAAACGCTGACAACACTGCACAGTATCAGTTGCATACCCTAGCGACCATATGGCAGTATGGGAGATGCAGTTCACTGCCGCTACCCAGCATCACGAGACAGTATCGTACCGAATATCGCTTGCCGGGGAAAAATTCAGAATTCGAAGTACGGTTTCTACTGAATGCACATGGCTATCGCATCATCGTAAGTCGGACCATCGTAACTTGAGGGCCATGTGCACAGATAATAAATATTGTTAGTAAAAACACTACACAAACGTTCAGATTTTGAGTTCACCAAAGGCCAAAAAGTCACTAGAAATGGAGACACGGACAATGGTGAAATCGAAATAATCCCAGATATAAAAAAACAAGGCATCCCAGACAGCTACATCAGTGCAGCTGCCATTGTACAGGCGCTTGTATTACACGCACACCTAATCCTTTTAGACTCATGCATAAATGGTGTTAACGTTTATAAAACGCAAGTGAGAATGAGCCAAATTCTCTGTCGGATACTGCTCACATGTCAATAGTAAATTGATGATGACTTGCAATGCAATTTACACTCCATTTACAAAAATGTAAAAGACCAGTTAATGTGCCTCTATCAGATGCCTTTGTTGCCTCTTGGATGAATCGGTTCACCCAGGAAGCCATACGCAGGCCCTTCCCCACCGCCGCAGATGAAATGGAGGAACGTGCCGAGCTTCCTACTAAAACGTTTCCAATCTAATTTGAAAATTAGCGAGCAAATAGTAAGGCTGCACTTTGCGGAACTCCGAAGCGGAAGAGGAAAGTGGCTTCGTGTCAGGTCAGGGTGTTGGAAACCGAGTCCATAGCATGCAGGCTAATGCGGCGATTTTTTACCTGCTTGTCTGATCCCTTTACCCGAAGCTCAAGTTTTCCTTTATTTCTCCGTCTGTGTATTTTTCCGGAGCGAACAGAATTGATTACCTTCCTCGAAAGCTGTAAAGAAAGCGTCAGATGACCTTGAATGTGGTTAACAGCCCATTGCCTTTAAGCATCCTTTTCCATGAATTGAGACAATTGATCCCCTCTAAGTGTATTGATAGCACCTCCATGACTCGTATAACTGAATGTACAATGCGACTGACTAGCGTCCTATTAAAAAATGATATGAAATGATGTAAAAATGACTATTTTCTTGCGCACAGTATGCTCTAAAAGAAAGCTCAATATTCATTATTATTGCAATTGTCCATACAATTGAGACGTTTTCATTATAAAGGAGCCAAAGAGAAACGAAAGGATTTTATATTACTCCTTATTGCATTGTTCTTACTGTTACATGAGATTTAAAGAATAAACTATTTTTTTAAATTCAAATCCAGTACTTACAGAACACTGAGAAATGTTATGAAAAGATATACAATTGCGAGAATGGAAAACTGAAGAAATTGAAAAGGTTTTGAAAGAAAAGTGAAACTTCTACGGAACTGTGACTCGGTACAGAAAAATAACGATAATAAATATGGCAGCGGGCAGATGGCAGCTGAATGAATAAAAAAAAAAAAAAAAAACCAAATCACTTTTATAGATGTTGGATTCAACTTAAATTCCAGCTCGGTCTGTGTGTAGCTCTCCCCGCATTTGGTCTCGATGCTCTCGGATTTACTTTGAAAAGAAGACGTGCTGCTCTTTTCTAACATTTAATCTCAACTGTGCGAGTGTGTGACGGCGCTGCGACGGACAACCGTTTCCATCAAACTGAACCCTGCCTTACACCACGTGTACCCCAAACCTGGGTTAGGTAAACAGTTTGTGAAGGAACTGACTGAAATATAAGCAAAGATGGCCAAAGGATTTTGCACTCCCGTAGGTTTGCCGCGTGACGTTCAAGAACGGTCGGCCGATAGTTTGTCCGCCGTTTTTGATAACGGCCGTCTCCGTCCCCTGTCGCTGTCGGTGGTGGTAAAGGTGTTGCGGTGTTGGAGTGCGATGACGACGACATCTGCAAGGACAGACAAAAGCAGAATATTAGCAAAGTCATTCCCTCGATCATGTTTCAATGCTCAGATTTTGTCTCCCGTGCCAAGATGGCCTGCTTGCTCGCAGTGCCGCCCTCACGGGCAAGACATAAAACCGGTTTTACGCCCAAGAGTTTAAACACAACTAATCTATTTTTTCCTAACTAATAGCGAGCACACAACAAGTGGAATTGAATTAATTTAACACCAAAGGCGGGCGTGGATGTCGACAGCAGTCCGCGGCTACAGACCACCTTGGCTCGACTAAATTATTCCTCATTGCAACGCATTCGTTCGAGTGCACGGTGTGCATTCTAATTTCTTCTTGTTTGGTCTGTAATTAAATTAAGCCCACTTTATTCACACACCTGCAGTGGGATCACGACCCAGGAGGGTTGCAAACATCTACTGCCCTAGTTCTTCCTTTGTATAAAGGCAAACTTCTGAGAGCCGTTCTGCCGGAAACGGAATTTGCATTTCAAAATTGTAGGGGATGCGTTTGTCGTACGAGTCAAATTTGGCTTTCGCTTTTCTTTCCGCAGCAATTTCCCATTTGCCGCAGCCACGCTGTAACACGAGAGATAAGAAGGTTACTAATGCACAAGTCAGAGGTCAGTTTGAACCTTGGGGGGGGGGGGGTCGATACGTGCTTTGCTCTGACTGACCGATTCGTTTCAACAGACAGGTCAAGTGCGGGTTCGTGTATTTAAATTTCAAAGAAAAAAGCTGCCAGGTTCCATAAGAAATACCTACGCGGTGAACCCGGATGTGGGGTGGCAGGGTGTTGGACTCGGGGCCCCGTTTCCGCCGGTGGGCGGCTGCTGCGGAGCGTGCGTGTTCTCGGTGCTCACGCGGGCTTCCTTCAGGTCCTCCGGTGTCCTCGTACACGCCGTAGATGCGCTTAAGCGCGTCGCGGGACTGGGCGCGACCGGGCGCCGAGATGTCCCGGCGCTCCATTCAGGGTTGCGTCTTGCCACGCGCTTAACGTTGGAATGGGCTCCGGATTCCTGCGACTCTGTTTCGGATAAGTGGATTTAAAACATGATGTAATAACACACTCCATACTGCCAATCCAATGTAATTTGTTAAACTACGTTTAATCTGTCATAATGAGCCTTTTAACTTGTGAGTAACAAATTACAAAACCTAAATTGTAAAGCCATAAGATGTGGTCGAGCGCACGAAGGATCCATTATGCCGCGGCAACCCGGCGCGCAGAGTTGCATCTTGCATGTCTGAGATGTTGGCAGTAGAATAAATAGGTTTCATCTCATGAGCAATTATTTTTATTAGCCAAAACAGGCCCCTTTATAATCTCCGCGTATGGTTTAGGCCGCTGGCCGATATCCAGTTGACCTGGAAAGAAGCCGGCGGCGGACGGCCGTCCACTTCGTGACATTCCGAGTTTTGAGGACTCGCAGTTCGAGGATGAACTGCGGCCCCGGACAGGGCCCTTCGGGTTCGGGGCGGGGCGTGCCGGTGCCGAGGTGCGGCCGTCCCGGCTCCAGGTCTCCTTCAGTTGGCGCTGGACATTGGTGTGCGGTACGCGGGGGGTTATAATGATCTTAAAAACCTTTTTACCGAGGAAAGACAAAATCCAGCAGAAATAAATCGGATTAGCGGACAGAATTAGAGTGGAAGGGTTTGGAAGCCAGGGCAGGATTAAGGAAAATTGTGTGAAATAAAAAGTGAGTGAATGTGCATGCGAGTGTTTGTGTAGGGGAGGGCAAGAAAAGAGGGAGGAAGAGAGAGGGAGGGAGGAAGAGAGAGGGAGGGAGGGAGGGTGCGCCGGCTATAGAGACAGAGAGACAGGAGGGAGGGAGAGAGAGAGAGATACAGGGAGGGGGGCAGAGAGTGATCAAGGGAGAGAGAAAGAGAGAGAGCGAGGGGATGAGCACTGAGTGGAGAGCATAGATTTCCATCCAAATCTCTGTCCGCGCTTTTTTAATCCTCAGCCGCGTCTTGAGCAAAGCGCAGACGACGCGCGCGGGGCGAAAACCTTCCCATAAGAAAGAAAGAAAGAAAGGAAGAAAGAAAGAAAGAAAACGCGTCGTTTCGCCGCGCGCGCGCGCGCTTCCTCCGCCGCGCCTCCGGTGCAACTTCACGCCGCCCGCCCGCCAGCGCGCGCGCGCGCGCACCGCCTCAGCGCTCAGCCGTTCGTCCGCGCTCGCGCTCGCCCCTCAGTTCCAGCATGAGCGGCTCGCGGGGCGCGCGCGGCTCCGCGCCTTCGGAACGGTCGGGGTTGCGCAGCCGAGCCACGGACAGCAGCTAAACGCACATGGAGTTTGGGATTTATCGCGAAATACGGGAAAGATGACCGTCTTCTCTCTGTGTTTCCTCTTGTGCGCCGACCTGCTGGACTTGGCCGTGGGTAAGTCGGACACTTGCATCGCGCTCCTTGGCTTCTCCCTCCGAGTTGAGCGGCACGTCAGGCTGCTGCGCGGCCGCGGGGAGACACCTCGGCGCGCTGCTCCCTCCGTGCGTCAACGGCGGCCGCCGGATGTTTGTTCTCATCCGCTCGCTTCACGCGTGGAAGCGCTAACTTTCCTCCGTGCGCCCGAGATGTCCTCCCCCGTGGGGCCGCGGAGGTCGGTGCTCTTCGTGGCGGCCGTTTCTTCGCGGTGCCGCTGACTGCGGGGGGGGGGGGCTGTGGGGGGGGAAGGGGGTCGACCGCTGTTGTTATTAACAGCTTGGGCGCAAGGCGACGATTTATGTAACAGAGAAGCGGTCGCCACAGCTTCAAGATGTCATATTCAATTTCATTTTTCTTCATATATCTATGGTGCATAATTAATCGAACGTGTCTGGGGGTTCCGGCCATTTGGAAACCAAGTCCTCGCTGTTTCATCCGTTTATCACGCGTGAAACATTTCTTTGCGCGGCTTCGCTCCGCTCGGCTCAGCAGCTGTTATTCCCCAAAAAGGACGTATCTGTTGCTTCCAGGCACCCCTTTGGTAACCTTGGCTTTCCTTGTCGCGCAAAATTTGTGCCGTTTGAGCGATTAAAAGTTGTTTCCTGTGACAAATGGGAGCGCTACCTCGGGGATCCCTGGAAGTCGCTTAGCCGCGCACCTGATGTGGAGAAACGCTCTTAGGAGGACGTTGCGGTGCGAAAGGTGTTCGCGCTTCATGTTACGGCCGTGGAACTGTAACAGAAAGTAATTCAAAGAATTCTTGCCCCTGGTCGTTTTCTTTGTGACAAACTGGTGCATTCCAGATGCTTCTCTGTCATCTTTACTACCTCAGGTAACGTTCCAGGACAGGAGGAACGTCGGTAAAGGGCACGTTAGTGAGCGTGACATTAAAATCAGTTCACCTCCGAGGAGCTTTTTGTCCCCAAGTGACCGATTCACCTGTCAGCATCCCGACTGAGTTTCGGATGGAACCGGAAAGAAAAGCGTTCTCCGTACCGCCGGCCCGGGATGCCGAGGCGCCCGTCTGTGGGAGTCGCAGAATTCAAACTCATCCCCATTAGGTGTCAACCACCGATCTCGTGTCTACAGCTTCCAACATCTCCTCGACCGGCAGCCCTCAGATGGCGTTTGAGCCCGGCGTGAACGGAAGGTTCAACAACTTTGGTGTTACCCATTTTTACACTAGATGCACATACTATTTAGAGAAAGTTGCAACAGCGCAGGACAGGTGTTCCGTCTGGGAGGGAGGTTCGTAGTCTAGAGCCAAGTGGTTCCGGAAGAGGCTCCGGACCGCCATGACCCTGGATTAAGTGGTTGTAGAAAGTTAGCGTGCCGGCGTGTCGACCCGTTAGTCTCGTACCGGAATCTAGGAAAAAAACACCCGGAAGTTGGCCCGGGTTCGGGCCTGTTCGGAATGCTTCCGTCCGCTCCGGTAATAAAATGTGCCGACAGTCGGGCACCAACATAGTACTGCTTCCCAAATTTGGTTAAGCTGAATTTTGCGACACTCAGTGCCACATTTTCCCCCCATTTTATTTTCCAAAAAAAAAAAAAAAAAGAATTCAGCCGGTACGCTTGAAAGAGTTACACTCTCATTAGCAGATACAGCATTTTTTTGTATACGGTTGGCATCTGCGCATCTTTGCCATGCAGAGTGGATCAAAATGGCTTTCTTTCATGCGGCTGTGACCCAGACTAGGATTACGTGGATAACAATGGATGGATGGATGACTCATGTTGAGTCCCATCTCCTTGTTTCAGATTTGATGCTACATGATCAAGGGTTCATATAACTCACCGATCAGTAAAGTGCCCATCTGGTCACATATTTGTCATAAACCCCCCATCGCAGGATTCTGGGTACTGTAGTCTCCACCGTACACATTTCATGGAATGATGGAAACTACTGGAAGTAGTGATTGTTGTCCTGAAATAATTCATGCCACGTTGAGCCCGTTGCAAGAGCAGCCAGCATATTCGCAAAACGCGCTTAAAAACCGAACAGCGTTGGTTCGAGTCCCACGAGTGGCGATCGCCGTGACGCACGCGCGAATGGTTCTTTAAGCGAATTAAAACGGCAAAACTTCCACCGGTATTAATGAGTTAAATTGTACGTTGCCGTGCATAAATGTATCAACCTAACAGTGAAATAATAATCGCTGTAATAGTGCATTAAACCAATTAGAAAATCAGTTCTGCTCAACAGCATTAGCCTTTATAGTTCCAACAAGCAGGGCCGTAAGGGTCACGACAAGCCCGCGTTTTGTGCTTCGGGTACCTAATTGTGCCCAGTACCTGCTGTGGCCTCTGTCTCATTAACAGTCCACTCAGGCTGTGTCGCGGCCCAACTACTTGCTGCTCGGCGCATAATTAAAACCTGTGCGTGTGGCAGGCAGGTGACATCTTGGAAGGCGGTTACTCCTCCGAGTTTGTCCGTGCCGCCAGGTTTAATCGACGGTCTGCCGGTGTCGCCTCAGGTACCGCTGGCTCCCGTGAGCTTTGCCGGCAGGCGCGGGGCTTAATTCGGCGTGTCGTGCCGAGGCACCCAATAACGCCCTGTGATGTGTCTTACAGGCAGGCCGATGATGCATCAGCGGGGATATTCGATGTGATTAGCAGTTGGCTGACTTTACCTGCCTTCTCTCGAGGGTTCGAAAGCCATTCTTGCATTCGGGCCTGATTCAACCAGATGGAGAATCATTTATGCTGCAACGCTCTGCCAGAATCATATGAACTGTCGGAATATATAGTAATGCACCAACACTGGTCATGATAATGTGGGCAGGTAAGGTTTTATTAGGAAGATATTTGTAGACCTGTTTGCTTTTGTAGCACTTGCTCAAGTGAGTAATTGAAGAACATGGAATATATTGGCAATAACTGTTTTTAGCTGCTTCCAGAATCGTTTTAGAAATTGCCTATATGTTGGAAATGTGACTAGGAACGGGTTTTCCTTAGGAAGAAGTATATTATGACATCTTTTTTGGGCTGGCGACAGGTTGATGTTTATTCACAGATGTTTGGGTGTGTTTGAAACCATTTGGGATTGTTTCTAGCTCTTTTTTCTCCCCTGATTGAAGTTAACATGGCTGCTGCTTTGTGAGCAATGCTTGCTTCTCCTCATCAAGAATTACTCATAATGTCCATCGTGCAGAACGTTAGCGTGCCAGCGTGTCAGCCCGTCGCTCTCGTACTAGGAATCTAGGAGAAAACACCCGGAAGTTGGCCCGGGTTCGGGCCTGTTCAGACCACCACCGTCCGCCCCAGTAACAAAGTGTGCTGACAGTTAAGCACCAACATAGCACTGCTTTCCAAATCTGGTTAAGCTGAATTTTGTGACACTTAATGCCACATTTTTTTCCATTTTATTTTCAAAAAAAAAAAGAATTCAGCTGGTACGCTTGAAAGAGTTACACTCTCATTAGCAGATACGGCATTTTTTTGTATACGGTTGGCATCTGCGCATCTTTGCCATGCAGAGTGGATCAAAGTGGCATTCTTTCATGCAGCTGTGACAGTGACATGTGTGCGCAAGACCTCGAGGTGTTTGTGATCAGCTTTCCTTGGCAAACTGGCTGGCATGGGATAAGCCTGCTTCTCCGTGTTGTTTTGGGTTACATTCCAGCAGCGAGGCAGTGAAATTCTGAAGTTGTGCATGAATAATTAATATTTAATGCTCAATTTGTTAACATCTTTTAACCTTGCTCTCATTTTCAGTAACCAAAACCAAAGTATGTAATTTCTAGTGCTCAGGAAATTTGAAGCTGGTCTAGCATGGGTGAAGGAGAAAAGTTCCGACTTGCCAAAACGTTGTGACAGGTGGAGCGAAAAGACCGCTTTATAAAACCCAGCATCGGCACTGACCATTTGAGTATGGATTTTGTGCAGAGATCCGGGAGTTATTAAATAAGTGCATCTTTCATTGATATACAGTATATTACTCACATCAAGCGTTTGCAACATATTAATAAACAGTTGGTACTCCAAAGAAAACATTTTCTGTTGTGACTTTTTCCAATAAACAAAAATCCTCAAATTTGCCATGTTAACCAGTGGGAGCAAAGCAAGGAATGCTTCATTCATCGGTTCTTTGACATTTTGTGATTCTCATCTGCAGGAACACTCTAGAAGCCTCAGATGCAGCAGGGAACAGGAGCCAGTTAGTCTAGGACCACGGTAGAGTGATGCAAAATACGTTCAGAGTGGTCTTATCTGCCAACGCACACTGCTTTGTACCGTCTTCCTACATTTGAGCCCCTCTGTTGGAGGTCCCCTCCCAAAGGTTGACAGTAGACAACTGCGTTTGTCAAGCCAAATAATATTATGGATATTAACTTCTTTAAGATGTTGTTGCACAAACTATGATCAACCCAAAATGGAGCAGCAATAGGAAAGTAACTTACATTACAATTTAAAGGTGGACATGTACAAGGTTGTTGTTTTACAATTAAATTTACAGCTAAGTAATAATGTTCAATTTGGTGCGGTGTAATATTTGATTTGTTATTTCAGAGCATAGTCTTGGTCTACAGGAAAGTCGAAAAAGGCCGTAGCTGTAATTGACAAGGGGGAAATGGGACACCTCCGGCCGACCAAAAGAGCAAATAAAAACAGTTATTTCAACCTAGTGGTAAGATTAGCATGTGTTCACATTGCCTCCAGTGTCGTACACAACTGGAAAAGAGCAAGTGCGTTTATTGGGCAAAATGAAGTATTTTTGAGTTACCACAGCTAAGAATATTGATCCGAAAAGTATATTTGCAAAAATCAAATTTTTACATGAGGTTTAGTCTGCGGATCCATTGACCATATTTACAGCTTCTAGACTCTCGACTTGTTGTTGCCGGGTCCCTGGGGAGATACTGTGTATAAAAATGTTGATGGTCTAATTCACCTGAAAAGGAACCCCAGTGTCATCCCTCACCTGAAAGCATTTCTTCCCTGGTCATTTTGTATTTCGATTTAACTGTCCAGTTGGGTGCCCGTATAATGTTGCAGAACCCTGCTGGATCCATCAGTTCTCGTCTTCAGCTGGTCTGGTCCTTCTTAACCTCCAGGGCAAGTGATGTCTGCTGGTACTCCTCTGCGGTTTTGCCTCCTGCTGTTTAATAAACTTCCATTCCTGTACTCCAGATGAACCCTGGCTCCAGCTGAACTCGCTGCGGACCAAATCCAAAATGCGATTAGGCTTGCTTTTATTTATTCATCTACAACATGTGTCATGTTGATACCTGGAATCAGGACCTCTCATCCACATTTATTCGCCTGGCATTTGTTGGAAAGGTTAACAACCTGCATGTGGGCATTCACGCTGATGGAGCCTTTTTAAATAGGAGCTATAAAGTTAAGCATCATCCTTCACAGCGACTGTTTCCATGCAGCGGTTGTATCCCATGCCAGTTTTTCAAAGCCTTTATAGTCCTCAGCCTCAGTCCGCATCTGCTACCCTTATCCCTGCACATGGCTTTCAGAAGGTGCGCAGAGCTGTACGTTTCTGCTTATCACGTCCCGAAATTCGCGTCTAAATTCTGCTGCAAAATGACAATGACTATTTCTTCTGCCTTTCTCCCTTTTTTTTTTTTTTTTTTTTTTTTTTTTTTTGCTAGGATTACCAGTCTTGTATTATGTTGTCTTTGAGGAGCTGTGCAAATTGCTGAACAAGAAGGGTCTACAAATTACTTGAATGGATTTGGGATCCTTGAAAAGGCTCTGTGGTTCTCGGTGAATGGGCCGGAAACGTGATTACGAGTGCTTGAGAAGTTAGCGTGATAATTAAAATATGGGCGCTATCTGCTAAAGCCCACAAGATCAAGCATCGTCTTGCCACGTACTGGGCAATGTGACTCTAGTTACCCTGCTGAATGTACGATTCTCAGCCAGTGCCGACCAGCGTCCTTCTGCTGTTAAGGGTGCGGTTTCTTTCAGGGATGAAACGTCCCAAAGAGTAGCTGTGGTCAGCACAACTTATCGAAGCATTCTGTTTACCAACCTGTCTGACTCGTATAGGCTTTTGTATTTCTCTGTACATTTACTTAGTTGCCCTAAAAATGTGCAGCTTACAAATGTAAATTTTATTATATTTATGATGTCCAACACTGAAGATGCAGATGTATGAATCGAAACAGCTGTTTTCTGCTAGTTAATATATTTTACAGTGGTTGCATTTTTTACGAGATCGCATTTACTTAAAATAATGTTTGATATGCAATATTCCATAATACTTTGATTGATTTTGGTAAGGTTCAATTATACTTAATTGTTTGCGTGGTGAATGCATTTTGTATTTTCCCCAAAACATGTTCCCTAACAGCACGAGGAGATGAATAGCGCTAATTTGAAATTCAGCGTGGATACGTTGGGTCTATTTTAGTAGTTCTGCGTCAGTATGCTTCATTCTTATTTTTAATTTGTACCGTTTTGAATGCTCTGCACGGACAAGTGACCAGACCGAGAAGATGAGAAGTCCGTGCGTGCTGACGTTTAGATGTTGCTTGAAAATCATCTCTGTTGACAACTCGGATGGGGTTATTACAGCAGCCTGTTGGGGCAACAGCGCCATATGTGACCACAGGAATGTTATGGTCAGAATAGAGGGGAGTGCTGTCAGGTGAAGTACAGTCATGATATCCCTCGGTGACCCTGGGGCTGGCTTTGGGCAAACACGATGTCACGGAGATGGACTTCCTCGTTTTCTCACTCCTTCACCTTTCACCCTCTTGTACCACGTGTTAGAGGGACGTCTGCTGTGCCTGTTGTCTGCTTTGGTTGGGGAGTCTCCAGCAATAGTAGCTGGGTTTTAATCATTAATGACCTCCATAGATCACAGAGCGGCAGAAGCATAAATCATTTTCTCTGATGGGACTCATGGTTGTTGCAATACCTTAACTCAAGACCATTCACAAGCAATCTGGGGTGGCTAGGAGTTATAGCTGAGATCAGCAGCTTTGCAAATGCCCCCCCAAAAAAAAAAAAAAAAAAATAGCAACCTCAGTGACTGGTTCCTTTTCGTCTATATCTGCCTTTCTAGTTATATAAGGGCACATCGGTCAAATGCGATGGTTTGATGCCGTCATGTCTTTTACCGTATACAACAAGTGCCGAAAACCTTGCAGGGGGACCTTGGTTTACAAGTGCACCATTTTCCTTTTTCACTTGACCAATGAGTTAAAGTGTTCCTGGAGGTCTTATGATTTAAAGCCTATTACAAGGCTTTGTGGAACCCTTGAATGTGGTATTCCTCAGCAATTTGTGGTCACTCTGCTTTTGTTGTGCCAGAGGATCAATCAAACTGCACATCTCCACATCTTACCTCTCTACTTTTACATGTGCGCTCTTCAGAACAAAGATCTTTGTCGAACTCTGAAAGGCCCACAGTGCTTTTGCTGCTGTTTTATCCCCTCATTTCAGGTGTCGCCTCTCAACAGGTCTCTTTTTCTTGTTTCTTCTCTGTTTTTAGGGTTATTTAAGACCAAGGGTGTACCTGTCCTATGTCTCATTTTAAAAATAAAGTTGATCTGACATAAGGCAGTTAGTCATTACAGGCATGCACATACACACACACACCGTATGCCCATTTATCTGTTTGCACCCTGTTTAGTTCTGTAAATACTTATATAGTAAACTACAAAAATAATTGTTCCAGCTCCACTGTATGTTCTTCTCTGTGTCAGTTTAATGTAATGTGCATCAGCGTCCAGGTGAAACGACATTTTTTTGGCATTGGTAAAAGGGCAAAGGGTCAAGTTTCTTCCAGAATATTCACATTAAGGGCTAAAAAGTAAATTTTCTGGCACAGCAGAAAACAAAATATGAGCTGCTGCATGTTTTCTGCACAATATGAAATCATTTTTGTTTACTCTTGCCATCCAGTAAAGAACTTACAAGCCTGGGGATGTTGCTTATTGATTCATATCTCTATATTCATTCAGTTCCAGTCCTCAGGAGGTTGAGAACTACAGAATTAGTCAACTGAATTGATCTAGTTTAATTTTAACCCTGAGTTTTGCCCCTTCTCACCCATTTACCTTTTATGTATTTTAGGCACTGTGTTATCGACCAACACAAGAATTAAACTTTCTCAGAGGTCTTTATATAATGGAAAAAGTAAAAAAAAAATTCTCTTTCTGCACTGTATATACTTTTTTCAGGCTTTGTTGTATTACGGGAGACATTTATGTACGAGACCTCCCTCAGAAAGTGCTGACCCCTAATTTACTGAAGCCCGGAAAAAGAGGAACCCCATGACCCCTGCGTTTGTCTGCTCAGCGTTTGTTTTGTATGCTAGAAAACAGAATGGCAACAGAATTGAGCAGTTTTCCACATTTTTAGCTGGCCACAAAATCTGAAATGGTAAAGTATTTTGAATTTTTAACGTTAACCTCATTTATGTTTTCAGATTTTTCTTAGTCCATTTCTATGAATGTTCGTGATACTGCTGGAATTCTGAACAGGTCCTCCTCCTCCCTGCCCCTGGAGGCGTGGAGCAGATTTCTCGCCGCAGACCCACACGGCTAAATTAGTTCAGGTGCTTAAGCGATGAGGTGAAAGGGAAACTCACAGTGGTCTTCCAGAACCAGCTGTGACAACCTGCTGCAGGTAGCAGCTCATCTGAAGACCGAACCCTTTACCTCATTAATGCTTATCTTTTTAAACTGACATTTTAAATGAACAACGGAAACCGTACATCTCTCCTTGCTCAGTCGCAGGCCAACCTTTCAGCATCAGGAGAATGGCGTGTGGCTCCATGACAAAGACGGGGACTCGGCTCACCTCCGTTACCAGACGAATAATTAACCGTGTCGGATTTGATTTGTTTTGTTAACCACATTTTCGGGGGCTTGCCATGCTCAACACGTTTAATTGTCCTGTCACTTCGGAGACAGTGTGGACAGTCAGATATGAATAGCTTACCGACACGTAAATGCCAGCCTCTTTTTTCTTGTCTGGTGGGCACGCCATCTCAAAATGCGAACATGATTCTTTGTGTGTTTTCCGGTTCACAGAACAAGGGGGCGTACCGGTGTATTGCAGGGTAATTCCTCAGTAAAACCCGAGGCGTGCAGCGATCGCAAAGTTCAGGTGTAGTGCTTTGTAATGCGGTACTGAATAGCCCTGAAGGGCCCCGAATTCTCTGACAGTGCTCTGATGATGAAAACCAACTGCTCAGGGGGGTGCGCATTATGTGAAGAAGATTCAGGCGCTGACAAATTCTGTTAGTCTTGATAAAGTTCAAGGTTAACGGGCCGAGAAACCTGGGAAAAAGAAGTTTTGTTTGTTCAGAAATGGCAAAATAATAGGAAGAACCGGTTCTAAGCAGTGGTGTCATAGGCACAACTGCAAACAGACTGACTGAACGTGTATGTAAATTCGCTTTTTAATGCAAACATCGATTAACTTAACATTGCTTTTTACTTCTTCTGCGTTTATATTTGCGTTACAGCTAAAGAAATCGTAATGGTACAAATTTTGTTTGCGGCGTATACGTAGGAACGTCTTATTAGTCGATGGGCGCGTAAACATAGCAAACATGAAAGACGAATGGTGAATTTTGACTTGAAAGGTTGTAATGTGTTTTACTGAGACGCGGGGAGAATTCGATCTGCGAATGTTTGCCGAAAAACAACGAGGTTCACTCATTCGCTGTTGCCTGCTGCATATCAGGGTTGCGGCAATCCAACGCCCATCTTGGAATCACTGTGCCTAGGGTGGAAGGGGGACCCCTGAACAGGGTGCTAGCCCTATGGAGGGCATAATTATTCATTCATTCATTCATTCAAAAAAAAAAAAAAAAACATATTACTATGCTACCAGCATGACAATTATTCCACTTTATTAATTAAAACAACATCTGCATGTCTATACATACATTTTTAGTGGAGTAGAATTAGCTGGAATATTTGAGGCAGTTATTAATACAGCAAAAATGTGCAAGTTAAAAAAAAATGAATACTGTAAATAAAATATAGCTAACTTTGCAATTCAATTTTTCCTATTTTTGTCTTTACTTCAGAGCTAATAGTAGTTACACTGGATTAATAGTTATGTTGCATTTAATGCTAATAGGATCATTTGCAGTGTATGTTTTAAGTAACAATAGCAGTTAGTTATGTAGTGGTTTTATTACAGAAATATCAAATGCTCAAGTGTGGTGTAGTAAATTCTGAGAATTTTGTGTGAAATTTGTTGTCAGGGTTAAAGACCCAGCCCCTGTCAGTGTGCTAAAATCCGGAGCGACAGACGTGTTAACTGGTTGAAGCGTAGGGTGCAGGGAATAGACAGCATCTCCCTTTGTGTTTACTTGACACTTGAATTGTGTTTCACTGAACTGTATGCAGTCCTCTGCTGATATTTTGTTTGCATTATGTCCGCTGTGTGCATACATTCTTTGAACAATTTATGTATAAGATTTTAAAACTGTCCTTAACACATGAGTTTGGTTTCCATCAAACCACACCAGTAGTAGTGCCTTATGTATGTAGAAAGTAAGGGAAGGTAGTTTGATTTAAAAAAAAAAAAAAAAAGTAATCTTTACGAAGATATAATACGATATAAGTAATAATAGGATACATTTTGTGAGGTTTCATTGAACTTATTCGTCTTGGAATAGAATAAAAATGTTCCTATAAAAACAATGGGAATAATCTTTTCAGTGTCCAGACATTTGCCATATAAGCAGATTTCAACCACATATTAGTTTCAGATAAAGGGATATGGGCTTTTTTAAACAAATAAAAGCCTTGTTTGTTAACCAAATTGTGTAACTTTAAGAACAAAACCCAGTATTTATTACTTTAGGAAAAAATTTCAAGAAAAACAAATCTTCAAAGTTTGAAAATGTGCAAAACACAGTGTTGAGGGAAATGTTTTGACAAAACTGTGTCGTATTTGGTGCATGAAAACCATCATAAAACAAGATTTCAAATGACAGATTTTTGAACGCTTTAGTTCTGCTGTTGCCCCCAGCACCTTATCTTAAGCTTTATTTAAATGACTAGAACTGTGTTTTTTTTCTTATTCCATATTCCCTTTATTATTGAACGAGGCAAAATATGCCATTGCTTTGAAAATAGTCTGTTACTTCTAATATCACAACAAACATGTTCTAATGTGTGTTTCTTTGCAAAGAGTGTGCAGATGACTTTGTGGGCTGCCAAGTGAAAACAAATCTGTGGCTTTATTATGCAGATATTAACAATTAATATAGTGTCAGAGACCTTTCTTAAAATAGTGGTGCCTCCAAGGTTCAGCAGTGCTAAGGGAAACATTCATGCATCTCTTTCTTTATGACCAACGTCCAAACACAGAGTTTAGCTTTAAGGTGCATCTAATTACGGCTTTAAATGAAAGACCTCATTTGCAGGGTTTCGCTTCCTGTTTAAAGCTTAAAATCGCACCACGTTGTGCATCAGGGATATCCAGTGAAGCCACTGTTTGTAAAGAAAGCAATGCTTTCTATGTTGTTAGTTATAAAAACAAACAAACAAATAAATAAAGGGGCTGAAGAAGGAATACGGGCAAATAAAAATGGGGGGGGGGTGCGTCTTTCTCTTCAAACAATTGTCTTAATGAATCCTCAGTGCACTGGGATAGCAGTGGTCAAATGCGCTGCCATAAATGTAAATCTCATTTGCTTTTAAATACACAAAACAGCTTTGGGGGGAAGTAACAC
Source organism: Heterotis niloticus (assembly GCA_018136845.1). NCBI lineage: Eukaryota > Metazoa > Chordata > Actinopteri > Osteoglossiformes > Osteoglossidae > Heterotis > Heterotis niloticus. The sequence continues at coordinate 29,722,451 of CM030894.1, read as the reverse complement.
TTGAAATATGTCTGCTGGTGTCTAATGTAGATGAATAAATATCTATTAAACATTTGTTAACAAAAGCCATTGAGTGCTCTCTAATGGTAATGAAACACCGTGTCGTGTAGTATGTTGTGAGTATTCTCTAATTCGGATCCATTAAACGTTTCCTTTTAAAGCCAGGGTGTTTAAAGTGTGCTAATGCCTACACATGACTGGCATGAGTACCGTGTTTGCTTTGTGTGAGCATCACTTATGTCTGAACAGCTCCTTTACAATAAATCTTCAGGCCTTTAGTTAAATATTTCCTGTTATGGTAATGCGGCACTCCTGCAGTACTTTGCTGCTCATATTACAATGGAATTCTATTCCAGCTTTGCTAAGAATTAAAATGTATAATATCATAATAATCAAAGAGGAAAACAAAGTTGATGTAAAATTTTTGAAACAATGGTAAATACTCTTTGTCTCTTGCTTTTGTTAAGTGCTTTTGTTCCTGTCAGGGCTGTGGTCGTCTGGAGCCAGATTGGGGCGGGGGGGTAGGACAGTCCATTGCAAGGTAGACGTTCTTTAAAATACAGATGAACAACTGGTAAGGCACATTACATTACTTTCCAAGTACAATACAGTAAAATATACAGCTTGTTGCATCAGTTTCTCGTATTCATATTAACCTTAATGGCTCTGCGATGGGATGGGCCTTATTGGCCACGAACGTGGTTTCTACCTCGGCCAAAACAGGCTGCAGCTGAATTACTGTCGTTTGTATGCATAGTCTGTGCCTGTTTGGAAAATAGCTTCACCTTGGGAAACAGAACCAATGAAACTACGAACATCTGGCACAGAGATCCAGCAAAAAATGTTGTGCTGACTATCTGGCTAAATGTATTAGCTTTCTAATTTAAGGCAGACATTAGCAAAAACTTGTGGCTTATAATGAAAATAAGTGTTTTTTCTTCCCCTCTCCAACCGGTGTTTCTTTTTCAACGCAGGCTCTTTAATTTAACATTAAGCTCACTCCCTCACTCACTATCAATAACTGCATGTCCTGCTGCGGGGTTGTGGTGCTCTGGAGTTTTTCCCAGAAACAGGGCATTCGCCTGAATAGCGAACCACACTTATTTTCATTATAAATTTCAAGTTTTTGCTAAGGTCTGCCTTAAATTGGAAAGCCGGCTCTCTCAGATCTCTCATCTTTTCTGCTAATAGGTTTTTACATATCTTGCAATGTACCTCATGAGGTTGGTTGCGGGTCAGCATGAGACATCCTCACACATGACTCACCTAGGAGTGATTGGTCCTCAGCCTACATCCAGGTAACACTTTCTTGAGTCCATAGTTCTCTTCTCTTGATCCACGACCACGTAGACACGCTCTCCCCAGCCTCAGCAACAACTTTCATACCCTTAACCTTCTGCCTGCCTGTGATAGCCAGCATACTGAGGACAACACAGCAACTCCCCAGTTCCACCAGTTCCTCATTCCTTGCCATCTTCGTCTCATTAACCGTCTTCGTTGGCTGTTCCCAAGTCACTGCATTAAAATTACTTGTTAATAAGTTTTACACAGCGGGGCATTTTCTGTCCTCACCACCGTGACTGAAAGCCCAAGCTGCCCTCTTAGGTCAAACTGCCAGTCTTGTACTGTCATCTGAACTATAAATCTAAATGCACAGGATGTGCATCATGACAAAGACTTCTTATTCGAATCGTTGATTAAAATATTGCAACCTGATAACTTTTGTACTGTATTTTAAAAGGTCAGATTTTGAAATTACTGCCACGTGAAGTGTAAATGCAGTGATGAACCCGCTCAGTCGGTTGTAGCCCTTTTCTTGGCAGGTTTCACTGTGGTCATTGGTTTGCTGCACCTTTTCCGGCCTTAATTTACTTACAGGGAACATATAATTGTCTGCTTTAATGGCAGATTTGAGAGGCCTTTAAACTTTGGTACAGTTCATCAGATTGGAAAAACGTCCGGCATCAACAGTCCTTACTGGAAAGGGGGCCGCAGTGATCATTTTCCAAGCCCTTTCAGTTGTTTAACTTCTAAGCACAGCACATGTCACCGTGTCTGTGTGGAAGTGCAGATGTGGTTGGAAATGCATTGCGATCAGCAGAGAAGGCCAGATGTCTCATTTTCGAATGACTGGGCACGGAGCTAGTGTGGTCGGCAAATTTCAGCATGGGTTTTTGCTTTGTCTGCATATGCATCGCTTGTCTTTTCTGTGTAGTACCTCCAAAATTTGATGGCTTCCACCCTGAAATGTAGCTTTTTATCCAAATGAGCTCTTTTCCTGTCTCGTGTACATACTCACGTCGTGCTTCACTGGCTTCCCCTTTTCCCGCACTGGTTTGCGGGAATTTTTCGAGCATGTTTTTGGGTATCTTGGGCCCCCATTCTTTTAAACACTTTAAGTAATTTTAGTAAATCACATAGCATCCCTGATGTTATTCCTTCGGGGTTGTGTCGATATCGGCACAGTTGTACCCGCAGTTGATGTTTTATGTTTTATCGTCATGACATCCTCGCAATAGCTTTACAGAAAGCATGTTAAATAAAAGCACTTCTGACAGAAGTGGGGATCTTCAGTAACGTTTCTTTAAAGTAGGAGCCATGTTCAAGGTAATCTGTGCAAAGCCTCTCCAAGCAATATGTTTGTTGAGCAACCTGTTTTTTTAAGCAACTAAATTTGACAAAAATTCAAGCTAGCGCAAAAAATAGTTGATGACGCTAGATGAACTTTTGGTTGTGTTTCGAATACAAAAACGAGACGCGGGTGACTGAGAAAGAAATGCCAAGATTTATTGCTGCTGTTATATATGCATGAATATATTATACGAATGCGGAATGACATATTCCTCATTGGGTCATTATAAAAGAGATAATACAGATTTTTTTTCGACACAGTCTTTATTTCCTGTTTTATTTTATCCTTTTTTCTTTAAACGCAAGATGATTGAAAGGTTCAGAAAGTTCAAACGGCAATGGGGTGAGGAAATGTGAATACCAAATCACAGCTTAACAAATTGACATGATGCAACCAAAGGGAAAGGGAGAACATAAATACATTCTGAATCAAAACACTGAGGTGACTGCTACCCAGATAATCGGGAAAGTCAGCTTTACAGAATAAGTTGCCCTGTAAATATCGTGTAAAATGCAGGGGATTGAAAGACAAATTATAAATAACCAAATTTACCAGACGTCTCACAGGAAGCTGTACTGAGGTGCTGGTGAGGAATTTCTATCCACTCCTTGCTTTTTCTGAATATTTTTTAAATACAGATAGTAGATTTTACAGCTCACTGCTGCAGTAGTGGAATATTAGATACTTTTTTGTTGTCACTATGAAAGCAGTCGCAGTGACTTTGCATTTCTCTGAGCCCTTAAGGCATCTTGGCCACGGTTTCACATTTTAGTTCTGCCCATCTCATTTTATATGTAAATGACTAATTTCTTCACATTAGCTCAAGCTTTATTGTCCAAGTGAACGTTGTTTGTAGTTCACATCCAGAGGGTGGTGTGTCGGAGTTCTTCTTGGTAGCTCATGCAAAAACATCACGTAGGCTGTACAATAGGGTGAAAGAGGTGTACGCGGAGAATGTCGTGCAAGTGTGGATCATCCGCGAATTTAAATGTCGGTTTCTTCAGCCAGACCTTGAGAAGAACAGCATACCTTAGTATAACAATAGCACAAATTTGGCTATGGAGAAACATGGTTTTGTGTGCTGTACAGTTGTCAGGAAGCAAAAACAAGAGTGGGTGCAGTTAGATCTTTGAACGACTGAGTGAGACAATGAAGTTATACGGAAAAATTACTGTGCAAACCATAATGATACAGCTACTAACCATAATGATACAGCTACTAATAAAGTACAGCTTTAAGTGATGTTGCAGTGGTTCACTATTGTAGAAAATGGCTTAGTTTGCTCCAGTGGCACAAATGTGAACAGGGTTTGTAATGTGGTTGTCAAACTGATCAGTACATCTGCCCCGATGTAGACTTGCATCATAAGGGTATCGGTGACAAGTTTGGGGGTGGAGATGGCAAAAGGCGATCGGGGGTGGTCACAAGGTTCCCTGCATTCTGTCCCCTTCTGCCGGCGACAGCTGGGGTTGAGTCACAGGAAGTAGGAATATTTGCTGGCAGGAGACGCAGCATGGCAGTGCTCCCATCCTTCAGTGGCGTCCTTTGACTGGGCACTGCTTTCAGTTGTTACATAAAACCATTTTAAAAAGGAGTCCGGCACATTTCCTGTTTGAGCTCATTAGCATTTCGGACTGGAATGGAGCGATCTGCGCAGTTACCAAAATTGGTGTTGAAAGAGAAGAAACAAGAGGGATTTATAGATGAGCCTCTTCTTTTGCGTTTTTATGCCACTCAACATATGCAGCAAAGAAATGCATTTTAATAAACAAATTAAAACAAATAAGTAAATGGACATCTGCTAGCAAGGGTACTTGGAATGGTTTTTTTTTAACAGATGGATGATTTATCAGTTGTTTTATTTTTGTCTGCAAGACTTTTTATGTGAACTGCTGATCTTAGATTTGCTGGTATCCTACTGCAAGGGTCAAATATTTAATGTATTTTCAATGAAACAATGGATGTATGGAGAGATTCAAAGGGTCAAGAATGACATTATTACCTCCAAATTCCTCTCTGCATTTTTTGAACCCCCCCCCCTGCATTGTGAGTCAACTTATAAATTATATTAACATTAAAGGAAAAGTCAAAAGAGTTTTTTGCTTTATTTGGGTATGCTGTTTCTTGTCTTGTGGCCTGCTTTATGGTCTTCTTTCCGTGATGATAAAATCAGATTCTTTACCCTCGGTTAGTAGTTCAGAATGCTTAAAGGCTCCAGCCTCACAGCCAGGCTCATAGAAAAGGCTGCGATATCTTTATTTACCGAATATGAAATATATTAGTATATATTTATTTGTTTTATTTTTATTTTTGCAAACCTTTCAAGTAGGTTTACAGAGAGATTAAATGAACTGGTGCTAATGGAGGCACTGGCATGGGTACAAGCAGTGTTTCCTTTGACCACCCCCCTATCCACAAACAGCTGTCCCTTTGTCTGCCTATTGTTGCTGTGCTAAGAAATACCTATTTGGAGCACAAATTACAGAAGGGGGTGGGAGCAACATTTTGAAAGACAAGAAAGTGCTATTTGCATGCCTTATGTCAACAATTAATTGTATGCTCAGTAACAGTTCAAGCAGATGCATAGTGACAGTCACCATTTCCTTGTCAGATCCATTATTTTGTTTTACCCTCAATTTGTCAACATGCGTTCACACCATGCCTGAGGTCTAATAGTTAGCACGCATGTGCATTTCAATAAATTCCAGCCCGATTACTGAACTTTAATAGTTTTTTTCCCCATTATCTGTAGCCTCTGCCGCTTTGTATGACTCCCCGTGTTCATCAGCTCTGTTGTCTTAAAAGCTAGACTACCAATTGAAACTGATAACTCAATAAAGGTTTGTAGTGGTTTTATGTTTATGGTGAAATCATATCCGGTCAGGAGCTTGGGGAGATGCCGAAGGTCGAAGGGTTATTAACCCCAGTGAAGTGCAGGAAATCCAATTTTCTCTGTTTCAGCTGCATCTGTTTGTGTCACATTTATATGCACATATAGATTAAGGGGGTGACTCAGGTAGATGTTGACTGGGTGAGCCCATTTCTGCATGTGTGTAAGAGTACATGCGAAAGATGTTGGCGTAATGCGAAGAGTCCACTGGAGTGGAAAACCTCTGTTCCCCGAGGAAAAGGCTTGAGATATTATTCTGCTTCAAAAACAAAACCATTTCCAGCCTAACCCTTTAAAGTTCATCTAAAAGACACTTTCCACCCTGACTCATAACTCCTCGGAGTTTGCACTGTAGATCTCCTAACAGGATACCTATAGCTAACGCAAGGATGGAATTTGCATAACTGAAGTGCGCAGGTCTTTGTTTGAGATGCTTGACATGGAAAATGCTAATATTTTATTTCATTGACCCAACATAACTTGCATGTGGGCCCAGACTTCTATTGATCATTTAGAGACCAATGCACAGTAGGCCTGGAGTCTTAGAGTCTTGTTCATGAGAGATAGAAGGAGGGAGCGAGAGATTGAAAGACCGATTGCTTCCACGTTGGCAGCCATGGGACTGTTGTACCCTTCCAGAGTTTTCAGGCAAAGCTTAGACGAAGCTTTCAGCTTATCGTTCAATTTAAATTTGCATCTTTGCATATAGTCGTGAGTTTTTGGATGTGTGCAAAAGAACGACATAGTAGATAAAAGTAGCTGACATGAAGTTTCTACGCAGGGTTTCTGGGCTCCGTGACAAGGCGAGAATGTCAGTGATCTGGGAGAGCCTCCAAGTAGAACTGCTGCTCCTCTGGATCAAGAGAAGCCAGTACAGCATGTTCAGGCATGCTGTAAAGATTCCCCCTTCTTGCCCTTCAGGAGGTATAGTAGACATGTCCCACTGGGACGGACTCAGGACCCATTAGCGAGATTACATCTCTCGACTGGGCTCGGAAGAAATGGGGATCCTCTGGAGGAGGTGGGGATCGTTGCATGGAACACGAGGGTCTGGGCCTACCTTCTTAGCCTGCTCCCACCGAAACCTAGAAACTAAAAAAAAGCAGGCAGGAAACTGATTGACTAACTGACTGAATAATTGAAGTTTTGCAGAAAAAATTAACTTAGTGTAGTTTTATCAGAGGTTTTTTCTGGAGCTTAACACATTAAATCACAGCGGATATTTGTGTTATTATGCTTTTTTAATTGTACAAACAATAAAAGTGACTTTGGGCTTACAAAAATGGAGTTATGAAATATCTTCCGGTTTAAATGTTAATAAGTCGAGGACTCAGCATAGTCTTTAAAATCAGCTTTTCCTGAACAACACCGATTATTCGGTGTAGCTCCTGAGGAAAACAGGATGATGATGATGTAGCTGAAGACAGAAATCTAGCCTAAATAAAATACTGCACCGCCTGTGCCGTGTGTCCTTTGTTAGATAACAAAAGTTCAAATCCAGACTTGCTTTTGTCAAGCAGTATGAGATGATGATGTTGCAATCATATCAATATAAGCGGATATTGTCCAAAATAATTGTTTCGGCATTAGGCCGATGCTGAGATCTGCCCGATAATTCAAACCGCCATCATTACGTTCGCGATGAGCCGAATGTTTAGGTGACGCCGAGCTACGGTGTAAAAATGTCTGCGGTGTGGAACTTTTTCAAAGTGAGAGTGACATAAAATATGTCGCTTGTCACGCTCGCAAATTTAATTTGTGTCGACAGCAAGAAATTGTTCAGTGCAGCTTCTAATGTTGTCGCAGGAGATTCTCTTTTCATTGACAAGGCAGAAATGCACTTATTTGTGAATTAAAAACTCCCCTATAAAAAGGAATGATGGTCTTAAAAAAATGTTCTTATTAAGTTGAGCTATTCCTTAATTGTTGTATCATTTTGCCCATTTTTAAATAATTACTATTTTAGTTGTTTCATTTCCACAACCCCCCCCCCCCCCATCAAAGAATAAGAAATATGTTATGTAGTATCTACCAACCAGTCAAATGTGGTTCAGCAGATGCCATTTACTTTAATGGTCTACATGGTCTGCAGAACTGAAATCTTGCACAAATAAATGTCAGATTTGTCTAATTCTTATGCAGGTTTGTCTTTGCTATGCATTTCTGTAAATATGTGTGTCAGCATCAGCAGTGGCCAAAAGGTACATAGAAGTGATCAGATATTGACATCAGTCAGAATTCCCATATTAGAGCATCTCTTATTTTTAGAATTTACCTTTAATTTTCAAATGTCTTCCTTTCCAGAATAATTTTTTAACTACGGTACGTGTTTTCTTTTTGTCTTAGAAACAAGCAGGTGAACAGGTCTGTATCTCAAAGACTCTTTACCCAAGGTATTCTATACTTACTGTATTCATTTCAGTAAAAAATACTTCCAGAATGTGACTTTCAAAGTGCATTGACTTGAACATATCCATGTAATTAAAGTTTAATTCTAATTTAATTCTTTAAAGGCTAAAAATTAATGGGGTTCAGGTCATTTACTTGCCATACTGTATTTTCATTTTTTTATTAGTCTGTACTTTCCTTGCAGAGTACACACGTTAAATGGAAACTTGCTGTAGGGTGCATTTGTGCAAGGAGGAAAGGTTACATAGGGATACATATGAAAAAAAAAATGGTGCGTGCGTGCGTGCGTGCGTGCGTGTTCACACGGGGTCTTCTGACTGCAGTATTTTTACTTTTCTTTGTACACCTCTGTAACCCAGAACAGAAAAGTATTAGTGTCATATTAAGTAATAAGCTACTGTAGAAGGGATTTTTTTTTTTATTATTTCAAACATACAACTTAGTTTTGATTTATCTTACTGCCGCAAATGTTCCTCAACTGCAAGTGAATTAAAAAGTGATTCCATTCTTGAGGTCTCACACTTTGTTAATAAGACGGGACAAATCACAATCTGTTACCTCAAATCCACTTTTCCTTTGAAACTGGCATTGCGACCTCGACTCTACCGGGGTGAAGATGAAATGTTTTCTCAGCAGACGGGAAAAAATAGAACCTACAGCTGGTTTACCTGGTTTACCTGACTATGCAGCAATATGTCATTCCAACCACTAAATTATATTGTTTTTTATTAGAGGAGGCCGTTAAGGATCCATGGTGATATTTTTGTGTCGTTTCATCCCCTGCAGCCGTTGCCCTGTGCAGCACATAGTGATGCTGCCAGCTTCATTTACATCGGTCAGTTAGCATTCTTAAGCCTCTTCCATACCCCAAATTTATGCATATTCAGTGGCTGCTGGAAGCTGGAGCCCTGCGACCGTAGGACAGAAGCTTTCCTCCCCGTGGTCCGATTTAGACTGCAAAGAACTTGGAAACCTTTCCTGCTTTGGCTGTCATGCTTTTGCTCAAATATTAGAAACCTTGTGTCAAAGCGGTTTTGAAGAACTCTTCTTCTTTTTCTTATCTGCAGTGAAATACAAAAAAAGCAACTGAGTGGGAAAAAATTTTGGGCTGGAGTCCTTCTTTGATTCTGTTGTTATTGATCAACAGACACAGGAGCTGGGACTCTGTTGCCGGAAAAAATACGCCCATAAAATGCAGAAAACACTAACCAGCATGAATACATTTCATAGTAAAAACACGGGTGATTAAAATGTGAAGCTGGTTTAATTTAATAAAAAATAGTAATAACTACCTGCTCTCTTTGCTGCACATGGGCCAGGTGATACAGAACTCACTGGTTTTTCAGGAGAATAGGATAAATAAATTAAAAAAATACGCTACAATCTGTTGATAATGCTGTATTTTAGGAATAATTGCCATCTTTTCTGATATATATTTATCTTTTAACAAAACTGATACTTGTGTTAGCACATATTGTTATAGGAAACAATATCAGGAGAAAATGGAAGAGGGCAGCCTTTGTGTTTTTGTTTTTTTATTTTTCTTTTATTGCTGCACGTGGTATTTATCTCCTGCCTCTTTCTTAGTGTTGCACAGTTGCCGCCAAGCCTTTCATTTGGTCTTTTTCATAAGGAGAAACAGGCTTTTCTTCCTGAAAGGCTAGCTGTTTATGCAGTATTAGTGAATGGAAATTGCAGTGCTACTGGACAAAACTCGGACACGGGCCGGGCAACATGTGCTGTATGTGTACAGAATTGTGCCTTCACATATGTGTAAAAATGGCCTCTGAGTTATGTAAATCTCTTCTTGGCAGCACTCATTGATTCTTAAGCAGCCTGAGCACGATGCCTGATATTATGGGCCAGCGAGGCAGGGGCAGGATACTTCATAGCGTCTCTGCAAGATCGTAATTGGTGACAGAAGCTCCGGAAATTGCATGTGCGTCATAAGGGACCGTCTCAGATGTGACAGCAGCCTGGGGAAGAGAAGGAAAATCATAGGTGCAAAACCTGGGAATCAATATGCCATTACTAGAAGCAGAAGAAAAGCACAACCGTAATGTACAGTCGAAGGGCAAAGAAAACGAGATGTAAATAAACCCGCCGCTACTTGTTATTTCAGGGTACAGCATTTACAAAATTTAAAGGTTGAAATTGACACTGTACAGGAAAATGTGTTGTGAAATGTATGGAAAAAATGCTGTGCAAGCCAGAAAATTGCAGTAAGTGGCCCGTAGCTCAAATATATTGAATTAATAATAGCGTTCGGAAAAATGGAAGCTGAGGAACCAGTGTTTGGGGATAGTGTCAGGCTCAAGCTCCTAATGTTTATGTGTTTAACTTTTAAAGAGTGGAGTATGTATGGCTGAAGCCTCACTCTGAAGCTGCTTAAATTGCGATACAATCAGATACTCCCTTCTTTTTGTAAAACGGTCTAGAATCAGTGGTCAGCCAAGTCTTGCTATGCTGAGAGGAGGCAGATTGGGGGAACCTCAGTGTTTCCATGAAAAATAATCTTGAGTACCATTTTGCTCAGGCCTGGAATTTGCTCTGAATGCACACAGCACCTCCTGTAGCGTCAGACCTCTGGCAGCGCAATGATCAGAAGCAGTGGACTCCCGAGCAGCGGAGTAGTCGGCACCAACCACAGCACTTTCGAGGGGCAGGTCAACTGCACTTCAGCAGTTCTCTGAAGGTCCTCAGACCCAAACAAAGCTGTCACCGCAAGGTCTACCTCAACAAGGCTCATTATATGCGATGTCTGCTTCTACTTTTACCCTATGATGTATTCCTAGTATCGAATAAAAGGTCCACAAGAGGTTTGCTCTACTAAATCTCCTGCTTATCTTGAGGATTTTTTCCTGTTTTGCGGTACATTGCTTTCACATTACCAAAGAAGCTGGTTGGCACTTGGAGGACTTCATCAAGAGGACCATGATTGCTGCTTTAGCGTAGGCCCAAATGTGAGTGATGAATAGCTACTGTAGTTTTACAGGCAATTTTTCTTTTGTAAAGAGGGCATGTATATATAAATGTGTCCTGCCGAACACACACATGCATTTATATATGCGGGGCTGAATGGCTTTTGAGTGCTTTATTTATGAGTCAAAATCACAGGCTTCTTGTTGCTGTGAGACTGGCTTCCACTAATGGCAACTGAACAAGCAAAAGTGGGATCCCACCTAGCTGGAGACATTCTCTTGAAATGCTTGGCAGGACTTGAAAGGCGTAAGTGATCTTTTTCTGGTTTGCCATAACGTGTATTATTTAAAAAAAAGAATTAAAAAAATGAATGACAGCTTTTGCTAGAGACTTCCGTTCAAGGGACAATTTCCTTTCAGCCAATGACAAGAGGGCTATAGGCTGAAGCCTGTACCTGGCCCGTATCTGAGACCTTGAAACCCAGCCTGACTGAGCTAGAAAAGTGCTGCCAAATTTGAAGCCCAATTCCAAAATCAGTCGCTCTACTCTGAGTGGGAAGTAATTGTCACGTAACAGACCTTTTGGTACTTGTCGGTTGTTCTTAGTGGTCATCCCCCACATTAATATCGTACATAATCTTCATATTTCTCAGATTCGGTCCCGCTTCATCGTGGCTACGATCTGTTTGCATTTCTGAGATATAATAGTAGGATCCAGCCTGCATCAGATCCATAGCTGGTATTCACGTGTTAATTCCCACATTAGATAAAACCTTTGCTTGCAGCTGCTCTGAAGGGCATAATATCCTGATGATAAACTTTATGTACTTGTCAAAAAACTGGGTTTTCACAATTGCTGACATCGGCTTAACCAAACGTGACGAGGTACTTTGACACCGATATTTGTCTCCGGTTGCTGCGGAATGATTGTGTTGCTGAAGAAAAGATGTGTCAGTTCTCTTGCTGTCAACGTACCTTATATGGCCAAAAATATGTGGACCCCCCCCCCCCAGTTTCAGTCACACCGATGCTCTTGTGCGCTCCAAAATCTGGTGGAAAACCTTCCCAGAAGAGTGGGGGCTTTTATAGCAGCAAAGGGGGGGGGGGATTTCACATTAATACCCATGGGTTTGGAATGGGATGTTCAACAAGCACATATGGGGGTGATGCTCAGGTGTCCACACACCTTTGGCCATGTAGTGTAGTGTATGTGACCAGTGAACTTTTTATCTGTAGTTGCAGGAAGTAATATTATTTCCATAATGAAGTCATCCCCGATTCATTAGGCATTTTGAGCAGTTCTCCCTTTTTGAGTTTTCATTTTATTTCCTCCATTGCAAACACTGGGGCTCGGTTACCCACAGATAAGAGCTGGAGGGAGCAAACGAGTGCCCAAAATGAGGTGCAAATTTCTTCCGATAAAAACAAATTTAAAACAAAGTAATAATAATTAATTTTCAATTATTAGGGAACAGACCTGAACTCGACCCAAGCCGAAGCTGTGCTTGAAAAACCTACTCAGATTTGGCCCGAAATCCGATTATTTGTCAGGCCCCATTAGGCTGGGGTCAAGCGGCAGACCTCTGGTGGTGACAAGCCATCCATAGCAAGCTGTGCCACACAGTCCTAATGTTGCCCACAAATAGAGACCCTTTCCACAGATGGCACGCTGAGTGGTTAGATGATTGAGGAACCGCCATTAAATAATTTACCCAGACGCTGAATGTCTCGGTACCTTTCCTAAGCTTCTCTAACCAGCCACATTATTAAGAGGACATTACGCCAGCCCAAATTAATTTCTTACTTTTTGATGGGTAACGTTTGAGTATAAACTAGGTCTGTTAAGGCTGAGGTGCTCTCGCGCAGTCAATTTTATGCTCTTAATATCCATGTTTAGTTCAGGAACGTCAGAGGATTTCGGGGAAAAGGAAGTTGCTGCAGATGTTCGTAAAGGACGGCTTTGCTTAGATGCCGAAACCTGGAACCTGCAACCAAGCACTTGTGGCATCGACCGTTTTGCGTCCACCAAGATCGTTCGAGCGCTATTGTTTCTCCGGGTCTACGCTGTCCGTCCCCGCCACGTTGGTTTGCGCTCGCGAGAGGTGTCAGAGGAAAAAGCACATTAAATGAAGGGATTTTTTTTAACATCCCCTTGACAGTTCTGTGCTGAACGACTGCCTTCATCGAGCTGTGACCTCCCACCACCGGCTGCCTGCTTGGGGGGATTAGTGGCACTGACAACCAGGCATAGCCCTGCAGCTTCAATCAGCAGTTTTGCCCAAAAATCGCGTCCTACTGTTTCCGCACGCTCCATCCGCTGTGGATTATGCGATTTGCTTATCGTGTTTACACACGGTTAGTGGGTAATAACAATCGCTCTGCCGCTGCAGCTTGGAATTAAGAGACTTATTAAAAAGGCAGGGAAAAGACGCCTTCCTCCCATTGCTGAGTGTCACTTCTGCGGGCCTTTGTGCTCGGCCACTGGAGGCTTAACGCTCCAAGAATAGCACTCAAGAGCACCGAGAGGACTTTCATGTTTACGCAGGCCTCTCCGTCACCCTCCCCCCAAACTATTAATTTCCTTTTGACCTGCTCTGTTCACATGGAGAGTAGCATCTCCACGCCAGGGGAGAGAGACGTTGACTAGGAGTAAATTCATTCGGTGTCACAGTGACCTCCATCTTAACAGCCAACCCATGCGTGTCCTTGCATATCCCCGTAGCTGGGACACGTCACAACGACCAGCGCGGACTCCATTACCACATATAAAGTATGTCAAATTTGAGCAGATAAGATGGGGGAGATACTCTTCCCCGTGGTGTTGGTTCCAAAAATGAAAAACTGTAAATGTGAATTGCACATGCTGCAGCGCGGCCAGATTTATAGGCAGCGCGAGATTAATTCGGGCAGCTGCTGTGGCGATTTCTCGGTCAGCTCGCACACAGGACCATGAGATATTCTTCAATGGCGGACAGTGATTATTTGACTGTCACTCCCCTCTCCTCTTAGTAGCGATGCCAATGCTCGCTTAACCATTCCTGATGCAAACCGGTGTGAGAAGTGGGTTGCTTTTTTTAAACACATTTTTAAAGATTTTTTTAAATATCTGCTTTTTTCCAAACAAAACTGCACTGCACTTTGTGTAGGCCACGCCTTCTTAGGCCTTTGACCACCCCTGTTTGATGCGCTCATCGGCACATCGGTGCTTTGTGCCCGTTTTCTCCCCGCAACCCAGCATTCTTGCGCTCGTGTTCCATGAATGAATTCGGCATCATTGCTTGAACAGCACCCACTTCTGATCAGTGGGTGCACAGAAGCTGACATTAGCAATGGATCAAAGCTCCTTAAAATGCTTCAGCAGAGACTAAGGATTGACTCACTGGTCCAATAAACGCAGAGGATCCACAAAAAATCCAATAATATCCCCTGCAACCTGAAGGGTTTTTCAGCCTTTTGGTTTATGGAGGAGCATTCCTTAGATTAGAGAGAAAAAATAATCTAAGCTTTGACGTCAGATGATGGACGAGCACTGCGGAGGCAGGGGATTGTGTGGGTGGCCTGTTTTATGACAGGAGATTATTTCCCATCATGCACCGCCTTCTCACCAATGAGCCACACAGCAGCTTAACTCTCTCGGGAATGTGCTCTCAAGGCAAAGTCTGCAAAGCTTTAACTCTTAGACAGATGATCGATCGATCAATCGATCAGTCAATCAGTTAAGTGATCGACTGGCATATTCCTGCAAACATAAACCTCCACCTACGCAAGGCCTCTGTCGTGAGGAGCTTAGCCTAAGGAATTACTTCAGTGAGGGCAACAACAACGCTCCATCATGGTACAAAATTGCCATTGCCAAGCATTTCTTTTGACAACAAAATCTCCGTATCTCTGGAGACGATTCTGAACACAGTGTCGTCATCTCTCATTCTCCAAAGGATTAATTTTTAAGAAGAGTGTGAATTGATAAGGGAGGTTGGGCTTTGGGAGCTAGATTTTGATTCATCTTTAAGTTTTTATATATATATATATAAAAAGTTTTTATTTGTTCATATGCAGCTCACACATGATCATATGGTTTATAACTAGGCTTGTTTAAATATATATGGATGCACATATATCTATTTATATACTGTGTATATATATATATATATATATATATATATAAATACAATGTGATCAGTAGGCCGTGTGAAACTTTGCCAACAGCCTTTGTTTTTTTTTGTTTTTTTTTGCTATTCCGTGGTGCTAATTCTGAACCACAATAAATACTTCAGAAAACTCATGACCTGTTACCAATGTGTTAATAAGCATTCCTAGATTTGGGGGGAAGATTCTAATATGCTTCAAGTCAACCTGCAATTTTTTAAATTCCCCATTTATCTGTGCTTTGTGAAGTCCAATAAAATAAATTACACCCAATACGCACGACCGTTACTGAAGGTCGGAAAGGGTTCACGGTTCACGGATCACTAAAAAGTATTAAAGAAGTAACAGGGTGGAATTGTTCATATGTAGATGAGTAATATGCTAATGAAAGTTACATTTTTTAAGAAGATTTATTTTCTGCTTTCATATTGCTGATACCTTGGAACTAAATACAGAGTAAGTGTTCTGTTAACTGAGGGGTAGCTTTATGTATGCTTGATATGCTTGTTGTAATAATGGAAATGGTTTTACATAAGACGCTGGGCAGTTACTGCGGCGTATGAATTCCTCAGCTGAAGACTCTTTGGAAGTTAATGGAAAAAAAGGTCAGCACAAATCAAATCTTCAAAGCCGAACAACTGCCCATTATTTGGCTGTTGTTCCTATTTAGCACGAAGAGCCAGACGTATAAATGAACGGGAGTCGAGTTTTTTCGGATGCGCGGCAATTGTCGGCGGTGCGATTAGCTATAAGCACAGCACAACCTCGCATTGCTGTATGTCCATCATTAAATATTGCACGTGTTTCCGTCCAGTCATTCCTGTGTATCGAGGCGAGGATGCTGCTCGATGGAGGTGCTAAAAATATGAGAAGGTCAAACTCAATATCATGTTTATGCTGGTAACATCTTCACTATATCTATTCTTCAATGTTTAAAAAGATGTTCGTTGCTGGACTGGGGCTGGTTGAAGGAAACTAGCCCATGTCAGGCGCAATCGGTACATCTCACTCTGTGTGTTTCCAGTCGACATAAAAACTGGGCAGATCTAAAAAGGAGAATCCAGTCTCCCAAAATGTCAGGACAGGAACTGACTTGGGTATCTTAGCCTTTTCTGCGTTAAAAGAAATGTACAGTAACCGTGGCTCCTAATTATGTAAGAAAGCCTGACGTGATGTAATGTTTGCGATGATCTTTCCTGGTTTGGGGCTCTGCGATGCGTCTTGCTCTTGCGTTTACAAAGATGTATTCGCCCATTTGTTAGGTGCAAAATTATTTGAGAAAAAGTCAAGCCTGCATTTTGTCAGATTTGTAAACAAGGACAATAAAAATCGCATCTTCGGTGTTGAGCTTTCATGTTCATTAAAATTGCATCAGTTTACTCAGCCATTTCAGTTTGGAGTTAAGGAAGTAAAGCTTTTTTGTACATCTGAGCTCTTAAATCGTGTAACCGGGATGTTTCAACACGGTCTGTACATCAATCTTTAATTTTTTTTTTTTTTTTTTTGCATTTTTAATGCGTTATTTCCTTATCTGTTAATAAGTACATACTTTCAGAGTGCAGTTAACCCTGGAATCTCAGGAATTTTTTAAATACATGTCTTACATATCAAATGGATGCACACTACATGGCCAAAAGTATGTGGACGTCCCTTGTAAATAATGGGTTTGGCCATTTATTTTGGTTATTTACATATATAAACATGCAAATGTATAGTGTGTATATAAATAGCAGATAGCAGAACCTGGAAAAGAACTAATTTTATTACATTAGAAGCAACGCTTAAACAACTCAGATTCCTGTCAAAATAAGCTACGTTGTTGTTAAGTGCCATCGAGTCTTACAGGCTGCAGATGGTCATGTTTTCCTTGTCAGGTCAAAAAGCACTTCTTGTTGGATTTTATCGTGCATTCATATCATTCCAGCCCTGGGAAGCAGCGGGCTGGTTTTATAAGGTATGTAAAATAGATTTTGACATTTGGATTTCTGCAGGTAATGGGGTGCATAATTGTTTAAGGATATCTTTCTAAAGCAGCAACAGAGATAAAACTGGTCTGAGGTATGGACACTGTAATAAAGGCTGAAATGGGTAAAATAATGCAATTTTTCTTGAAGTACCTTCAAATCCATCCATCTATCCTTAAGGTTCAGAGCCTATCTCAGAACCATTAGACTATAAAAACAAACCCCTGCATGGGGCACCAGTCCATTGCAAACCTTCAAATCTTGAATTGAAAAATATAGTACTACTGTGCTGCTAGAATGGATATATGAACATTATACATCCATCTATATTATATATACACATATCTAGCTATATTACTGAATATATGCTTGTGTGTGTGTGTGTTTATTAAAAAAAAAAAAAAAAAACAGATATACTGTATATAGTATACCTATGTATGTGTGATATATCGTATCTTTATAGCTCATGTCCCAGTGGGAGCCCAAACTTTTGCATGGAACTTGAAATCTGATTGAAAAGCACAAACGAAAACCTCTGATGCGCTGAAATGAAGCTGACACCTGACATCTTGATGTTTAAGTTCTGAAAGTCCAGGCCAGAAAACAGCACGGTTACCCACGGCAGTTTCGTTCACAGGGCAGCGACCCAAAAAGCTGGCGTATGCTAAAGCAGATACGGTTAACCTAATGCACGAAATGAACATCCGTTCAGCTCGAAAGCTGCTTGTAAAGTTTATCAAGCTCCAGAGACAAACAAAAAAGCTGATTAGGAAAACAGGGGACCATTCAATCAGCTTGAACATTTGCAGCTCTAATGAAAATGTGACAAACATTAGGAGATTTTATACTGTGAAGGATGGTTGGGTGGGTGAGCGGCTGCTAGAAGGTAATGCTTTTCGTACGCTGTTTAATTTAGCTTTCTGCCGTTTTCTTTAAACCATTAACACGCATTTGTACAGAGAAGCTCTTGGCAGGGTTTTCCAACCAGGAATCATCGCCTGTACTTCCACTAAACTTTAAAAGTCTACAAAGAGAAGGTCGCCTCCTTTCTGTTTGTTTCCAAGCCACTGCTGGATATTTTTGCAATTTAGATGTACACTGGTTATGAAGCAGTAGCCCTCTTTGGTTGCGAAGTGTGGAGCCAAACGTCTACGACCGCGTAGCTGAGATCCTGACGGATGTTCTGTCGCCTACTCGCATCTTAACCTTGCAGTCACAGAGCTGGAGTCTATCCATCTGGTCCTCATTGTTCTTCTCATCTTTGCCGTTTGTGTTATTGTTCTTCTTCGCTTGTTCAAGGTTGTGAGAACCATGTTTTTCTACTGTTCTGTGCATCTGAAAGTTTATTAACGTCGTTGTTTTCTTTTGTTCGGTAAAGTTTCAGCTGACCTTTCTCTCTTGCTGCGTGATTGGTGCTGACCTCTCATGTTGGCCTTGCTTCTTCTGAAGGCATTTACTAAACAGGAAGTTAAAATCTGGGCAGGACAGCTTGGTCTTCCAGTATGCAAACCATGCAATATGACTTAATTTGTATTTCACAAAAAATCAGTATTTAGTCCATATTGTGGGTTACATGCAAGTTTAAAACTTCATTGACGCTATTACAGAGGTGAGCTTTGTGCATTTCTTCAAAATAGCAGTAATTCAATTTTTTTCTTGTTTTATTTAAACAATAATAATACTTTATCCTGGGTAAACGACATACATTACTATAAAACTGTCTAGTTAAATATTTTATAGATTAATGTGGGTGGCACAGCAGCCGGGTACAGGTTTAAATTTAGCTTAGTGTGTGTGCGTGTGTGCGTGTGTGCGTGCGTGCGTGTGTACATGTTCTTCCCATGTTCGTGAGTCTTCCTCTCACAGTCCAAGGGGATGTACACTGCAGGTGATCTGGTGACTCTGACCACACCACTGTGTTTTGACTGAGATTCGTGTTGTGCTGGGCTGGGTTTTTTGTCATGCTATGCTTTTGTGCCATTTCGGATACAATAAGGTACCAAACAAAAAGGGTTAATGTACCAGAAGGATAGTAACTTCTAGGACTGTAGATGCTGTGGTGAAGAAGCTGTGAGGAGGAGGCAGCACACTGTGTTTGGAGTGCAGTTTAGAAAGTGGGTTATGTTTTGTTCCACTAATAAGAGGATTAGGGCTGGACTCCCGCTACTCCGTACACAGGAGCAAACAGGCCAGCGACACTTTTGGACTGACCAGGTCCTGCTGTGTCCTCCGTAAAGTCACCTCTAATGGGATCCCTCTGTTTGACTCATTTCCTTTGTACAACAGCATACCGGCGCTATTATTCCGTCCTTACGTTGTTATCAGTTGTCAGGTTGAGCGTACGATCTGGTCGAAATCGCACATTACGGCAAATATAGTTTTGTTTTCATGGCAATGATATTTTGAAAAAGTGGGTGATGGAAAGTAGATAACTGAGTCTTAATTTGCGATATTGAAGTTAAATTACTCTTTTAAAAAATGTTTTAAAAACGCTGTTTGACCTTTATTTTTAAACGTCGCCTAAAAGGAAAACAACACACACACAAACATGCGTGCGTGCACACACAGAAGGGCATATTCAAATGGAAGTATGAACTCTATTTTAATCTTATCAGCCCCATACAGAGATAATTCCCAATTGGAAGTAACCCAAATTCCTTCTGACAGTCACCAGTTTAAGTGGCGCTGCTTTTTTTTAATTTAAAGTTATTGAACAGCCGGTGGAGGGCACAGCAGACATCTGCCATTACCAGGAGCCAAAATCTGATGGAGACACAACTTTATTTTGTATTTGCCGTTGGTGTTCCTCTGAGGTGTGTATTAAAAAAAGGCTGCAGTGTTCAAGGTAGAATGATCTCAAAATATATCTCACACTACAGACCGTGGCACTATAATCTCTTGCTGTTAACCGTTTTTCAGACAAATATGATATTAATCCTCTTGTCAAATATCAGTCTTGTGTTTATGCTCCAAGGGACTTTGCTAGCTTTAAGCCAGAAAGGACTATAAGGGATGAATCAAAATATACTTTTTTTATTATTGCTACATTCTACCTGCTCACCCCTAACTGTTCTGGAACGTTTTTAGTGCACAAGGTGGCTGTGCAGCCCCTCTGTTATCTTCATAGATGAAGTCCAGTTAGAGGCTTCATGCTAGCTGGGTTGAAAATTTGTAGAAATAAGGTAGAGGTGGTTCTGGTTCTCCCACATGGCTAGTTCTAGTCGGTTTATGTGGAGGAAAATGGGACAGAACAAAGTTTACATGCAATTTTTTGAGTAGAGTTAAGTTAACTGGATGGGAGAGTGAAAGCAAAGCTAACCGCTAAGTGGCCTATATTTTGGGAACTTCTGCAGCTGGAAAGTCAGATGGGTTCAGTGTGAGGAGAATGTATTTTCCAGCAAGCACGCTCAGCCTTTTCACTCCGTAATAATTGATAGCGGTGTTTTGTAATTGTCCGGCAATAAAAGGTCCCTACTTGTGGAAAGAGACTTGCGCTCAGAAAGATCCATTGTTTAACCAAATTTTACCGGGGCTTCTAAAAGGAGAAGGAGAGGGGACTTTGAGTGACTGACAAACATCGATCTTATTCATCCAAATGGAGCCGAGATCTTGCACTAAATTTAAAAAGTTGAAAGGGAAGCTGAGTGATTTCTTGTGCTTGCTGTGCAGTGTGAAAGAATTATGTAATGGACACCAGAGTGGACAAGTTTAACACTTCCAGGCCCAGCTGACACAGAGGGGGGAAGAGAGGCAGCAAAACTGCGTATTTGTACTGTGATCGTACAGAGCTGTATAACAAGCTAATAACACGCCAGGGGGTGTTAAACACGCTGTCACCAGCATCCAACTTAACACTAAGCACACCAGTGCAACATCAGCGCGAGATCTTCTTCCACACCCCTGGCTTCAGAGCACAAAGCATCTGGAAAAACTGCTTGCAAATTGAATTTTTGTAAAATCACAGTATATGGTAAAAATCATTTTAAAAGTAAAAAGAAATGCAGTGCAAAAAAACCCATTTATTATAACACTTACAGTATTCCTGCTGCCCAAAACACTCACTTAATTTAGGTAACCAAATGCGGTATAAAAGAGGAAAAAACCTTTTACTTGGGTCAGGCTTGTGCATGGTCTCAAGGACCATAAGTTAAGACGAAGAGGCTCAGATGTGGCACGCATGCTGGCACTCCTGCATTGTCAGGACAATTTTTTTTATTCATCCATCCATTCAGCCATCCATCCATCCATCCATCCATCCATCATCATAAATCCTCAACAGAGTTCTGGGGGTCCAGAGCCCATATCCATCAAATATGGCAAACATTTATGTATAAATTAGCTGTCTAGCTATAGCCGTCTGTTGTAAATTAGCAGCGTGCGGGAAAAATGTTCCGACTTTCTAAGCATTTTCTTTCGCGTTAGTAGAAGACGCGCTGCCTTTGCTGACGGGGACTGCTTGTTTCTTCAACCCACAATGCGGACGGACCGGAGCGGGAGAGTGAACGGAGGGCCGACGGAGCGGCCGAACACGCGTGAGCTGCAGGCCTGACGGACTGGTTAAAGCAGAACCTGTGGATTTTGCGGGGAAGGGGTTTGGCTGAGATGAAGCAACGCACGGGGCTAATTAGGCGGAGAAGTGGAGGCATCCTGCCATATCTCAGGCCCGCTTTGTTATTCCTCCCCTTAATACAGCTCTGACACGATTATTATTCCCGAGTCCTCAGAATCTCACAAGAATGAGCTTATTTTTATTTACGCATGATTTATTTATTTTACATATTATTTTCCCCTTTAACTTTTTGCAAACGGTAAATATTAATCCCCAGTCACGATCACATTCCGCTTCGTTTTTTTTCCCGTCCGTTTTCCCTCTACACGCTTAAATCTCCACATACGCGAGTTCTTTATTTTCAAAGAAATTAATTATTTCAAAAATCGATAACAGCAGCGAGAACATTCGACATATATCTGGGCCATAGTTGTGACCTGTGTGGAAGATCATGGAGGAAACATCTCCTCATGAATCTTAATCCTATTTTTGTTAAACCCTAAGGGTGGGTCTCACAACGTGAGTGCGAAAGGTGAAGAGCTTTGTTTTTTCCCACTGAGTAGATGTTTTTTGCAGATGTGCATTAAGCCTGGATAAAGCTGAGGTGTGCGTGGGGAGGTGGTGAAGAGATGGATTTTCAGTTGCCCTCTAGACTAAGGCAGACGGAGCAGAGAAGGCGATGTTAATAGTCAGACACATTCGCTAAATTGTCAGCTCTTGTTACATCTCCAAGCAGCGATGCTGACAATCTGGATATTTCTGTCACTGAGTTTGAGATAAAAAAGTGCACTTTCTCTCTGAACCCATTTCTACTGACAAGAGACAGTGAATTTTATCCAAGAAGAATTCCATCACCTGCTCTGGAATTAACTGCGGTTGTCAGTTGAGACACCCGAAGGCCAAGCAGACTGTGTGACACCGGAGATCCTCAGTAGGAACCGGGGACCACAAATCAGTATTAAAACAGTGGTTTTTAATGTAAGAAAGCTGGGGAGCAAGAAAATTTTCCTGCAACATGATTTTATTATTTTCTTAATGTCAAACCGTGAACTTGTGGTGACTTTCGACCCTTTTGCAAGCACAGTAAAAAGGCGACATCCGGAATTTTAAAATCAAACTGTACCCTCTCTGGTGAAGACCGAATTGTGAATGTCCATAGAGAGCAAAACTGTAGACTCCCTGTTTAATGGATATCATTCGGTCCAGGAGGCCATATTTTCTAGTGGAATAAACCAACGGAGGGACACAGCCTACTAAATAAATTATACCTCCTTCTATTAAATTTAATGAACCAGGCACGGTATCTGAATCACAAATTCCAGCATTTTTCTCGTGTTATTTTCCACGCTCACTCCTAAGATAAAGTGAAAAGCGAGGGACAAACATAGACTAAGATGAGTAGCGCTTCAGACGTCCCAATCTCTGAAATACGCTGCTTATTCTCACAGATGCAGTTAATATCTGTGTCCCAATCCAAGCAGGCACTGCCGTGTTTGTCTCTGTAACAAGAAGAGGTCCGGTGACGCAGTGACGTAGGTGTTTGGGCCTCTCAGCGGAAGGACTCTTGCGATTATTAGCATTCAAACTGTAGACCGCAGGAAAAAATGAGTGAGAGAGAGAGCATCAATTAGCTAATGATGTGAGATGACAAAGATTCAGCACGATCCTCATTTCAGACGCAAGCGGAACCAAACCAACATTCTTTCCAAATAGCATCACTAAATTAAGATGTAGCAGCAAAACTTCTGCCTTAAGGTGGTGAAACCAAAGTAAATAACTGCAGTGAACTGCGGGATCGGCACGGAAATCCTGTGTTGCGTTTTTTGCAGTTTCATGTATGTCCAGCCAGTTTTGTTCAAAATTCATTAATTTAATTTAATTTAATTTAACCTCTTCCAACTCAAAACTCTCTCATTTTTATGCGTGATAAAAATGTAAAGTCCGCTATTATTAAAGGCAAAAATTTACTAGCTGACAAAATAAGGAACGTCACATTATTTTTTTTCCCATTTTTTTATGATCCACAATTCATACAGACTACCCATAAGGATATCAGAAGACAACCACTGTGTAGCTGTTTTTTAAAATTATTTATTTATTTTTTTTTTTTGTGCAAATTAGTTCTTAATTTTATTGCCTTGGTGTAACATACATGGCACACAGGCCAAAGCGAAATGTCAGATATTTACAGCCACCGGCAATAACGGCACCTAATGAAGCAGGAAGGGATTCCATTATCTTTCGGAGCAGATTGAGATGGAGTGGCAGGGAGTGCAAAACAAGATTGGCAAGCCAGTGTTTTGGTTGTGTGTAAAGAATATAAAAGCGTGCACTGTACGGTCTGCTGTAATGGCTGGACTTCCCGCTGTTGCAGTGATTTATTTTCTATTCAACTGGTTTCCTTTTTTTTTTTTTTTTTTTTTTTACCCAGTTTTCCTCAGCTCTTCTGATGTTGAGTCGGATGTTTTTTAATTTTTTTTCCGAAGCTGCTTTTACGCAGATTAGCATTCTGAATATTTTTTGCTGTGATACAACATTTTGTGTCATCATCATCATCATCATCATCATCACTCACTCTCTCCCTTTTGTTTACCACATGTCCTATTCAGGGCCACAAAATCACTGTGCTCTAGGCTAGGAGGACACACCTTGGACAGGATGCTAGGCCCTGTCTCTCTCTCTCTCTCTCTCTCTCTCTCTCTCTCTCTCTCTCTCACACACACACACACACACACACACACACACACACACAATCGCACACTACAAGCACTGTAAGCCAAGTAAGTCGGCCAAGTGTACATCAGCGAGGTCTCTCATTCGCTTTCAGCTGAGATATCACTCGATCTCCAAATCCTCAGACACCGCCTTACTGTTTTGTCATCATTTTTGCACAGAAGATTCATATATACGGTGAATACAGTCTCCCGTGGCCCAGGCTTGTGAAACAGTGTCAGTAGGCCCAAAATGCAGTGCTAGTCAATAAGTTTTTCATGTTTTATGTGCTGCGGAATGTCATGAGAAGTCATACTTTTTTCCCTGAATTTAAAATAAATGAACGGACAGAGGCTGCAAGGTTGCATGAATGTTTCACTCGTCCAGCACAAAGACAAATTCTGTTGTACATCCTGCAGCGGGGATGTAACATTAGTCGGCCGGTGCCGTACATTAGTTGTATTTTTGAAATCCTTGTATGATAAAATGTCACAGAATCCTATTAAAATGGAGATGGTTTCTTCAAAAGTCAATATTATTTGTCATAAGACAACATAAGACAGTTTTTCTTCATCAATTGCATTGATTATAGTACTGTATACTTGCCTACTCATAGCTATTATGTGCCACATACTTAACCAATGCTTACGAACAAAACATACACAA
Source organism: Heterotis niloticus (assembly GCA_018136845.1). NCBI lineage: Eukaryota > Metazoa > Chordata > Actinopteri > Osteoglossiformes > Osteoglossidae > Heterotis > Heterotis niloticus. Next base: position 29,697,562 of record CM030894.1, on the reverse strand, counting down.
AGATAATGTTTATGTATGAATTCGATCTTTACTGCAGAAAACAAAACTGTGAAGACAAAGGAAATCAATGAAGACTTCAATGAATTCACAGTCACACAACAAACTAAGACTGTTTGGGCATCTCAAACGGAGGCCATGCTTATTTAGGTTATAACAAATAAAATTAACAGACATGCAGTAATGGAGGTGGAGAACTTAATGCAGTTTTGGCCAAACTATAAGAGCAAAGAAGACCGCATGGTGACTCTGGCTGGAAATCCAAACTGTGCTCATGTAAATTCAGACCACTGCCCGCAGCCGTAAGCGTGGGTATTAAATGAACCGCCTCAAGATGTTGAATTCTTGTAACCTGAATGTGCGGGTGTCAAGGTTTGACTGCATTTATTTAATTGCCGACTTAGCCCCCTGGACTTGCGGTAACAGATTTTTTTGTTTGCTTAAGAAATAATTCGGCATGACTGCTGTACAGATTAAATTTTGCCCATGATTTGATTTTCAAACTTCATTTTTTTTTAGCTCTTCCTTTAAGAGCTGTTTATATTCTGATAAGGAGGCTGAAAGTTTTCGTTTTCAAAGGCATACGGATCCTTATGAAATCGTGAAAAATTTAAATCTAATTGCTTTTCTGTACCTGAAAGATTAATCCTAGTTAAGCTTAACGTCAAACTGTCGTGGTTTGAGGTGCACTAAAAATGCAACATTATTCCACGACAGCTCTGGGCGTATAGAAAAGCACAGCACATATGACGGTTCCCCACAGGAACGAGGCTAGATGCCCTGTCCTGTAAAGTGTCTTCCGCAGTAGCTTGCAAATGGAAGGATGAGAAGGAGTGCAGCGAACACGACACTTAAGGTGAGCAGACCTGTCCGTGTTTTGTTCCACTGAGAACTTGGACACCAGTCTGCTACCGTTAGACACAGTTGGTTAAAAGTCACGTCTGTGTGAGGACACTGGAGAAACTTTGGTGCACTTCCCAGAATCTGAGGCCTCTCCGGCAGCCACCGTTCCTGTGGAAAACAGAGGACACCCCCCCGCCTGACCCCATTCAGCAACTCTGGGCAATCTTTGGATTACAGAGGCACTCACTGTCCATTTCTGCCCCACTACCGTCAGCCCCATCATCATCACTCTGAAATTTCAGCACAGTTGGGAAGTTCCTGCACTCCCCATCCAGGGGGCCCTCATACTCTGAGACCCCTGGACCAAATCAGCCTCCTGCCAACCTCCATGTTGGTGGGTTCACCATGGGCAATCAAGCCAGGTCTGGTAACTCAAAGGACCTCTCATGGCTGCTTGTGTCTCTCGGTCCTGTGTCCCTCTTGTGTACTTCCTCCCCCACCACCTCTGTGACGAAAGTTGTTTTGATGCTCCCTTGTATGTGCATAATCTTCAGTCGTGTGTGTGCGTATTTAAAAAAAAAATCCCATTTGTAAAACATGTGATCAAGCGTTCATGATCATGTGACCAAAAGCTGGTGCGTTTAAAGGGTCGTGTGTGGGGGGATGGTGGTAATCTCTAGAAACATTCAGAGCACTAAATGTTGCACGCATTTGTACTTTAACCGCGCACAGAGCGCCTGCTTCATCCCCATCGCTCCCATTCTCTCTCCTGCAGCTGGTTTGCAGCCAGCCTGCTGATCGAATCAGCAGCAGGAAGGTAAACAGCAATAAACAGATTACCCACACTTTTGTTTCTCGACGCTTGTCCAACAACTTTGCGGCCCTCCTGCGGCTCGATGCAACTCGGGAGCCACGCCCTCCCGTGCTGCATTAACCTGCGTCGAAATCGCAGGTAACCCTAATTCAGCAGGTACCTGCCACAGCCTACTTGCAGGCTCGTGATAGAATATGTTGTAGTCGGCACCCGGTGCGATGATTGATCACTGGTGTCCAGCTGTTTTGTAGGCCTGTCTGAACATCTGTATTTTGTTGTCAGAATCTCCTGGCTGTGTAGGAAACCCCAAATCCACTATTAGGGGCCTTGCATGCAAGATGCCTACCTGCACCCCTGGAGAAGGTCTGACCACAGCGGGTCGGTTGTATGAAATGGTGTACAGGCAGGGGGGAAAAAGAGGCTCAGTTGAGACGGAACGGCTGGCGTGCACATTTTTAACCAAATAGATACTAAGTGAAATGCTTACAGACTTCCGGAACTGTTCTATTCAGAGGTGTGTGCAAATCGTGTGACCGTACAGATGACTCCCTCTGTGGGTTCCACCAACTCCCTGGGGGGGCTCTGTGGGAGGCTGGGGAAGGTGTGCTGAAGGAGATGAGAGCATTTGCACAAGCAGCTTGAGTGCAAACCTCGCAGTTTTGCATTTGTTAGCACCATTGTCTCGAACACTCGCTGGGGGTTCACTGTATTGCTTTGTACTCAAACAAACCCCTGTGTGATTGTTCAGAAATGTGTTTGTGGCTCAGTCTCAGGTTGGAACTTAATGCAGAGGTTGAGGAAAGAATTTACCCAGCCGGAAAGGAACCAAAACTCCCTTTTTTTGTGTTTATTTATTGATATCAGAGCAACCCAATTCCCAAGCTTTTTCTCCGGGGTTGAGCAAAGCCAACAAAACAAACAAAAATCCTTCCTTTTGGTGATAACTAACTTCCAAAGTACACCGTTTCAGCCTGGCTCCCTACCTGCAGTGAAAAACTAATCAAAATAAACAGCCTCAGCCCCTTCTGGCAGCCACTTCGCAAGCACAACCATTCACAAAAATTCAACACCAAACACAGACAGTTCACCAACACTGAAAATTTAACCACAGACCTGTTTCTGGCACAGGCCTCCCCCTCTCTCTCTCTCTCTCTCTCTCTCTCTCTCTCTATCTATCTATCTATCTTTTCATTCCTCAGATTCCTTATTAATTGGCTTGGTTCTTCCAATTAGCTAACAGGAAAGACAGAACAAAGACACAGAAATATTAAAGGGGTTACGACCGAGACCGTAACAAATGTACTCAAATGATGTTGATTATTTCTGAAGACTACAGACCTTTTGCTCTTCTTCACAGAAGTCAGAAGGTGTGCAACCAGGTGTCCCAAACCACACATTGTGGGCTGTCAGTGAGACGCACAGAATCTCTTCTCATCGGATTAGAGTGGCACACACACACACACACACACACACACACACACACACACACACACACCTCATTCTCCACTCCTGCAATAATGGTCTCTTTAAGCAACATTAATTCAGGTGCCAAGAGATTGCAAAGGAGAAGCAAATAAGCACAAATGAATGCAATGATCATAGGCTACATTTTTGTTCATTTCTGCAAGTGTAAAATGAAGTGAATCTTTGAAATAACCAATCAGTTTTGGATAATGCAATGTCGGACCCATATGGATATTAATATTTATTATGATATCATTTAGGAAAATATGGTAAAACTTGGTTAGTGTTGCAGATACCTTGCTGAGAAATAAGCTAAGAGAGGTCATAGTACAGTAAAGAATATCACACAGAGGAAGCAGGTGCGTAGTGTAACAAACATATCAATTGTACATTTAACAATAGCAAATAAACAGGAAACAGTGTGTTTTACAGGTAATAAATATCAAATTTCAAGAAAAGTTTACAAATTTTTGTGCAATTTTGAAAAATATGATAAAATATATTGATAAATAAGGGTGGAATGCTGGGGTTTTCAGATGTGGGCTCGAATCCAGCTTAGTCTGTGTAGGTTTTCTCCAGGAGATCTAGTTTCCTCCCACAGTCCAACTGCTTGCTATAAACTGTCCATAGTTGTGTGTGTGTGTGTGTGTGTGTGTGTGTGTGTGTGTGTGTGTGTGCGCGTGTGTATGTGTGTGTGTGTGCGTGTGTGTGTGTGTATTTGTGTGTGCGTGCGTGTGTACATGGGTGCGTGTGTGGCCAATTGCTAGCCTAGTGTCCTTTGACACTGGTTTGCCACCACGACTCTGACTAGGATGAAGAGTGGATGGACCCCGATACTCAATAGGCATAGTAAAACCGCACTACAGGGGGGCACTGGCTGAGATGTGACTGTATTCTGAATTCTTAGTGCTTTAATAACCTCTATAAAGAACATTAGTTATTAGATATATATGAAGAGATTGCAGTGCAAGACTTTTGCCCAAAGTGATCAACGTTCAAACTCCTCAAGTGTCAGGTCTTGTTGTACCTTGGCTGTGATACTTAATTTTAATGGCTTTAGTTCATGCTGAGTTAAGTAAATGGGTTTTAATGGAATTTGTAGTTAATTAAGCTATTAATTCAGGAAAACAGTGTTGCTCTACATGGGAATTGGTAAGTTTTATATATAAATATACAGTATATTATATACTGTATATACACACTCATACACACGGACAAATCTAAAAATATTAAAAAAAATTTTTTTTATCTATCACATAATGGCAGAACCTTTAATGAAATTAGTAGGGAGGTCTGTTTATAATGGAGCTTTGTTGTTGTTTGACTAAATCGTGAAGTGCGACATCCATTTTAGAGGAGAACTCTCATCTTGGCAAAGCTGCCAGCCTTAGACAGCATTTGAAAGGGGTGGTAAGCAGGTTCAAATGTGGCGTAAACATTGTTCATTGGAGGGAAGGGAGGAATCACCCCAGGGCCCAACTGCATAGGCTGTGGCCCAGCCCACTTCCCGCTGGGCAAGGCCCGACCAGCCCAGCATCTCTAGCTGCTCCCTTGTCCCCAGCCCCCAAAATTGAACCAGCAGTTGTCCTCAGTCCTGCCCTCAGCTTCCTGCACCAAGGTGCGATGATCTCTGCTGTCAAGGGTGCTTAGTGAAAAAACAGGAACATCTGGCTGTACAAACCCCGGCAAGCAATGTGCTTCATGATTTGTCAAACCCTGAATTGCAGCCATTACTGGGTCTCTACTTTTTGCATATAGGAGCCATACAGGTATGAATTTCTGTCACTTAAGTTGTCACCATCCTCCAAAATCTTAACAGCAGCAGATCACTGGGCCAAGCTGTCGCACAAACGGACATGTTGGCAGTGTAATAAACATCTAAAAGCACATAGAGCGAACACTGCAAAGGGGATGAGACGGTTATGCGGCTGCTCAGCTCCGGCTCTGTGCAAAGCTATTGATTTTCTGCATGCCGGTACATAGGCGCACACTGGCTCGCAGATGAAATTAGATTAAGCAAGAAAGTAAATGCGGCCAGCTGAGCTGTACACAGTTGCTGGTAAGTACACAGCCATTTACAAACAGAGGCGCTTCAGACAGGCGGCTGGGTCTCCCCTTTTCCTTAGGGACCACTGGGGTGCATCTGGACTGATTACGATAAAACTTCGACTGACCCTATTTAAAAAGACAAAACTGTGTTTTGGGATCAGCAGAAAACCACAGTCTGGTTTGACTGGGAAGGATCTACAGTCAGGCTCTCCCTTTGCTGCACAGTTCATTTAGGAGGAGGTCAGGTTGGCTATACTGAGCTTCGCTGGACTATCAGCCAGGAGAAGGCAAAGGGGCGCGCCTTCGCGGGTCTTCTGCGCGGTTTGTTTCCCATGGAAAAGGGAAGAAAGCCGAGGTTGTCGGCCGTTATTTATCAGGCATCTTTGCTGAATTCTGCATGCTTAGGTTTGTAAGTACGTCTACTGGAGGAAAGATCCAAACTCAGGCCCTTTTGTTTGGAAAGTGACATCTCAGTGCTCTACACCACCTGCCATGCGTAGGCCTGGCTGTCACAATTGAGCGGAAGCTACAGCAAAGACAGCGGTACACATCTCTTAACAAATGGTGGCAACTGCAATCGCTCACCTGTATTAATAGCGTAACAGTGTGTTGTTTTGCATACCGCGTTCAGCGTGAGTTACTCTTGCTGGACTTTGGCAGGCAGAAAGGGGGACGTGTGCTGACAGTCTGGGTGGCAGAGAGACAGCTTGCAAAAAACAAAGTAATGCAGTGTGGCAGAGTGCAGAGCAAGAGTCCTCCTGGGTTGTTGGTTGTGGGACAGGTGACAGGGATGAGGGCACCACCATCTTGGTGCAACTGTGTTTCCTTTAGCTCCTCTCCGCAACCTCTGTTCAAGGAAACGTGCAATATTGGGTTATTAACTATATAAATGTATGTGCATACCTGGTATTATGTTACAATACTGCGCACCTGGGTTGTTTATACTATAGAATTTTAGGGTAATTTACTTAAACAAGGCCACTACAGCACTTTCACCTGACTTTCAATTTAGCTGGGATGTTATAGATTGATTAATACACTTTTTTGTAACAGCATTTAATTTCAGAAATATTTATTTATATTAGAGACAATGCAGTGTATTTTTACTGCGCTCCGAAAACATTTTCTCTTATTATCTTGTCCTCCATGCTGAACCGTGTTTTTGTCCATCATGCGTTTTTGTCAACCTTTGAGCTAGCTTGTATTGTACGAGAGACAATTAATGTTGTTTCGCAAACTTTTTTCAATTGACAGATGCAATTTTGATGTCCAAAAATGTTCTCTAAATAGAGACACCTCAATTTCTAGATCAATTCCCATCACAAAGGGCACATTGATTTTATGTTTAGCTGTCAGTAATGGTGAACTGAGTACTAAATAAGAATCTTGTGCTTTTTTCTGAATGGACTAACTCAGGCTGAAACAAACAATATCAGTGCAACCACCTGAGGTTTTTATTCTTTTCTCTAAATTACCTGTGCAACTTGACTTTTTTGAATTACAAAATGTTCAGAAAGATGGTGGACGACAGGTAGCGAAATTGTGCATGTTAGTGGGTGTCGATTGGTTAAAAAGTCTCGTATTTGAGTGGCGTTTTAAAATGGATCTTTTTTACATTTCTTATTTAAGAAAGCACATATAAATTTAGATTTCACAAATGATGTTGATGGCGCTGAAAATGGCTGCTCTTGCCTGTATTGGTTTCCATAGCAGCATCTTTTCGGTGAGACATGTACACAAAACACTGGATTTGCTGTGTATTGTTCATGTGCCCTCATAATGATTAATAAACTAATGGAATTCATTTACATGAATTACTGCTTTATGGCTTCACTCCCCATTTAATTGACTTTTTCTCTAAATAAATTGAAATGTAGCCTGACTGTAATATCTTTTTTTTTTTTTTTTTTTTTGGCAAATGGAAACGATACAATTCAGCATTTTAAATATTTGTCGTAAATGGGCAGTTATGACGCACAGGCATTTGCTTGGATTTGTATGAATTATGCAGCATTTGGAATATATAAACCTCTGAAAGAACTGTTAATTAGACGCGTTCCTTAATTCCAGAGTGAATGAATGAAACGTTGACAGAAATGTGCTGGTGTACTAAGGCAAAGTTTTGCTCCTTTGGAACTATAACAGCCCTATTAATTTTTATGTATTTCCAGCATCAGGGGCATTTGGTTGGCATCAAATGTTTGTAAGAACTTCAAGGCTTAGCAATAAGATGTCATCCACAAAGCTGGAAAAAATAAGTTAGTCCATTTTTTCGTATGGCTAAACAATCTGATGCATTGTTTCTCAAATTAATGATTTTGTTTACTGACTTTGGATGGCATTGCTTTCTGAGCCTAGTGTTGCCGATGCCAACTCATTGTTGCTGTTTTTGTGTTCATGGCTGCCCAGCTTGTAAACTCTGTACTTTGTGATTGAATGAAAAGATGTCCACTGTCGGTTGAACGTCACTGCTGATTATTGGTCATAAAAAAATTTGTTCAATGCCATACAAGTACATTAAGTTCATTTTATTTGGCAGTGACAGCAGGGGTTTTGTTCTGTGCACAGGTCACCCAGATATTAAACATTGAAATTTCTTGCAAACATAAAGGTTAAAACCCACCTGCTTCGTGGTGCAACCTGGTGTCTTTTGTACTGCATCCAAATTGCTTACTGTAAGCATGTACAAAAATAATTCCTTTTTCTGGCAGCCCGAGTGAAAACGCAGGTGATGGAGCTGCTAAGTGACTCAGCCAGTAGAGGTGCTCTGCCAGGGTGCATGCTGGGATTCTAAGCCCAAAGGGCCGAGTGATTCTGCTCCTACGTCATTTGTTGTTTTGAAACTGGGAGATCCACACTGACTTGAGTACAGCTTCACCGCCTTCCCACTGTGAGAAGGATCAAGTCAGGACGCCTCTGTTGGACGGCACATAAGTACCTCTCTGAGGACTTTTATAGTGCAGGAAGGGTTGTGGTGGGTGACGGTGACACGTTTGAGGGCCCTCCACTCAACACCAGTGCAATACCATTATGTGGGGGTGTAAGGAAACCAGGGAGCTTGGGAGGTGGCACGTTGGAAAGCCACACACCCTGCCTTCCATACATATGGCCTGTCATGGGGGACCCTGCAGGCGGCCAAGTCTGGCGCGGAATTGGACTTCTCAAAATGGACAGAAATAACTTTTGCAGAAATGCGAACATCTCAGTGCTTTAGCTGCATAGCCGATTCTTGTATCTAAATCAGGTTAACAATTTTGCACATTTATTCAGCTGTCTGTTTTCATATACAGTAAATATCCAGTTTAAAAGTACTGCTACAGGGCTGCAGTACAGGGCATGAGCCGGCAACCTTAAGGCTGCAGAAGCATTCTTAAGTCTAAAGTTAGGCAACATATTCAAATGCCCTAATTTCATTCGTTTTTCAGGCAGAGGAATATCTTAAAACCATTTTACAGTGCACAGCTTTAGCTATAAATACAGTAATACCCCGGTAAGGGCTGCACATGCGTTCTTAACAAAACAGCAGTGTAAGAGGTCATGAATACAGTTTATTGCATAAATGGAGCTTGAACGCTGCACATCCACAACATAGTGCAAAATAGATTGGCCACGCCTACAATGAACATGGCAAATAAACATGGAAAATAGCGTATTTGTTTCGAGAGCCATATATCTCTTATCAGTAACTGCATCATCCTGGTCAAAGAGAACATACAGTGGTCCAGGATTTCCACCAGGTCGCGACTATTTTAAGGCATTTTACTTCACTGTTGCGGTGCATAATATTACAGTGGATCCATAAATTTGTTTAAAAAAAAATCTGAGATGTTTCAAAAATTGCAGTCTGAAACTTGAAAATTTTAGAAGAGCACTTGAGGAGGCAGGTTGTGGACTTGTGGACAATGATGCTGCCTTTACAGGTTGAGGTAAATATGTTTTAATGACCCTCAGGTATATACTGTAAAGAGTTTAAACTATCCAAGTTTGTGAAGATAGGTGCCATCCAGGTTGCAAAGTATAAATAAAAAGAGGTGTTAGGGTTGGACAAGTTAATTATCATCAATTATCAAATTATTATTTTGCTTTTGTAGCATTTGCTAGAACGTTCTCCGCTCAAACCGTGCAAACTTGCATGAAAATGAGGCACAAAGAATTCAGTTTTCTCTTTTACTCTCTGACAATCCTACATTTCATCATGGATCTGAGAAATGTATTATTTCTTTGAAGTCACACAGTGCAAAAAGTACTTAAAGGAAGCAAACATGAGATTATGACAAATGCGTAAATGTGATATTAAAGGGCATAATGCATTTTTCTTACTGTTCTGGTATCTATGAAAATTACACCTTACAGCAGGTAGTATTTTCAATTTTGAACATGTATTTCTTTATCATTGTGCCTATAAAGCTTGATATTTGTTTGTCCGTCCTTCTGTTTGTTCTTTATGTGCAGCTTTGATCTGTAAGCCACAAACTTGAAATTTAGCACACAAGTACTTCTCACCCTGAGCAAGGTTTTTACCCAGTCAAGTTCATTAAATGCCAAAAAGGCCACTAAGTTTATTGAAACTGTTTTCTACATTGAAACAGAATCAGCAATAGGGAGACAGACTGCCCTAAAGTTTGTTGATATACAGTATGTGACCAAAAGTATGTGGATACTTGAGCATGATCCCTATATGTGCTTGTTCAACCTCCCATTCCAAACCCATGGGCATTAATATACGTACTAAATGTAGCCACTTAAGGATAATACCCTTGGCCACACATAACATGTTACTCTTTTTCATACTCCCAACTATAAACTTTTTCACTCAGCTACTAGTAAATAAAAGGAACTTTTAAGCAAGGTGAAGACCATTTTTAAGGTGCGGTGGCTTTATTAAAGAATATAACATCTTCAGTAAACCCACTTATTATAATCCCACAAACAGAAAGCTGGCAGCCGTTTGCTTAAATTTGGCAGATTTTGTCTCTGGAAGGTTGGACCAACATGGACGGTGCCAAAAAGTCCTATTAACTTGATGGTAATTTATTGCTGAAAAAACCATGGGTTCTGACCCATTTTTGTAGTCTGCAATTGACATTTTATCCTGATTAACACCACTAATGTGTTTGTCTATAGACCGCACTCAGTGCCCCCCCATCCTTTTCCCTGTGTGCCAGGGTGCAGCGGTTTCCACCATGTCGGGTCGATACTGTGCACCATGATCCTAATAAATTGATGGAGATTGTCAGACCAAGCGAGGTCAATCTGTGACTGTTGGCCAAGCTTCCGATGGCAACCTTTGCTTGTTGAAGTTGTCTAAGGGAAGCGAACACTAGACTGACAGCAACGGACGCTTTGAATGCAACGAGTTGTGTTGAAGAGCTGCCATTTTCCAGAATTAAAGATTATTTCAAATGCATTTCAGATGTCCTCTTGACAGATTGTAGCACGTTTCTATGGCATTAGCAGCTGCCGGCAAAACAATGCGAGCCTGAAGCTTTGTTCAGCTGTTCATTGTTCCGCATGTATTTTCTAACTATTCAGCACCTCATACAGTGGCATGACGTGACTTCCAAGTGGACTTCAGCAGCACAATTGCTTGGGAACTTGAGTTGCTTTATGGAAAGTGCAGCAGTCGCTTAATGCCTCTGACTGCTGCGAGAGCAAACAAAAGTGCTCAGAGTCACTTTGGCTGCTCCTTTTTCAGCGCCATAACTGCCACCTGCGTCCCCTGGCCTGAAAGGGGTTTGATTTTGGGTCTCCTTTTTGTTTTTAGAGGTTTTCATTTTCATCTCCATGTCGCGCTTGTGCGCTTTTGGGTTCAAAATGTCACAGCCTTTCCGTTCCACTTGCAGCAGCAGACATCCTTGTTCTCAGTGTTATGAGAAAGACAAGTTTTATGCCTTTTTTTAACTGTCACATAGTTTTCGTGGATCGTCTTACACGCTGCGATCTCGGTATAGCGTGCTTTCAACACGTCTTCAGAATTCATGAAATAAATTAACTGTAATAAATATCATAACTGAGGTACGGGAAGAATGTTTTGCATACGGGCGATGCAGGCATCAAGTTTACGTAAATACGGGTATTTGAGTGTGGCAATTTATGAGAGAGGGAAAGTGATACACAGGTGTATTAGTGCTACGCTGTGGGTTTTGAAATGTTTTTCTCAGTTGTTTACCCTTCTCCAACTTGCTGAGTGATGCCAGGCGTTGACACACTGACAAACATGCGTCCCTTAAAGGGGCTGCGTTTTCCACCGCCGCATTTTAGTTGTACTATCACCGAGATGGAGGCACGATCTGCCGAGCGTTAGATGACATGCATAGCGACAGCCCCGGCATCCTGAGTTTGCCTTTGTTGCTCAGTAGGCCAGCGGTGCAGGTGCTTTTTTCTCTGAACGTAGCTGCGCATTTAAATGTTACCGTCCATTACCTTGCCTTTCCCTGACTGCCGGGGTGTTTGTCACTTTTAACTAAGCGTGAATTGCGCACGGCCCGATTTGGATGCTAAGCAGCTGAAGAACGGAGAAGATGTGTTTATGCTGCTTTGGTGGGGTCCAGCAGATGGGTTAGTGGTGACGACTGGATGTTCGGCACTGCACGAAAGCCAAGACGTAAATTAATACCTTACACTTGTACAACCTCAGCGTTGTTGTCTGAATACAACGCAGTCCTTTGCAATAAAAAATAAAATAAAATATATATACTGTATATATTTTTATACTGTATATATATAAAAATGATATTTTTTATTTCGATGGCACTCGGTGAAAAATGAAAATATTTCTTTGCAATGCCTCAGTTATTTTTTCCCCCGACCTTTAATGAACACGAGCTGCTCATCAGTTGTTTGCTGAGATAACTGTAGGGTAAAATGCTAAACACTTCACTGTGAAAAATAAGTAATAAATAGAACATCTTAGCAAGGTATGATCGGATTTTCATTTAAGTTGCAATTAAGTGTTTTTTCCATTTCTGCAATCGGCAAGATCCGCCACGCGTCACTGTGGCAGCCTTCAAGATTAATAGGACCTTAATAGAACACGCGTTGCTCGAACATAAATGCGATTGTGGTAAATCAAGGGATCGATTTGGTTGCATTTGGTGAACTCGAGCCAACATGTTGTCGTTGCTGCGGGCCGGTGGGTTTGAATCCTCACTCCTACTGTTTGAAATGCCTAAGTAAAAATTACCTACCTGTGTAAAAGGGTAAATAGTTGTATGTATCTCGGTATACCTACCTAACGTTGTAAGCTGCTTTGGGACAAATGTGTCAGCTGAATGATGCCCACGTCTTCATTTAGGGGCATACAGGTATGTATCTCCTAGTGCATTGAAAGGACCTCCATCATGGTGCTTGGGCAGGTGAGATCAATCACGAAATAACCTGCTGCCCGAAGTTAAGTGTCACACGGTTTACATGGAAACAATTCACATGCAGAAGAAACGGATAAGCGATAAACAATAAGTTCCTCCTAAATGGAGCACATATTGTGAACGAATGACCTCCAGTTGACTGACTAAGACCCATTTGTCACTGCATAGGTCCACTGTCATGCGAATTCTTGTGTTTATTCCCACTTGTGGAAGTGATAGCGAGAGCACAGCTATCTTCACGATCCAGATCTCTCTCTCCGCCTCTCCCCGCTCATTGCCTTTCACTTGTAGGGTGTCGTTTGAGGCGGGAAAGGCATGAATGCTCCGACTGTTTGAGCAGGCAGCAAAGCCCAGTTACAGCCTGAAAGGACTCGTTGTTCAAACATAGCTCTTGAGCCCAATCCAAAATGCAAACATTTCGTTGTTGGAAAGACTTTAATTTGATCTGCAAGGTCCCCGTTTTAACGGCTAAAAATAAAAACTTTCGACACATCTTCCAAAATGCGGATTTTTGTACGTTGCCGTTAAGAGGCCGACCGCTATTTTCAGGACTCCTCGAAACTGCAGGTCCCGCTAAATAAAATTGATTTTCTCCGATCGTGAGCAAAGTTATTTTGTACGATTAATCGTGGACACGGTACGTTGTGAATAGGTGTGCTGGAAAATGTGTACAGTTTTGTCTATCATTGTTGATAGAAATATGAAAATAAACCTATTAGCGCTAGTAAGCCTTTGATCGGTAATTGGTAAGCTTTTGACTAATACGTCACGGTGCAACTTAACACTCATTAAATCCAGGGTTCTTAGTCATACCAAATTGATGGTGGGTAATTGTCAGGAAATCAAAACCAATTTGTGACAGCTGTTAGCTGGAATGAGCAGAAAGTGTTGGCTGGATTAGCAAGGGGGCCGACGTATCGGTGTAGGCCTCTGATCCGAATATAGATTTCTGTGTTATTTTGTTTAATTTGCTTAGCGCCTCTGTTTGGGCACCCCGTCGAGAAACTCGCCCTCCAGGAAGCCGTACCCCGGTGCGACCTAAACCTAAAGCGCGGGCGCAGGCCGACGGGTGTCCTCCGTGGCCTTCGCCGGCTCGCTGTCGCAGTCGCCGGGTTCTTTGAGTTATCGCCATAATTCATTTCTTTAAAGACAGAAAACACGGTACGCTCGCCGTGTCCTTGCCAGATACATTTGCTCCAGCAGCTACAGTCTTATCTCTAGGCAATAACATTGTCTGTGTGGGGAAATAAAGCTGCGGCCTACAAAAAAATCGCTCAAACGCCTCTGCACAGCGTGGCTGTGATTCGCGAAAGATGTGATCGGGTGGCTCAGCCGGCACAAGCAAGCTGTCTTAAGTCTGAGCTGGTCATAAACGGCCAATCATACCGTATTTTAAAGTTTAACTTCTGAGCAAAATGTAATGTTTCTTTTGTCCCTCCGTCAAGCGCCATGGAAATTGATTCTCCTTTAATTCAGTTCAGCACACAAAATTTGAGCGTTTTCAAATATTCTGCGTGCATGAGCCGAATTTCCTTCCAAAGTGTAACCGATCAATAAATTTCACACACTGTCAAGTGCACCTGGGATTGGAGGACAGGGACTGCTGTGCCAAACACCCTTTGTTCCTCTTGTCAGGGAAATGGGATCGGGTTCAGTTGAAGACAGAGAGGCGCGAATAGGAGGCCTGGATGGCTCCGTTTGTCCTTGTACTTTCAGTTAACGCACCGGTTGGGTGACAACCCGCTCGAAGCTGCCTTTTCCGAAGCGTAGTCTTTTCGTTTCTTCTCTATTGTAATTATCCTTAGACGTCAATATGGGGTGGCTGTTAATGTAATGAAATAAAAACTATAGCTGAGTTTACAAGATATTATGGCTCCAGGGCTACCAATACTGATTTCTTTGTACCACAAGAATATTGCAATGTACAGATAATCCAGGATGCTGATTTCCCTCTAGCGGTAGCAAAATACTGCAGATGTCAGCTTAAAAACTCAGTGTACAATAGTTTAGCAATTTATAGAAAATATAAATGTGCCATCGCTGCCATAGTTCTCCTCTGTCACCTTGAGAGAAAGAGAAATCACAGCTTTCGTTGTGTTGGTTTATCAGGTCTGCATATGCGGACATCTCTGTTCGCTATGGACTTCCAGGCTTTCATGGCAATGGACTGGCAGATAGTGCATGTGAGCATGAGATCGATCAGGAGATGTTTATGTGCGGTCGCGCTCCGGTGGCTTCCTAACAATGTGAACCGAGCGGTGCGAGTCAGGTAAGATTTCCCTTGTGACTTTTATTTTTTATTTACTTATTCATCTTCATAACAAAGGGCTTTGCCAAGTGAGCATACAAATGAAATGACTCAATTAATGCATTCCAGTGCCAAACCGGAGGCATTTAAAAAGATGTTGTTCTCTCGTGGCTGTCCTGTTGAGCAACATTACATTTTATCTATCTATCTATGTTGTTGCTGTACCTTTTTTTCTGACGCTTCTTGAATTTCAGTATCTGGGAAACATTGTTTGCATTCGGTGCGCATCTAACTCAGGATTGGACATGCACATCAAAAAAGCCATAATACACTTTCCCAATGTATTACCTTGTAATCCAGAATAATTCTGATATTGCTCTGAACTACATATTTTCTTAAGATTCTAGTTTAATAACATGCCCGTTTCCTACTGGATACTTTAATGTATTATCCCTTTTGGACAAAGGATTTTTGTATGAAATCCGAATTGAGCGTTAATGCATTACCACAGTATTTCCGGCAGACTACTTAAATGGTTTTGCTTCAGTCTCTTCCTGCACTCCCCCCCCAACCCTCCGCCCCCTCAGGCAGGGTTTCAATGATCCATTAAGCCACCATTACGTTCATTTGTCCTTTTTAATGGTAAACGTTCCCCTCAGAATGCCTGGCCATGTAGCTGTGCAGAAAATAAGCCGAGGCCCCAGCTGATAAACAAAGACTGCAGTCGATGATCTCCTTTGTGTCCACCAAACCAGAGACAGAATGCATCTTGCAAAGGCCAGCAGATATATTTATATATTTATATACCTACGTCCACAATGAAACCTGCGCTTGAAGGATCTCTCCACTTGTAATCAGGCGGAGATGTTTAAGGAGAATGCCGGACCTGGTTGTTCAGTCCAAAGATGTTTTCTGGCATAGGAACTTGAACACTCAGTCATATGAAGTCAAACGGTCAGTTTGTACCTTCTAATGATCCTCATCCAGAGGAATCTGCTGCTGAAATCTTATGGTGTGTTAAGATGATGTGCCAGTGGCTGGTAAATCAGTTAGCTCAGATCTTCTGAAAATCAATTTCCACAGCAAATCACTCTCACTCAAAGCTTCTGCTAGAGCATAATGCTTTAAAGTTAAATTTCATATATAATTTAGATATATTTTCCTCCCTCTGCAATTTTCCTCTGTACCCCAAGAGGAACTGAATTACAGGCGCCTTGAACAGAACGCGTTCATTGTTTTTCCTAAAAATACATCAACTGCCGATGTCATCAAAAGGCGTTATCTCTTCCGGTCTGAGCTGGAAACGTTGCACGCAGTTTAAAAGCAGCAGATTTCTTCTTCTTTTTTAATTTGTGTCCACAACCTTCCCATAATGGTATTTACCTGGAAAAACCGGAGGCTCTGCTAATCCCTTTTCCCAATGCTAACAAATGGTTCTCCTGTGAATCCTTGGTTTTATTTTAAAAAAGTCAAGAAATAGTGAGAAGGAAAAATGCTTACTGAAAAATGCATGAAAGCTTCAGAAGGCCTCACTCGTTCATCCCTTTTTAGCAGCTTTGTAAGAAGTTTGTTAACAGACTCAGCACTAAGTGAGTTGGGTTAAGTTCTCATTTCAGTGTCCCAAATAAAATGAAGTTCACAAAGCTCCTTTGCGAATAAACTTCTGATTTGTTATTCTTGAGAACCTAACGGTGGATGGCATGGTGGTGGAATGGGTAGCGCTGCTTGGGTGTGCGTGAAACCACCTAAGCTTTGCATGTTCTCCCTGTGTCTGTGTGGGTTTCCTGTAGGTGCTCTGGTTTCCTCCCATAGTCCAAAGACATGCGTTTCATTTAATTTGTGACCTTATTTTGGAATGCTGTCCCATCCAGCGGTTATTTCATAGCCAAGGGTTCCCGAATCTGAGATGGGCTCTGCACTGCTGTAATAAAGCAGATTTCGAAACATCTAAGCATGTGAAACGTTTGAAAAGCATACAAATTAATAAAATGGTAGGAGGAGAAATTCTTGGAATTAAATGGAGTGGATCTTATTGTTTACATTTATGATGCAGTGAGTTTAACTGTATATCTTATGCAGCATTGTGAGCCACGCAGGTTTGGTCAAGGATACGCTTAACTATCATGCCCTTCTGGGTCAGGTTACTTTGGGCTTTCTTCCAGTTTTTACAAAATCCCAAGTTCATTTTCAGTTTGTTGACTCCTGTTTTACTTTGGTCCAAGCCCAATGCGTCACGTTTGAGCTGAACTGGCACCTGTCCTAGTGGTCCTCCCCCCGGTGGAGTTTCCTCCTTGCTTTTCAGTAAAACAACAACAAAAAAAGGGTTGAAATGTGACCTCTGGACAAAGGAGCAAGCAGGAATCAGCGGGACTTTCATTTATTCACCAGGGCATTACGTAAACCCCTGTCTGACGGCGTTTAAAGTACTACAGAGGTGCACAGTTGAGTGCTAAGCCAGGGGCATTCCACCCCAGAATGCATTTAAACTCTCTGAGGCCAGTCATGTCCAATGAAATGTTTGCTAATGTGGTTCTACCCTCTACTCCACAAATAATGCCTACTATGCTCAATGATTTTCTAAATAGCACCAAAATTAACACAGACTCCCTTCTCTTGCTCTCTGGAATGTTCCACGTAAAATCACGAATGGATTTCAAACTCACTTCCTTGGCATCATGGATAGGAATCCATATTAATTTCTTGCCATGTGTCTTGTAACTGCAGTTAAAAGCTTTGCAGTTTCTGAACCATGAGAATTTTACAAACCGTAATAAAATTCTATTTTATAAGTCCCGCATTCCACATTGCCCTGAAAACTTCCTGTTGTGAGTCGTATGTATGTGTGCGCGCGCGTGCACTGGGGTTGGCTTGGCAGGTCCAGCAGGACTTTAGTTAGCTTCCAGAGAGTGGACGTGTTATGAAAATGTAAAAAATGTGCAGTCCGGCAGGTCAGCTTTATATCGACCAAAAAATGTCCCTGAATCGGCAGTGTGGGAGCTTTTCGGATATCTGAACACTGATCAGGGGGTAGTAGAAGGTCATGGATATCCAATTTGCAAAACCTGCCAAAAACCAGTGGCTCCAGAAGGTTCAAACATGTATAATCTATTTCCACATCAGCATTTATCAGAATTTATTCCTCCATACACAAGCCAACAGGAAAAATAAACTGGCTGATGTTACATTTATTAGCTTAATTTAGGATTTGCGCTGGATAGAATGGGTCACAAGTAACACTCTAAAGTTACTTTTGTCTTCTTTGTCTTTTGTTTATCACTTAAATCCTTTACCCTGTAAATGGTGTTCAGCACCAGTCCATCCTGCCTTTGGGAGCAAACATTTTTTAAAAATTACCGGACAGTTGATGATGCCAATATTTAGGATCATTTGCCATCCTGGAAATTTTGTGTAATCATTAAACCTGTTGTATGAATTAGACTCATTATCTTATTTTTTCATCTGTAGCCTAAAACTACCTGCAATCCTACTACAAATACAGGTGAATCAGCTGCTTTTTTGTTAAAAAGTTGCACACAGATGTTTATTGTATGTCATTTGTTTAATCTGCATATTTAAATACTTTATTTTTTTATAGATTCCGAAGGTCTAGTCTGTGTTTTTGTTTCTAAAGGCAACTACAGTGAATTTTTAAATAGGCCCACTGTTTCTTCTCTGAGAGGAGTTTGGAGGGAATGGCTGCACCTTTGGATATAAACTTCCTCAACCAAGCAGTTCTTTCATCTTTTCTTTTTCAAGCTGCATTTATATGCTACTAAGGAATGGAGACAAGCAAACTGGCCATGGACTGCTAACTTGTGCTATTCCTTTTGTGTATTTAAGGAAGATGTGACAGACTTTCAGTTGCTGCAGTGTTCGCTAGCTGTGCTCAGGCCAGGGACTGCATCCTGTGAGGTCGCACAGGATCAGCCTCCAGTGATGGTGCAGAGATGCTTCCAGATTGCACAGCCTTGGTGTCTCCTGTAAAACCTCAGAATGTGGGGGGACAGCTTAGCTTAGCTCATTTTAGGAATGACTAGGAAATGTGACTGAGGCATGGCTGCTCTTTGTCTGAGGCTGCTTATGTTCTTCCACAAGACAGAAAGTCTTTATGGTTCACCAGTTGGTCAGGCATCTCCATGTGACATTTTTGCCCTAAAGTTTCAATGGCTGAGCGGGTACATATCATTTGCTCACCCCAGCAACATGCATCACGCTCAGGAAGGACTCGTGGCATCTGCCCATCTGGCTATATGTGACAGTGGCAAAGCTCTTTTGAGCCAGACAAGTCAGGAGATGTTTGCATGGTGAGCCGGATCCTACTGTGCTCTCATCTGTCCACCGTTGTACTTGTTGTCTCTATGGTCACTCCTGTACTGCACTGGAAATTATCCAGCAAAGGTAGCACCTGTAGTGAAGAGGAACGGCACACTTTTGTTATTGATGTACCACTCGATGTGCTGAATTAAAGCCCACGTCGCGCCCTATTAAAAGCCAACAATGTGTCATTTGGCCGTCACCTGCATCTGACAGCTAGCAAAATAATCTGTCAAAATCCATGATTCTCGTTGGTGTTTGGAACGACTCTGATACATACGCCTGAGCCCGGGGGAGCAGTTTCTCTTTGGGGGGATTTATCAGTTTAAAGTGAGAGAATACAAACCAATGAATGACTGAACAGGATGTGGAGAGACTGGAGATCTCCAGATCATTATTTTCCTGTTTTGCAGTGACATGTTTGAAAGGAGGGAGCACAAAACAGGAAGTGTCTTCTCCGTCTCTCTCTGTCTTCCTAAGACCTCTGATGTTGGTGCACGGCAGGGTTTCACACCGCCTATTTCCCACATGTCAGAATCATTTATCTTGCCACTGTGCTCTTCAGATACCATGCCCACCATCTTGATTTGTGCCCCTCGTTGCCTAATCGGATCTCACGGTGGAAAGTAGGGTCCCATACTGAAATACTGCTTTCTCTGGGCTCAAGCAGAGGGTGAGTGGTTCCTTCCAGTGCCCTGGTACAATGAAGTGGTGAAGACAAATGCTGGGTTCTTTAATGTTTCAGCTGAGACACATTAGCATACGGTTGTGGCGGTGCTTGCGGTTTGAAAACCCGCTTCCGCAGTGGAAGCAGGAAGGGAGCTGTGTTGCCCCTTTTGTTTCAGCTCACTGAGGTATCGCCGTGGTCATCGGAGGGAGTTGGAGGTAAAGGAGCCTCCGTACATACCCAGGTGTGCACCATCTTCTGCTTGCACTCGCCCCCCTCCTTTCCAAAACAGCTTGGCTGCACTGCGAAAAAGAAAGCAGATGTTTGCACCCGATGGCTCCAGACTTTGCACAGCGATTCCCTTGAGAAGGATGACCTTGTGCAATGGCACCTATGGACACCCCGCGCTCCTTTATTTAGGTATCAGCAGTGTTGGCGGCACCAGTGGGTGAAGCGGGAGACAAATGAGCATTTCCATCCACCCACCCACCAACCCTTACAACCTCTGCTCACATCCCCATCCCCAGCCAGCGTGCCTGCTTACACAGCACAGCGCTAAGGGCTTTTTTAATCACTCCCCCAGTTATCAGCTGTCCACCAGCACTGGGGTCAGGATAAGGTCGCAGAGCTGTTTCCTTCATGCCGGTTGAAAGAGGCGCACGTGCAGTAAAGGGTTGAGGAGCAGAAGGCAGAACTGAACTCAAGTGCTACTCCTGAGCCTGTTAGTCCTCTCATTAAGACACAACACAGTGTTTTACCCACCAGGGCTTTATATTTAGAAGTGCAAAAAAAGGGACTTTAAATGCCGGCTCATGACCTAAAACTCCTGTCGGCTCTGCTCACAGTTACACAACACAAGGTTGTTCTGCACTTCCATTACACCGTAGCTTTGGGCCAAAAAGTGAAGCTGCTGCTCGTCACAGTGGACCTTTCGGCCCAGGTTGTAAGGGATTTCTTGCTAATGATAAATGGGTGCCCCGTAGTCCCAATTCGTGAAATGGGAAGGGGGAATAAAGGGTGGGGGACAACCGGTGAGGAAAAATCGGACTCAAGGGAGTGCTTGTTGGTCAAACCGAATTATCGACAAGTCGCTGGACAAACTGCCCGAGATGGTTGCTACAAGAATGACCCACCGCTGTAATTAAATGTTTTTGGAACCTGAAATTGCCTTCATATTCTGTGAGGTTATTTGGAGATGACACTTCACTGGCAGCTGTGCACCATTTGAAGAAAACAGCAAATTCCTTCTTTTTTTGACAAAAAGGAGGAGAAAAACAAAAACAGCGGCAAGTCAACGGCGAGCGCCCGAGCGTTTAACAGCTCCTATCTTGGTGACACATGTAGCTGTCCTTTGGAGCTCAAATCCCCCCATTGTGCCTGAAAACATGCAATTATTGCCTTGCTGAAAGCATGAAGGAAGCTGTCAAAATAATATCACCGCTGATGGAGTCCTAAAGAAAACTTTGAAGCGTTTTGCTTTTAACAGGCCAACCGCGGCCCTGCTCACGTGCGCGACAATAACCGATATCTGGAAAGGCGACTGCTCTTTAGGTTTCTATCTGCCCATCTTGTTATTATAGGAGTTATGATGGTTTGCCGCAGCCGCAGAGCATAATGATTCACCTTTGACGTTTGTAAAACTATTTGTTTCTTATTCCTTTGGGGCTGCTTATCAGAAGATAACAGGTCTCACCAGCATGCTTAGTTTCTGCCTCTTTTCTTTTTCCCGCTTTGAATAGAATTTGGATAATTTTAATGGATACTGAAATCATTAAAATGAGTTTCTCCCTCCGTTTTGCTTTCCGCGTGACTGTCATTGCTGTCTGACAGTAGGGTTTTTTGACGCAGTAATGGCATTGCTTGCTCATCTTTCAAGCTGACAGTTCAGACATAATTCTGATGATGCATTAAATGACTCGGGCAGAAATTTAAAAAATAAAAATAAAAAAGAAAGTTCAATTGGAAATCATTCAGAATATTTTTTGGGTTAATGCAACAAACATCAACAGAAGCCAGTTGCACTAGACATAATCCTGCAGGCTCGACCGAGAGTCAGATTATGTGACAAATGTCCTCATTACTTGGGATGAAATTGAATATTTGCCCATGAGAGCCATTGCAGGACTTCTATCAGGATTTGTATGCTTGTTAATTAACAAAAGGGAGGAGTAATCTGTAGTCTTATTCACTAGAATGGATATCCGCGCGAGAGAGGACGAAAGTGCCACATAAAACAACTTGTGCGATCCTTTAATATTATTAATTTCCCGTCGTGACAGCGCAAGCGAATGCGGATCACCCCCAAGGGAGACATCATTCAGAGAGGAAGAACCAGAGATTCACACGTTGCCGGTGGAGAGGGCACAACCCACAAAATATGTCCGTGCCATTGATCAGAACGTTTTTCCTTCCCAATTATAACGCTGTTCGTTTTTCCGCCGTTATCAGCCTGGAGACAGGAGCTGGAATTCCGTTGCAGTGAATCATAATTTCTAGCCCGGCCTGCTATGCTATGCTAAGCTAAGCTACTTCGCTGCCCTGCCTCCGAAGGTAATAAGAGGGAGCGGTGCTGTACGTGCTAAAACTGTACGGTACCATGCGGACGTTGGCGCACATGTGCCTGAAACTCTTTTTCCCACGATTTATTCTGTTAACAGCTTTTCTGCCACAATTTAAAAAGCTCTATAGCACTTCTTGGTAGCTTTTAACCTTTCTCTCCCGCTCGTCCCATTAAAATATTCCCAGGTTGCCCAGGTGTGCTCATACTTTTCACTTGCACTGCATGCTCATTTGGAAAATGCAGAAACACAAATGAAATAGTTGACCGTGTTGCCATTCAGTGTTACCGATAAGTGAAGCCGAACTGCCCCTTGTGCACATCCTTATAGCAATGTCGGTCTTATTGGTGGAAACTGATCAACGGTGGCACGTAGGAAAACGCATAGGACCATTTTGAAATGTTGAAATCTAAGGACAGTGGCTGTCTTCCTGGTTCAGGATGTGGTTTTGTAAGTAAATGGCTCAAAATTTGGAAAATGTGATCGCATTCTTGCAGCTACGTGGCCAATTCTGCTGACCTTGTGTCCTTCAGGTGTGTTTACCTGTGTCCGTATATATTTATATTTTCCCAGTATATTGACAGTGTCTTTGTGCTGTTATGGGTCAGTTCTGTTCTCCTGTAAATTAAAAATAACAGTAAAAAATTAAAAAAAAAGTGCTTATGTACCGTAGGAAGGCCTTCATGTTACATGCTGAAAAGTCTGGATTGCTAGACTGGACCGTTGTGGGATTACTGCACAGATTGCGCAGCTGTTGGAACTGCAGATTGATTTAGACAAAAACATGCAGAACAAATGAACTCATGACAGTGACAGTGACACCAAGCAGGAACTAATAAACATTTAACTGTATGGGAATAACAGAACCGTTTGTTTAAGAAGTGCCAGCTGAAGACACTGAGGTGTTTCTAGTTCCATTCGGCTTTGCACCACGTCAGCATTAGCAGCCTTACCTCCCCCTGGGAGACTCATTGCTTTCATATGCACCTCCCTCCAGGGGGTCACCTCTCTAGGTGTTTGTCATACACACAGTCTAAGCAGTAACGGAAATACTGTTGTGTTCTACTTTCAAAGCGGTCTTATATAACTATGCATTTGAAAAAAAAGGATATGTTGCCCAGAAAGTACCGTGAGCTCCTCTGCTGTTCTGCATTATAAGAACCACCGTATTCTTCTTCTGCAAAACTGTGTTTTGGTAAATGAGTGGCAATTATGTGCAAACTTTATGTGCGTAAGTAGAGAATACAGAAGCATAGCTATAATAACATATTTGTATGGGCAGATATATGACAGTAAATTATATTTGTACCTCTATGTGTTTTTTTTTGTACAAAAGTCTGATTTATTAATCATATCCACAGCTGTAGTTTTTTTTGCAACTTTTCCATAAAAACTGGGATAGCTATTTAGCTATTAACTAAATCACTGTGTGTCAGTGCTAAGAGGAGGCATTGCTGTAGTAAAAACTTAGCACTTGATGTAAACTGAGGTCCAGCCTGGCTGTTCGTACTTAGCTGTGGCCCACTGAGAGGGAAGTGTGTTGAGGACCTCTGTCTCAAACAGCAGCAGAATGTCTACACAGCCTATAGTCTGGCAAGAACCTCAATAAGTTACACAGTTCCATCCGTAGTTTGATAATAATGAACGCTTACCTGTTCTTACAGGTGATTTATGAAACGATGAGCAGTGAGATCTTTTCGGTAACCCTGACAGGGGCATAGGCTCTGTTCCATTACTCGGGGAAATGAAACACAACTGCTGCTCCAGACCTTCTGAGCTGCAGAACGACACGCGTGACTCATTGCATGTCTACTCATCGCCTAAATCCACAGGTTCTCCGTGTCTTTTCCCCAACCTGACCGGCAGGCGCAGGAAGAACAGGATGCTGAGTCAGAGGTTTTCGCCGGGGCTGAACGGGATACGGAGATCCAAGCCCACGCAGACGCACCCACAGAGGCCTGCCGTTCTCGGGTTCCTTGACTGTCGCCAGGGCTTTGAATTCAGGCTTTTGAATTCAGTAGAGCAACAGGGCGGAGCAGCGTCAGGAGAAAAAATAATTGAGGCCGGGTGAAGAAAAAAAGATTAGGAAAATGGAACTGACAAAATAAAAAAGGGTCTGCAGTACAGCTGAGTGCTATCAGAACTAACAATAAATAGAACTGTCAGCCACTAAGTTTCTCCACTATATCTTAATGAATTGCACTATGGGTAATATGGTGGCATGATAGCATTCTCATGCGGCAGCTGTCGGGCCGTTTGGCATCCCGTTCAGTCCTACCCGCTCGGGTCCAAAAATTTCCCGCAGTTTGCTGCCAGCTCTGGAAAACGCCACGGTCCAGATGAGCTTTGCTTCAATTCCTGCATACAGACAGGCCTGGGGGGGTTAGCAGTTGAAAAAATTCTAGTCACCGGTACCCACTCTGCATCAAACCAGGAGGCAGCAAGAGCAGCAGTCCGGAAAGGTCAACACAGTAAATCGGAGCAGTGACAGGCGCAACGGGACCCCCCATGGCCAGAAACAAAGGGGTCCTGATTGATGCAGACCCGTTGTTGGAGCTTTTTGGGGGAATTTGTGCTGAGATGATCACATGCTGCTGGTGTAACTGCGATGGATCCTCTAGGTTGCTGTGGGTGTAGAGACAGGAAAGGCATGGAAGATGACGTTGATATTTGCCAGCGGCTGTTTATGGTCACCGAGAAACACTCTGCTGACCACTGTATGTTAATTTAGGAGGGCCGTGAATCCCAAGGAACCTGGAAGCGGAGGGGTGGCGGGGCCAGTTCTTGTACCCACAGAGACGAACAACAGTCACATTTTTTACCGTCTTATTAATGAAGCTGGCCAGGAAAGCAATTTGGTGCTGGAAACAACTTTTAAAAGTGAGAAGAAGCATATTTTGGCTTGTTCAGTACATTTGAATAAAAAAAAAAATCAAATGACAAAATGATAGAGGAGATGTCTCCGTTTGAATTGAAGCTTGCTAGTTCTGTTTCAGTCCCGCGATTCCAGCGATGTCACATAATTAATAATGTGAAATATGTCGTTCTTAAATACAACTTTTTTTTTTTTGGGGCGTTCGCAGCCATCGTTCTTTTTGCTGCAGAGCGCCTGCCATCAATAAGTCGCGGGAGATAAAAAAAAGTGCCGCGTGTGGAAATTGTGATCCGCGGTCATTCGTTTGTCACCGTCGCACCGCGTGTCATTTTGTATTAAAAAGCCAATGCACAATTTGTATTGCGGTCACATGACCGACTTTGTGCTGATGATGTACCTTTTCAGCAGTTTCCCGCAAATCAAAATAAAGTCCTCAGCGAGGAAATGGGGGGAAAACATTTGTGCGTGTGTGTGTGTGTCTATGCACACACTGCATTTCAGCCTCAAAATTGTTGGGCAATAGTGATTAACTGTAAGATTTTCTCGCTTACAGTCTAAAACACTATTGCCTCGGCTGGGTGGCTTCCGCATCCTTTGAACTTTAATGCAACTGTGCTACGAATGCATTTCTAATTGAAGGTAACAATGAGAGAAGGAGACACAAAGACACCTATCGCGTAGGTGCAAAAAGCTTTGAAGCTGCGCTAAATAATAATAATGCTAATGGATACCTGGTTGTGCATCGACCCACATAACTGCAGCTTTCCAGTAAGGGAGCATCTGGCTCTGCAAAGTTTACCCAGCTCAGACAGGGAAGGGAAAGGTCACCTTTTTGGCCACCGGGCCCACCGCCCTGCTCTTGGAACAGAGGTGCTGGTGATGGGGTGGTGCAGAGCATGATGGAGACCTATAATCCTCTTTAATTTGTTTTCAGATCAAGCTTTGGAAATACCAGCCTGCTCCCTAAGCTGCGATCACACATGGACGTGGGCAGGGACATCTGTCTACTCTTTGGTGTTTTTTTTTTTTTTTTAACGCACAGGTCCTCTGTTTGGCTCATGTGGGATTAATCTGCACAAAGGGGCAGGGGGCATTGGGTGCTACACGACAGCGTGGCTAGGGGACACTGTTTGCCGTCATGCCCGGTGGGGTGGAGACGCAACATCATTCACATATCAGCGTGGAATGGACTATAAATAATCATCTGTCCCAGGTTATGGAAGAGCTTCTAACCCCAGTTGGGCACTAATTGTCTCAGAGAAGGAGCTCCTTTCCACACAGCTCCTGGCTGTTCTTGCCCGGCACATGCGGGGCACCGTGCTCTTCCTGCCGAGTGATGAAGCACATCTTGAGAGACAGAGCGAGCTTTAAAGCCCCGGAAACGAAGTATGCAGGCAGCAGGTTGGTAGGCCAGGCAGGGGGCTGGCAGGCCTTTAATCCACACTGCTGCGCAGATAAATCGGTGCACGAGCTCCATCTTTATCCCCAACCTCACCGGTTGCCGGGCCCCTGAGTAATGAACCACCCTGGAGCTGCGCTCAGCTGCCTTTGATGTGCTCTCCAACCTGGGATTACTGCCTCTTCCCAGTAGCAGATTGCGATTCAAGGCAGGATGGTGTTTTCCTGGCGGCGTCCTGGTAGGAGAGGGGTGGGCGATGTGGGGATCCGCGAGACCAGAGTTGCTGGAAGGACGTCCTGCTCCAGCCCACCTCACCAGCAGCAGGAGCCACTCCGTCTCTCTTCCTGCCCATCTCCCTGTCCTTCTCTGGGATGTCCCACCATGTCGGTGTCAACTGCGCGTGACTGTCGAAGGCCTTGGGGGGCACCTGAACTCATCCTGACCCAACTTCACAGCGGAACCTGGAGGATCTTCATAGCCCAGTGATTCAGTAACCTTTACCTTAACATCAGTGAGATGCAAAAATCCCACAGCTTATGTTTCTCTCAACCAATCTCCTTCCACTGTCGCCGTCGGCTGTTTTATTATTTTTTCAATGTCCCAGGTGTCAAGCGCAACGCTAAATCCTCTGTTTCAGCTCACGGTTTCAGCCGGTGCTCCTTTAAGCTGTAGGCACTGTCCTCACAAAACCATTTTGTCAGCGCTAATGAGTGTTGCTCATTTTCGGTCAAAATCTGCTTTTGGATGATTTCGGGAGAAGGCTTTTAGATATTTTCTTTCACACTCTTTTGCTAGGTGACTTTGTGTCTCTTCTCAATCTCTGCTTTGCCCATTTCAGCTCTGGCACATTCATTGCCGCATACTAATTTAAAAACCTTGTTTTTTTTTGTTTTTTTTATTTTTTTAAATAATTTTTTTTTTTTTTTTAAATTGTACCGTGAAGGAAGATCCCTCTAATGCAATGTTAAAACTTTATTAAAAAACAAGAATAGAAACACAAACTCTGTCTGTGTGCGTAGTGGGGTATCTGTATGTAACAGGGTTTTTTTTATTTTTCTCATATTCTCAAAACAAGTGAAGACTTCTAAGGAGTCTACATTTGGGCAAAGATCATCTTGCAATCAAAGTTAACAAATTTCCAGCTCTAAAAAAGAGATATGGCTGCGTTAAAGTTAGCAATTCCGGAGGCACATGCCTGCCCATTGATAAGAGTTCATTAAACCGACGAAGCTGTTTGCGGAATAAAAACGTAAAAACGCCAACTGAGATGAATGAATCTTCAATAGTCATTTACTCCGAGGCCTTTGTAGCAACGCGTGGAGCTAAATATCCAAATAGTTCGAGCACAGCATGCAAAAAGAGTGCTTCTAAGAGGAATATTTACATTTGCACTTTTCTTAAAGAAAATGCATTATTTGGTTGAGAACCTACGGAGGAGTTAAGGCGGTCCAAGTCCTCATTCGGGAATTAGAAGAAGCCCCGTTCATTAGGAAATTGTGCTGTCCTGCACATAATGCAAACTCCGTTCCAGTGTCTAGGCTGCTCTGGGACTGTAAGACATTAATACAATAAATGCGTAGTTTATTACATTGTACTGTAAATTGCCACAGAGCAACTATTAATCTATACCCCCCCGTGGCCAGTTAGAGCAGGAAAAAAAAATTGCAGGTCTTATTACTGAACTCTGCACCAAAGCAGTGTTTCTCATAGATCGTTGCTCACATTTGACTCGGAATCCGTTGCACCCACCTGTGCGGGACCTACGCCGCCGATGTGTAGTGTGTCATGATGTGAAATAGATTTACCTGCTTTCCCCAAAAGAAGCGTTAAAATGGCACAGCCTCCTTCTACTGCTTGTGGTCAGTGCTGCTGTGGTTGTGTGAAGTCAAATTGGCTTTGGGTTGGAAAGTGAGAGGATTGATTGTTTTGCAGGTAGGGTCTGTAGAACAAATAATAGTGTTTTGGGAGAGCGCTCCCTTAGAGCAGGAAGGCATGACAGTACAATTCTGCATCGCACAGAAGGAGAGGAGAGGAGAGGAGATGAGGTGTTAGGCTTCCTTGTTACCAAAGGCCTGGTGCACAAAGAGTAGTGCGATGTGCATGAGCCCTTCAGTGGAGTTTGCTTTCATACCCAGTTCATGCTTCATCTACTGGAATGGGGTGGCCCATCTTGTAATTAAATTGTAAATACATACACACACACACACACACACACACATACAGTTGTATGCAAAAGTTTGGGCACCCCTGGCCAAATTACATTTTGCTGATATTCTGCACAAACCAATATGAATGCAACCTCTTCAGTGTGATAGTTGTTTTTTTTTTTTTTGCTAATTTTACTCACTTTTAACAGATTGAAAATAGGAAAATGCAAATTGTGGCATGTGCCAAAGTTTGGGCACCCTATCAATCAGGGGACCAAGTTTGTATGTTTTTTTCCATTATTTTTTTTTTAAAGCACAGATGTAAGATCATAGGTTTGCTGCTTCAGAACAACACAGTTGTTAACCTTTTCCTGAGTCCCTTTGACCTTCAGAGAGACAGTGCTATGGAAAACAGTTGAATCATGGTTTTATTTCCCTTAGCTGTTTTAAATGACTTTGCTCAGATTTTTTTTTTTTTTTTTTTTAAGATTGACTTTTGGCTGCCACAGCGGATTGACTCGGCCGCATATGTGGTTTGGCAGATTTTTGCGCCAGGTGCCCTTCCTGACGCAACCCTCCATTTTGCCCGGGTTTGGGACCGGCACAGAGGTGTATCCCCTTGTCGCTGGATTTGCAGCAATGCCCAATGTGGGGCTTGAACCCACAACCCTGAGATTATAAGTCAGATGCTCTACCAACTGAGCTAGCCAGGCAGGGACAAGTGGCTTTGCTCAGATCTTCAAGTGAAATCCAGCATTGGACAAAGGACCCAGAGGGAACAAACAACACAAAAACTGTTGCTTGATTTAATTTATTTATTACCTTCGAGTCCATTACTCCCACAGGCAAATAGCTCCTCATAGTTGACTCCTGTTGCCTTTGCAGACTCTTTCATACACATCTTCTTCACCTCAGTGATATCTTTGGGTTTTTAAGCCAGTGAGGCTCTTTTTAGATCCCACAAAATCTCATTTGGTTTAAAATCAGAAGATTGAAGATTGAAGAGGCAATTCAACTTCTGTTATGTTGACTTCATTGTTCGTATGAGATTGTTTTTTTTTTTTTCTTTTTTTTTTGTTGCTGTTCTTCAGCTGTAACTCATGTAAGGATGAACTGGTAACTTCCTTTAGAAGCTTCTCAACTGCAGAACAGTTCATGGCTTGTTTAATGATGGCAGTTTGTCCAGCTTCTGAGACAGCAGCACATCCCTAGACGATCCCACTTCCACCGCCACGCTTTATTGTTGGAAGGAGGTTCTAAATATGAAATACGGTTGTTTTACTTTCTGCGCTCTTCAACAGACTGGATACATAATGAGGTCCTTGTTGTCCAAAAGTTCCACTTTTAATTCATCTGTCCATGGAAATTTCTTACAGGAGTCTTCAGCACAGCAACAAGAAGCCTTAAACCCTGGAGGTCGTCTCAGGGTTCTTCTTAAATTTTTACGACTTTGCTCTTTGCTTGGGGAGTTTTTGGCTGAGGATAGCAGCTCCCAAGAAGATCTATTACCGTCCCAAATGTTCTCCATTCGATGTCGGGTTAAAGAAGGAATAGGGTGTTGGGAACACCTTCTGTCTGACTGAGGTGAATTGGCTTCTCCTTTTAGTTCCTCTTTTTGATGGTTGTTCTCAAATGTGGAGGGGGCCACGGTGCCACACAGCTGCTGCCCCCCCTCAGCATTTCCTGCCCTGTGCAATGTCTTGTGGGAAGACTTCAGTCCCTAGAGCACAAGTGGCGACCGATCCCCTTCCTATCGTGCAACCTGCAGGCTGCCGCAGCACCGCTGGCTCCTGGCACATCTACTCTAGTGTCGCACGCAGGAGCCAGTGTTTGACTAGAAGCCGGGCCATGTTTACCTTATTAAAATAGACTGGAATTTCTATTTGCCGGGCTCAATGGCATTTAATCTTCTCCCAGTCCCGTTTCGTTACCCGTTTGAAGAAGATTTATTTCCACGGCTTTGCTCTAAAACAAATGAAAAGTGAAAATTGCTGAATGTTACTTAAAGCTAAGCATTTGCCTTAGGCCTTGGGGCTGTGCCTTCATCACCATAAAATAATTGCAATTTATTATAGTCACATTCTTTATTTGTTCCATCCCATTTTTCTCGTTTCCTGTCCTTTTTTTGCAATAAATTATTTCCTTGTCATCTGTTCACCTATTTTATGCTGAAAACTTTTTGGATCAGTGACTGATGGTGCGAATGGAAAGTAAGACCTTCCTAGCTGTTATTGTATCCTGTACGACTCGCGCTTGGTCCGTGGGTTAAGATGCGCAAGTCAGCAGCGAGTAAAGACTGTTGTTGTGTTATTCCATGTCGGCATAAGGATCCCCGGCAGTGAAGGCCTCAGCCGCTACAAACACATCGCCGTCTAAAAGGACTTAACCATCTTATCCTAACAGGCCCAATTTCATGGCATTCTGGATCTGACATAAATTCACGTTTAATTGTCGCTTAGTTCATGCAAAGTGCACTCTGCTGTCACGGCAGCCTTCCAAAACGGAATAACATCCTTCTATTATCTAAATCCATCTCCATTCCAGAAATGGCCCCTAAAGAGGTGCCAAATTGGGCACTCGCGTCATCCTTCATTTCTGCTACATTAAATCCATATCACCGAGTGAAATTTTAGATGGCGAGGTGGAAACACTCGGAAAAAAGGACAGCCCGGTTGTTGTTTCAGTTCTTATTTTCTTACCTTTCCGCAGTCCGGAAAACAAGGTGCCATAGTAACAAGAAAGGTGATTTCTGGGTAGCATCACTCTGAGCATTTCTGCTTTCTCTCAGGTGAAAAATCAGTCTGTTATTCCTTTATTGCTCCTGCCTTTCATTTGTCATCATTTATTTATACATATGTAAAATTATATTTAAATGTATTTAAATATACATACAAATATGGTTTATATAATATGTCTATATATGGTTTGCTGTCGCATCTCAAGTCCATATCAGATCTTGCAGTAATAGATGGACAAGATCTGAAAATTAGTAGAAGACCTGGTGGGAGACTCAGCCAGCCACATCCCTCATACTCTGGTTACTTTTTCCCCCTCAGCTCAGATTTAATCCACTTTGTTCACCTTTCCCTTGGAAAGAGGAGACAACTTGGCTCAATCTGGGCAAATTAAAACCCTCGAGACGACGGAAAAGGCAAAGCGAACACCTGCTGCCCCCATCTCCATGCACAGGCCAGAAGGTTAAACATGCATAGGGGCCACGAGGTCACCTGCAGGTCTGAATGTTGAGGTTTTATTATGCTGAGGTTATTTTAGCGCAGTCGTGCTCCTACATTTTGTTGGAAGAGAACAGAACTGAAGCATCACTCATGCGATTGTGTGTTAGCTGGGGGAAAAAAAAAAGGGAATAATTATGAAATTGGTCATTCATATCTCTTTTCTATCGCGGAAAAAATAAACTCCTGAAGTGTTTTTTCTTATTCTCTGTTTTTTGAGATTAAATGTACTTGACGCGCATCCGTGTGTGAAGTGACACTTTGCTGTGATTGCGTTCATTGTGCTTGTGGTTCTAATTGGCTTTCAGCAGCGCCGTGCGGCTCTGGAGTGCAACAATAAGCAGTGATTGTGAAAGTTGGGCGGGGGTGCGGTTGGCGTGCGGTTCAGTCCGTGTTTCTCAGGTGTGTGCGGGACGGGCGAGATGTCCTCTTCTCTGCCGTTCACGTTCTCGCTCGTTCCCACGTGGGAACCTGGGACCGCTGCCTCGAAACGCTTCTTGCGCGTTCAGGGGTTCGACTTCCCCGAGACCCGAAGCTGCTCTGCCTGTCCACACTGAAGCTGACCTACAGCTCTTTGAAGCTCATTTCAGGCTGTTGCTTTTTTCCTTAAAAATTCAATAGAATTTAATTGTTAAATTACGCTTAACAATTAAAAAATTAAACATATATTAAAAAACCAAGTGCAGCATCGAGGAAAGGTTAAAGTAAGAAAAAACATTGTTTTATTTTCCTTTAATTCCTTTGAGATAAATTTGCAGATAATTTAGTATAATTTATATTTTTTCAGAAATGAAAATCTTGAGAAATGTGCTTTCAATCTTTAATAAACGACACATGCACGCATGCAAGTGAGCTGAAACCTTTCATCCGAGAGTTCAACAAAAAATTCAGTTTTACATTCTTTATATGAAAATCAAAATTTTATACAGAAGCAAATTTATATTAACTCCACCAAGGTTCAACAGCCGCTCCCCTGCCGAGATGTCAACAAGTAATATTTTGACAGTAGTTTCTGTAACCATTTTTAGAAAAAAATGCATTTGCGCTCTCCCGGCACCTTTAAATGATGTCTCTGAATAATATTTTAATATAAATGTAATATAATTTGTAATGTTTGGTGACCTGTGATACCGCGATAGGCTCTGGACCGCTGGGAACCCTGAGTAGGATACAGCAGTTAAAAAAAATAGACACATGCAGTATAAATTTTAATATAAAGTAGGCATCACAATGCTAAGAGTCTTTTTAAGCTATTAAATGTGTGTGTTTGTGTGACCAGCTTGTGGTTTAACTCAAACTCTTTAACAAGCATGTGTTTAGTTTCATGCAAGCTTCTCGGTCCACAGGAAGTGGTAGAGAACGAGAAGAAATCAGGAAGAACTCGATCAGCTGCCCCTTGTCTGAAGGTTTTAACTGCAGCTCGCGAGCGGACTTCTCTCATTCACAAGATGAGGAGGCCCTCAGTGACAGCCGGGCACAGTCAGTCAGCGTCTGACCGCTTCATGATATATTCACTCAGTCGGTTGCCATTGCAGTAATGTCAGTGGAAAGGGATGGGCAAGAGGCGTACGAATCCTGGTCCCCATGGACACGCGGTAAACTGGCTGTAGAATCGTAATCCGAAATCATTGGTGCAAAACTTTCATAGTCCTGGTTTCAGTCAATGAGTGTCCTTGAAAATGGCGTTGAGCACAGTACAGCTTCGGCCAGAAGGATTTAAGGCTTGGCTGCTGGGTGGACGTTCAGCGCTTGCTCAGACGATGCTGTGTCCCAAACATAGTCGCGCATTTTCTTCCGTTTTTCTGCCGCCTACCTCCAAAGGCGTTTGGCCTGACCTTGTGCTGCACCCCCACATGCGCAGGCTTCCAAACTGTGGAAGTTTAGCATAGCCCCATCAACATGTTTGGGCCTTCCCACAATCCCTTTGTGTTTGCTGTTAAGGAGCTTGGCTCGGTGTAAACACAGCACTAGCAGTTCCTTCTCCTGTAGAAATGTCTTCTGCCCCCCCCCCCCCCCATACTCTAAAAAGGTTGCTGGATAGCGCTTAAAACAAGCCTCAGATGTTTAAAAATGAACCGCGTCTTCATTTTGCTCACAGAATCGGGATCCATTTCATGACAAGCCAGTCGCACAGTTAACCGAGGTCTAATGCGGGCAGCAATGCTGTTTGGCGTGAGCAATTTTGCCAAATTACTGATTATTTAGAGAAGAAAGCTTGTTTTGCTGTCATGTTGAGATCCGTTTTAATGCCGCTTATGACAGAATCGGGCAACCTTTGTACCTTCAGCCAGATAATGCGAGTTAATTACAAGTCTTTAATTCATTGGCTGCAACGGCCAATTTGCCCGTTGGTGCGGTGGGGTTTTCTGTGCTAAACTTCAAAGTCTTGTTAAGGAGGTGCCTCCAGAGTAAGACGTCGACTGGCTGGATTTTTGCAAATGAACATCCAAGAGGGTTAGCGGTCACACGGCGGTACATTCGGCCGCAGCTCCTGCTTCAAATAGCAAGAAAGGGAGAACGTGGCAAGCATCGAGCGCGGTGTAGCTGTACCTTGTTATCTACTTTGTGGCACTGGGTTGGTTGCAGGAGAAGGGATGATGGTGTGCTGAGGAGCACTAGAACATAGGAGATGCAAGCCTCTGCGTGGAATGTAAGCTTTTGTAAACCTCAAGTGTTCCTACAGCAAGATACACCGCATCTTCGGCGCTCGATCGAAGCATCCTGCCGAAGCAGGATGGCTCTGGCTCACGCGTAGCTTAATCGTGGCTGCCGGTGGGCTTCGCGTTCTGCACATTGCCGATCGGCAAACGGTTTCAGAGTTCCCAAGACATCGACGTTCGTGAGCATTCTGAACCTCCATTTAATGAAAGCTGTTCCACCATCTTAAGCTGACATCATTATTTATTTTTTATTTGTCTCCAGGCCGATTAGGCCTGCTGACCGTTTGATCGCCACATCTTGTGCCCCCAGGCTGCACCAGTGACTCTGACAGCAACCTTTTACAGTGGGAGGAGGCTGGGGACCAGCAAGGATGCAACCGGGGGAATGACTGCATCTTAGGCCCTCTCTTTCCGTGGCACAAGTCGGTGTGAGGCCGAGCCAGAAAGAGTGGAGCTTTGAGTGCGTTCTACGGTTTGGCGAAGCTACCAAGTCTTTTCTCTAATACACAAGCTTGTGCTGTTTGGAGGAGTAACACTTCTACATCGGTAGATGTTTTACCTGCCAGGTCCACACCATAGCGCTCGTGCTACTGATTCGCAAATCTCGCTTAAAGCATGTTTTGTGCATGGACCAGGAGACTTTCTGAGACTGTACGGGCCTAACCCTAACCTTGTGCAGGCCACTCAAGCTCTTCCACGCAAACTTGGGCAAACCGTGTGTTTATGGAGCTCGCTTTGTGCACGGGGTGGGCTCAGTCATGCTGGAGCAGGAAAGGCACTTCCCCACGCTGTGCCCACAAAGCTGGAAGTACACAGTTGTTTAGAATGTGTTTGTATGCTGCGTGGGTGCGGCTAAAGCAGCTCAGCTCAGTCATTAGATGGGGGTCTACATATTGTGGGCCGTGTTGTGTATTTCAACATAAAATGAGTGAGCAAAGCGCTGTTGTCTAAGGGAAAAAGCCACCACCGCCGTGTCCCAAGGTCGCCGCAGTCATGCTAAGGAGAGACGTGCAGTGGCGTGCAGGAAATGTGTGGCCTCAGCTGGCTTGGCATGCATGCAGTCCCACTGTAGCTGCTATGCTTATTAAACCATCTTAATTTAATAATTGCACTCGGTGGATGTTTTCGCAGGAGAGGATAAGCTTCACTAAAGATTGCAAATCATTAGCAAAAGCTGGAGCTCTTCACAGTAAATCCCCACCGCTCTGAATGCGTCAGTCGCCGCCGCCGAAAGTGGCGGGGATTTCACGCTTCGCGTCGTACCTGCAATGCAGCTGCGGAAGCGGCGAGCTGCTGCAGTAACTTCAGAGCGCTTCCCCAAGTTGGCTGTGGGTTAGAGGACACGCTTGTGGAAGATCTAAGCTGGTGAGATTTGCCAGTTGTCTGTAGTTCATAGTGAACGGACCCATGGGGGGGTCAAAAGGTTCACAGAGGTGCGAGCAAACCGAGTGCTGGACATCATTACCGTTGCTCATGTGCAAAGGCTCTGATTTAAGGTTCAAAAGAAATTTTTATAAACACCACTTTATTCTTCACAGCACGAAACCTCTGCCACTTACACCAAATCTCACATTCATATAAAAACACACACACGCAAATTGGAACGTGAAACCAATAATTCTGTGCCGAGTCGATCTTTTTTTTTCTCTCGAAAGCAGTTTATAGAATGTGGGAAAATAAAGCTCTGTGTTCTGTGTGTAACCCATTATGCTGAATGAAAAAGGTGCGTGAATGAAAATATCCAGTCTTATTCAGACTTACTTATTCCTAATTCTGTTGTATCAAAGTTCTGCAACCGAGGAAGAGCTCATTTCCCGGTCTGGGTTTTTTTATCTTTTAGCTCAGAGGAACTTTTATTTCCCAAGAGATTTTCTTGTTCTTTTTCTTGTTCAAAATCTCCTGAAAGATTAATGCAGTCTTTGCGAGTGATAAAGCCTGACAATGAATTATTATTATTATTATTATTATTATTATTATTATTATTGCTGTCCAATACATTTCCTTGTGGAAATCCTGAATTGCTCTTCCCAGAGGGCTTTGTTAGGAGCACCTAAGTATAGCATCACTGTCAGGGGCTGTTGTTTCGGTTAAATTGCGCACCAGGAAACGAGAGGATTTATTTACTCTCTGTTGAAAAAACACCTCAGAGAAATTTACTGGAAGAGGACCGACTGCGTCCGTGGGCACCGCAAATGCATGGTGGCAGTTCTGTCACCTCGCAGGTTCTGGCTCCTCCTCAAGCAGAGCTTGCATGGTCTCCTCATGTCACCGCAGGTTGTCTCTCATTGTGCATCGAAGCATTTGGTGCCGACTGATCTATGTTAACCGTTTCTAAAATTCCCCTTGGTGACTTTAGTGCTTTGTGTGCGCACGAGCGAGCGGGCGTCGCCTTGGTTGCCTCTCTTCTTCATGACCACATCCTGATGTTAATCTCCTGTTTGCTGCAGGTGAACCTCTTTTAGTGATGGACCGGCTCCATCTTACCACAGGATAGGTCTCCAGCCAGCTTTTGAACCTGGGCTGTTCATATACTCAGCCTCTGTTGTGTCCTGTAGCCTGAACCCTGTGAGTTAACGTGTAGCATACATGTAGGTGTGATCCACTGACCTTCAGATCACAGACCACCATCATTTTGCCAGTAATACTGCAGTCAATACCAGAGCAGAGGAAAACGTCAAACCAGTTTAAAGCACTTAGTGTGAAGTGTTCACTCGATTCCTCGTGTATTTCCTTTCCTTACGTCTTAATGACCATGTTTGTGTCAGTAGTCTCCTTCTCCTTCACCGTGGTAGAGGCCCCAGAGCTGCTCTCATCCCAGCGCTCCCTACACTGAACACACACACTCATTCAGAGAAACCAGATACACTGCGGGTGAAGCAGGGGTGGATGCAGAAGGAACGGAGATGGTTGACAAAGCTGGAGGCCGCTGTGAATACCAAAGCCCCGGGGACTGAGCCGATGTGCCCGCAGAACCGGAATCCGAGATGCGTTCTCTCCACAATCAATTCCTTATGTCCCTGTTGATGAATTACAAGTACACGTTATCATCCAGTTGAGAAATTTTTATGTGCCATATATTGTGATTTTACCCGAGAAGCTCGGAGACTCGTATTTACCATTCTGAAGAGGGAAGATGTGCACGGTGTATAATTTGATACATCACCATGCATTCATCATCATGCAGTCCCCCATAGAGAGTCATTCAGAGTGAGTGAGCTGCCTTACTAGATGGACTCGATGGTAATAAAGGAAAGAGCCGGAACATCACACGGAGCACCAGTTTTTCACAGGTGTTAAAGCACAGTGCTTGCGGACAGGTGTTACCGTGAGATTCCAAGCAACTGGGTCAGTGTTACCGGGACTCCTGTGAAATGATCCCGTGCCGCACATCACACGTGTGCGCATCCGACCCGCTGACGCTCACGCTGTCGTCAGCCGCTAGTCAAACAGACCCATGCAGAGCGACAAGGTGTTGCCATTTTCGTCATTTGGAGTTTAAATCGATTTATTAAATGTTTAACTGACGTCCAAAACGTAAATCAACACCGAAGTGGCAGGATTCATCGCTGTGCAACGAGAGTAGGAATTACAAAGAAAAAAGCATGTAAATGCTAACATTTCCAGTTATTCATCTGTGCTTTTTTTCCCTGCTGGCTGTTTTGGTTGTTTTCAATATTTTATGATGGGCTGTATTAAAAAAAAATTTTCTTCCAAAAAGCAAATTGATCTCTTAAGGAAAACAAACAGACCGAGAGGAAGATGGCTGCAGGTGTTAATGCTTCGGGACATTTGTCTAGATCTTCATTCGCATGCGTACGACAGCCTGTCAAGCATCTGCTGAATTGGTCTGAATTGGATCATTAATAGTTGTGCGAAAATAGGATTTGGAAATCAGACTTCATGGGCGGCCAGTTCCAGTCCTCGGGAGTGCTTTGGGGGGGTGGCGCGGACCCGGAGGTTTTTACCTTACCTGTCAATTAGCGCAGATGTACATATTGCACTCGGGGTGAGGTGGCTTGTGCTGCGAAAGAAGAAGGAAATGAAGTCATTTAAGTACAGAAACTACATGACAGCCATTAAAGCCTTTGCCTCTTCCAAAATCCACCCCCCCCCCCAATTCTGGTTTAATTATGGCAGCTGCTTTTGTTATTATTCGTTCATTTGTTTGATGCCTTTGTCCAAAGTGTCTCGCAATGTCATGTTTGTGCAGTGAGCTACTTAGAATGATGAACCTATTTATATAGCTGGGTGGTTTTTGCTCAAGCAGTTCAGAGGAGGGTCTGGTGCCGAAGGGTACAACAGCAGGAGCAGGGATCTGAACACTGAAGTGTCTCCAACCCCTGCGCTGCTATAATTATGCTTTTATTTAGCATGTTTGAAGCTCTGCATCGGCAGAGCTGTGGGCCACACAGCAGCGTTGCTCTGATGTGGTGACATGAAACCATTTTCGTGTCCATTTTTCCTTTGGATGCCCCAGCATGGCAGCCAGCGCTCCGCTCTTGTCCTGATACCATCGCAACAGGCGCCGTTGGAGGAAATTAACTGTTGGACCCATGCTGAGGGTTTACTTTTTAATTCAGTTTGCCAAGTAATGAAAAGGCAGTGCTGTTTTACCCTAGTAGCAGTAAATAGTACCCCATTAGAGTGGCACTTTCTCAAGCGGGATTGTAAGGGAAGCCCCTTCTCTTTGGTGTGAATACTGTCTTTGTCAGGGCAGAGGTGCATCCATCACTGATGCTAGAACTCCAGATGCATTCACAGCTCTCTTTGCCGCCCACAATTGCTGCAGTTAGAACATTTTTATAAATGTTTGTTTGTTTCTTGTTTGGTTCACCAGGCTCAGTCGCTGTAGCTGATGGTTCACCAAGACAGGATTAGAAAGCCTCTGAGTCACTGATGGACGTTGCCCGAAATGAGAAATTCTGGTGATCGTCAGACAAAAGCAAAATCGATCTGCTTAGCTGAGCTGCTGAATGGATTTCTCAGCTTCTCCGTAACCGGGCACATAGTAAGAAAATGAGAACAGAGAGGTGGCCAACTTAGCTTAAATAATGCTAAAATGCAAAATGCTCTTTTTCCAATGCAAAATATTATTACCCTGTGTGGCATCTTTTATCTTTTTTGACACTTCCAAAGTATTTAAACAGAACATTTAATTTAGCTAGAAAATTCATCAAGCAGAAAATGATGCTGATTTTGATGATGAATTTGAATAGGACAATTACGATGGTGGTTATTGTTATTCTTATTTGTATTATTATTATTAGCATTTTTAAGACTTCTGGCAATTGTAGTTATGTTCTTATTTGGACAGACGAATGTGGATGTGATGGCTGACATCAGCATGCGGGGCTTCTGGGTGGAATAATGCAAATAAAATATTTATTTCAATGTTGTGAATAACAACACCCGTGTATGATGACATGCTTCTGATTCATGGCTGCGTAACCTAACCTGTCCAGGATTTTTTTTTTTTTTTTTTTTTTTAGATTAAGATTAAAATATTAAACTGAAATTTACTAATTATTTAAAAATGCCCTGGCAACCGAACTGTGCGTCTCCTGTTCATGTTCATATTCAGAACACCCATGTTTTATTTCAGTTATTTCCCACTTCTTTCTCCCAGGGGTGAAGGCCTTGACTTTTACAGACCAAATTGAATTAATCATGTTCAACATCCATTCAGAAATCAAAGGATATTGATGTTTGATGTAGGCTGCATTATAATTCATATTTATTTGAAACACTGAATAATACATGCAGCTCCTAGACTGCTTTAAGTCTCCCTTTTAAATTTATTTAAGGAAAAGTAGTTGAATTAATGTTGAACTCGCAGACCTAATTTCTCAAGTTCCTTCTGGCGTCTGAAGAGATTAATGTATTGGCCTAAATTATAGGCCGAAACAACAGTGGGCATGCAAAATACTTAACTTCTTAGGGGAAAAACCGTGGAATCAAACACCAAGGGATGGTGCCCAGCTCACTGTGGACCACAGTGGAATGAATCAGAATGAACTGCAGACTGGACTGGGCTGAGGCCTGAAAAAATGCCCAACCCTTTACAGGGAGAGACAGAACTTCCACCATCTGGCTGCACTGGCTTGTGATTCCTCCATCTTTGTGTGCGCGCATGTGCGCTCCTAATGTTTTTCCTTTCCTTGTTCAGTGAGCACACTTAACAAAACTGCAGAGTATGCTATTACACAATGCACATTCCTTTGCTGGGGTGAAAAAGTTCTCCATCGCATCGCGACAATAAAAGGGACGACCAAAGGCACCGTAAAAATGCCGAAGTGCTCGTGAGGGCGTGATGGAATCTGCAAGGCCTCACCCTGGCTGCTAGGTTTTATGACCTTCGGAGCCAGAAAAGCAGGTGCCCGTGCACAGAGGGCAGCTCTGGCCTGCGTGTCTGCGTTCTCCCCGGGGGGCCACCATCAAATTGCTAAATGGCTAAGCCTGCGACGATCCGTTCGCCGTATCCACGACACGCCATTTCCTTTTCTAACAAACAACGGGTAGCAGCCAACGCTAATGGCTTTTTTGTTGATGTGTAAAAAGCCTCCGCTGAAATATTGAAGTTATTGTGTGGTGTTAATTGAACATCTGTTTTGGCATTTTAACTACCCAGTGTGATGTTTGTTTCTGAATCCGATGGAGGTGCAATAAGCATTGAAACAACCGACACGTACGGACCACACTGAGCACTAGATTGAAGATAATTGATAATGGAGTACGCGCTGCTGTATTGTGACATATATTATGTAATGCATCCCGCAGTGTCCTGGACCCCCCATGCACCAGTGAGAAGCTCTCATTTTCATCAAAGGCTGATTTTCGAGCATTCATTTCAGATGAGATGCTGTTACAGCAGCAAAGTGCTATAATGTTTCAGTAACTGACAAATGGGCAGAAATGAACGTGCGATGCACTCTTTGGATAGCCGCACTAAATATCGAGCGGCCTTACCACCGTCCTGAACACGCTTGCGTTTTTCCCGCCTTTGTCTCGCAGGTT
This sequence comes from Heterotis niloticus, assembly GCA_018136845.1. Classification (NCBI taxonomy): domain Eukaryota; kingdom Metazoa; phylum Chordata; class Actinopteri; order Osteoglossiformes; family Osteoglossidae; genus Heterotis; species Heterotis niloticus. The sequence goes on along the minus strand of CM030894.1, from coordinate 29,655,913 downwards.
ATCTGACTGTGACCATTGAACAGCACCCCCCTGTGGTTGTGGGAGAGACAGCAACGCTGAAGTGCAACTTCAAGACGGACGGCCGGCTCCGGGAAATCGTCTGGTTTCGGGTGAGTGGTTCTCCTTCCTGGTGTGCATGCAACCCAGGTTTCTCTGTAAAGAAGGGCCCAACCTCAATCGCATTCATTTAAAAATATTATTAGAATTTTTTTTTCCCGTTTGTGTGATCGTTTTGCTGTTTAATGTTTCCCGTCGCACCCTGACCTACCGGGATATTGAAATGACGCGGAAATAGAAAAGGACCGACACTGATATGCTGACAAAGAAAAAGTTAAGTGCAGCTTGGCTTGGCTTGGCTGAAAAGAAGCTAAAAACAAAAATTAAATATAGTAAACAAATGTAATGCACCCTGTGCAGCTCAGGGGTAGGAGACGCTGCTGAAAGCTTCCTTTCTCTAGACTTTACTTTTATATACCATGCGCTTCACCTTGGATTCCACAGTTCCTTACAGCCACAAATAATGAGGATGGTTGCGCTCTGAATGTATTTTTTTGTGACACGGGCCGGAAGAATAGAGGAGCACGACCCAAAGTGATGTCAGTGCCAAACACACAGAAGCAAGATTCCCACGCATGAAACAGCAAGGACAGTAGAGTTCATTTCTGTTTCTGCTGAAAGCTCCACTCTTCTGCCTCTGTCATCCCCTACCGTAAATGGCCAGCGCAAGCCGAGCCAATAGCATAAATGACCAAACAGCATAAACATCACTGCTTTGAAATGGCCGTTGACAAGGAGTTGCGATCATCTGGCCACTGAGGTGCCAAACCTGCCCCCAGCTGTGTTCTCATCAATGTCCAGTTTCCTTATTTTTGTCATCCGACACACTTTTTCATGTGTTTCTGTGTTTTAAAATATTTTATCCTCGCATTTACCATAAAAGTGATAAGTGGTACAAGATGAAATCTTAAATTAAACAAAATGGCAGAAATGGTGGAAATTATAATTAGCCAAAAAGAGAAAAAGATGAGCTCACATGCAGGACTTCTTCGTATCGCGCGGTCCTCTAAACAATACGGAAGCATGCTGTTCTGGGTGATGAGCACTACGCTCTTTTCCATTTTCCGATGGTGCTAAGATGTTGCCACTTGCTTCTTTATACTAAATAGACACATCTGAGGTGCACTGAAGGACGTTTTGTACAACAGGGATTTTGCCAGCTTAACATAAAATTAAACTGCACTTTGAAAAGGTTAATATTCAATTCTGCCTCCTGAGAAAAGTAGAAGAAACACGAATGTGCTTTGTGAAGCCAAATCTTGGAGATCTATCGGTCTATCTATCTGTCTATCTGCCTATCTATGTATCTGGCTGTCTGTCACTCTGTATTGGCATTTTTTTTCCTGAAACTTAGTTTCAGTTTTTTAAATTTTTGTGCCAAGTGTCCTCTTAAAGGTCATTGTCTTGAACTTCAAGGCTAAATACGCTATAAATCACGTTGTTTGATGCTGGTTTCCAAATGCAGTAGAAATGTGTCCTGGTACCTGGAAATAAATGAACTCTCAGGACCTCAAATCCAGGTCTGATTCACCGTTTTAAAAGATGTCAAATTTCCCTCATTTTTACCCTTCTGATGGAACAGTAGTGGGTGGCACAGCAGGCCGGCAGGATTGCCAGTGTGCAGTACGGGAGCATTTGCTGGTTGGCTTTGGTAATGTTTTAGAAAGCAGGCAAAGTTTTAAGAAGAGGTTTCGGACAGTGGAACTTTCCAAGGGGCACCTTGGAAAAGCAGCAGCTTAGGTCCCTCTGCTGCTGGTCAGCGTGAAGATCTTTGAACACATTTTGCTGGTAGTTATTGATCTCGCCTTCCCTCCATTAGGCCCTCTGCCTTGTTTTGGGGGCCATGTGCTGCGGCCTCCCACGATGCAGCTGTGCTGGCCTGAGAGTGTCGTCTCTGTCCAAGGTGCTGAACTCTCCCTACTGTGGTTGGTGCTAAATACAGATATCCTATTTTGGTCTCCTCCTGGCAATACGCAAAATTTCTTCTAAAAAGTAGCGTTTTGCTGGGCAAATACAAAATGCATGCACTGCTCCCTTCCCATTTGTCACCTCTTTTTTTAAGCATAAATTTAATTTAAAACCCTTTTGCTAACAGACATGCAAAACAACCATCTATGTGTCTGCCTTTGAATTTCCAGTACAAACTTTAATAAGATTTTTTGGCACTTGGTGTGAACTTGTCATTTTAACTTAATGTGCACCCTGTCTAACCAGTTGGTGAATAATAATTCTGTACGATAATATAATATAAGAACGTTTTGTACTTGTGTTATCTATATAGACAGTATAATAAACAGTATGATGTATATATTTTCACTGCAAAACAAAATGTAAAAATTTCTGTAATCCCCATTTTCATTGGTCATTGGAGAACTATTATTATTTACTGACTTATCTTGGATATATTTACAGTATGTACTGTGTAAATATACATAATACGAATATGTCTTTGCTGCATAGCCTCACATCACTTTGTCCCCCTTTATGTGTGTATTCTATTCCACACTGCCCGGCCAAAAAAAAGTCAGCACCTGGATTTAACTTGGTCTTATGACGTGGGGTTGCTTCAGTTGGTCAGGTCTAGGTTCAGCAACGTTATGTGCTGCAAAAATGAGGTGAGCTGACTACCTGACTATACTGAATGAACAGGTTTTTCCATCGATGGATTTTTTCCTTCATATTCCAAGATGACAATGCCAGGATTCATGGGGCTCAAATTGTGGAAGAGTGCTTCAGGGAGCATGAGAGAGACAACATTTTCACACATGGATTGGTCACCACAGAGCACAGAGTCCAGATCTTAACCCCACTGAGAATCTTTGAGATGTGCTGGAGAAGACTTTACGCGGTGGTCTGACTCTCCCACCATCGATACAAGATCTTGGTGAAAAATGAATGCAACTCTGAATGGAAATAAATGTTGTGATGTTGCATAAGCTTTTGGAAAGGATGCCATGGCGAATGCGTGCCATGATCAAAGCTAAAGGCGGTCCAACGAAATATTAGTGTGTGACTTTTATTTATTTATTTATTTTTTTAAAGCTGGGCAGCGTATATTCTGTACACATATTCTATTCTATTATGTTTACCTATTATATAAAGAAATGAAAAAAACAGCGAGAGAGGAAATAGAGGACTGATTTAGCTCCCTGAAATACTGACTTAGTGGTAACCACAAAGGAACCCAGCTGTCGGTTCCACTGTAAAGTACATTAAAAACGTTGGCATCAGGAGCTACGTTTTAAGGGATAACCCTGGGTTCCCTGACCTGCGTTCAGCAGGATCCGGCTTCTGAGGGAGAGCCGCCATGCTAACAGCCGACAGGCCAGTGTGCGTCCCCACTGAATACAACTCATGGCGGCCGCTGGTACTGTGCATTATAAATCAATTTACTGTGGTCTGCTGCCAACATTTCTTTAATCTCTGCCTTTCATTTCACTAAACTGTTGACTCTCATTTTTATCCCCTCCATTTGTTCAGATGTAGAGGAGGTTCATGTTCACCTGGGGAATCGCGGTGTCTATATGGCAGCTGCGGACGTGAGACACAAGCTGTGTGAATTGAAGGTCTCGCTCTCTTGCCGTTCATTTGCAGAGACGCCGGTATCGTGACGGATCCCTCGATGCTCACCTGAGCACGATGACCTGAGCTGCTCAGGTGTGCCTTTGGCAAAGTCATAACTGCTGAAGATAATGGAGATCTCCATGCAAAAGCTTGTCAGGCTGCTGCAGTAACATCCTCATATCAATGGCTGCAGACGTGAAATGGGGGGAAGGAAAAAGCACGTTTGGTCAGAGAAGGTGTTTATTTTCACGTGGAAATCTTACGGAAACATTTTTTTAAAATTCTGGTTAAGGTTGCTCTGTGTAAACCCTGTGGCACAGAGGGATTTACGGTGCAAACACTGGAAGTTGAAATAGTTTTCTTTGAATCCATTTATTTGAAATTGGCTCAGCAGAGCTGAAATCTGAATTTGTTTGGCATACGGGGCCTGGAAAATATCCATTCCAAAATGTCGGCCTTCCGTTCACAGGTTAATGCCAGATGTCATGGAGTGAAAAATTGAGGCGGATGCTGTATAATATCTCCTAAATGCCTTTAAAAACCGTTAAAACATGCCTTATAGGTCTGCAGGAAAGCAGATAGGCCTCAGCTTTGCTAAGTTTTTGTCCTTGTCAAATGGTTGCAGAATTTAGACACAAATCCTCGTTTTAATTACGCTTCTCGGTGATGTTTATATGTTGTTTAATCTTCCGTTATTGTCGCACAAAGAAGATGACAGACATCATTACGTGCTGGCGGTGCCATTCCAGTGGCACAGCTGAACATGACACTGGCTGGATAAAAACAGAGGCGCGAATCCCGCTTGTCACTTTGAAATTGCCACGCGGTATGAATAGAGCGTGATGGGCGCATTCAAAGGCCTGCATCTGCTGAGGGTCCGCGGAGATTCCCATCAGTGAGCTGCATACCCGTCCACCGCACTGCACGCCTTGTCTGGTTATGTCACGTTGCTCAACATCTCCCACCTCGCTTCTGCTCAAGGCTCCCACCCCTGTGGTGGGAAGACCCCCCGGGCTTCTGCCCGACCGCCTGCCTTGAAGGATGCTCTGCCATATTCGTAATCATCTCAGTTTGGCCACGCTGCTCCGCTGGCATCTTCTCTGAGACTTTTCCTGGACCAACTTCTGGGTCAGCTTCTCCCACGACGGGAGGATCGCAGCTGTACCATCTTCTGAGGCGCACGGCAAAGAACCTCGTCCCGTTGTACTGGTGGAAAACAGTCCTGACCAGGAGGTTTAAGTTCTTGCCGGTCTCTCTGTACACTGTTTCAGGAAGCCTAAAGCTTCAACCAACTTTAGCTTCTGCACTTTTTGTACATACGGAGACTGACGGCTTTTAAGGAAATCCCCACGCTGTCGTCACGGATAAATCGGTTGGAAAAGCTGCGAAGGTTGACCTGCTTCTTGTTAACGGAAGTTAGGGTTGCGGCGAGATTTTCGGGAACGGACACCGATGAGACGGAGGCCAAGTTCTCCTTCCGCACTCGCTTTCCTCACGTTTCCAGGCTCTGCCTCATGTTTCTGTGTTTATCCTGGTTACCTATTGATCCTTTAACAACAATAGTCTGATTGCAATCATTTCTGATTTAGACATTTTACCCTGGTAAATTAGAGCGTTTGCAACCCCTGATTGCATGAAATTATATTGAATAAAAACTCATTTGAGGGAAAAGCTACAATCACTGCTTTTTTGTGCCCTTGAGTTGGAAACAGGGTTAGCATAGAATAGTCGCACGATTTCCTGCACTTAATATGCGTTCTAGACTTCCTGAAATTTCCCAAAGTGACCATCTCTGTCACCCAAAATCAGAATTTTTTGCATCCCTGCGGGGGTGGAAATGCAAATGGCTCGACTGACACCGTTGCACCACAGCGGCACTCTTTGCTATGCCAGGATAGGGCGAGCTTTGGCGAAACATAACAGGAACTCGCATGCAGTTCGTTGTTTGGAGCGTTTCCCCCTCATAGCTGCTGGATTTCACCCCGTTTTAGCTCACAGAAGCCGAGATGCACATGAGCCGGCGCCTTGGATGCTCCCTGAACTCATGCGAATGCTCCTTCACCTCCCTCTGCAGCAGATACCTCGGGGTGGGGCACTGCTCTTTTTGAAAGGGTTTATTTTCGAACCACATTGGACACATCTGTCTCTTCCACATGACCTTGACTTGTCTTTACACTTCAGTTCTTCTACTCTGCCCTCCATGATATTTCCATTATCTTTCTTTCAGCAAGAGGATTAGTTCTCAGCACTGGCTTTAACCCTATTTATATAGAGGAACTCGACAAATATGTTCGAGTTTTGCCTGCTGAGCTTCCTCACCGATACGAGGCTTCTTTCCGCCCAGGTGACAATGACCTGTATGGTACGAGCAGGTGGCATGGGACCTTCTCAAGGATACACAGGCCACAAAAGCATCCTCTTCCTGTAGGCCTCTTTACTACCGACGAATGACACTTCATTTTATTTAAGTGATAAATGGGAAAACCAAATTACACATTCTCACTTCTTTCATTGCAACAAAAAAGTAAAATCTTTTTAAACACTTCCTGTAAGCCGAATTGATATTTTTATCTGCACTGATGCATGTTAAATGTTTGAATCTTCTCTATTCCTTCACCTAAAAGCAAGCCTCTGCCACAATCAGAGCTATGAAACTATTTAACTCCCACATCTCAACCACTTTTTGTGTTAAAATTTTTAGCATCAGCACATTAGCCGGAGCATATCTGTAATTCCAAGCTAAATTTATTAGCTGTTTCTGCTGTTGTGTTGTTTGCCAGTGCCGTAATAATTGCCGGAGTATTAATTCCTTTACTGATGCTCAATCGGTGCGCCTGCCTGCAGTGTGATGGAAAGAAGTCATTGCAGGAGATGACAAAAATGTCATAAAAGATGACGCCGCTCTGCCTTTGGATGTCTTTGTCTTAATTGCCAAATGTGTGAGGCATAGTTTGCGTAATGCAGTTATCTTTGAACTGTTCAATTAAATGTTTAATATAAAGCTAAGCAGGGCTGCAGTTATCCTTTTGCACTGATACAATTGTAATTGGATCAAAATGACCAAATAAGGTGTGAATTTTTATTCTATGTTTTTCAATTAAATGTGTCATGCCAGGGCGAAGTCTAAAAAGCGGATCCTCGGTCTTGTAGAACCGGGGCTTCGCGCTGCGATTTTTTTTCCACCTTTACGTCGCGATGCTTAGCGCATTTCGGAATAAACAGTAGGCAAGCCAATTGGTCTTTTTAGAACGAGATTCGGAATACGTCGACATTTTTGACACGAGCGATACTTGGGTAGGAGATAAACTGTCAATCACGTGTTATTGTGCTGGAATAGCAGTTGATCATCGCCGGCGGCTCTTCCGCTGATTGTCTGGCTTCATTCAGACACGTGCATTCAATGCCAACCAATGACTTCCATCCAACGCTGCTGCGGCATCTGTTTCAGCAGCCCTCGTTCTTCAAACGCTGCCTCTAAGTTTCTCTTTTAATCTAAAATTATTTTAAATTTCTTGCTCTTAATTGCTCTTTGCGAGGTGATCGAGCTATGTGTTTCATGAAGGAAGGTAGCTGCCAGCATCGGCATCTTGGGCTGCCGTCCCGTTCCATTCGCAGAAAAACCATTTATTTTTCCACCCTAGAGATCCACAGAGCAATTTCTGTCCTTTCAGTTCCGATCACCAAAATCTGGGGTACACATTTGCTGAATACAACAATACCTTCATTATTGTTGTTTGAGGATGACGCTCCTTTACTTTGACTATTTGAGTAATTTGTCATAGCAACACCATATTCTAAAATGTTTTATAAAAAATATAAAAACTTTATTCAAATGTTCTATTTGTAATCCCCGAAGAGATTGTTTTCTGTGTATTTCCTCTGTTATTAAACAACCCATGTGCAGTTTTTTTAAATTCATCGTTGACTTTAGCGGCTTCTAGGGCACAGAATAAATGCCGAGGTCATCGTTTTCTGATCCTGGCAGACTTTTCCAGAAGAGAATTAGACTGCATTCATTCAGGAAACTATTGTGAATCAAGTATTTTGCTATTAGAAAAAATAAAGAAAGATGATTATTCGACTATAATCCAATCCCGCAATGGACTGCTGTATAAGTGTTGTACAGTTTCGTAGCCCGGTAATTCTGGGATGAGCTGTGAACTGCCGAGACCCTAACCCAGGTTCAGTGGTTACTCATGATGGACGGATGGGATAAAACAATAAATAGTTACTATCTACTATTAAGTCTGGGTCATTGTATTAAAATATTAAGTTATGAAGATGATTATTATAAAAACCATCCAGGTGAAACAGTTCCTTTGTTAATGTGATGGCAATAATGTTTATTGACACAAAAATGAGTTATTATTAGTAGTGTTATTAGTATACGCTGCAGATACCAAACAGTGCATATTTGTGAAGATGCAACATTTGAGGTTTTAGTTGCGCTCATGTCATTTCCCCATGATGGCAAGAACATGAAAGAAAGCAGAAAAAAGAACAGCTGGAATTCTCCGCTTTCCTTGACAAGCACACTGGCTGGGAAAGAAGCTTTAAAGATTAATGCTTTAGCATCGTGCTAACAAAATAAACTTTTAATAGAATTGACATGCTGGGTTGTCTTTAAACAGTATCACACTTTTCAGCATGTTGCAGTATTGTCAGGGATCATTTTCTCAGGGATTTAAAGAGGATTCAAGCTTCTTTTTTCTTTTTCTTTCTTTATTTATTTATTTTTGCTCTTCTGCATGGCCTTGTCATAGAGTTGTGGGAGCATAACACTGCGGATTTAAAGGGGGTAAAAGACCAGCCGTTTAGGAAGAATTTATTAGCACGCTGGATTACTCCAGTCACACCGTGGCCTATGGGCTGCACCTTTTCCGCCACAAACGCAAACAGAACATGGTGGTTCAGAGGACGGTCCGCAGCTGCTGGGGATCCTTAAGTAGTGCGATCCTCAGAACACATCCAGCACCGCTGCTGCAGAACGCACCATGCAGGCGTCTCAAGTTGCAGAGCTGCGGCACCGTAGAAATCTGGTAGTCCTGCTAGATGTACCCAGCTGTTTGCCGGAAACTCGAGCCACAAATCATGAGAAAATCTACTTTTCCTTGCGATTAGCGACAAGGAGCCACCTTCGTCATCTAAAGCCTTCCAGGACTTCTACTGTAGTTCTGTTCTACTCTGTAACTTAAATTCGTATGATAGCTGGGTGATCCAGGTTAGCCTCAGTGCACAACCGTAGCCTCAAGGGTCCCTGTCACACCTGTGGAGTGGCAAGAAAATGGACCGGCGCTTGGAAATGTAAAATAGGAAGTTCACAGCTTGGCCTACAGAAACAAAGTAGTAGAGGGAGATGCACTGCACCAACCAGAAGTTTTTATCCTGTAGGCTGAGCTTGTTTGACGACTGGAAGGAGTGAAGCGCCGGCATGGAACTGACAAGAGTAAAACGCAGATGCTGGAAACCAGGGTCTTGGCACGCAGGGAACGTTTCCACCGAACGTCCTCACAAGATGCTCCTCTGGGGCTTCGCTGCGCATTCTCCCGGCTCCCCTGTGTCACTGGGCTGTCTGTTTTCAGTCCTGCTTGCACTTTCTTTGGATAAATTAAATAAAATCTCCAAAAAGCTATTCTCACGTTTAAAAAAAAAAAAAAAAAAAAAAAAACTGCAGGCTTATTCATTTTAAAGCAAATGATAGCAGAACAGTTTTCACTGCATCTGCAGAAATACCAGGGTAATTTTACCACAAAAGTCCATAGCGTTACAATAGCAGCAAAAACGTGTTTATTAAAATTAAGAGCACCGAGGCTGAACTGCTGAAAAGATCGCTGCAAAACTCCCACCCGCTTTAAGAGAAGAGCATGAAAATATCTCAAGAGTCCTGCAGCGTTTGTCAGACTGCCTCTTCAGTTACAAAAGAGATTCACGGAAACGGAGTGGTGTTCATGGCAAACATTTCTCCGACAAATCTGATTATTGGTACTCGGGTAAACAGCGTGACCAGATCCAGCGATTTTTTACCCTGTTGTGGATCCATTAAGTTAAAAGGTTTTCAGTTTGTCTGTGAGTTTGCAGTGATTCTGTCCAACTGTACATACTGTGTGTGTGCGCGCGCGCATGTTTACCTGTAAACTTATTGGTCCCCCCTCCTGTTCGCTGGGCCCGAGCCAGTCGGTTCTGTATTCTTTTCAAGTACTGATGCCTGCGCTTGCTTGGCTCGATCACGCTCAGCTGTGTTAATTAGCACGTTGCTAAAAATGCCTATAATTTAAAAAGTCCCAAGAACGTTTATGAAAGGCAGACCATCAAAGACAGTTGTATCGATGGCATCCAACTGAAGAGCGACTTTGTGGAGGGCCGATGCGTTTCGCTTCACTCCGTGCCCAGATATTATTTGGGTATTAAATCAAATAAAGCTAAAATGAGGGAAATGAAGTTATTGACTGATCTATCAACCACTAAAGGGCTTTCATGATGAATAAAGCTTTCCATTAAAATGGTTCCACAGTGAAAGGCCCCTCGCCACCAGGGGGATATTCAAAATTTCAGGGAGATATTGTTATTGGCAATTTCTTTGTGTGTGTGTGTGTCTGTGCCCAAGATTCTCTCTGACATTCGGTAAATGTGCCAAGCATCCCAGCAGAGGCGCAAAAACAGGAAAGAATCTCGTAAAATTGCGAGGCGGGTAATTGTTTCATATGCTTGGGTATTTATTTGCTATTAAGCATTAGCGCAGTGGACTTGGCTTCATTACGGTTGTAATAGAGATGTTGCCCTCTGATGTTTGACCGTCTGCAGCCTCTTTCCTCCCTAATCTGCCATGTCTCAGATCAGTGGCACCAGCATGTGCTGCTTCTGTCTAATAAAGCCTAACCTTGCATGCGGATGTAGTGGTGTGACAAAAGGAATGAGAAAACCTGACATTTATGATGTGAATAACCGCCCGTGTTGCAATTTCCTGACACCCTTTTAGCTGTGTAATGATGTTTTCCCATGATGCCTTGCAACGCGCACAAGGAAGCCGTGCTGAATATTTCGTCTTTTGGTCAGCGCACACAGCAAGTTTTGCACGCTATCCCTTTGGGCATGACAAGTGACATGGACTCTGGTATAAAACAGTTGTAATGCTCCACTGTGCTCCGGCCTCCTGAACATTGTCACCATGTTTTTATCACACACATCGCAAACTCCAGTGGCAGTGCATTATTGTCTGTACTGTAACTTATGATTTAATAGTGTGCTTATGTCAGTTTGTAGGTGTGCGTATAATTTATAGATGCATTTTAAACATATACACCTGTGGGAGGTTGACATTTTTTTGCTGAGTTTGGCTTAATTGATAAAATAAAAGGATACAGATGAGTACAAATCTTGTTTTTAAAAAAACCAACTCACTTATACGTGCTGTAAACAGCCAAACATATACATTTTTCAAATGATAGCTGGATAGATGTTAAATACTGTTCGTATTCTTAAATCCATTTTGCCATCACAGAAAGTGGTTAGTAACTAATACGATTAGGGATTATCTATCAATTGTAATGTTTGCATTAAACGGTGAGTATTGTGTAGAGTATAGAGGTGGGGGCCGTTTTGGAGTTAAAGTGTTTTTTTGCACGGCTGGCAGTGTAGTGGTTTTGGTTGAGGTCTGAGACCGAGTTTTGTTTTTCCGCTGTCCTTGAGCGAGATATTTACCCTGAGTAGTTGGAGTGAAAACAACCCAGTTAATCGGTAATTGTAGCTGTACTGTAAAAACAGTGTAAATCGCCTTGAGTTAGGTGAGCTAAATGAATAAATTGCAGCTAAGCTTATATGTTGGCGAAGTAAAGACTAAGCGATGCGTCTGTTAACCGTCTGGAAAAACTCCTTATCCCATTAGGAAACCACCGAAAACAAAAAGAAGCAAATAAAGACAGATTTGGGAGACTCGCGTGTTCTCTACTTCTTTAGTCGGATTCTTTAAATGGCGGTAAATTTACTTCCTCCAGAATAACAAACATTATGCAATGCTTGTTTTAACCCCCCCACCCACCACATTGTCTGTTAAATGACAGCGTCTTTACATTTCAAGTCAGTTCTTTGAAGGAGATAAGTGACATAAATATGCCAAAATCCTGTCAGTCTTCCTCCGAGGCTGTAAGCTATTATTTTATTTTTTTTATAAAGGCACACTGTCATGAATTCAAGAACTGCTTCACTGGGGTGCCACACTGTGTGAGACATCCACTGGCTTTTAAGGTTACAAAGAGCAATCACACCTTGAATTCATAACCTCTGTGATCGCAACCACCTGAAAGTGTTACCTCTGATTGAGCTACATCTACGTTTTGCCGTGCTGCGGGGAAAAGACAATTACATCTTGCTGGTGCAAACCTCACAAAGGGCACAAATTTATGTTGCTGCACCCATACAGCGTACAAGCACGTTCTAGACAACTGCGTGCTTCCAACTTTGTGGCCGCAGTTTTGGGAAGAAGCTCCTTTCCTGCTCCAACATGGCTGTGTCCACATGCACAAAGCGAGCTCCGTAAACACGTAGTTTGCCCAGGTTGGTGTGGAAAAATTTGAGTGGCTGCACAGAGCCCTGACCTCAACCCCACTGAACCCCTTTGAGATGAACTGGAATGCCGCCCGCAAGCTAGGCCTTCTCATTGATGCTGTTGTTGCCGAATAGGCACAAATTTCTCAAAATCTGGTGAAAAGCCTTCCCAGAAGAGTAGGGGCTGTTATAGCAGCGAAGGGGGGGGGGCAACCCCATGTTAATGCCCATGTATTTGGAATGGAAAATTCAGCAAGCGCATATGGGGATGATGCTCAGGTGTCCACATACTTTTGGCCATACAGCGTACCTTTGATGAAAAAGCACCCTCATTCAGTGTGATAAGATCGGCAAGAACTCAGCTCATACAAACCTCTGTGCTGTTTTCAGTCTGACAATAACATACCGACTTGAAATAATAATTATTCAGTGTGCTTATTAAATATTTCAAGAATCCATTTCTTGTGTTTATCAGTGTTTGTCTGCGCAGCTCCCTCAGCCCGGAATCATCCCGGATCGACAGGAGTTGCTGCCGCTCATTATCATTCCGTGCTGCCGCATTCAACCCGAATGGTTGATAACCGGTGCTGGTGCTGTAGTTGGAGGAGAAACAATTAAAGAGACGCCCCTCTGTGCCAATGGGGATGGTGCTTTGCAGAGAAAGATAGCTTCTGTAATAGATTTTTGTCTGTGCAAAATGAGACACTGACCTCGGAATCCACAGAGCACAGAGAGCGCTGGAAAGAGATGTCGCCGTGTTCCTGCGGGACTTTGGCAGAATTAATTGCGGTCGCCGTCCTGTTGCGCTCACCGCTCGTGGATGGGTGCCCTGTCTGGAGGGGACCGGGGGTTTTTCGCAGGGAAAAAGTTAGGAAGCTTGTGTTGGGGACGGAGTTTGAGGGCGGTAAATTACTTCTGGAAAACTAGGGAACTACGCTGTTAAAAAAAAAAAAAGGACTTATTTCCTTGTACAGAGAAGAAAAGAACACGGGTGCTTCAGGTATTATCGTTTCCTTGCTTTGATGCTTTTATTTGAAGTCATTTACAACCTCCCTCTTTTTTAATGTCTGTTCCTGTTGAGTAAATTACTCAAGGGTACAACAACAGATTTCAGGTCTGACTTGTTTCTCTAGTATTTACCCAGTACTTGTACTGTACTTAGATGTGTCTCTGATCTGTATGGAAAGTTTTAGAGTAGTGAAACGTTCACGTGCAGAGTAACAGTCAACCAGCTTCTCTTCCTGACCACCTTATCTTCAGCAGGGAAGATAGAGGCCGGATGACAGGCTCATCTGTCCGCAGTTCTTACCACAGCACCTTAGCATCCGCCTCATGGGAAGCTGGGGCCTGGTCACTTCTCCTTCCATCTATCATCAACTCAGCTCTCTCATTCCTCCCCAATGCCGGTCTCTGGCAGCTTCTCCAAAAATATCCCGGAGGTTCCCAGTTCGCCGTGTTCGTTTATTCAGTTTTTCATAAGGAGGGCCGCATTTCTGACCCTTGACCCATTTGATTTGTTCCGATCTGCTTTCCTTGTTTTTTCGAAGGCCTTTTAAGGACCACAACTCCGGGCTTGCTTCATCAAGTTGATTTTCCTTTCAAGATGTTTGTCAGTTTTTCTGTAGAAACCCACAACATAAGTAGGTGTAAATGTGTGAAGGTAAATAGTGTAATCTGACCAGCTGATGGACCTTACAGTCCACCATTATATGCACAACTGTATTTAACTGGGTGCCTCAAGTAGAGCTTGCAAGATCTGACTTCATCTGAGTCCTGTTCTGACCACAATGTGAGGCCAGAAGCAGCTGTAGTTCAGATCAGATATTACATGGACACTGCATTCACGTACTCGCAGTCTTTGGTGGCCTTCAGACCTTAGACCGGTCATGCAGTTACCTCTGAAGTGGTCACTGGACCCAGGAGAGCGAACCTGTCTGTTTTTTTTTTTATTATTACCACACCAGGCATCTATATGAGGTTTGAATGTGATTTAAATGGTAAAAACACAGCAGTGAATCCAGCCTAGGAGAAAGGATGGAAAAGAGAGCAGGACAGCTGTGGTTGCTCCTCTTTAATTTTGTCCTGAACCACGAGATGATTTGAGAACTCTGGGGCTGTCGCTGTTACCCCTACACAACTGCAATGTTTACAGTGAATCCATTGTTTAAATGTACGTAGCATAGCATATGCTAACACTTGGGGCATGTGGGCATCCTCAACACGTGGTTAAATGTCTGTTGTATCCGTCCATAACACAGCATTTACGATAAACAACAGACTGCATTGTTATGCTGTGGACTTATTTTGTATTCTTACATTTTAGTCCACATATTTTTATCACGGTAAACTGAAGGGCATTTAAATACAGCTTAATGCTTGTATTTCTTTAAAGAATTTCACTCGGTTGAAGAACTCGGCCGAATTTAGAAACAATCCATCCTTTCTGCACACAAAGGCCGCAATCGCTTAACTCAGAGGCAGGCCACCGTGCGCTTGGTGGAGAGATACAGAGTGGGAATAACTCACGCTGAGCACAAAGGGGTGTCTGGAAGACTTTGCCGAGCCTTTAGATGTGTTGTTTTCATTTTTCATTAGAGGCACAGTGAAAAAGGTCCTTTGTTGCTGCGGTTTTTAAATGGCAACTCAGGGAGGGGGGGCTCCATTGTTATTAAGAATTTTTGTAATTATGTTCACCTGCAAAAAATGAACTGCGGCACAGCAGGTACTAGAGGTGCCTCACAGCTGCTGAGCTTGAGGTTCAGGTATGGGTGTGAGTCTGATTTCTGCAGAGTTACATGTTACACCTACGTCGACATGGGTTTCTTCCATGTGTCCCACTGTCTCCCCATACACCAAAAAAAATGTGTTTTAGGTGACATTATGATTCTGAATTGCTCTTTGTGTGTGTGTGTGTGTGTGTGTGTGTGTGTGTGTGTGTGTGTGTGTGTGTGTGTGTGTGTGTGTGTTTGCCCTGTGGTGGACTAGTGGCCTGTCCAAGCTGTTCCTTTCCTGCATTCATGTACTTGAGGGATGTTCTCTGGACCACCCTGACCAAGCATTAGGTGAAGAATTTGCTTGGATGGATGGATGGATGGATGTAAAAGTTACTGCATATATAAATACAAAGATAGGAAGATGCTAGTGAACACTGGAATCTTTGAAGGTCCTTGTGTGGGCTTTTTTGGCTGTGTTTAGGCAGTGAAGTGCAATGACAAATGCAGCAATTTGAAAAACTTCACCACCACTTCTCCACTACTAGTCCTCCACTGGTATCTCACGGTGGGCAGCATGTCTAAGTGTATTTCAGCATGATGAATGGCAGAGATAAATATCTTGCTCTACACTATGCAGTGGAACAGACCAAAGCAATATTGCGAGGGTCGAATTGGTCTATCACTGGACATGAATTATCAGTCGGGGTGCTGGACAGTAAAAGTACAACCATTTTTAGAGAACCCAGTAGGAGTCTTAACAGTTGTAAAGATTTGGAACAGGGAGTTGGAGTTAATTCCCTCTTTTGCTAATTAGTAAATGAGCAAATAAGGAGCAGGGAAGAATGTCCAATTTTTAGAAGTCTTTCTTGATTCCTTGAATTTCTTTCCACAATGCATTGCTGTATGAGATGCATTTGAAGTGTGGAAAACGCTTACTACCAAAAAAGAACCAACGAGCCAAACCATTATAATTCATACTTAAATTAAGCAGCGCAACCAGGAATCTAACTGAAAATGTTTAGGATTTTGTCTCATCTGGGCATCTTATGTATGATATTAAAGCAGGATATGTACAGTAGTAGACCAATAAGAAATAAGTATTCTTTAGACAGACCAACTAAACAGGAATATAACAGGGAAGATCCACCCACGCTCTGGCAGAAGTGTTAGACAAAGAAGTAACTTGAAGGCTACAAAGGTTATTTATGATCAGTGTGTGTGTGTGTGGGGGGGGGGGGGTCGTTGTAAACAAGTTGAAACAAGTCGCATATAAGGGGAAGGATTTCTTGGCATAACAGAAAGGAGATGATTGTCTTTTAACAGAGTAACACAGAAGCCAGCTCTTAGAGAAAGGACACATTTCTTTAAGGAACAACTCGAAACCTCCTCAGGTTTAATGCTGAGTGTGTTCCTCCAGCATGCTACCAGCTGGGCCAGGTAACACACAAAAACTGGTTCTGCTTAAGAAGAGAGTAAAGCCCGGCTCAGCTGAGCGATGTGGAGACGCATGAGTGGCAGCGAAGCTAAATTGGGATGAGCTAAAGTGCGGAGCCCAAGAGGCTCGAGCGCTAAGTCTGCTCTGCACCCCAGCGTGATCCGGGAGATTAGCCTTGCTCAGAAACAAAGACGCTTCGCTGGTTTTCCCCTGGCTCGCCAAGCCAGCCAGCTCCCCATTGATTGGGCGAAGGACGCCAGCGTCGCCGCCATTGCACTGTTGCGGTTCCATTGACAAGCAGCTGGGCCAGTTTGTCATTTTACACCAAGTACTTTCCCTTTAATATGTTTGAGTGGTATTACAGCTACAGTATGTCAGTCTTGGGGTTACAATTTACTTTCCCTTTTTAAAGTGATGCTGCACTTCTGAAATCAATTATTTTAGTCAAATTATAATAATACTATTGATAATAATAATGCCAAAAGCTAGCGCAAACACAATTTTTTGTACACTAACACAGTTGTATGGCTAGCAGCGTTCATCTGTCATCGTATTCCGTGACAGCACTTCCCAGATTTTTGAGTCCGATGTTACGGGTGCTTTAGGCTGTTTTGTGTAGAAGCAGTTACTGATATCACCGACACCGCTATCTGAAATGCGCTCCCTTTCTCGCTATTTTCTGCTCTGTAGGTTTTCAATTTATACCATTACAGCTTGCAGTCATGTTTGCGGAAATGAAAGGAAGCGCGATGATCCCGATAACAATAAGAAGGTAATGGCTTGGTGTCTGTGGTGCTTTTTTGGTGTGTTAATTAGCAAATAAAAAGACGAACCACCGGGCTTCCCGGCGGCCCAGCCAGCAAACGGGGTTTTGGAGGCCCCCCCGCTGACGTTTCGTTCACCTGTACAGCCTGGCAGTTCTCAGGCACAGAAGCCCAGCAGAGATCCACTTTTCCACCCGTTGCTGCCGATTCTGGCGCCATTCGTCCCCCCAGCGGGTAAAGAAAGCCGATGTCTTGGAAGCGATGTGTGTGGGCGCAGGCCCAAACCGGACGATCGCGGTGCCCTGTGGATAGGCCGAACGCGATACGTGGTTTTAACTAAAGGACTGAAAATGGGTTGAAATTATGAGACATTTTCATCACGGACAGCATTAGTAATGCTCGTACAGCTTCGCTTACACATTCGTCCCATAAAGCGACGTGCCAGGTAGCTAATGATTCAGTGGAGGTGTGAACAAATTGACATGTATTTAAAAAAAACTTCCTGTTGGTAACATTTAGTTAATTAAGAGGGGGGGAAATAAAAGAAAAAATGTCCCAGTTAAGATGAAAGCAGGCTTTTAGCCTTGATTTTGTCTGAATTGGGTTTCTCGGGAACCAAGGGGGCTGGTAGTTTTCATTACATCTAAGCCCTAAATTGCTTATTGAGTTAATGATTTGCTTAATTAACACTTCCATCATGCCGCAGCGGTCCAGGGATACCCAGAAATCCTGCAGCATTCGGACTGCTTGGCTTTGAAATGAAGCCGCATAGACCCATAGTCGTATTCCTAATTGTACCGAAGGTTACGACACGCTAATGTGATATTTGCAAGCATTGGCAGTACACATGGGCTGTCAAGCAGGAAGTTAAATGTAAAGGACAAAGCATAGCGCTGTGGAAGAGGACCTTGGGTTAGGTTTTGGGCCCAGCAATGAAGTCTTGTACAGTCCCAAGGAGAATTCAAATCTGTGCGATCTGACCAAACTGCCAGCTCGGTGAAGTCACCCATCTCCTCGAGAAGCACTTAATTACCCTCTCCACATCGGGAAGTTTATTTATTCTCTTATTTTCACCTATTTGTGGGCTCGATTGAGAGTCAAGGCTTGTCGTGAGCAAGTCTGCTGGAGGGGTCGCACCCCCTATCGAACATGGTTGTCGAGTCCCCCCCAAAACTCAGCGGACTCTAAACGGATGAAACCGAAAAGAGGTTACGGTAGGGTTAGTGGCTGCACATATGCACCGGAGGTGGAGCATTTGACCTCAAGGGGGGTTTGGACTATAACAGGCAATCGCTTACGCACGCAAAGTATAAACATATAGAAGATTTACATGCCGAAATTCATGTGTTAAATCGGTTTTCGTTGTAAAACAGGATGCTTCTGTCAATTTTTATAGAGTAGAGTGACGGAGCATTGAACAGTAGGTATAAGGAGGATGGTTAACAGAATGATAACACGGAAACTAGCTGGCATCTGAGGAGAGAAAAAAAAAATCAGTCTTGATGAAGGGAAGAGAAGTAAATCTCTGAGGTCCAGATTTAGGCAGCAGCCCAAATCTCCTGGGCATTCCACACCTGTTAGTAGTGGTAACGGTTTAAAAAGTAATTTCTAAAAAAATTGGAGGTAACATGGCAATGTAGGGTCATGCAGAGGTTTTTCAGCGGTGACAGTTGCAGTTGAAAGTGGTGATGGCCCATAGCAATGTAAAATGATGGGAAATGAGGAGGATTAAACGTGATCTTTGACTAAAAATGATTTTTGGAGCCAATTCATTAGTTTGTGTGGTGTATTATTTGAAGTGGAAACAGTTGATCCGCTGTGGCAACCCCTAACGGGAGCAGCCGAAAGAAGAAGAAGAAGAAGAGGTGTGGTGTGTTATTTAGGCTAAAATGCTTACTGTCAAGCAGCGAATTAACTGATTGGTTTAATTTGTAGAACTCTACCTTGAAATCCCAAAAAACTGCGATGTTGAAAAGCACGGGAGAGAGTTGGAGAGATGCTGCAAGTCGTGGTGAAAAAGTTGACCTGAGGCAAATGGTGACACTGAAGGCCAGGAAGGCCGACAGCGGTGTCTAACAACAGCATCAGGGGGACGGGAAAAACGGCTGCATGTCCGGCAACCCAGGGCACTAACCAGAGTCATAAAATGCGTAGAAAGAAGCCAGGTAGTACCAGGTACTTAGTAACCAACCTGCAGTTGGCATGGCTCTGTACAAAGTTCTTCAAATGAGCCTCAGGAACCAGAGAGAAATGAGGAAGCTATCGAGAGGGTAGCTGTTATTTATTTATTTTTTTCTTTTTGAAGGTTTAGATGATTTCTCCGTAATTGATTATTCATAATTTCCTTTCATTTCAGAAATATTAGACAGGGTTTGCATAAAATAAGAACGCCTATTTATTTTAAGTTTGCAATTGTGTAGCTGCCCAAGAGTGATGGAGGAATAAACCCTTTTGTTTCCTCCTCACTTTTATTTTTCAAAGGTAAGTCACGTTCAGTCAAGGAGAACTCATAACCCCCCACTCTCATTTGCGGTCATAATTACATTGAAAGCTGTGATTCCAGAATGTATTTGCAGACTTTTATTCCAGCCTGGATTATCTATGGTCTGGTTAAATCCTTTTCCTCGCCAAGCCAATGATTGAGTCTGCTGAAGCCAAGTGGCATCCGAGAAAATGAATTCCTTCCTGTTCCACCCCCTTCCTTACTGTCTGCCAGCACACACAGGTTATTCAGATTCCTCAAAATATCCTCAGCTGCTTAAGAAGTCGCACAGGGACCAACACGACATAACACGTCACGTCGGTTAATTTGCATGCATTTTCAAAGGTGTCCCGGCTACCGAAATTCTGTTTCATTGCTAAATCCTTTCCCGTTAAATGAAAGACTACAGAGACAGTCACCTTTCCTCATAATCTGCATTCAGTTCCCTCCCGAATGTTCGCACGCCTGCTTTGTCAAAACACAAAGCGGTTGATGTCCTCCGCAGGTCGCCGCTCTCCATTTGATTCAAGATTGCTATTAATAGAGCTGTACTCCAAGGCAGAGCCACCTCAGAGACCAGCGGCACCGAGGGTCTCGTGGAGTCGCAGCGACTCATAAAACACAGCCAAATTGCTCGAGAGAATAATTAAATCCTTACACACCCAACTGATGTGAGTGTAAAGCAGCCTCACGAAGCCTTGCGTACAAATGATTTCAGTGGAAAGTTCGTGCCATCTCTGTAGAAGGCCTACTGCTGTTACACAACCATCTACACAATACGTTTCTTTTACCAATGATCTATTTATTTATTCGCTCATTGATTTATTGGCTTCATTAAGCAATTTGTGAAGGTCTGTGCGGCCCCCAAAAAGCCGTGCGCTTGAAGTTACTTCAGAGGAAGTCAGGTGGAAAGGAAGATGATTAAGATAAAAGTTTGTGAAAATGTGAAGGTCTCACAAGTGTCGACTTCTCCATGATGTCGTCCTCAGTTTGGGAGCTTGACGTGTACGTACGCCAATAATCGGGCATGGTTTACCGCGTAAATGGCTGCAAGCTGTCCGCTGATCCAGCCCAAAAGCACAGTTAAAGTAGAAGAACGGGCTGTCACCATGGCGGCGAGTCTGCGACGGCCCCGTATTGATTTTGATCGGTTGAATCTGAATTAGCGATTCCTCAGGGACCTCTCAGCAGCAAGCAAATGAGAATTAAGCCTTTCGATCTGGGTCATCCGCGGTGTCTTTGTCGCTGGAGATTGCAGTCAAAGTTCTACGCCTTCTTCACCTCGAGCTCCTAATGAGGCAGCCTCGGCACAGCCGAACCGGCACGATCGTTTGGATGAGAGGTTTCTGAGCAGCTGGAGATGAAGGAGAAGACTGGCAGGTCACGAGGATTAGTTTGAAGATTAGGTGAACCCCAAGCTCTTGGTATTTTTCCCATAAATGTTTTGCTGCCAATTCCGGGGTTGCGTTGTGAGTGCGTCGAGAAGGGGGGGGGGACTTGGGAGTGGACAGGGTTTCCGGTAACCGGTCTTTGAGTTATTACGCGATTTGTAAACCGCAAACATCGTGATGTGTGGAGCTCGACACCGGTTTCAAAGATCACATTACACTGTGACCTGCTACTCAGGTCAAGTCGAAAGGAGCCAAGTGGATCTTCTTCACTATCTTTAACCAAAGGGCTGAAAGTGGCAGCTTCAACAACTATCCTGCACTGCAGACAGACAACATTAAAATTCACTTTGGGAAAATGTGCTGCCTAACAGTTAAGTAATAATATTGCAGATGCCACATGGCCGGGTTGGTTACCGTAATTCATTGTTGTTCGCCGCTTTTATCCGCACTGTTACTGACGCAGAAGGAGTCTTCAGAACTCCTCAGGCGGTGGGGAATTGATAAGGGCAGCCATGTCTGCTTCAGCTGTTCCCTAATTATTTCCCATAAAAGTCAGACTTAAGGCTTGTGTCGTGACATTAAGCCTGAAAGAGAAGAAAAGTCGGCAACAGATAATTCAGCATTTAAACCGCTGCTCGGAATCCATAGCCTGCGGTAATTTCCCTTCGCATCCAAAGCATTTGTGCATTAGGGTTCCCAGATGAGCCACACGTTAAAATTACTGGGCTAAAATTAACTTCCAAAAGTTAAAAGCGGAACTCTGAAGTGTATTTTTAACATATACGTTTAATATTCAATGCATTCTAAAGAGAAAGTATTACCAGAGTCTTGATTTAGAAAACGCGTTTAAAAAAATCCTCGCTTAAAAAAAAAAAAAAAAAATTTAAAAAAAGCACAAAACCTGTCACTCCTTTTTTTTTGAAATGTGGTATTCAATACTCATTTTTAAGAATTACTAGACTTTTTCACTAAGGGTTATTTTTCATTTCACAGCTACTTGAATTCGGTATGCAGCGGAGACCTCAAACACAGTGGCCCAACCAGGATTCAGGTTCTAAGGACGCAGACTGATGACCTGCGATGACCCAGTCAGCAGCTTTGAAAATCACAGCTACATAAACACAAGTTCACAGCGTGTACTAAATCTGTCTAAAAACTTATTTACGCTGCTTTTTAAAGACTGTTTAGGTAACACAGCTGTAAGGTACTTTTGTCAGTGTTAAAAAAAGAAAAGAAAAAAAGGCTGTAAATACGCAGCTGCAGCTCAAGTCGCCGAAGGACAACAGTCGGCAGTGACAACTTGCAAAGCCGTTGTTACGCACTGATTCTGGATCAGATCATTTTTAATTTTTAAGCCCAGATGCTTTTACTGGCACAGCTTGCGAAATGTAGTCGATCGGTTGCCCCTTTCCTCACATCGGAGTGGACCGCAACCGTGTTCCACATGCCAAGTGTGTAACAGCCAGGTAGCTGCATCCCCTGTGCCACAACTGAGCCGGTAGACATGTTCACTGCAGCACTGTGACCTTCCACCTTCTGGCTAAGCACCGTGTGACTTGCTTTCTGCTCGGAGTCCTGTCATGGTGGAAAGGATGGTCTCAAACCTGGGTTGCGTACATCTAAGACAAACTCCCTGTCTTGACAGCATTGGCTTTCTAAAGGCACCCAGGTCCTCTCTGGTTAGATGTTTGCACGCTCCACACATGTGCTGTTTATCAGGGCCTAAAGGAGGGATATTTCTTGCGCCTTTCATGTCTTCATGATTCTCTTTCCCCCCTCTTTTGATCCTTTATTGAGAGCCCCTCTGAGAATACAGGCTATGTGAAAAAGCAGTTCATCTCACACTCTGTTGTTAAAACCCCGCATGAAATACTGTACGCCGAAATTTAGCTACGTGAGCTGGAAACCCAAGCAAACGCCCGACTCCAAGGATGCATTCAATGGGGCTGCACCCATTTAACGGAGACAATTTTGAAACGAGGGTTGAGATGTCTTTGTTCCGCCTTGGATTTTCCAAACGGGGATCAAAATGCAGCAAAAAAATAAAAGTCCGAATCACCGAAATGGAAAGGGTTGCCATCAAGAGGTCTTCTTTAGCTGATGATTCCAGATTCCTCAGCAGCAGGGACATTTGAAGGAGTCACGTAGGCTTCCAGGAACACACCTCCCACTCTTCAGTGACGCCAAGCCACCAACTCACGATGAAAATACTTTTGGAATATAAGGCGCAACATTGCACAAAAGCCAGCCGGTCGATCCAGCGCTGATCATCTCACACTTGAGAAGATTGAATTTTTTTTTTTTTTTTTTTTTTTAAAAAAAAAAAAAAAAAAACCTCTTGAATGCAGCTAAGAGAAGTAGGGAGCATTGTGGTTAAGACCCAACAGAGGTCATGTCTGAGTCAACCGTGGTCCTCTGTGTGAATAACATATCCAATAACATATCCATAAATGGATGAGCGGTTACTAAAAATAGATGGATAGATGGGTGGGGTTGTTCAATGGAAATTTATTTTACAGAGGAGAAGCCAAACCTGATTCGGCAGGAACCTTCCCATGCGTTCCCATAGGGATGTTGACCACACATTGTGGATTCCAGGGGCCCCATGGATGTTAGCGGTCAGACTTGGGTCCAGCATGGATCTCACGGTGCTGCTCGGTCATTTATTTAGCAGGCAGACTGTGTGAGCCAAAGCTTCCCAGTGGGGTGCCAGTGCATTTGAGCCGACTGCTGTAAGTTCACCAAAAAGCTGCTGCAGTGCAGTGCAGTGCTGTTGGATCTCTACTCGATTTCTGCAACCACAGCTCTCTTTTTAAAGGCTCTATCCTTTTGTCCAAATTAGTTTTTTTTTCTTGTCTGTGAATAAAATAAAGATTTTAATAAGAGAAGAGAAAATAAGAGAATTGTTTTTTTTTTTCTTTTTTCTATGCTTAAGGGTGGTCTTCTTAAGATGTTGGTCTCCTTCGAGGCTAACATTTGGTGTGGCAGAAAAAGTTGTTGCATATGAAAATGTGAAATATATATATAAAATAGAATATAAACAAGAATTTATTTTGATTATTTTTTGCTACCATGGAAGGACACCACTCTGTCACTTTTATTTTTTAGGTGAATTGGACTTTCTTTGAACTTGAACCCCACAACCTCCAACGCAGTGGTTCCTGAGCTTTCGAACTGCTCACCTTGGCATTTCTCTACTGCAGCTTAATGCTTCTCTACCGGAATGTAAATTGCATGAGTTTTTACTTTACGGTTTATCATGTTCTCAAGCGCTACACTGAAAGCCGTATTTCCTCTCTGTACGGTACACACACTCTCCTCTACTTTGTGACCCCAGGTGGGCGTAGCTGTATCACAGCCTCCATAAAAAGTCAACGCTGCATTGTCTGCTGGTAAATAATGCATATGGAGCTCAGGTCTGGGGCAGAGGTGCATCAGAAGGTGTGAGATTTATTTATTTAATGTCAGCAAGACACCCTTCCTAGGATGGTGTTATAACATTGGCCTGCTTGGGTTTTGTGTGAGCCAATCTCTTTGCATCCTCTGAAGTACTTCTAGATGTCCATAGGTTTGATGTTGCACCACCTTCTTTAGTTTTGAAAGGTAGCCACCAGCACGATATGAGACTTTTCTCCGCGGAGCTGAACGAAGGTCGCATTCATAAATAAATAAATGAATAAATAAACAAATGTCAGTGGAAAGACCAGTGGTGAAAAATTGCAAGCAGAAATCCAACATGCTGCCAAGGTGTCTGAATGTAGGCCAGATATCTTCTGGTAGTTACAAACTGTTTTTTTTTCTTCTCCTAAATAAACTTTTCCTCTGCATCATGTGGGTTTTGCCGCCTGTGATTCCACGCGCACTCTGAATTCTATTCCCAAGGTCTCCATCAGCAGAGAAACAATAGGGCCTTTTTTCACACTTGCGTTTGACAGCCTTGCTCACAGCGGACTCAAAGTGACGTTCGCATCCGTAGGAAGCCAGCTAATGAGAGGAGCTCTTTGGTGGAGTGGCTGGATGTGGTGGGGGGTGGCGGGGGAGTCTTAAACACTTCCTTACTGCCTTCGGTTTATGCTTGCCATGTACCGTCGCCCCCCCCCCCCAGGCCGGCTGCACGCCACCTCTTTCACCAGGTTCATTAGCTGCCTCGGTTTGATCATGAGTCCTTGAAACCCCCTCCCAAGTCCAAGAATGCAAAGTGCCTCTTGAACACGGTTCCCGTTTCCCTGATCCCCGGTTCTTAATGAGGAGTCCTACGGTTCCAGAACTTTGCTTCTAATGGTGCATGCAGACGATGTTCAGGTTTTGGCTCCTGGACCATGAACACATGAAAGTAAACATTCCCACTTTAACATGCCGGTGCTTTTCCGCAATGCGAGGGCCTTTTGGAGCAAAGTGGTGATTTCAACCCAGATCTGGTCTGTAACATCGGGTCGCAACCACAGGTTGACGCGCATGGTGATCTTCTGGTGGGGCTGTCTGGCTAGCATCACTATGTGGTGCAGCAATACCCTGGTGGGGCGTGGGCGGGTCGATATTTAAAAGAATAGCGATTTGCTGCCTGGTCCAGATGCAGGGCCCGAGCATGGGCTGACAGGCCATGTCCGCAAACTGAAGGCTACAGTTCATCTCCATCCCAGTGCCTGCATACCTTCTACAAAGGTCATTCCATCTTACTGGCAACATCTTGCTCCCAAAGCCCTTAGATGACAACACAGAGGTCTTTCAAGTCCCAGCTCACACACAAGTAGTCGGTCTGCTTCAGCTTACTGTGTTTTGCAAACCGGTCTCATGTCATAGGGACTGGATACCTACAAAGTGACCTTAGAGCCGAGCATGAAAGCAGAGCAGCCGTATTCCAAAAATGTGAAAGGAGGCTGCGGAGCTGCGTTGTTGGTGGCCACAGTGGGGATTTCAGATGAGAAACTGAGGGTTTACACCGTTTCACTTGCTATGCAGAAATCTTTGAGGTCAGAAAGAGTCAGACTAGTTAACCAGAAAGTTGTCACTTACGTCTGTCCTCGAAACATCTTTTGAGCCTGGGGAGGTCGATAAAAGTAAAACCACCATGTTCAGCAACACGTCAGCATTGAATCATACAACCCGGGGAGATCTGTTGCAAGTGTAGAAGATCTGAGCTTTTCAGCATGAGCGGACCTAAAAGTTTTGGTTATTTTGAAATTGCTGAACTTAAACTTCTCCCACAGCAGCTCAGTGGCATCTGGGCAGTGGGTACAAATGCGGTTTCGAGGTCAGTTTTGTGAAATCTGCATATGTCGGGACTGCTGAGAAAGAAATGAACGAATTAATGAATGAACCACTCAGATGTGCCAGCGCGCAATTTCGATTCAATTTTTTTTTACTACACCAGCAGTCGTGAATAACAAAGGCGTGTTCTACGCTACAGGGTGTGCAGCGGAGGCCACGCAGTAGTTAACGGTTGCCTTTTTTTGCATCCTTTTGTGCACACTGATGCTGAGAAATGTAAGAATTTGCCACTGTGTGTGAGCATTGACCCCAGGGGAGATGCTGTTGTTATTGTTGCTGCTTATGCGTCGGCCATAACGCTACCCTCAACAGGACTGTGTGGAGAACGTGTTCAGCCGTCTCAAATGCACGATGTGCAAACTTCTAGCATTTGTAAGTCACCCTCACTGAAGGTGTTTTGCACAACAAATAATTCAGCCAACAATAAAGAAAGAGGAGAAGTGACATTGATCTCTGGCAAAGCAGCCAGACACCAGAGGGGAATGAAAAATGTCTTATTTCTCTGTGGAGGTAAAGGGCAGTCTGGCCTCTACGCACAGTATAAGTCAGATTAAATGTAAATTGGATTTTGAACCTTGCGATCAGGGTCCATGACCCCAGAACAGTGGGATGTTGTTCAATGTCCTGCTGCTAATATGGAGTGTCTTTGATTCCTGTTCATTTGAATTTGGCTGTGTATTTTTCATACCTGCTGTAAACAATTCATGTTGAGTGGGAAAAGCACAGTTATTCGCTGTTGTTTGCTGTTTGAATTCGGCAACAATTCTTTTTATTAATTCATGCAAACAAGCCATCCTCTGTCTAATATGGATCAGCGGGCAGAAATGAATGACAAGCTGTTGTCCTCAGTGAGTTCTCCACAGCTGGCAGAGTCGTGCTCTTCTCTGGTTTGGCTGAGCTCTTCTGGATGGCTTGTTTGAGTCTTTGTCTAATTTCAGACATGAAGATAAAACAAACAGTGGGGCAGGGCTCCATTTAAAATGATAGCATCTGACCAAGATGTATCTGTCTTACATACAGTATATTAATTTTAGCAGATTTTTAATTTTTTTGTACAGTTAGGGGACTTGATTCAAACCACATTCAAGCACAGCTTCGAGATGTAAAAAGTTCCACACACACACACACACACACACACACACACACACACACACACTAGGGGCATTTCAGACCCATTGGTGATCTAGGCTAGACATGGTTGACCTGTAAGGGAGACTGTCACACGTCAAAGTCAAAAGAGTTTATTTGTCACGTACATGGTTACTGAGTATACCATGTAGTGAAATGTGTCCAGATTCAGGATAGGAGCCTGTGCATAAAAATTTACAATGAGTAAAACAAACAAACAACCAAAAACCAAGAAGAAAAGAAACAAACAGCAAATAGATAAATAAGTAAATAAATAAATAAAACGGTAAATAAAGCTTAAGGTGCACTGGAAGGACAGTGACAGTGACGGGAGCGGTCAGAGAATATTGTAATACATGTGAGATGTGCATGAGATCACTTTCCATCAAATTAAATCAAGGTTAAGGGAATAATGAGTAAGCAGTGTCCTTATTTTAGGTCAACATGTTGTCCTGTGGACATACATTGTACGGCCAAAAGTATGTGGATGCCTGAGCATCACCCCCAAATGTGCTGGTTGAACATCCCATTCCAAACCAATGGGCATAAATATGAAGTTGTTCCTCCTTTTGCTGCTATAACAGCCCCCACTCTTCTGGGAAGGATTTTCACCAGATTTTGGGAATTTGTGCCTACTCAGCTACAAGCATCAGTGAGGACAGGCGAGAAGGCCTAGCTTCCAGTTCATCCCAAAAGTGTTCAGTAGAGTTGAGGTCAGGGCTCTATGTAGCCACTCAAGTTCTTTCACACCAGCCTGGCCAAACTTTGTGTTTATGGAGCTCGCTTTGTGCACAGGGTGGGGGGCACAGTCATGCTATAGCAGGAAAAGAGCTTCTTCCCCAAACTGTGGCCACAAAGCTGAAATCACACAATTGTCTATAATATGTTTGTGTGCTCCATGGGTACGGTCAAAACAGCTCAGCTCAGTCTTAGAAGGGGGGTCCACTTACTTTTGGCTCTGCAGTGTATTTCTGTTGAAAATTCCAAAATTGTGCATTTCTGTCTATTGTAACAATAAAACTGTGAATTACTGACAGTTCTGATGAAGTCTAGCAGGATGAAAAATCATCACTGCACATTTCCAACAGCAGCCTATTATCATAAGTATTGTACGTTAATGAAGCCTAAACAAAGACAAAGTTTTGTTTATCTTGATAGAGAGCAAGATCACATTTCAAGCAGGACTTCTGAAAATGGTCCTTTTAACTGCCACACAGAGACAGCACAGCACTCCAGTCAATACTGTCTGACAAACTGATAAAAAAATGGCAAAATCAGATTAGTTGGACAGAAAATGAGGAAATTGAACAATTTAATAGTGGATAAGGATTTTGTTTCATAATTAACTCTGTTAGATAAAGCGCAGCAGGATGACAAAGTGGGCCCCAAAACATACATTAGTAGCAAATAACATTTGCCGCCATTTTCCTTCAATTTCAACTAAAAGCATATCTTCTTATAAAATAAGGGGAGGCCACACGATGTTAGAAATTAGATTTACGCTTGAAATGAATCCCATTTATTGGCGATAGACTGCTACGCATTTGCAGTACATGCATCCTATGAGGTGTTGCACAGTATGTGTCAGCATATAATTAATATTTCTGTTGGATGCATGAGGGACACACAAAGGATTTTTCCACGTCTGTATGTTCATCCTCAATCATTTGTCTGACAGCCCACAAAGTAAATACCAAATCCGTTTGCTGGGTTACAGTTAGAAATGTCCAGTTGCTCGGCTGGCTTTACAAAAATGTAGTGGAGCTCAACTTTCCCGGTGCTCCTCACACGCCGCTTACATTATAATGCATCCAGTCATTAATAGTCACCCAGCAACACTTTTTCACTCATACGTACACACGCTGTGGGCAGTGCAGGGTTACTAATTCACCAGGGCCACATACCTGTGGACTGGGGGAAGAAACTATGGGGAGAGCTACCCTTTTCCACTCAGACAGGATTTGAAACCTAACACACAGTCTAGGTGTATTGTAACACCATTCTACAATATTATATAGAAAAAAGCAAATTGGAACACTAAATGTAATAATAATAATAATAATAATAATAATAATAATAATAATAATAATAATAATAATAATAACAACAACAACCTGAGGACAATCAGGTATTTACTAACATGCTACATATAATGCAGTGCCATTTGTGTATTCCTGCATTTACAGAGGCAAAATATGGAATTATAAAATATATTTTTAAAAATAAATGTGAGATAGAGATGGAATGCTAAGTCTGCAACAGCATGGACCGCAGTTGTACCACATTGTCAGAGTTAAATGCTCACAGCATTGTGTGTATTAAAGTTTGTGAATAAGTGGGAGAAAAAGAGATGACGGTAAAGCGTCCCCTGATAGTCAACGCACATTTTGTTTGTTTGTTTTTTTTTTTGTGTGTGTGTCACGGCACATTTTTCCGCTCCTGGTTTTGCCGTCCCAACTGCATTTCAACTCTGCTGTCTTAAGGAATTTGTGGCATCATCTTTGTACTGTGCTGCTACCAGGAGCAGATGGGTTTTGCTACTTTAAGAAGGGAATTTGAGTGGGGGGGCGGCTTAGGGGACTAAGATCCAAACATATGCCCCCCATGCCCCTGCCGCCTTTTTGACCATCTGTTTTTCGGATCCCTCGTTTCGGTTCGCCTGCGCAGGCGTCTGTCTGCGGCGCGTGGGCAAGCGCGTGAGATGCCTTGCACATAGACGACAAACAAAAACAAACATTCGTCTGCACTGTTGTCCCAGCAACTGTTGCACCAGCGCCATCAGCTGCTGTGCCAGGCAGCACCGCGCACAGGCAGACGGGCTCCGCGGGTAACCTGACTCCTCCTGCGTCCTCCATTGTGCACGAGCCTCCAAAATGGAGGTGGCAGGGGGGCTTCTGTGCCCTCCTGTGGTCCAGTTGAAGTCGGTGATGTCAAAGGAACAAAAGTGTTATTGTCATCGAGCTGAATATGGATGATGGGTTTACTGTAGCCCCTTTGACGTTTAAATATGACTGCTTTGCTTCCAGTTCACTTAGCTAATATAAATACTTCTGTCAAATGTAAAATATTCCTCCATAATGCTGTGACCTGTGTCATTGCCAGGACTGTGCTGCGTTTGACAGTAAGTGAAGAAGGAATGACTTTAAATAGGTGAAGGGAAGCCATTCACAGGAGCGGTTGTCCACTTTCCCTGAGCGGCGCGAGCTGTCCAAATGGAACAAAGTGTGGCTCGTGGGTAGCCCCCAAAATGGCTATGGCTGCATGCAGAAGGACGAAAATGATATTTGTCTCCTGCTGTTGGGTCTGTGTGGTTTGTTTCCTTGTCCAGGGCGGTAGGAGATCCAGAATCTGCCAGCACCTGCTTCTCTGTTGCTATGTTAAAGCCCTGGCTGGTGGACTCGACTGTTTCGCACGGATGAGGCTCTTTGAGCAACCGGTTCAAGCTGGCCTACCCATTAGGTGGGGAGGTCTACAGAAAAGTTGGGATGTGACCTAAGGTGCATTGAACACTGACTGGTGTTTTTGGAGGTGCCAGAGCCACTTTGCCAGTAAATGTCGAGTTCAGTTAGCGCATTGGGGTTGGTTTAGCGGGTTATAGCAAGGAATTCGGCATTGTGCATGGAAGGCTGCAGCATTTGTCATCTGCAAAAGCAAAAAACTGCAGAAGAATTCAAGTGGCACTCAGGCAGACAGCCTCGGGTGCTGGGCGTGGGGGAGGTTAGGGACGAACCAGCATGAAATCTATTAAACAGGTACCCTGGCGTACAGTTCCCTGCAGGTGACTGCAGCCTGACGGAGATTCATACGGGTTTGCAGAATTTTCCTTGTGATTTTCTGGTCTTCTCCCTGGAAGCCAAGGATGTTTTGTCTATTTTTTTCTGACATTCACAGTGGGGTCTGGGGGTTGTTTCATGGACAGACACACTGTGCCACACTGACAGCTGAGCCTTTTTAGCAAGCCTCCACACATTACATTTCATTATTAAGTCAGTAAGCAGCCATTGTTATAAAAATATATTTGCATAACTTCCAGGGGTTTTTTATTACGTATATTTTGAGTGAAGCAACACATCTTTCGTACTGCTGCAGAAAATCTTCTGGCATTTGAAGTGGCAACCATTTGGACTTAATAAGTTGAGTCCATCCATCCATTGTTATTAACCACTTAATCCCGGTTGGGGTCACGATGGTCCAGTGCCCATCCTAAGCATTGGGTCCTAAGCCATGAAGCGACACCAAATGGAATGTCAGTCCATTGCAGGGTGGCCACACATGCACGCACACACACGCTTTACAGTGACCAGTTAACCTGAAACACATGTACGTGGACTGTGGGAGGACCTCATGATGGTGAAGAATTTTGAGATAAATGTGTCCATGTGTGAAAGCATTGTGGTAATGAATGCCATGAGTGAATTTATATTTTAATTATGCTGCGCAGCCAGGAAACGTCTAGGATTTGGCCTCTTCCAGCCCTTATATATGATGTTAAAGTGGGACATGTACAGTAGTAGGCCAATAAGAAGTAAGACCAACTAAACAGAAATATAACAGGAAAGATCTACCCACGCTCTGGCAGGAGAGGTAGACAAAGGAGTAACTTTAGAGTAACAAAGGTTTTATTATTATGATCAGTGGGGGTAGTAAACAAGCTGCAACATAATCATATAAGGAAACAACTTATTGACCAGAGCATACAAAAAAGTCCAGCTTTTAACTGAGTAACAAGCTGTTCAGTCGAAACAGCAAACAATGCTCAATAATAATTATCTTTCCACAAAGCTCCTCGAAGAGACTCTTCATCACAGAGAGGCATTATCACAAGGGCTTCATCTTCTCCCTACCTTCCAAGAAACACTGAGCCTCCTTGTTGGATCAGCCACTGCTGTCCACTGAGGCATATTCCCTCGAAGATGGATGCCTCCTCAGGTCGGGATTCGAGTCTGTCTTGATTAAGCAATGAGTTTGTTAAGAGAGGCAGAAACCTGTGAAGAGAAACCGACACTGTGGGATCTAAAGTTGTTGTCAACTTTGTCTTCATTACGCACCATCAGCAGCCTATGGTGTGGGGACTGCATACGCTGTGTTGGTGTCTCAAGTCCTGGGAAAGAGGAAAAAGCATAGTGGCCTTTGACTCAGTCTGGAGTTTAAATGGCCATAAGGCCTTTCCTAGCCTGAAGCCCAGTGATTCTGAGATGGACTCTGGACCACTGCCACCCTGACCAGGACCAGGACCAGGTTAAGGATAACGGGCGATGCACAATGCAAATGAAGCTGCAAGAATACCACAAAAGGTGTTTCTGGAACAACCCTTCACTTTCATTTGTAAGTAAGGATGTGTTTTCCTTATCCTTGCTCACGATTTTCTCTTATCGATGTTTGTGGCTGTTATTCATCTCCTTTGCCTCCCTGTCGAAACGCATCACCCACCGTCACCTCATAATGGCTAAAAGCGATTACTCGCATCCTCCAGCGCGCACCTGCATTTTGTCCTTCCACCTCCCGCCTCAGGTGATGCAAAACATTTCCTCAGGAACCCTGTTGCCTTTTCCACCCCTCATCGCAGGCTGCCACTCGATCCCAGGACTCTGCTCCCAGGCACTCGATTGTGTTTTTTTAATTGGATCTGACTCGGTTTTGCTTTTGTCCGCTGCACTCAAGATTGTGGAAAATTACAATGAACTTTGCCATCGACTCCAAAAGCAAACCTAGCGAATTTAACATCCTGGGTGTTTTCAGATGCGGCCGCGATGTCCGACAGCGTGCGGAGCTTTTGTTTCCCTCCTTGCTCTTACTCTCACCACAGCTCTTCTTTGCTTGACACCTTGTCTGCACCTTCCTCCCACCAGGATGTTTCATCCTCTCTAATGAGAATAAAGCTTTACGACGGACCGTTATTCAAAAGCACTGAGCCGGTGAGCTTTTGTCTGCTATGTTATAAAGTGATGTCGTACAGATGCAGTTACTTACACTCGCCTGGCTTTTAAAGAATTTCTGAAAGGTCTATTACAAGGAACCACAATAGCAGCAAGGATCAAGCTGGCAGAAAAACACCATTTCTGAACAAGGGTTTACTTTTAGCGCCTGACCTTCTGGTGTCTCCTCTTCCTGTAAACCCACGAGCGATACCGTCTTGCAGGGATGTGTCTAAACTCCAAAACTGATCCTCAAAGGAGAGACAGATGGCTGCCGTAATCTCCGAGCCCCAAGCGCTGCACCGGAATATTCCTCCGGCAAAGTCGTGTCATTCAAGGATCAGTCTGGTTCCCCTCACCCCACCCACACCCCAGGCCAAACCTTTTGCCTGACTGCGTATAGAGAGGCCTAAACCTCTGTGCTCCGTGACAGTTCAGTTAACCTGTAGATATGTGCCGAAAAAAACAACTGCAGTTTTTTCCAGCTGGTTAGGGAACCTCACCAGAAGGATGTAGGTTCAAAGGCTGATCTGCTGCAAAACAGGTACAGCATAAAACTTCCCATCAACCAAGTCGGTAAAATATGGAGGAAGAAATGTATGGATGGGGAAAAAGGAGTGTAAAATCGCTATGTAGGTCACTTTGAACAAACGGATCTGCGAGCCTGCTTGATTATTTGATCTACAGCAGCTCCTTTTCTTCAGATCCACTTTTTTTCCCCTGAGTTCTCAATTCGCTGTCGCGAATTCTTTCAGGAATTAACTTTTCCCCCCACTTTTTCTATCTCCAGAGGCACTGTCTCCCCAGTGGCCTGTAGGTTATTTGTACTGTTGTGTGCTCATTATAAAGAGGCTGCAGGAGTTGTCCCTGTAAATCACAGCCATTAAACAACTTTTTTTTTCTTTTCTGAGCCTCATCCGCGTGCACACCTTCCGAAAAATAATCCCGATATTCGTGGGACGTATTTGCTGCTCGGGGAGGGGGGGGGGGGGCGATCGGATTAGGGCACAGAGAAAGATAGAATCTTTTGACAGCCAAGAGGAGAAAGATCCATTCCATGAACAATTTCTTCCTTCAAAGGGGCATTAACACTTCCATTAGAGTCCTGTCACCCCTTTTACGTGTGTCTGCCGCTCGGAAGAAAGGGGAAATCGCAGCCATTCAAATGCTAAACAACTTCCCTTGGTGGATATTAGAGGTGGCCATGCTAGTCCATCATTTACGGCGCCTTCATAATCCAAAACTGTTGAATATTCCCAGCAATCAGAGCATCTCGTGCCCGCCGGGGACACGGGCACTCACTTGTCACCCTCCTCCGGTGACGGACTGTCGGACTGCATTAAGGAAGCGGCTGCTTTATATACGTGCGTCTAACAACGTCCACGGTGCATGTGTTCGCAACTTAAAGTTAAACAACTGCCTAACGCCGTCACTTACGTTCTTAATATGGATTCCGAATCTTGCTCTCCTTTTAAATGATTTACTGATTGTACCACTCAGTGAATCGATGAGGTAATTGAAGGCTTCAGAGAGAACATTGCCCGAGGGTGAAGTGCTGTAATGTATTTCCCATCCATTTTAGTGCAAAGATATGCATTTTTATGTATGTGCTGTGTTCAGCCTGTTGTAATAACTATTGCACGCTGTTTTCCTCCTCTTCTGTCTTGCAGGTTATGGAAGGAGGCACAAATAAGCAGAAAATTTTCACCTATGATGCCATGTTTAATACCAATTACTCTCACATGGAGGACTATCGGCGGCGTGAAGACCTCGTGTACCAGTCAACAGTCCGGTAAGCGGTTTCCCCAGTTCTAGCTGTGCATTCATGTCAGACCCTCGCTGTGAGTGGATGGTTTCATCTCCGGCCTCGTCCCACGCAGCCTGACAGTGAAACGCACCCTTTTGGGCGCTTCCGGGCTTCTCAGCCCGAAGCGACTGTCTGCTGCGGCCCCACAGGCCCAAGGTGTCGTCTCTCCACTGCAGCCAGGCCCTGTATTATGCATCTGGTCACAGTGGGGGAAAAGGAAGTTGCTTGCTGACTTAGCGCTTGACAGTCTACAGGTTCAGATCTACAGAGCACACCACTGAGACACCTTTAAACAAGGCATACACTGCCTCCAGTGAGCAAATAATGGAATAAATGCTTCAAACAGAAGTTTCTGAGGTCATTTTTGTTACGGTAGTACTCTAATAAAAGTCTCCCCCCATCTTAGTGGACTTGAGCCAAATAAAAGAGCTCATAGTGACCACTTTAGTTAGGGCATGTGAGCCAGTGTCCATGATGGGCTGTAGCTTCCTCCTCATCCTGGCCTCTACCATGGCCTCCTCCGAACCAGAGCTCAAACCCATTACAGAACGGTTTATTATTCTTGTGTAAATGCTCAAATACAAGTAAACAACTTGAAAAATGCTAGTATTTTTTCCTGCTTTAGGTGCCAAATAAAAAGTATGCATTACATGATGAGGCCATGTTGCCCAGGGCAGGCTGGGCATCTGAGGGATTTAGCCTGCGGGAGGGTGGGTTGAGGAGCCATCCTGTGCCCCAAGCTCTCCTTTAGGCAGTGCTGCCCTACCACTCCATGCCAGAGTGCCCGCAGTGCCCATCCATGCTGTGTACACGCATCAGGAAATGGGAGGAAGAGAGTGGAGGAGTGGAAGAAAGAGAGCGGAGGAGTGGAAGAAAGAGAGCATCATCTCCTGGGTAGACGCTGCATAGCTCGCCTCTCCCCCTTTCTCCCTTGGAACGGTCCTACACCCCTCCCATCTCGCTTCCTCCATCGTTCTGTTTATTTCATGAATGTCTTCTTTCTTCATTCCATCCTTCTATCCTCAGCTCTTGGCGAGGGTGATCCATGCAAACAGCCATACCGTCGCTGTAGGGGGAGTAGCAATCATTGAAACTTCGCCTTTCACAGTTCCAGCACTTTGCCTAATAGAGAGGAGTGGATCAACAGAGATAGACAGGCTTGCTGTCCCTCTCTCTCATTCACACACACACACACACACACACACACACACACACACGCACGCACGCCAAGTGATTTAAATAGAGCAACACAGAATGGAAAACAGCAGAAAAACAGAGGCAATGAAATGCCTGTCTTGGGCAGCATGTAGCCTGTTTAAGTCGGGCAGTGAGATGCCGTTGCTGCCCACAGAGCCCCCGAGTGTGTCAGAGGGCGGCCTCCCCAAACACTCCCTTCCTTCCCAACTCCACCGCGCCAGGCAGGAGCCAGAGAGCGAGCGCCTTGATCTTTCCAGGGCATAATCTTCACATTTCCACATTAAAGCTCCAAATCTTCACTGTAAAGCTGTGGCATTTTGACTTTGGGAAAATCACAGATCTGACCGGAAATGAAAAGCAGAGAAAGGAGATGGAGAGCGGAAGGTGGGGGATTCAGGGGGAAGCCAACAGATGGCTTCATAGAGATGATCCCTTAGTGTGTTGAGTTCAGGGCAGAACCACACTGTGCTCAAAGTCCCACTGTAGTGCACACAGTCCGTCTGAAGAGTGGAGTAGAAAATGCCCGAGAACACAGTTGGTAGTAATACTAAAACTAATAATAAGCAGTATATAAAATAAAAGCCTAAGTAAATGAAGCAATCATTCTTGAGATTTCATTTTATGGATTTGTGAAGTGAGGCTGGACTCAGGTGCAAAGTTTGTTTACAACGTACCGAAAGGTGAGGACCTGAGTGCGGACTTGACAAACACGGCAAGTTGGAAGCGTGGAAAATATGAAGGAGGAAAAAATGCCAGGAGGCGCAGAGAACAGAACAACGGGAATTAGAAACCTGGCGCACAGGAAACGTGAGTGTTGGTCGCAGCTGCTCAAGTGGGCGGGTACACTTTCCGCAATCCGGCCTCGTGCTGGGATCTCCCTCACAAAGTCTGGTTTGCGGGACTGAGTGGTTGAATGGCAGAGGATTTATATCAGGTGTGCTGGGATGGGCTGGATCGCTCATGTGAGGACCTCTGCTGGTCACCTGGGGTGCTGCATGTGTTGCCTAATGTCATTGTTACTGCATTTATTCTCATACCATTGACTGTACCCCTGTTTCCGGTATAATCCGTGGACCCCCACAGCACTTCCCTGGACAAGGACTTATTTATAATGAATGGATGGATGGTTAATTGGGTTTCTATAGGTACCTTGAACATCGCAGATGCCTCCACTAGCAGCACGCTGCCTTCGAGACTAAAATGCTGCTTCCCTGGGCCTCTGTGATCTGAATATTTTTAAAAGAGAGAATGCAGAACACTGACATTTCCCATGCTGCATTTATAGATAATGACAGCGTTAATTGAAATTCAGTGTCTTTTCCTCGTTGCACTTTGGTGCTTATGAGGAGAATGAAGTTGTCGAAGGCACTTGAAAAATTAATGTAATCAGTCTGAATTTTTGATTGAAGCCATTTCAGCGGTTTGACCTTCTCTCGAACTTGATGGCCCAGCTTTGTGTCACGAAGCTGCCAGACTGCGTAAAAGCGGCTGAGCTCTAACCTGTCAGATACGGAAAGCTATACCTCGGAGGATTTTCGTGAGCCACCCCTCCATCCATTTCTTCTCAAGCGCCCTATCTGCACATACGTCTGTGCCCCAGAGCCTCTGCAACCTCTGCGCCAAAGCTGAGAGAACCTCATCGCGGCTCTAAACACAGAGCACAGGTCACCTGCTGCAGGATGTGGCTGAGAATAGATGGCTTGACTAGACGAACACCTTCAAGACAATAAAAGGCCGAGCAGTGACATCTCCCCACAGTCACCTAAATGCAAAACTGAAGACGAAGAAGCTGTAAAACTACCTTTTCTGTTCTTACTGTCCAAGCAGGCAACAGTGCAGGAAGTGGTAAAACTCTAATGTTTCCTTTGCTTGTGTCCCTGTCCTGTTAGCAGGTGGCCCTTTTCTTTCATTATTCTTTCTCTTGCTTGTACGAGGGAGCTGTAATGTGATACACCGCAGGCCCTTTTACATGGCACTGTTTAACAGCCTATGTACAGTACCGTGGTGCCTGCACACTTGTTACTGTGCTGGAGAGATTGTCCAGCCATGCTAAAACAAGCGGTTTTTCGCAGTGGTTTGTCAGGCCCACTCCTCCTATCTGCGCGGAAGTACCGTACGGTTTAGGGAAGGGAGGGCAGGAGCTAAACTCTTAAAGGCAGTGCTAAATGGTGTATCGATCCCGTTTGGGTTTCGCGCCGCTGTTGCTGCTCCGCAGAGCGTTGCCATCCACATCGATCTCCAGTCCCCTGCACCCACATGGCTGCATGATCCCTCCACGCCAGACTTGCGTGACGCGCCGCACTCCTTCCGGAGACCTGCTGACTGCATCCAACCTATCAGCGGCTCCAGGGGTCGAGACCGTGCCCCCGAGAGTCTATGGTTAATATAGTCAGTGGGCTTCCCAGGAGAAGCAGAAGCAGCCCGGCTTCAACACGTGCCACCGAAAAACACTATAGGCGTTTGCAACATCATCATCATCGTCATCATAATCAAGGCTTGTCGACCGGCCCAGAAAGCCATAATCATCACTGTGAAATTATAGGTATCTGCAACCAGAAAAAAACCCAGACACGCCTCTATACTTATCCATCATTACAGACAGTCCGCCACATACTGTACCTCGTGCCGTCACCTGTTTAAAATGCATGCCATCCCAAATGGGAATACATTAAACCAAGGAGGTAAATACGCTGGTGACTCAAAATTTGGGACTCATGCAGCTTTTAGGGTCCCAAAAAAGTTGTTGTACATGAGGCGGTGTTGTAAAGATGGAAGTCTTTCCGCTTCCTTGTTTGTACAACCCGGTCACATCGCGGACACCGATCTTAAACGTACACTTTACTCTCATCAGCGCGCGCCTTCCGTGTCACCATAGGCTGACTTATTCTGCCATTTGATTCGCTTAGAATGAGCCAATCAAAGAATTCCTACTTTGCATTTAGTAAACAGCAGACACAACTGCGTAAATAATTCTAAATCATTTGACAAATGAAAATCAATAAGACAAACATGAAGCCGTGCGCGTAACGTAAACACCGCAGATTTTAGTTAAATTATAAAAATTTGTAGACAAGAGTTTAGGTATTAAAAAT
Source organism: Heterotis niloticus (assembly GCA_018136845.1). Lineage (NCBI taxonomy): Eukaryota > Metazoa > Chordata > Actinopteri > Osteoglossiformes > Osteoglossidae > Heterotis > Heterotis niloticus. The sequence goes on along the minus strand of CM030894.1, from coordinate 29,616,558 downwards.
AAAATGATCTTGTAAGAGGTAACCGGTGAAAAGGCGTTCCGTACATTAGAGGAACACAGGTTGCGTTTACGTTTGGAATAAAAGGGCTGATAAATTGGTGTCCGACAGCTGTGTTCGGTCCAAGCGCGTTGTATTGAGTCACCAGTGTGTTCTGCACCGACTTGCTCTTCTCTTCAGACATAAAAGCGGCCGCTGTGCAGAACGGCGTGTTTGATCAGTTTGACCTCTGGTGGATTTTGCTTGTGTACTGCGGTGCATGACAGAGCAGACGAAAGAGTGTAAAAGAACAGCTGGAGAATGACACCGCCGAGGTGAGGAGGAGCGGAGATTTCTCCTGCGACTCGGGCAGTCCGCTCTCGCTTGGCTGCCATCAGCAGTTTGCATCTTCGCTCCCCCCTTTCTGCAGTTTTCCAGGTGGGGGGTGAGGGCTTCAGGTCTGAGGAGAAACAAATACTACCTCAGAGGCCCAGCTATTGTGTAAAAGAAAGATTAGCTCTCTTCTCGCCTCCCGCCATCAATCTCTCAGCTCATTACAGCTCAGAATTTGTTGCTGATCCAAGTCCCCTGCCCAAAACATGTAGGCAGCAAGGACAGGGGCCTTTAATAAATTCAAACATCTCCACGTTATTGGAGCTGTTTCATTTGCAACACTTTTCCACTTACCTTTGTACCAGAATTTGGAATGCACCCCCAAGGCCTGAGAAGCAGATGGCCTAAAGGTTAAGAGTGGACACTTTGAGATTTCTGTGTGACTGTCAGTCTGAACCATAGGAGGAGCCTTGGAGGTTCACCTTCAACTGAAACACTTGTGCATGCTGTGCTGGGCAAAAAGGAACAGGGAGAAAGGACCTAGAGTAATAATAGTAATTATTATAATCATCATCATCATCACAGCTACAGCATACCATAGTGCTTATGCCTCGCAGGTCCAGGCTTCTTCCTACCTTTCAAGCTCACTGTTGAACTCTCAAGGAATAACGGGGCAACACATGCCTGAAGTTTAGTGGGATGCGGCTCAGATCAGTTCCCATAACCCCTTGAATCATTATTTATCAATAAATATTATTTATCAATATCAGCAGAATTAACATTCGTGTGAAATACATGAATGAATGAATGAATGAATGAATGAATGAATGAATGACAAGCAGATATTTGTTGCAGAATCTGCATATCAGTGGCTGCAGGGGATCATAACCATGATTTCTGGTTTCCAGTGTTACTGATGTGCTGCTGAAGACTCGCTTGGTATTTTGCAAAAAGAAACACTGACTATGCCCACCCTGACATGAAAACTGTTTACATGCATCTGCATGATAGATGTTAGACCTCAGTGCTGCTCCAGGTGATGCTGGCAGTAGTCCTCTTCCTAGAGAAGCTCCTGTAGGCCTTGCTCATGTGCAAAAGTGAGTGAAGAGCAGTCTGGCCTTCCTCTGCTGTGAAAGTTCTTTTATCTCTTTTATGAAGATTGTCCAGCCAGTGGTAACAGTTACTATTGTTAGTAAATTTATTATCTGCTGGAGGTAATGATGTTCTCCTAAGCAAGAGAACTTTCCAGAAGGTAGAAGTTTTAACAAATACAAAAGAAGCTAAACAGTTTTTAAAAACCCTGAAGTAATTCAGAAGGTTGAGTTGCTTTCTCAAAATGCACCATCATACTTCACTGTGAGTAAATCCAGGACCTTTTCACCGTAAATTTGAGAGAGTTTGACCAATATTCCACCACTGCCATCTTGCGTATCGCTTCTCCCTGCCCATCCTTCAGACCCCAGTGGTCACAGTTATTGAGAGATGTTTTTTTTTTTTTTTTAATTCTCTTGCCGAATTCATGCAAGTGGGCAAAATAGTCTTCCTGGAAATGTCTTTATTAATGTATTTCTCTCAAGTAGGTCAGCACGTTTAAGTGCACTCACTCTGCAAAGGGTCTAGACGGGCTTTCCGAAAAAGGCCTTGATCCAGTTGTTTTCTTTTCGCATTTACAGTACATTTGTGAATTCAGCAAATGCTTTTCTGCAAAGCCGTACAACTGAGCAAAACATGTTGCCTTTTTTTAATTTATTTTTAATTTTTTTAGATGTTTCATGTGACAGATGGTGGGGGGGGGGGGGGTAACTGTATCACCAAACACCCAGTACCTGCATGGGGGTAGCGTTGTGAGAAAGTGTGTGGGCCCCACAGCTTTCTTCAATGATGAAGGATGGAACGGAGGATAAGTGTAAAGTTTTAATGCTCTGGTGAAATGTGATGAATTAATTTACAGTAAGTACAGGTCCACGCATTAAATTCATAACATGCAGCACAGCGTACGAAAGCTGTACATCTAGACGCCTTCATTGCCTCACACAATGTTTCACAGCCCATTTCTGTCCTTGTGAGTGTGAAGCTCTGCCCGTTGTAGACCGTACCACAATTATACCACAATTTCCATGGCTGTGCTTAAACACACAACTTTTAAACACTTATAGATAATCAGTTAACACATAAAACATCAGCTGACCTCACAGTATTCATAGTATTGGCATGGTGTAAACAAAATGTGGTGAATTGTCCTCCATGATTGGTAGGTTCCAAAGGTGTGCACATTTCACTACATGGTATACTCGGTAACCATGCACGTGACAAATAAACTCTTTTGACTTTGACTTCCTGCGGGTGACAGTAAAGTTGATTCAAAAAGCATTGCCTCTGTTTGGCAACATGGACACAGGAAGAGCAGCAGGAACAAAGTCTGTGTGGCAGGAAAGTCCAAAGGTAAGTGCTGCAGAAGCACAAACAAGCAAGTTTATAGAAAGATTCTTGAAATTTTACACACAGACGGTGGTGGTGACGGGCGAACACTGCACTCATAAACACAGTGTTGGGAAGCCGTGTTGAATGTGTGTGAGCGGGTGCTACGGGTTCAACGCTTGCTGTGCTGGGATGGCCTAAGTTGTCGTGGGTATTGGTGGCAGATTGGGCAGAGGTGCCTTCTTGTGGCAGCCAGCTGTTGTTTGACCAACTCTGAGCTGTTTTTACCCCACATTCAACCCATGTAACCATCAAGTCACCAATTAATGCCTCTGTGAGATGTTTGTGCAGTTTTCACCCAAAGCAGCCTTGCTGTCCGCAATAGATTGTATAAATCACATATTCCTCATCAGCAAAGAAAGATTGAAGCCTCCAAGACATTAAATGGTTAAATTTTGAATATGAGCATAATTTTGTTGTTCCTGTTTGTTATTTATCTATTTTTTTTTTTGCCCACGTGAGGTTGATTTCAATCTGAAGTGAATTCAGGATTCATTATTATTTTTGGGACAGGAAATGGTCTTTTGTCTTGTAAATATTCTTCATTCTTCAGACCTTCTCTTAGATTCCAGTCACTGTTGGTTGACCTTTTGACCCTCTCTGTTTTTCAGGCTCCCGGAGGTCCGCATCGCAGACAATGGACTGTATGAGTGCCATGTGGGCATCTACGACCGGGCCACTAGAGAGAAGGTGGTCCTGGCCTCGGGGAACACCTATCTCACCGTGTACGGTGAGTGCTGCTAAAATCTCGAAGGGATGGTTGAGCGCCATCCAGGTCCTCTGCAAACACAGTCTTTCACTTATCAGCAACACGTGGTCCATAGCAGCATTGTTGTGGCCATAAAGTGGAAGCTCACATGTCAAGCACCTTTTATCTTGCAACAAACATGGACATTTCATGGCACCCAAGTGTGATGCAGAACCAAACTGAGAATAGAGCAATACTGATGGCAGGGAAAAAAGAAAAATAATACCTCACACACCATCTGTTGTTTTATGTTGACTTATACACGCATATGGAGCTGCAGCTTATGTTGCACAGGATGTATGGGAGGAATCTGATGTGTTGCGCTTTTTAGTGCTTCGCTACCAGTTTTACTTGTCATTAAGTACTTAAGTACGTACAGTAGACCGTACCTGGTTCACCAGCTTGACTGGCTGCTGTTTCAAGAAAGAAATAGAGGAACTCGAGCTGTGCTTTGACTTGGGGACTCATAAAGGATTATGCCAGAGGGAATAATAAAAAAACATATTTGGGCGAGCCATGTCTTCATACTGGTCCCATTTGTGTTTTACTGCACGGGATATTGGGTGGAACGCACTGCTTTGTGCATTGCAATGCGAGGGATAAACAGCGGAATCCATTATTTCCCCACCCATCGCACAGTGTTGCCGGAGGCTGCGATGCGCGCTCTTCCAGGCGGAGGAAAAGTGTTGTCTCGCGTCCTGTGACTGCCCGAGCGCAGAGGTGACGGGGGGGCCCTCGGTCGGGGTGCTACCTCAGCACCACAGGACGCCGTTTTTATCCTTTGCTCTCGGGCGGTGTGGTTGGCTCAGCAGCATTGTGCTGATACACCCTGTTAACACTGCGTGGACGCTGTCATTCAGGGCCGTTCGCTTCTATTTAAAACGGTGCACAGCTACACCCCGACCCCTATACTGAATAAACTGCAATGGCCTGCTTGTTTTTAATCACTTTAACTCAGCACTTCTGTAAATGTTTAAATAAGGCAGTGCTAAGGCTGTTAATCTATTGGGAAAAAATGTTACTGTTAAACATTTCCCTTTAAGAGTTAAAAAAAAAAAAAAATCCCATAGACATGAGTCAGCTTAACAAAGAGGCGTGAAAGCTGTATTTTCTTCCTGCTTCACCAGCACGTTGGCTTTTATGTTAGCCTTGTTCTGTTGTATTGTTTCCTGTTGTGATTCTGTACCGATTCTGCTGCTTTGCTGTGCTTTTCGCCGTTTCTGTCTCTGTATTGCATTCTCCCGTGTTTCTGTCTGTAAAGACACGAGCCTATCATGACTCATTTGGATGCTGGGTGTCCTTTAGGGTGACGTTCACATCATTTGTAAATATTGTCAGCGTAGTCAGTTTTGCGCACAAACTGCCAAAGAGAATGAGAGAAAGCGAGAAAAAGGGGTTGGGACCCGAATGGTTTCGGCGTATCCTGTGCTTATGCACGTTTTAGCACAAGCGCTAACAAGGGTGATGTAAGAGATGAAAAAGAATACAGAGAAAGGCCAAAGCCTTCAGGTATCAGAGAAACACACTCAGCAAATTGTTTTTTTAGCAGCTAAACCAGCCAAGCGAAGCTCAGACGTGTGTGTGGACAACACTTGTTTGTCTTCCGGTTCGAAATGGCGCAGCTTCCCCACCGGGACGGAACTTGCGACTTAACCCCTGCGTCCACAGGAACTCACGGCTTCGGAGTGGAGCTGCAAAGGGGGCTGTATTTTGCCCACGAGGGCGCAAAAATACTTTCCTGGCTGATTTATTGTACTTTATTATTGGCATTTAAGCTACTGAAAATCCCTTTTCCGGAGGATCATTCTGAAAAGCGATGGGAGACCATCGTTTCCCACCAGCTCGCAAGAACAGGGAAAACGTCGAGGGAGCAATGAGTGATGGGAATAAAAGACTCCACTCGGCAAAAATATGAAAAACTTTACTGCAAACATAAACATTGACATAAACTCGAGCTACAAAAAGCCATCAGAGTCCGGTACGCTCGCCTAGCTGATGATGAAAGAAGAGGGTAGCAGCATGCAGAGAAAACAGAAAATAGAAACACACGCGCACATTAGCTGCTTAACAGCTCTGTAAAGGAATTTATTTAGCAACCGATGACATTCATTTCCTCAGAGCCTTAAACTGTCGTTCACTTTGTATAGAGGCGTTAAATGAATACATAACAGCAAAGTGTACGACTAAGGAGAACGAGGGAACTCTTCCACAGCGAATCCCCACCCTGTTCACGAGCACCGCTCCCACGAAAGGCCTAAAGTACATACTCGGCTCCGTGGCCTGGTGTTTTATGCACATTTTGTGATCAGCAACACGTCAGCTGACTCGTACACGGCGCAGTTGGCACGATTCCTCGCAAAGCATTTAGCAAGCTTTTCATGGATGTATTTTACTTTAGTGCACATCAGCATTCAACTTCACAAGTGAGAATACCTGGAGAGGCATCACGGGCGCCTTTTGCCAGCGAACCAGTAGCCGCGAAGGGCAGGAGGAGATGTAAATTTCGTCTGTCATCCAGTTCCTGCGGAGTCTGCCCGTCTCCTCTCCCTCTTTAATCCAGACGAACTTCCGGATCCAATTTGTCGATTAATTACATGAATTTCACACGCCTCTCCAGGTGTCAAACTTCCACTCCATCATCGTACCTTCAGTCATGTTATTTTTCTTGCCTTTTTTTATTTATTTTTTTTAACTTGGGCACTGTGGACGACCTTGAAACAACGCAAAGTTAGTTCTGCTAAGCGAACGATTAGATCAATTACATTAACCGAGAGTCTCATTTGAAAATCAGGGGTTCCTTAGCCCCCCCCCCCAACCCCCCAAGTCCGCACCAGTGACACTTCTTCCTAATCATATTACAGGAATCCATTTGTTCACACCTTATCGCCCATTAACTGTGTGATGCAGCAGTAATTTGCTCAGGTGACAAAGGAGAACTCGGAGGTGTCTTTGGCCAACAGTACCACTGTCTTCCCGGCGTGCTCTCCATGGTCCGTGTCCATTTTAGCTGCGGAAATACCACGATTTACCCAGGTTGGAAAGCGCATCCCGGTGCCGACCTCCCCCAGCCCAACTTTCCAAGGTTTCTACACAACCCTTCATTTTAACCTCACCAAAGAAAGAAATGATAATTGAGAGAGGAGTTTTATTAAGACTTTGTGTTCCGATACAGGAGATGAGCTGTTAGTTGTTCTGGGAATGTTTACTCTGTTGTACCGTAAAACCTGGATTCGCCTCGGTGAACGCAGTTAAGCGGGAGCTTTTGACGGAGCAGCACACCGTACGACCTTCGATGCTAAATGCAGGGCTTAGCAGTGTGGAGCTGATGGATCAGCAAAGGGCACTTCTTACTACCAGTAGCCACCTTATCCTGAGCTTGTTAGGGTAGAGAACATGGATCTAAACAGTCCTCACCTGAGCTAAACCTAAAGGGCAACAACTTGAGAGGGACATGCGGCTTCAGTAGATCTCAAGGGCTGTGCTGACCTTTCTGCATTTATGTGCAAACTTCTCCCAGTCTGGCAAGTATCATCATCACCGTATGCTGCTGCGTTTCTTTTTTCATGCTTTAATCCTTCTTGCTGGACCCCTTTTAAGAGAGGACAATGATTCAGTCAACCCCACTCCACTTTCCTGCACTTGGAGAAAAGGTGACGTGCTGATCCGCGCCGTCGCTCTCAGTGCAAGTCACTTAGACTTTGTGGCTGCCGCTGACATGAGCAGAACTCCCCTCCGGTCTGTACCCTGCGCTGAAGATATATTTTTCATTTCTATCATGCACGGGGTGCCTGCGCCAGGTGCATGTTGCATGACTTTAGTCGTCTCTTTGGGTCATGCGAAACAGATGGTCTTGCGCAGAACAATTGGAGCTCGGTAGGAAAATAACAAGCGGAATGAAATATACGGCGAATATATTGAAGGCAAGATAAATGATTTAGCTTCTAACCGAGCAGGAAGTCAATGGCTAATAATTGAGAAGAAAGCAAATATATTTTACATTCATATTGAAAAAGTTACGAAATATAACTAATAAAATTACTTTTGAGGGATGAAATTCGGGCGGTATGCTGAAGGATGAGAGTGTTTCGCGCACGCTCCTCCAGCAGGACGTGAAGAATGAGTCTCTGGGTGTGCCGGCACTCCTTGGTGTCTATTTAAAGTCCACCGGATAGCTTGCACTTGCACGCTCACAAACCTTTCCGAGCACAGCCGCCTTTGTGCCCCGATCTAACGCCATGGGTTCACATTCCGGAAAGGCCCATGTCCTTGTCAGCCAGCACAATTTCTTAACATGCGTTATCAATTCAATTCAATTCAATTTTATTTTATTTTTATATAGCGCTCTTCTCACTGCAGTGACACAGAGCGCTGAACAGGCATGACAAGGGTAGTATACATGTACAGTTGGTATCTGGCCACACAGGAAAGGAAAACAAAAAACTCCTTTCTACTAGAGAATAGGAGAAAAATAAACCTCTGGGGGTCCGTGCGCCAGTGCAAGTCCACCCTTCCTGGGCATTCTATACATGGGTAATAGCCAGTTCATAACAATGTTAATAAGAGTTGTAGGTTTTTGTCATTGTGGTATAAGGGGTATGGTATGGTTCCAATTCCAGTTCACAGTCAGGTACAGCCACCCAGCGTCCGATTCGTTGTGAACAGGTCGATCGGCTTTCTGCCTGTCCCCTTCATATGCTCCGGTCCTGTTTCCCATTCGGCCCGGGTCTATTCAGTCCACTGACGTAGCAGACACTGCGAGGCGACCTGCAGCACAAACGGCTCAGAAAACAGAGGGGGCATTAGGTGTTATCGTGTTGGAAACCTCCAGCTCTGTGGGTATAAGCGCTAAGGTACTTCAGATCAAAGCATTTCCAGCTGAATGGTACAGGTCGAACAGAATCCCCCAAAATTAACCGTTTGTTCTCGGCCTTATTTAAGGAATAAAATAAGGAGGCGCAGATGCGCTTAGTCCCTATTAATTCAGACAAGCCGGCCTGTTGTTCAGCAGCCCTCAGCCTCTTTGCATGCCAAGCCTACAAACGATCTGCTATTCCTTTCACAACATGAGCCAAAGGCTGTTTATTAAAGCCTGTAGGGCACAGCCTCCTTAAACCAACCACTGTTAATTCCCCCCCAAACTCTCCCTCCAACAGCACCGTCCACCCCACCTCAGCTCCCTTGTTCTACCTTCCGCGGCCGCCCAAATGCTGTCCGCTGTGGAGCGGCACAAACTGCGTTCATCCCTCAACTCAAAGAGACAACAGGGACGCCAGCTCAGCAACAACAGCATCTGCTGCACCTGTAAACCAGAGCTTTTAGTCTCACTTACTTATACCGCTGGGTCTTTCCATGGCCGGTCCCAAAGTGGGGTAGCTTTCAGTCATTTGACTGGCATGTACACAGCTGCCTGCTTCTTCTCAAGTCTGTTTCAATTTGGCTTTGACCGGAATATGTGGATTGAAGTTAAAAGCCCTCGCTCACTTAGGAATCACTATGACTTTCCAGTGCTCCTCTTCATTTTAAAGTGCAGAAGCTTGCCTAGATCCATCAGCGTTGGCTTTTTCACCACTTTCCCATCTTATCTGATCTCTTTTGATGCTTGGCACATTCTTCCCCAGCTGACATCCTTTCTTCCTCCTGCATTCTTTGCAAACCAATAACAGTTTGAAGAACCTACATTATACCTTGTGAAATCTTGTGTGTTTTTCTTAGTTCCCTACCAGGAGTGATTAAATGTGTAAAAGAATATGTAATGCAAGCTATTTTTTGGCATATAAATCTTTTATGTTGGTAACAAACTAAGTAGGGTTACTAGGAGCCTTGGCAGGAAGCTGTGCTGTTTTTTTCTGTGAGTTCCCTCCCTTTCTTTATTTTACTTTGCTGTTCCTGTTTTGAATTACTCCTTTCTCTGGCATTGTGAGATGCACCACGTTTTCTTCTACTGGGAGCATCTTCCCGTTCTTACCCCCACCATTGCTGCTGGTACATCTTCTCTCACAAAAACGGTCTGTTCCCCTGAGGGATACCCAGATGTACCCAGTGGAACAATATTTCAACTATCTGGTTCAAATATTTGCTTGAAAAAATTGGAGTTTTTCCTCAGTGTGGATGGAAGTCCCTGCTAGACGGAGACATCCGGTGGCCCAAGTGCTGTTATTAATACGCCTCTTTTTTATACAATTGTAATGAAATACAACTGAAATTATTAATAACTGGATTAGAGTCAACGGTGGGCCTGGAAAGTTTTTTATAGATTAAGTTTTATTTGAAAACATCAGCTCAGTTTTGCTATACAGAATACGCCATTATTTTGCTTTTTGCATGAGCTATCAAGGTACCACGTCGAAACCTCTTAAGGTTCTAATATTTGCTTGTTTTCCCCAAAAGTCAGAAAACTCGTGGGCTAATAGAACTGGTCAGGCAACCCACGGAATGCGACTTTTCAACTGAGCCAAATGCCCCTTCTGTCATGTTTTAGTCAAACCAAGAGCCTGAAAACAGAATTTTTCAGCCAAGTCAACCTCAAAATACAAGCGGCTTCCTGGTTTTAAAAAACCTTCCTGTATGCTTTATCCGTGCAGACAGGCCAAGTGGAGAGCTTTTCAGTACACTAAAGTTAAATTGTCAGAATTACCAAGACATTGTATTTGTTTGCTGCCATTAGTGAACTGGGTCTGCCTTCAGGAGTGATGGTGTAACCCCGCCAAAGTTCTAACTGATGGCTGTGAGTTACAGCTTAGCTGCTGTCTGGCAATGGTTTCCACCCATCACCTCTGGTGGATGCCAGTGGCTTCAGGTGGAGTCACAAACTCCTATGGACCAAAAAACACAGCCAGCAAACTGAACTCCTCTCACCATTATCCCAAGCAGAATACAAATGAGTGGATCCAATGTGGAGATGTGGGAAGCTGTCTGCAGTAGACCGGTCTTCCTAGGGATACCTAACTGTAGAATGTAGGTGTCGTGTGATGCAGGTGCATGGATGAACTCCTTTAAGCGTGATGCAGCGAAGGGTATCTGATAGAAAAAAAGAATACGAACAGCGCGTCTGTCGGGTGGCCTCATTTGTAGTGACTAAAGGAATTAAGGTGCACAAGGAAGCGGGAGCATTTCTGGAGGAACTTCTTCACTGGTCCACTGTCCTAAATGCAAATATCCCATCCACTAAGCAGCATTAAAAGATATTCCAGTGTAACTTTGCAGAAAGTGTTAATAAATAACCCGAAAGACGGACAGCGTCAATGCGCCGGAGCGTCCCTCCGTACCGTACTTGTGGAGGTTGTACGGTTGCGGTATTTGGCGGCGTCAAATGGATACGCGGTCAAAGGTTATGAGGAAATATGAAATATTTCCCAACTTCACGGTGGCGGCCGACATTTGGATTTGACCTTGAGCTGACGTTCGGCGAGATCAAAACCCAGAGCCGCATAAGCGGCTTTGTTCTCGTTGCAATTATAATCAAAGCTCGGAGGGGCTGAAAAGCGCCGAGGAAGGTTGAGCGCGACGGCGTCGCCGGTGGCTGGCGGCCAAGTGCGGCTTTTGCTCCGGCGGCACCTTCGCTTCGGCAGGACCTATTGCTTCATCATCTTCAAATCAGCGCTCTTTATTATTCTTGCTGCTAATTGACACCTGACACCTGCTGAACAGCAAGCCCTCTCTGTAGGACATGCAAAGATTAATGTCTGAGGAGCAGATCGAGCGCTGCTTCACAGAGAGGCTGTGCAGCACCGGGGGAAAAAGTACCACCTGTTTAGGAAGCACCGCGTTCACCACCAGCTTGTCCGTGTATGCCTGACATTTATATTCCGAGCTGAATGGGGGCATCTTTGTACAAAGGATGTGTTTTTGTTAATAATTCTCATTAATAAAGTCAAGGTGATCGCTGCATACATTTTTCCTTTGGACTTTTTTGCCCATTGCCCCAATAAAGATTCGGAGTCAAGGTTTTCCCACCAGCTGAGTTGGCTCCCCGTCGGGAGGAACAAGGCAGAGAGGTCAATTCAGGTTCGCTTGTCCTTGTTCACACAGAATTCATTCATCAATAAGAGATGTCACCGTTTGGTAATGGCGCCTGGTGACAGGTGACACTTCCCACACTGCGCGTGTTGGTTTTGAGGGTTGTGAGGGTAATGAGGGGCGCAGGATCATTAATTTTAGCCATCGTCTCTACCTGAGAAACAGACAGCATGAGGGCCTGCAGCCAGGAATAGTCGCTCTAGAGAAATGACCGGCTGCCTTGACCTTTTCCTGGGCTCTTCTGTCCTTTCCAAACAGTGACGCGTGTTTCAGTCTGTTCTGAAGGACGCCGAGAACAACTTCTAGCGATGTTTCACCTTTTCCGCGATCTCCACGCCTCGCGCTGTCCTAACGCTAAGGAGCCGATTAAGATAAAAATTGAGCCGAATTACAGCGCGACCCTTGGCTGCTCGTATTTAAGCACATGTTGTAATTGTGATCTTTATCCGTCTCTATGTAGTATTTGTGCCTCATTCTTCCCACATATTGTAAGCCAGGGCTTTTATGCACGCATGTCGGGAGACCGTAAAAATAACAGAGTAACCGCAATGAAGGCTTTTGAAAATTTTTAATGCTCTGGAAAAAAGAAAAAGATTGTGAATGAGTTGGGTAATGAAATGTGGCCTTGACCGAAAGGGCTTTATGTCTGGAAACAATGTTTTCAGATTCAATTTAGGACTTTTTTGGCAATCTCCTGAAAGTGAGATACCTCAAGTGGAAAATGGGAGTTTTGCTTCATAATGACCTTCTTCTGAAACATTTTTTTTTCTCCCAGCGTCTTGTCATCAAGCCCTCCTTTTTTGTCCTCTCTCTGCCGAATTTGTTGAGCACCGCATTAAACGTGTCAAGGATCTGATGTTTTTAAATAGCCGTGCGCGCTTTTGACGAATGCGAAGCAACACGACCAACTCGTAGACAGACACGCAAGCCCTTTCCTTCTCGCTTCATTTCGGTTTGACTTTGCCATTAACCACAAAACCCATCATGGAGTGCAATTAATTGTATCGCTTCATTTATAGTCGAAAAAAAGTACATTTATTACGACATTTCTCATTGATAATTGTTTATTTTGTTTATTCTGCGGTGTTAAACAAATAAATTGCTTTTGACACAGTGCCATGTACTGTACATAACCACTTATGAGAAGGAAGGATTATTCAGATGTCTTGGGCAAAATAATGTGTTTGATTATAAAAATTGCATTTTTGTCTTGAAAAATGTCTCCAAAGTCTCTTGGGGGAGATTCAAAATAGGACATTATTAAAATCAGCCTGAGATTTAATACCAAAGGTACAGTACATGGGTTTAAACAAAGCCTTAATCCACAATAGAATAAAAAGTAATTTAGAAAAGCAGGGATTTTCAACACTCTGAGATGAAAATGCCAGATCAGGTTCTTCATACTGACATATAAAGTCCACCTTTTAATAGATTTTTTTTTTTTTTTTTTTAAACAGCCAAAGAAACAAAAAACCCCTACACGCCAGGTTCGGTAAATGTAAACCTGGGTAACAATAAAACAGATTTGATGTGAAGAGTTTTGTTTGGCCCGAATACGTAGTTGCACCACTTAAATACGAATATCGAAATTCTTCTCTGTTTGATCTCACGGCGGATTCTCCATAAAGGCCGAGGCTACAAGTTATTTACATAAAGCGAGGAAAATCTCCCCAGGCCATGACCTCGACCTTGATTTGAAACCCCTGAATCGCGGATGTCCAAAAAATGATGCTTTTCGTCTAGGTTGTCTTTATTGACCCTGAAAAACCGTTTGTGGGCGGACAGGTGGACGGGTCTCATTTTACAATGAGTGCCCTCAATCCCCTAAAGGATTTCGGCACTCAATTCCCGACGAGCAGCGAAGCCCGTCACCAACCCCAGGCCTTCGTGGCCCTCTCACCTGCCGTCACATGGCGGCCGGCGGTCTCGTCACGGAATCGGTTTCGCCCCTCGTCGTTTCCAACCTGCCCTCTCGTTGCTTCCCTGACAGTTCCTTGTGTGCTCTGTGGTGACAAGTCGGGAAAAAGCGAATTGCGTTCTTGACCTTTTCAGTCAATTACACCAAAAACAGGGATATGAATGGCATTTTTGGCTCTGTGGCTTTCCGCAGCTGGCAGTGTCATTTTTTAAGTGAATTTATGTTGCAGAGCCTCGGCCTCAGGATTGATGCACTGCAAAGATGCACAAATAAATTAAATTAAGCAATCCTCTTTATTCAGAAGATTTCAGTTGTTTTTTAATGCCAGCTGCATTACACTGAAGGATTTATAAATATTTGCCTCGCACAGCAATTACTGTTATGTAAATCTCTTTTATTGTCACAGCAATAATAGTTTCACTCTTTTTTCGCTATAACTCACAGTGTGTAACAGCATATTTTGATTTTTATAGCTAAGGTTCTTGTTAACAGTTTGGAAGAGGTCCTGTGGGATCGGAGATTGTATGGTTCCCTGTTCCACGGCAGGTAAATAAATATTCCGTTTCCACAAAGCTTTAAAAAAATCGGAAGCTTGTTTTCCCGTGGCCCTGAGAGACCCAGAGAGCTGCAATCCATGGGATTTGGTGGCTCTTTTTTAGGTTTTTCGGTTGAGCACAGAGAGGGCGCAACTGCAGAAGGAGTAAGGGTAGCTCGCAGAAGGCCACACGGGGTCTGCAGTCCCGCAAACTCTGCCGAGTGTTGAGAAAGTAACGGGTGAATGGAAAGTCACGGCTTTCAGACACGTCGCTTTCTCGCTCATAAACTCCCCGCACTTGTAAATATTTGATGTGCTTCATTTTCAAATTTCGCTAGTCTACTGGTTTAAGTGTGCTTCAGGCTCTGTTGGGGGGCCTCCTATGGGAAAAGATCTGCCAGCAGCAAAAAGAAGGAGTCTTTCTCCATGTACAGAGCAGACAGACCCTCGCAGAAGAACCCCTTCCCGGGTGTTTGGAATGTGGTTACGGCCAAAATCCGGCCGTTTCATTCTCAATTCGGGTACCAAACCAGTATACTTTATGCGATATGCTGTGTTAGACTGTCCAATCCTGAAAAAACTGCCCCCACCCCACCATCTGTCCCCCAGGGACCGTGCTTATATATGTGGTGGCTGCTGGATGCCACTGACCATCTGTCCATGAGTAAGGAAGCTGGGCCTTCTCTCCTCCAGCCAACCAGGACCTCAGCTGAGCTGGGAATTTAATGATGGATACCCCCAGCCACCTTCATCATCCCCTCTTTGGCCTCATATAACTTTACTGCCGCCATCATCCACCCCCTCCTCCATGTACTCAATAAATTAGGTGTCATACAAAAGTAAGCATGAAGCAAACCTGATGACCACACCGATCAGCCAATTTGTCAATGACATGTCTGGTGCTGGGGACCATTAAAGGTGCCAGCATCCTCCGGATCTATAAATTATCCAGCAGACCTTGAGAAAGGTAGGAGAAAAGCAAAACATCAACACATTGTGCAAAAGGGCCGATTTATCCAGCGAGGTTGCCAGCGACTGAAAGCCGCGTTGCCATCTGCTGCCATCTGAGAGTCTTAGTTAGGCTTAAGTCTTAGTTATGAAACAAAACTATGCCTGAAGAAAAGCCCATCTTACACCCCCAACCTGTCACTCTCTCAAAACCCTGTTTTGTCTTCCAGCTCATCTTCTGAAAAAGAACACGGGTCCGAGTCCCAGTCATGGCTCGCCTTCCTCAGAGAGTCTGGGGGGCCGCATAGCTGCAGATTCTGCTGTCTATTGCAGGAGGCCAGACAACATTTAGCTTCCCAGCTTCTCAGCAAACACAACTGGGTACTTTTACCTCAAAGACAGAATTTATCTTTGCTCATCCAAAAATAAGGCACACCCCAGTCAGGATACCAGTCCATTGGAGAAAAGGGGAGAGCTGGTGACTGTGGTCCTCCATGCTCCATTGCTGTGCCACTGCGCAGTCCACATACACACACATAGACACCCATACACATATATACACACGTATACACCCATATACACGCCCGCTTTTGCAAAATTACAAAACCAGCTCATGATTAATGGCTCCATGACTGAGGAACCTGTAGAAATGCCATTCCGGCTTTTGTCTCCGCACATCCTGCCTCCTTTCTCTCCCTGACAGTTACAGGTCAGGCCGTCTCTCATGCGCTCGGCAGCGCCTCCCCCTCCTCGCTCCTCAGCTGGCGCCCCCCAGGGACTTTGATAAGAGCTGACAGCACTGTAATGACGAATGCAAATGAAGGGGGCGGGGGCAAATGCAAATGTTAAGCGCACAATGGAGAAGTGATTAAAACGCACTTTGGTGCCTTTTATCTGGTGGCACGGCTCGTCCTGGGAGCGGGATTTCAAAGGGCCGATCTAGGCCTTGGAGCCTCGCGCCAACGCTTATTTTGAGCACGTCTTTTCCTCTCCCTTCCCGGCTTTGATTGTTTTCCTTTCTTTAAAGCGTGCGGATGCTCGCCCTGCATCCACCGTGGCAGTCTGGCTAGGCCGCCAGTTTTACCGCTTTCCTTCCTTTTTGCAGGCAGCAAACTTTGTCCAAAGCCCTTCGCTCCATTAGCGTTTCCATGGCAAAGCCTCATAGCAAAGCAGTCTGCTTTAACCTGTACCTGTGTGATTGTGGAAGGCCTTTTTACTCCTTTACAGCTATTTTCCTTACCCTTGGACAGATAAGCAACCCCATCGCTGAAAGGAATGTAATCACAGTCAGCCCTTCTGTCTCTCATTGCTCCTGAGTGCGATGGAATTCTATAGCAAAAGTGGTTAAAATGTTGGAACCTCAACCTTAAGACTTGACCGCTTGAATGTTTCTCTGAGGCTCTGAGCCTGAATGCCGGCATACCGGTGTAAAGCACAGCCTCAACACCTCCTGCAGCCTTTACAAGTTATACAAGTGCTTTGATGGCATCTTGACTCGCATCAGCACAGAGCACCGCGGCTGAAATTTGTCTGTACGTGACTTACACTCGCCAGCCAGTTCCCCCCGCCCCACTGGGGCCGAACCCCTCTGAATGTAAGGCTTATTTTCTAAAAAGAAGTCACTGCTGCATTATTTTGCATATAGAAATCCTATTTGAATCCAAATGGATGAGGTCTCCCTGTGCCTGGCTGAGGTTTGGAACCAAAGACTGCAGGAACTGCACCTTGTATGCTAACCGCATGACTGAGTTGAACGTCCCCGTCCACAAAGTCCTATAACAGGTACCATTTTAATGAAAGAGTTGCAGAATGGCGGTATATTTGTTCATCCATTCCATCCATCCCTTGTTCTTAACCACTTTTCCTCATTGTGGTTGTAGTAGTCCAGATCACAGAATTGCATAGGAAATTCAACACCAGTCCATAAATTCACACACTACGGGCAATTTAAAGTGACCAGTTAACCTGAAACACCATCTTTGGACTGATAGTGGAAACCAGAGCACCTTTGTTTGGACACTTCTCTCCAAAACAGCTACAGTTTTGGCACTTTAAAGCAGGTAAATACCCAAACGGACCCGGGCAGAATATGCAACTCCACGTACACTGAGCCGGATTTGGATGAGCACCCAAACAGCGTTAGGCCGCAGCACTGTTTGCTACACCACCAATGGCAGTATTTAATAATTTTAAAGTAAATTTGTTAAAATAGCACATTACAGATTAAAAACCCACGCACCTTTGTTGCAAAATGAATGTAAAAAGCATAAAATATTTGTGGCACGCTGGCCCACCTCTTGGGTTACCGCCCGCAAGTGCAACCGCAGCATTTAATGGACCGAGTTGCACAGAGGAGGCCGAAAAGTGCTGTTTTGAGCTTTCTTTGTGTTTTTAATAACAGGAACTGCCCGAGTTCACCTTATGTTTCCCCACACCGCAAATAATTAATGAATATCAGTCCATATTCCTGTGGCGAGCGTAAGCACTGTGCATGCAGTTCTACTGCCTGTACAGGGACCGGCATTGCTGGTGGGTTCCTCAGTTTTTCTCAAACTTTCGAGTTTTAATGAAATCACACTTACGGCCGCAGTCCTTTATGCGAATGTGGGGTAAAAACAGCACAGTTGTAAATGTACACAGCACTTTAGAATCAAGAACGTCAGAACAGGGGAAGAAAATTTAAACATGCAAACGCATGGTGGATGTCAGTGGTAGTGGTCGCGATCAGGCCCGAGTTCCTCGGCCTGGTGGCTTTACCGTGTGTGGCATCTGCCGGACTGTGACTATATGTGCAGTCTGTAGCCCAAATGTTGGATTCCTCAGTACCTATCTGTGACCTACATTTTCAGCATCTGATAGCTTCAGATAGCAGCAGTATGTGTGCACCTCTGCAAATCCATAGCAACCACGTTACCAGGTACTTCAGCCCAATTTGGCTCAGTAGTAAACCAGGCGCCGACATTACTGTGGTCACAGATTACGGTAATGGCGTAAGGCAGGGGATTTATCAGCGGAAGCGGTTGAGGACGGTCCTGCAAGACCATGGAGAACATGCTTTTCAGATACCACAAACACTCGTGAAGCAGGTTCCTGTAGTAACCGCTTCCTTTCTGATGGAACACTTCAGGCTTCTTTGCGTTGACCGCGTGGTTGTCGCACTGCTACCAGAATCCTCCAACACCTTTACGGAGTAAATTGTAAGATCCTGCAGTACCACAGCAAGGTCATGCAGGAACTATTTATGCACCAGATCAAGGTGACCATTTTTAAAAAAAAGATTTTTAAACGTTGTATAACTTTTGTTTCCTGCTCCCTGCAACACAGAGAGCCAAAACCTTTGCATTTAGTCCATTGTTTATTGTTGTCTGGACACAAAATGGATTTTTGTTCCTGCAAACCAGCTATTTAAACAGTTCATGGCCAGCTTAATTTGTTTCTTTGTGTCTGTTCTGTGGCTTCTTTCAAGTCTTCTTTACCTGGAGCTGCTATCTCTGATGGCCTCTGGCCTCATTCTCTCAGCGCATTCAGTGGGAAATTTCACACATGCAATTATATTTTGATGTTTGATGTTGCTACGTAGCGATGGGTGCGTGTGTGTTTCAACGAGCCGAAAATTTCTGAATAGAACCCGCCCTTGAGTCAACTAATGATAATATTGACTAGACTGAAAAGTCCAAGTTCAAAAGATGTCCTCCTGGTTGATCCAGGGTGAACGCTTTGTGGATACCCCTCCCCACTCCAGAAAAAGATAGAAGCAGTAGCTGGAACTTATAATTAAAAGACTACAGTTTGAATATTTCATTAAAAAGCTGGCCAGTAAATTAAATCTCATGAAAAGGAGCAAGAGACGACCTTCAGAATTATCGCTCCTTATGAACCCACGGGACCGTGCTGGATGTCCACGGCTGTGTAGAGGATGGACAGAAGCCTGTGTTTGTGCCCAGACTCTACAAATGCGCCAGATTCCTTAAGCACTCGACCCTCAGGAGTGTGGCTGAACACAACCACGATCCTCAGATGCGAAAATCCCATTTGCGGTTATTTTTCTAGAAAGCGGGGTAATGAGGCTTGTGGCCACTTTGCCCCCCCTAAACCCACATTGCTGGAGCAAATCAGTTCAAGTTGCTCACAAATAGGTGCACGGGGTTGATATATGACCCCGATTGTGGGAGCCTGAGGGTCCGTTCAGCTGGGCAGAGCCCACGTGTTCAGCGGCAGGACGTCAAACATGCAGTGCGGATGCGTGAATGTTAGCGTGTGAATGGAGAAGCGCGGGACTGCGGCGAGCAACAGAGGAAGGCGGGTTTAACCGACATTCCCGTGAGGCTGCCGGTTTGTGGCACATAAACCAAGATGTTCAGACGCCACTTTCAGTTTCACTCCTTGACAGCCTTTATACTTTCAAACAAACATGACTGCTCTCAGTTATCTGTAAGATCTTTCTGTACAGCGTTGCTGCCCGAACTTTAACATACAATGCCAGGACATGTAATTCGCTTCGGCGGCCCATCCTGCCGGGCTCGGCTTTGGATGGGCGTTATTGGTCTCTGGTCTGTGAACACCCAAACTTGAACCTTTGGACAAGACCGTCGTCAGAACCGACAGCCTTTCATACTCGCTCTAGTTTCCCCCAACAAGGAAATATGAAAATTCCACATAATCTTGCCTTTATTTTTTGTTTTACACTTTTGCAGCCTCCAAGTCCCGTACGGGTTTGGATGTCCCTTTTACTTTATGACCGACACTTTGCTTATACCTCCTGTCAGCTGAAAGTTCAGCTCTCCAAACACTGTCACACAGCCATATCATTTCAGTAATGGCCTGTCAAACAGAGGCCAACCTGTCTGCAGGTTGCAGACTCTACAAGCATGCAAGGACAAATATACCATTATCATTATTATTACTCTGTTGCTCAGACACTTTTATCCAGAATGGTTGCAGTTTTGACATTTTAAAGAGGCTAAATAACTGGCTAAAGGGTGCCGCAGCCTCCACAGCGACGGTGAATGTTTTATTGTGGGACAGCCTACAGGATCCAGGGCGTAACCTGGCCTTGTGTTGCTGATTTTCTGCGTTCTTCACTGACATTCTGCAGAAGGTGACCAGACTGAGCCCACCTGCACTTGGTACCTTACTGCAAATGCACCAACGATGGCAGAAAACAAATGTTTGAGGAAATATGGAAGTGATGCAAGGCCTATAAAACTCATTTGAGTTATATCATTTGAGGTTACTCTGTCCACATCAGAACTCACATCTACATTTAAACAGACTTTTGCGATGTAAATGAACATGGTGGAACATCAACAACATAATGCCAGCATTGTACTGCTGATAGTGCTAATAGTTTTGGTAGCATCAGTCCGTCCGTCCGTCCATCCATTCATCCAGCTGTCCATTGATCTGTTTTCATTAATCGCTTATCCTGAGCAGGGCCATGCTAATCCAGAGCCCATCCGCTATGAAACTACCCCTAAACAGGACCCCAGTCTATCGCAGCTTAATATCATTAAGAGTATTAAAATTATTTTTATTATTTCTTTCTGAAGACGATACAATAAAATGACGTGGGCGATGATGATGATCATGATGATGATGCACTAAGGGTGATGTTGACCCACCTCCTGGTTCCTCAGAGGATATGGGAGAGTGAAAAACAGTATGGGCACACATGCCTCATGTGAGGGTACCTGTGATGCTTGTAAAGTCCCATTAAATTGACTATGAAAGTCTGAAATTCTGTCACATTGAGCCATGGTGTTAATCCTAAAACGAATAAACAGGCCTCTTTAATTCCAAGCATGGCAGGTATACTTTTTAATGGTGGTAAATATTTAATAGCCCCTATTGCACCATGCATGATTTTTATTCCCTAATTGAGGACCTCAAACAAGATCTCCTGAGCTTTTAAAGATCTAAATAGACTCACTGAAGGTTAAAAGAAAGTGGTAGGAGACACGCTGCGTGGTCTTTGGGGAGCCGTGAGTGGGGATTGTTTGTTTATTTAAATGGCTGCATTATTTTTATAGCTGCTTTGGTGATTATTGGACCAAATTCACAGTAGTCAGCCACGTAGTTAATCCAAATCAGCTTCAGTACTTTATAGACCCAGGTTAAAACCGGAACAGCACAAATTACAATCCGAGTCCACCTGAACTAACCCCGTTCCCATAATCTCTTTGGTCAAATCTTTTTATGCCACGGTGACAGCAAAGGCTATTATTTTTCATCCGAGTCCCTTGTAAGATCCTATTTGACTGCCCCTCTAAGATTTGCGACTGTTAGCTTTAAGGACACGGCTGGCACTTCGTAGCCTCAGCCTAAACGCAGCCTGCGGTATTACACCTAGATTTTGGGACCCTCGTAAAATCCCCACAATAATTACCTTCTTATAGCTTTTCCAGGGCATATTTCACTTCATGAAGTTTAAATGAAAATTCAGGAAAGTATTAAAAGGTTCATGTAAGCTCCTACCTGGATTCCACTTCCTCTTTCTTTATCCCCCATTTATTAATATTTACTACAATGTCCTCGTGGGATTACCTCACCCCCCGGGCAAATGAGAACCATTCTGTCAGCCTCAAAGCCAAACACCAGAGCGCACTGCAAGGACCCCAGCGCACCATTATCTCCTCTTTCCGAAGTCTGAAAAGCTCAGAAGAAGCTGTTTTCTTTTGAATAATTTCCTTCTCATTTGTTTTCCAGTATTTCACAAAGTCTTTCCAAGTTACTGGGAGCAACAGCATGACATCACGTTGCATTGCTCTGCGTTTGCGTCTATTGTCGCGCTGGTTACCGCATCATTTCCTTCCCATTGTTATTTTTGTTGCTTTATCGGTTCTATTTGTGGAAAAAATCTAATTAGAAATGATCAAAGGGAAAGAATTTGTTCTCAGAATGCTACATGTGAAGTTACTGTTACAGAAATGTACAATGCAGATATTTATTCAAATTTCTCCAGTGCCTCTGTGTTTTTCGCGAAATAATTCTAGCAGGTCATTAAAAGCTGTTTTCCTTGGGTCTTGGGTTCTCGATAGAAGCCATTGTCATGACTCCTTCCATAAAATGGTAAAGCAATGATCACAGCCCAAACAATTCCACACAGACACGGGTTATTCTGTTATCGTGGCTTACGGCGTTCCCGGTGCTGATAGCAGCACATTATAATGAATTAAAATATAATGGCATGTAGTGAAGGATTGTAATAAAAAGGCAGATCTAGTTGCTGCTTAATGAGACTTGACCATCCATGCTCATTGTAAGAGCCGTAGGGGGTCTGAGTTCATCAAGGCCGGTGTGTTAGAGCATCTCATTCAGCAGCTTCAGAAAAGCCTTTTTCAGATGCTGACATGTTTAATTATGATGTTCTGTCATGGGTTCAGCTGCCTGATGCAATTCGAGTCAAGTGTCTTGCACAGGTCACCAAGTGCTTCAGTATTAAGCTCCATCCGTCAACATCCCATCATAAAGAATGATAAGCAAGTGATTAAACATGTGTTTGTTTAACTCGAAATACCTCTTTGACAGGGTAGACGCTTTTTCAGGCATTTATGTGTCTCGCATGGAAAAAGGGGAGAAGGAAGGACCGGCCGGTATTTATGATACTCTGTATGGCCAAAAGTATGTGGACACCTGAGCATCACCTCCATATGCACTTGTTGAACTTTCCATTCCAAACCCATGGGCAATAATACAGATTTGTTTCCCCCACTTTGCTGCTATAACAGCCCCCACTCTTCTAGGAAGACTTTCCACCAGATTTTGGGAATTTGTGCTCATTCGGCCACAACACCGATCAGCACCAATGTCAGGCGAGAAGGCCTGGCTCAAGGCCGGTGTTCCGGTTCATCCCAAAAGTGTTCAGTGGGGTTGAGGTTAAGGCTCTGTGCAGCTACTGAAGTTCTTCCACACCAACCTAGTCAAACCATGTGTTTATGGAGCCTGCTTTTTGCATGGTGGGGTTGCACAGTCATGCTGGAAGAAGAAAGGAGCCTCTTTCCCAAACTGCGGCCACAAAGCTGGAAGCACACAGTTGTCTAGAATGTGTTTGTATGCTGTGTGGGTGCGGCCGATGCAGCCCAGCTCAGTCATTAGAAGGGTCCATACACTTTTGGCCTTGTAGTGTAGGTGTGTAAAACATGTCTTCCAAGATCCTCTGAGAATGTGGTTAATGACAAAGCTGGATGCTTTCCCAAATTTCTATACCCCACGAAGAACATTGGCAGGGCATTGCTGTCAGCCTCCATCAAGTCAGCCCAATATTTGCAAGGGAAGCTTTGACAAGAACAGTCTCATCCATGTTCATTCTTGGTTTCTACAGCCTTGTGTGCGCCATATGTCACATCTTAACCATGTTGTTGTGGTTCTACATAAAAAGAGCCCACTGAGTAACATTTCTCTTTCATTTGGTACTTGTTTGTATGTTTGTCACCAGCCTAAAATAATGATGCTGCATCATGTGCATTTTTATATATATTATATCCAGCATGGTGAAGAGTTTTTTGTGTTGAGCACCGTTTTGTATTTATTTTCGCCTTTAACACAAGTGGGCTCAGAAAGGTCTGTGTCTCTCATCCGCACCATGGGGTGTAAACACCAACTGGAGAGGAAACATGTGAATCCAGCGCAGCAGGAATAGCCAGCATCCACCGGGTAGGAAAAGTTGGTCGCTCTGTGACCTGCTGAGTGTTAGTCGAGCAGAATCACGGCGCATTTTAATTCTGTGTCTCTAATCCCTAATTTTTTTAGTTGTTCATTGCAGAACAAAGCAAACAGGGGTTTACTGTTGTGAAAGAGGAGGTCTCCAGCGGGATTCCCATTGCAGAAAGGCGGGCGATGACCAGACAGATTTTTCCAGCTCATCGACTTCCTCTTCCATCTCTCAAAGAAGCACCTCCCTCGTTCTCCAGCAGTTGCCTGGTGTTACTCGGCGGTGGCTTCACTTGTTGCATTCGACCCCTGCCAAGGAATCTGTTAAACTCCACACTGCACACTTTTAAAAAGCTGCAAGGAGAACTGAGTTATTGCAGGATGCAGAAGCTGTATTAACTCTGTGGTGAGGGGCATGACATCTGCTGTGCCAGATGTTGTGTAGGTGCAGAATTGAAAGGCCGTAAGCCTGACTTTTACCAGCTCTAAGGTCAACCCTGGGTTATGAGCAGCACTAGCTATGCTGTGTGTCCAACAGCGTGGACAGGTCCAGACAGAAGAACCAGAGCCTGTCCCATCCTTCCTAAAGTCCAAATGCAAACATGCCCTTCAGCAGCTGACTCTGGGTGCTTTGATGGGAAGGGGGTGGGGATATCGGAAATCATTTTGAGGCAGAATGGCAGTCAATCTCCCCTTCTGCTTCTAAAAAGTCATTTTCTTTGAGTGTTTCGTTGACACGAATGCTGTGGGATGCTCTTATTTTTGCTGCCTCTTATTCCTTTGACTGCCTTTTAAGTGATTTTCCATGCACACTTTTCAACAAAGTCCCACTAAAAAGTGCAACTGGGTTATGCTAACCATTTTCTCTTCCTCCACAGCGCCTCCTCATTCCATCTCCTTAGTGGCCGCAGACACTCCGGCGCCGTTCAGCCGCTACCAGGTCCAGAACTTCACTTTGGTCTGCAACGTGTCCGGAGGGAAACCCGCTCCGGTGGTGAGTCCAGACACAGATTCGCTCCGTTTGGCAAAACGCAACCCAGAAAACCCAAAACAAACACGCACGCAGGCGAACGAGCTCGAAACAAGTTACGACGCTTAACCACACAAAAGAAACTATTTACTTCACGGCCTTCGTTTCAGTTTAAGCCTGAGCTGTGACCGGACCTTATGTCAACCAGACAATTTCACACAGACGCAGCTTGAGCTTCGCATCTCGCTGCTAATTCCCGCCAGGCCATTAATCATTGTCTAGAGGTGTATGATAATGTATTCCGGATCTATCTGTGAACCCATCTTGAACAATTAAGAGCGCAGTGAGAGGTGAACACAAGGTGAAGCTGATTTCCGCCTCCCTGCTTCTGGCATTCTGCACCAGGCCCTGTGGACCCCAAAGATGGTGACTCAACACCCATTTACTACTGGAATCACCGACTGCTGCACAAGCTGCAACGCACACACACACACACACACACACACACACACACACACACACACACACTGCGGGAGCTGCTTTTCCTTCCTGGCTTTCAGATTTCCGCTGATCATCCCTGGAGTTTAGCTTAGAAAGCCCGTGAGCCTGAGATGGACATGTTGTTTTGTCACTTAACCCCGTCTGACAGCTGCAGCATCTGTCCGAATGCCACGGTTGCGGTGGGTTTTGCTGCAGGCCATTGCTTTGTACTGCGGGTGGGTCACATGTTTGCAGGATACAGGGTCTGGGGGGGGGTCTGTCAATGGGTGTCTGAGGCGGTGACATCTATGCAGAGAGCAGCCAGGGGTTTCAGCATCCAGGATGTTGAGATCACACAAAAATGGCCGTGTATTGGAATGGGAAGCCATTTGTCCAACAACACTGCTTCTCGAAAAAGAAAAGTTGTTGCGAGTTGTTGCGGTTAATATCATCTCCATGCGTTGATGTGTTTTTTGTATCATTTAATTAGATAAAAATAAACGGAGAAATTCTTAATGCGGTTAATATTTCCCCCCTTTTAACTACGCAAAAAAAAACACTTTCCAACTAACAGAGCAGATATGAAGTAGCCAATACAAAAATTAGAGTCGTTTTTAAAAATTCACGGGGTGAATCTAAAATTCGTTTTGAAACAGAATCGAGGTCGTGGTGAAATATTGCAGCATTCAGATTATGACCCATGCAGACGGCGAGACACCGGTGGAGTTTATGAAGCGCCGCTTGACTGGGCGAAGTGGCGACATCCATGAGCCACGGCATCGCAATCGGCTGCGAAACGCTGCCGGGGGTTGCCGAGCAACGTGCGGCCCGGTTCGACACTTTCGGACGACAGTTGCGCGCTTGCTTCAGCGTTAATCTCCCAGCTTGCGTGCCTGAGTGGGATGCTTGCGAAAAATCGCATACATTTAAAAATAAAACAGCTGTAGCGGGATATCGAACGCAGTTGATCTCCAGAAGCGCCAAGCCGGGACGGAGGAGTAGATCCAAGCTGGCGAGGTGGCGGCAGGCTGCCAGAGCGAGCAGAAGCAAACACGATCTGACACGGCGCAGTGGCGTGTTTCATCACCAGAGAAGTTTCCCTCAGCTCCTCCGGCCCCATCCTTCCCTTTAATCCTTGATGAGATCGAAAGTACGAGGGTGGTTTAAAGCTTCCAGAGTTAAGCCAGGCCCTGTCTGGCCGGGAGGGTTGGCTTTGTGTTCACCCGGACTCTCATGTAACGCTCGCCAGAACCGCTGTTTCCTCGCCAGGGACACTTGAAGACTGTGTTTGACTTCTGATTCACGAACGCGTTCTCTTTAGAGACTGGACGTGTCAGAGGGTGGGGAGATGCAAAGAGAGCCTCGCTGCGGAGTCTCCAGGGACTCAGAGGGTCGGTGTTATTGGGCACATTTTTGGGAAAGCGGGAGCACATGAGCCATGAAAAGGGACTAGGACTATGCACCAATCCGTTGTATTTCACCCCCCCCCCCCTTTGGATTTCACTGAGGCCACGCTGCTCTGCCATTGTACGCAACGCTTGGGCAAAGTGTGCTCAATTCTCAAAAATCAGATCGCTCTTCTAACAAAGAGTAACCGACATCCAGCTCACATCAGCGGTGAGACGTTTCGCACGTGGGCATCCTTCTCAGTTCAGTCTTCAAAAACTGAATTATTCCAGAATGCAGAAAAGTAAACTTTTCATAGGTTTCTGCACCATAAACTGAGTTAAGGTTCTCCTCCTTTGTGCCCTTTTTCCCTTAATGTGCCTTTTTCTTGAAAGAAAAAAAGAAACACTTGGCTAAGCAACTTGGGGTTAAATGCACATAGCAGACTTGTTTTATTTCTCCAGTTCCCCAGTTATTAGAAGTGCATGTCTATTTATGCAAAGTTCACAATTGGTTTCTGCTTCATAGTAAAAAGGGGCAGCATACAACTTCACAGCTTTTTTATGAATATTCTATTGTCTGCTGAAGGAAGCCAGATAGCAGCAACATTAAAGCGGCCTGCACTGTTTTACTGCTGATGAAGCAGCACTGCCTGGTTTAACAATAAAGCATTCGACACATGCAGATAAACTGGGGGAATTTCAGACGAAAGTAAAGCGTTCGTACTCGCCCCACACCAGGTTGAAATCCATTTTCGTAGCCTGCAATGGACACTTGTTTACTGGAATGTGTGTTAATTGATCCATTCCACACTCTCGTGAAAGATATCGCCATTGACAGCTGCTAAATACCTGGGTGCAGGACACAGCCACCCGCTCAAAAGCAAGTCGGATGCTTGCAGCTCACACACGCACAAGGAAAAGAGAGTGAAACAAAGGTGATGTGAATGAACAGTCAAACATTAGCGTGCAGAAATGCTGCAGAAAGTTATGTTGCTTGTGCAGTTGTTTATCCAGCTTGTAAAAAGAGATTAATGATGTCTTAGATTGAATATGATAACATGCTGCTAAGGACCGGAATTCTTGCCTTGACGCCACGGCATCGTTTTTTTTTTTTTTTTTTTTTAACTTATACAAATTCCAACTCATCTGCAGCACAAACGACCAGAGATTGGGAGAAGAATGAATAATGAAACCATTATGCAGAATAAGCGATTGTTAGAATAGCTAATGGGGGCCAGACACCCATACCAGCTCAAGTCTGGGGCCGCTTAGCACAGAGATGGGCAACGTTCCCTCTTGCGGGGGGATCTGGGAATGACGGAAGGGTCACTGCCGATGTTCCGAATGCGGAGGGGAGCGCAGGTGCTTTCATTAGGCCCTATTCAAGCGTTCGCCGAGTTCCGCAGGCCTTGCTTGCACAAAGCTGAGGAGGCTGCGATCTCGCAGTGGTGTCGTCGCTCGCTCGCCGCCTCCAGCTGAGCGCTGATCGCGCGGCTGTTTCGGGCGCCTGCCATGCAGCACTTCAAATCCAGCTGCCCTAATAGTAACACGGATCTCAGCTGCTTCATTCACTTCCTTCAAGAGTGCACCACGTCGTGGCAGATCGTTGCGTATTTGACAAGCTTTGATTGAAAAAATAAGCCATTGGAACTTCTTGCGCTCGCTTTCAATGGGAGAAGACAAAAGGCAAATGTTTGCTTAAGGGAGTCATGCATTTTCAGGCATTTATAGAGAAGTAACGGAATTTTCCCAAAGAGCGTGGAGCCACACACCTATTCACACCCATTCTAAACTGTCAAAGAAATGTATTATTGAACAAGAAACAACAAGCCAAACCATTCTAATTTATACTTTATGCAGCACAACCATGAGTTTAACACCATGTACACCCATGCATGGATGGGAATAAATATGGAGGTTCGACCTCTTCTGGGAGCTAAAGCCCTTATAAAAGCTGCTGAAGTGTGACAGGTGCAGTAGAGAACCAATGAGAAATGAGTATCCTTTAAACAGACCAGTCAAAACAGAAATATAACAAGGAAGTCCCACCCACACTCTAGAGGGAAAAAATAAACAAAGGAGAAACTTGAGAGCCACTAAGGTTATTAACAATCAATGGGGGTTAGGTGGAACCACTCCATATAAGGAAAAAAACAGGAAGAAAAAGAGCACCTTTTATAGAGCAACAGGTGATACAATTGAAACAAATATAAAACAATTCCGTAACAAAAATGATTCTTCCTCAGTACATCGTAACACAGTAAAAGCACAGCGATTTCCAACAATGCAGTTTATTCGATTGCTGGCCTTTGCTGAAACCCTCCATTTTTTAGATAGGACTGTCAAACCCTGCACCAGTGTGACATTTCCGGCACGGCGCAGTCACATCATTCACCAGGGTGAAGGTATCGCTTGTCGTGATTTGCGAAGGCCTTGCGCCACACACTTTCCTCCTCCGTAACCCAAGGCCGGTGGCCTTTGAGTTTTTTAAAAGGCCAGTACGTTACGCCTTGTCACAGCACGTTATATCTCGCAAATGTTAATGCAGCTGGGAATAACATACGAATGGAATCAGGCAAATCTTTGTACGGAATTAGCTTTGTGTTTAGGTAGTATTTTTTTTTTTTCCTTTGTTGCACAGTTGTTCTGTTGCCAGCATTCACTTTAAAAAAAATGTTGTAGTCATAACCAAGGGGAGCAACAGAATATAAAAGAAAAATGACACAGGTGGGAGAGAGCATCCTTACAGTAGATGCCCTCCATGTCGAGGACTCGGTTTCTTATGGAGGATATATAGCGCCACTCTCTGGTCAAATGCAAGTAGCGCAAAAGCTGGACTTTATGTTCACTTTATGCTTTTTTTGGGACATGGTGACAGGCCTCAGCATGAAGTGGAGACTAAACTGCAATGTAAAGATTTGTTTTTCTTTGTTTTCAGCCATTTCAGGGGTGCAAGAACTGCACCTGCAGATGAGAAACTGGATGTATTGCAGAAAAAATGCAGGGAGTGTTTTAAAGAAGGAGCACAATGTGATAGATAGATGTATTAATCCCAAGGCCCCTTTTTCCCAAGAAGGCAGTACCTGTGGTCGGTGAAGATCCAAATATACAACTTGCTGGAGGCTTGTTTATACAGCGTACGTGCAAAATGTGCTCAATGTCTTCTTAGCCAAAGGTAGCCGCGAGTTAATTGCGCTTTCTGTTTGGATCAGATCGCAGAATAGGCTGCTGGCACTTCTTTACAGCAAGAAATCTTTTATTTTTCATTACCTAATAGAAGAACGTATCAATGTGATCTTCAGATCTGTGGCATCACACAAATATGCTTCCATATTCTTTTTGAACATTTTGGTCTGAATCAAATTGGAATTTATATAAATAATATTAGCAAATGCATAAGGTTAAGCTGTAAGCACAAACAGTGACACTCAGTAAACTTTTATGGATTCAACTTATGAACATGGATATAAACTTATGTGATTATGAGGCCAAAAGTGTGTGGACACCTCAGCATCACACCTTTATGTACCTGTTGAACCTCCCATTCCAATCCCATGGGCATTAATATGGAGTTGCCTGCCCTTTGCTGCTATAACAGCCCCCACTCTTCTGGGAAGGATTTCCACCAGATTTTTGGAAATTTGTGCCCATTCAGCCACAAGAGCATCAATGAGGTCAGGAGAGAATGCCTGGCTCGCAGTCGACGTTCCAGTTCATCCCTAGGTGTTCAGTGGGGTTGAGGTCAGGGCTCTGTGCAGCCACTCAAGTTCTTCCACACCAACCTGGGCAAACTTTGTGTTTATGAGGGGCCCAGTCATGCTGAAGCAGGAAAGGAGCTTCTTCCCCAAACTGTGGCCGCAAAGCTGAAAGCACATAATTGTCTAGAATGTGTTTGTATGCTGTATGGATCTGGTTAAAACAGATCGGCTCAGTCATTATAAGGGGAGTCCACATACTTTCGGCCATATTTTGTGTGTCTCACGAATAAGACAACCTCTCTAAGCCCTAGGAAGAAGGACTTTAAGGAGAGGAGTCAGTAAAGCCCCTATGAGTTCCCTCTAGGGTGAATGAGATGTTCTCACATGGATGTTGCCCCTTCATAAATCCCAGCCTCCCTGCTTACAACCTCAATAACAAAATAAGCCCCATTAGGGTGGGTCTACGTCACACTTGCTTACAGTCATTATAGTTATTTACCACACTCAGCCAGTTTCCCCCAAGGTGCTGTGCAAAATCAAAGCATGCCGTAGAAGCCCACAAAGAAACACCCATTACATTAATAACAAAGTCAGACTCAATGAAATGTATCATGTCACGTAAAAGCACTTTGATGTTGAATGTTGGAACTGAGTGCACATGTCCACGGGTTCCCTGACAATTTAGAAATCCTCCATATTTTTTCTTTATTATAATTCATATTATGGCAACATCTCTGCTGCTGAAAAGAATTTTGAGAAACTATGAAGAGCAACATAAGGGACACCTTCGCTGCATCTATGATCTCTGGATGTTAATACAAATAACATATACATACACTATATATATGTATAAAATATACAGGGTGAGTCTGGAACCACCTGAATATTTATACCTAATGTAGGGTTGATCTCAGCAGCCCCCATCATGCATTAGGCCAATGGGTGTATCTGTGAGGCACATGTGAACACCCCTTTGCCAGCTTGAATTCAACTCGGTAATTCCAAATGGAAAGGAGGTCGTGTGACCCCTCTAGCATGTTTCAAATCTCAAGATGTTCACTGGGGAAGTACATTTTCTTGATAATTGTATTGGTTATGAAGTTCGACCGGTCACAGTGCAGACATTAAGTAACCATGGTACAGCAATACAGGCATAAACTAAGGCCATTTGATAGCTTGTGTTCAATGCACTATCCATTTTGATCAAGGCACAGCCGTAGATGTTGTTTTCGGTCAGCTTTTCGATCAGCTTGAATGTATTGAAGAAGTTCTGGTTGAATGCTAGCACAAGCCCTGGTGACGTGTGCCTTCTAATGGTCTACATTCTGGATCTCAAGGGGGTTTGCCAGCCAGTCTAATGCCCTGGGAAATGCATGTGCAGCCAGGTATGGACAGCTACGTCATTTTGGAAGGAATCTCCCATTCTGCATTTAACAGGGAAGGCATGATGGTCTCCTGCATCATGTTCAGCAGTCAAATTCCCCTGTATGAATATCAGTCCAACCATGTAGGTCCAACAGATTCAATACCAAAGCACTGCTTAGTGTCCACCTTGCATTGTGGATATATCCATCCAGTGTGGGTCTGATTCAGACCAGTACCAACTGTTTTACCAGTTAATCTTTGTTAAAAAGAAGTTTGTCTCTTTACCAGACAGGATCTTTTCTGTGTTTTCCTGGCAGCTTTGTCCACGTGTGTGCAGAATATCAATCCTATCTCCCTTTGTCGGTAACATCACTTTTAGCTCGGCAAACGTCAAAAACAATGTTGTTAAACCAGCCCACACGGAGCAACTTTTACAGGTCAAACTTCATGACCAATAAAGACATCAAACAACAGACTTTGCCTCTGAACATCTTTTGAAGTTTCAAACATGTTAGCAATTGCATGACATCCATTTGGTAACTGAACTGAACTGAGTTAAATTCAAGATGGCCGCCTTCAAGATGGTTGAGGGTTGTTCACCCCTCACTCGTCGGTGTAAGGCAACATTTCAAAAATGCTTGTGTGCTTCCAGTCTTCTGTCTCACCTGAGCAAATTCATTGATTGACATTCTGCAGTCTGTTTCAACATCTGGGAATCTTAATTCTCCAAGGAAGCAGTGTGGTACATTCTGCAAACACACAGTTGCCCACAGCCACACAGCACACACAGGACTATAAAAACTGATTCATAAGTCTGCATGACAGTTGTATCATTTGTATGTTCATGACATTCTGTCTTTTCATACTTTTATAAGATGTTTTAAAAGTTTGCTCCATATAGAACTTATGGATACTATATTAAAATGTAAAGACTTTAGTTAAATGCGTACGGTTATCGCTAATGTAGTTCTTACATTTGACTCCTATTTCCAGGTGTACTTCAAACGCGATGGAGAACCGATTGAGATATTTCATTATGCCCAGCCCACTGCCGGCAGCGATGGGAGAGGCACAGCGGGCATGCGGGGTGCTCGGCCCCTCATCAGCCGGGATCTGGATGACACTAAGCTCCAGAAGTCGCTGTCCCTCCTGGACCACAACGGCAAGCCAGCCCGTCTGTACACAGAGAGCCCCGGGCATGGCTACACCCCGGGTGTGCCTGGTTTTGAAGCAAGTCCGGCCACAGAGGTGATCCCGGAGACCGTGGTGAGCCGCGAGTTCCCCCGCTGGGTCCAGAGCACCGACCCGCTGTACTACTTCACGTCCAGGCAAGTCCCCCAGAGTGATGGCTCCGTGGAGGTGCAAGCCCGCATCACGTGGGCCCTCAACCCCCAAATGGACAACGATGCCCTGTTCAGCTGTGAGGTCAAACATCCTGCCCTCTCCATGCCCATGGTCATGGAGGTCACGCTGGGTAAGTAGGTTGCTTTCCACACACATTTACACCACAACCTAAACATTACTTTTTTCCCAAACATTGCTTTTCTACCCTGGGCTGCAAAAAAAAAAAAAATTGAGCAAAAAACTAATGGCTTTTCTCAAAACGGTACCCTGGACAACTAAGGTACTTGTCCCATTGACACCTCTCCCACTTTTGTCTATATCAAACATTTATAACAAACATTTAATGTGGAATTACATAAAAAAGTAGGTAAAAGCAGTGACATACGCTGCCCATCATCCTTAAGTGGGACACATGGGATTTGGCAGCAATTTTCAGAGGCCGTCATGGGCCGCTGGCTGTAGGTGTATTAGAAGTCTGAGGCCCTTTCCCAGACCGGGGTTCCTCCCCCTTGCATAAATATAACTGATATATTTAAAGAAATGCTCATTCCATTTCATACTTAATTGTGTTACAGTTCAGCAGATTGTGGAACCAACGTGGAATGAAACCACGAATGACTGACAGGGCAATTCATTGAGCTGGCTGGTATTAGATTGAGTTAAGTCAGCTCAGTTATTGAAAAAGTCAACTCAAATTAGGGGACTAAAATGGGAATTTAAACACGCCGGCGTGATCGTGCCATTATATAAACCCTTTAGTGTCGCCACCATCTGGCAAGAAGCATCGCTGTTCCATAATTTTTACCCGCTTAACCTTGTGCCTCGGCTCCACGCGTAACAGTCTGGCGGCATGATCACAACACGCTTTATGTTTTACTTGAAACAATAGGTAGGCTGTGCCATGCGCACATTTTTTTCAATGTGTGCGATTATGTATTCTGGTGACATTTACTGCATCTGTGTTGGCTAAAGTAAAAAGACGTGCAACACGGAAGAGCACTACAAGAACATTTCTTTGCCTAAAACTGCGGGACATGATGCTGATTTGTACTGAATTATGTATAAATCTGGGGCAAATCATTTTTGGAAACCAGAAAAATCAAACTCCACTGCTCAGACATTATCTGGCAATTGCTTCCATGCCATAGAAGACGTTAAAATTCGTAACTTTCAGGGTGAAATAGGTTCCAGAAACACTCATGCGTGGTTTAGGGAGAAAATTAAGAGCATCGCCTTTGCTGCATTCAACTGGCTATTATCTATGGTTTGTGGTGTCAAAAGTCCAGGCTATGGGACAAACAATGTGGACACGGAGAACAACGAAGCCAAAGTGAGCCAGTGTGTCTCATCCTAGAAAGGACTGGCTTGGGCCACCGTAACATTTCCATCAGCTGGCTGCTCAGAAGCCGACGCACTGCCACCCAAGCTCTTCTGCCCACCACCAGCAGCCTGGGTCCCGGAGTTCTTTGTTCCTCCAGAATCCTTGAGAATCAGAATGCTTCACCACTGTGGCCAGCAAGGCAGTGCCAGTGCAAACCCTATCCTGATCTCTAAGAAACACTTTTTTTTATTATAAAATTAAATTGCGACACGGTGGCACAAAAACAACACACAGCCCCACAAGCAGACATCTTTACAGTCGGCGGGAGACTTTTGTGCTTGGGCAAAGCTTTTATTTAGCCTCTACTGCGACTCACCAATTTATCAGAAGCTGTGCTCTTTGAAGGGCGGAAGAATACCTCTTCTGACAGTCTTTGTTATTAACCAGAGAGTACGGAGCAGCCGGGCGAGATTCGGGAATCCCGAAAATGTCCTTTTTGTTGATTTTAATTGCAGCTTGCGTGGAATTCAAAGCGCTTCCAAACCTGTCTTGAGTAAGATATAATTCCAGGCTGGTGCGCGGCCGGCTTGAGATCAGCCGGCTTCTTCCACATTCATCTATGCACGTCGGCAACACACACACACGTCAGGCCTTGCATAAGGCGCGAATATGCAGGTAAATGAATACACAGCCATGCACAACAAATCTCTTAAGTTAATTACGGGCCCCAATTCGCTCTGCAAGAATGGTAACAAAACAGCTGCTTGAAATTAGTACCAATTTTGGGTATTCTATTTATAATTTAATTTTCTTTGCCAAAATGGCTGTAAGTCAATAAATACTCCAAAGGAATCACGCCTGAAGAAACTGCAGTCTTATCTGGGTCGCACTGCTTTATTTAGTCTCCGAGCATCTTTCTCTATCTCTCAAATATGTGTTATTATAATAATTATGTTCTTATATTTAATACCTTAGGTAAGAAATGTGCAAATGAATTAAATTCTCTCTGCTGCAATTTCATTTTATAACTTACTAAGCTTTTATTATTAGCAAAATACATTTGGACAAATTTTGCTAATTATTTTAGTACATTTATATAGAATGTTATTGGGACGTTAATGCACGAGGACACCAACCACCGCGGTAGTGCTTTGGTTGAAAGCCTTCGGTACACAGAGCTGACTCGCCTTGGAGGGAAAATGAGCCGTTTTTTTCATTTATTTTGTTTTAATTTACTCCTTTATATAGCTATAGCTGTGTGGCATTTACATCTCCTAAAGGCTTTCAAGCCGTGGGATGTAAATTTGAATATGAGGGCCCAATTCTAACACTTTTCTCCGTGACAGCTTTCCAGGTACCACCTTATGCAGGATGGTCCGGGTCTTGGACCCACATCCTACCCTTCACGTGGGAGACTAATGTGTGTTTGGTCAGGAAAATGAGTGGGGAGCCTAAGTGGTACCTTAAGTAATAAATCTTTCATTGATTTAATATTGCCACACAAGCCCTAGTGGCAGCCTGACAATGGTCCAAATTTGTATTACAGCTGCTGAATATTCATGAGCGGCGCCGTGCCGGCGGTGCAAATGGGCTTGGATCGAGGCCCCGAAAAGCGTCCACTCCGCAGTGCCGCTCCGCTGCAGTTCTCCCCCCGTCGCCTGGAGAAAAAGCTCTGCCTCTTGGAGCTCATGAGCTCACTGTGCCTTAATAATTAAACCTCCGCTCGGCACCCTGCATTTACATGCCCCCGGGGTTTATTTCTTATTCATCCGAGCCCAAAGAAACGGTTATACCAGGACGCTCAGCGAAGAAGGGGCACGCCACCACTAACCCCCCACCCCACCCCACCACCCGCTGCACTGTCATAAGGAAGATAAACAGGAGGATAGATGACAGCTGGTTGGAACGCTTCAGTCATGCAGCACCAAACCGTTTATAAACGGGAAGATAAACCGGGGAACAATAAGTGACGTTGACACCGGGGATGCTGCAAACATCCACCTGGTTCCAAACCACAGGGATCTCAGCCACCCCGATGTGCCACCATCTGGAAAGACTCAGAACCCCTGCGAAAATGTGTCCCTTGGTGCTCTTTGCTTTCAGAACGTTCCTTGGTAATAACCCCTGGCAGGCCTCCTCCTTAACCCATTCGAGAGCTTTTCCTGCGGCTAAAGCTGAAGCGTGACAAGCGATGGTCCAAATTCTGCCGAAAAAAACTGGTCTGGGAAATACAGCCCTGTTACCTCTTGGGATGGCGGCGAGGTCTGATTGATGCAGTGCACAAAATAGAATTTTCAATACACATTACTGGTGTGAGAACAGAAATCATAATCCATTAACAGACAGCGGCGGCACAATCGCTAACAGACTAAAAAACTGCCCGCTTCATTAGCTGTGCCAGACAGCTAGCAGTTTGACTGATGGGCTTTAACGCTTACTGTCTACTGCTTTGTTTTTTTTTCCCTCTTTGTACAGGTTAAGCTGACATTACCGAATTAAATATGCACAGATTATTATTATTATTATTATTATTATTATATTGTTGTCCGTTGCCAGTTAAATTAACTTAAGCAGGTGACACAGCCCTTTGGCTCATGGTGCTGCTGCGGCGCTCTATGAAGCCTGACCATTTGGATATCAGGGTCAACAGCTTCCTTGAGGTGCCGGAAGACGAAAGTGTTTATTTACAGATGCGGAAATGTGCATTTAAGCAGGAGGTCGGCCGTTTGGTGATTTAATCTGTCGGTGCGGCGGTTTGCGCTAGAAAAAAACCAGTAGCTTGGCTTGCTTTTCGCTCGTTTTGCCGCTATTAAAAGCAAATCCTTGTTGTAAACCATCTGCGAAAAGCTGTTCCGGATGTCCTGCACTGTACATTATAGCGCGAGGAGGCTATTATCTGAAATGATGCAGAACTGAGTGACACGGCGTTTTGTTGCTGCGTCCCTCCCCCGTTGGGCAATCTGCAAGTCCCCGGTGGGGTGAGGCCTGTAGGGGGATTTGCTCCCGGCCCTTGCGGGGCTGTGATTTGCAGCGTGCTGGAACAAAGCGGTCGCCAGTCGTCCCCACCGCAGACACGCACGAGACCGCACCGGTCCTTTCAGAAAGTCATGATTCAATCCTTCTCCATCCCCTTCTTTCCAACTCATGCAACTCCCAACGTTGTCCAGGGGTACAAATTAATCCATCCGGAGGCTTCCGTTGTCGCGTGGGCAGGGAATTAACTTTCCAAGGGCTGCTTATCAGTTTGCCTCCATGCTCCCTTTCACGTACGCCGTCTCCTCTTTGGTAATGAGTATCTGCCCCGATTTAGCTTCCCATCACCCCCCGAGGGAGTAAATCCACGGGGTGACCTTTGGATGAAAGGATTCTGTGGGTCTGGGGTCCCTTCATATGACCTTAATCGATGCCACGTGTGTTCCTTCCACAGCAAAAAAAGACGACCTCCCCGCCTCTGCGTGCAAGCTAACATTTTTTCTTTCCTTTCCCTACCCCCAGCGGCCCCCAAGGGCCCCAAGCTGCTCATGACCCCAGCCCGAGCAAAGGTAGGGGACACGGTGCGCATCACCGTCCAAGGATTCCAGGTAGGATCTCCTGGGGTAAGTGCATGGGGGACGGTTTTGAAACCTGGGCCAAGTTCAGTTCAGGATATGAAGAGATGGAGGGAAGCACGGTCAAGCCTGTGAGCTTTGCCACTATAGTGACCGCTCTTACAGAACGCGGAATATACTGTGCGCATCTGCTGGACTAGTGACCGGCATGAACAGTAAAGAATCGATCGTTTCGGCATCATTTTTCCGTCTCTCACAAAGCGCGCAAAACATTCGCGATGCGAGCAACAAAAACAGCTGCGCGGCACAAATTCCGGAAGAGAAATGACCTCGTGGTAAATGCAAGTTTGTTTTAACAAATGAGATAAACTATAAGCCAAAAAGCAAGCAAGTTGAAACGTCTTAAGTGTTTGAACAAATGAGCAGGCCTTTATTCACAGGGATACAAATTGCACATATTTGACACATATTTATACAAACGCCAGGTGGAATGAGCCTGGATGTGTTCTTGCCTCATTTTACTGGACGACTTTCTGCAAAATTTCCAGCCGGGTGCTTTTTTGCTGCTCTTCCTCCTTGCCATAAGCAATTAGGATATCTGACTAAAAAGTGAATATCCTGTCACTGGGAGCTTTTGTTTATTCGTGCTCTCTGCGGTTGTACTTTTTGCGTATGTAAAGTCGATCTTGCTAGGCAAATATGTACCTCGGTTTCGTCTATAAGCTGTTGCCTGTCAGCTGGGTCTAATTCCCAGCCTGCCGGAGACATCCAGCGGGGAGTTGGCCTTTGTTTAACCATCACCATAATTTTGTTACCTTTATTTTTCTGGAAAATTTGAGGAAATGTTTCCCTGCAGCGCAGACCCGAAACCTGCACGGCGTCCTCCGCGACAGCTGAGCTGCTCAGGCTGTGCTAAAGTTCAGCTCCAAAATCGCATGCGCCATGCTGACACACTGGCAGATTTAGTCCCGTACAGTATATTTCAGTTATGTTTTATGCATATTTGAAGTTTTTCTTTGAATAGTGTTAAGAACAGTCACTATAAACAGGCTTGACTGTACTACCCTATACCAACCTGTTATAACACGACTTTGAATCGTGAATTTTGCTCATAGCCTAATTTGCAAGCACAGAAGATGCAGTTCTCTCCTATCCGTTACTGGACTATGGCTTTGGCGTTTCAGTTTTACCTAAAATTGTTGTATCTGAGATACGATGCAGAACCACGCCTCATTATTCAGCCAGCATTAAATATCCCCTTCGGTTCTTTGCTTTGCAAAGGTCTTGAACTCCGATTTAGCCGATCAGATTCTTCACAATTAAAAAGTGCGTGGCAATAAAATCTTTAAAAATGTGCCGCTGTGCCGGCGGCTCCGGTGTAATTTTGTGCTCTCTAACCGATGGGGATATGTGCCTGGAAGGTTACCCTCTGTCCTTGAGGTTTAGCGGGACGCAAACACATATGACACCGCAGACGACAGCACTGTCGACAGGCATCAGACTCTTGTCGCGCCTGCGTATCGGGGAGCTCGGTGGCCCGTTGTGTTTGCAGCTCTTTCTGCTCGAGTGTCAAATGTGTGCGACTGAGATTTTGGCGCGTGCGCACGCACACAAAGTCACAAACGCACGGTCCACAATTCAGAATGCAGAAAAGCAAATGAGCCCGTCTCCTTCCAGCCACCGACGCTTTCATTCCGTTGCATCATGTGTTTCTTGAAGAACACAACGCGGCTGTGCTCATCCTGCCCTCTCCTGTGCTATCAATCACGCAAACCGTGGCTTCCGTAAGCTTCAGTGACAGGGACGAACTGCACGACCCTCCTTGGCTCGCTCTTCACAAAAGAACGGGTCTAAATTCTTCGCCTCTGTGGGACGTCCTTGCCCATTCGTGCTTCCGTGGCTGCTCACTTCCTGTGAACAACCTTGGACAGTCATTACCTGTCCTGTCTCCCGACTGCTAACACATTTGCCTGTGAAATGCTCCCGCGCCGATGACGCCCAGAACAAGTTTATGTACCCGGTGGTGTAACAGGAGCCTCAGAAGCGTAAAAAAGGAAGTATATTTTTCTCCAAGCTATGCAGGCAAAGAGCAGAATGGCTCTGTCAGAATTAGAATTGTGTAATAATCGCAGTTCTTGAGAGTGAGTTGAAATTTTAAAATCCCTTTAACGCAAATCCGCATTTGCTAACTTGCTATCAGGGCCTGGGTAGACGTTTTTAAGGCTCTGTAGCTGAAATTCCTTTTAGGCCCGATTATTCCCCTTTGGAATGTTTTTGCCCTCGAGACGGACTAACACCCCCCCCCCCCCCCGCTTTCCCCGCAGAATGAGGTGTTTCCTGAGCCCTTGTTCACCTGGACACGCGTTGGCGGCCGCCTGCTGGACGGCAGCGACAAGCGAGATGGAAAGGAGCTGGTGTTGGAGCGGGTGCCAGCTGAGCTCAACGGATCCATGTACCGCTGCACAGCCCAGAATCCTTTGGGCTCCACGGACACCCACACCCGCCTCATCGTCTTTGGTGAGTAAACCAAACCACCCTCTGATCTTGGGTGGAGCTCTCTCAGGAGGAGGATAGGGCCCTTGGGTTAGTTTCCATAACCCC
Organism: Heterotis niloticus; assembly: GCA_018136845.1. Taxonomy (NCBI): domain Eukaryota; kingdom Metazoa; phylum Chordata; class Actinopteri; order Osteoglossiformes; family Osteoglossidae; genus Heterotis; species Heterotis niloticus. The sequence goes on along the minus strand of CM030894.1, from coordinate 29,576,242 downwards.
TTTCCTGGCTTGCCTGAGGTGTAGGAGCTGTAGAAGAGCAGCAGATTGCTGGTGGAGATGCAGGAAACTTAATTCGCAACATGTTACGTTTGTCTGAAGACTTTGCCATAATTCACCACTTCTCTCCAGTGAGGGTAGAAAGGGCACGCAAAGATTTCCCATTCAGTAAAGTAATACTGTCCTCCAGTGCAAGGTACTGTAAGAATTAATGGCGTTTAATTTCACTTGTGAATTATTTACGTGTGATTAATAAGTTATGGCATTATTAAACTCCTTGATAAATCTTCACAAAGATATAATTGAGTAATGACTTTGTAATTTATATGAATAGAAGCACCTAGAGCCTTTGTACCAGCAACGCCATAGAGAGGCTATGGAGGAAGATCATATCATGCAGCACCTATGATGCCCTCCATAAACACACAAGTGCTTGTTAATGCATGTACACCTATTCCAGGCCATGTTCCAAACGCTTTCATTAATTTGTTTATTTTGGATTAAAAGTTCTTGTTTTGTAGGGGTCGCGTGATGTTACTGAGGCCCGCAGCCAGTCCCTGAGCCATCGCTTACTTGTTGCCGATACATAAATTGTTCCTCGATTTGTCCACGATATCTCAGTCCTCTCGCCTCTTAATATTCTTGCGGCCAAATTTTTGAGAGGAGGGTCGACAAGGACATCAGCACAGATATTAATCAAAGGCGCCTTTTAGGAAATGAGGGAAAAAACCTACATTTTGATGTTTGTTCTGGAGAGCAGCAAAACACATGCAATGCAAACAAAGGCAGATATGGCTGCGATTAGCAAGTTTAGTGTTTAAAGGTGTAACATGACCTATCCTGTACTTAAGTACTACGTGTTTTTTGCATACATACATACATACATACATAAATACATATTTCCTGAATATTATAAATAAATATTCATTCATTCATTCATCTATCCACCCATCCATCCATCCATCCATCCATTGTTAACTGTGTGCCCAGCGCAGGGTTGTACTTGTTTGGCACCTATTTTAGAAGCACAGGGACACTAATCCATTGCAGAACAGTGACAGTGACAGTGACACAATCCAACGCCTTGGTGGATGGATGCTAGTGTTATTCCCCAGGCGTCTAGGAGTACAGGGGTATAACATTAAATTGCCTGAATATCAGTGGTCTGGATGGGGATCAAAAGAATGAGCAAACATGGAGAATTCTTGGTACAACAGTGATTTACTACATACACGGGTGAGAGGTGTGACAGTGAAAAATATGTATACTGTATATATTACAAATACATAGACCCATGGGGAAAGCAACATGAGCGGTGCTGAAGGAAAGAACAAATCAAAACCAGACAAAAGATAAGGTAGTGCAGAAAAATCTAAGTAAACAAACCCAAGGAAAAAAGCTTCTTCATGGTCTGATGATGCCCTGACTACCCCACACCGACAGCCCAAACCAGAAATGTACACCTCACACTGACTCCATGCCTGTGTGGCTTAGACACCCAAAACAAACCTGCGTGTGCAGGTGTGCCTCACTGTGGTGCTCTTACCTGTTCATCCCCCGACCATAAGTCACAGTTAACACGAAGTTCATTTGAAACTGAGGTGAAAGAGATCGGACTGGAACAGGGAACATGCAGACGTAGAAGCGGAAAAGCACGAGCAGACTCAAAATGAGTGGAAACATAATCGGGCAAACAAGAAGCTATCGGCAAGAGCAGGAAAAACAGCGAAAACCTAGATGTGTTAAATTGTTGTGCCGCCTTGATTTTCATTGGTTGAGAGGTTTGTGGTGATGTCATCAGTAATGATGATTGGCAGGATGACGGGCCAGTGGCAGCAGGGCACCTGCAAATAATCAGACAAGCAACCAAGCACAACAGGAACACGCTGGGATGTAACGGCTACTCGGACTTTTCCGGAAATATGAACGATCCAACAAAACTACGGCTGTTCAGTTTATAATTCACTTGTTGTCTAAGCGCTTTGTCCACGCAGAAGGATTCGGGGAGCTGTAGCGCCAGCAGTTAATAGAAGTGTCTCCTCTGAAAAGGTGCCGCCCGGGGCTGCCGACATGTCGGAATGCAAATCTCGCTGTCCATTTAACAGCCCGTAGCTTCCGGTGTGAACTGATGCTGGCGAAATGTAGTTCATTTGTCTCCATCCGCAGAGAAAATGACCATTTTCATGGACAGGTGGGAAAAGCCCGTTGCCATGACAGAGGCCCTTCTTCTCCATCTGCTGGCCTGGGCATTAGGAGCTGCTCACAATGTGTCACCGCTCACCTTAATCATTCACCCCTTTGCAAAGTGCCACTAGAAGTAAGAGAGTGATGTATTCACTTGTCACTGCCCTCTGTCCCCTGTGCAACAGCTGTCGCAGTGTTTCTGAATACCTTAATGTGACAGAATACGTGGGAACTTCTCCTCTGTCTATCTGCAGCTATTTTAATATGCCGTGCGGTTTAACAACGTATACGTTTGTACGCTGCGTATTCGCCGAACACGGCGTAAAGTTTCAGTCCATCTGTAACCTCCTGCCTCAAGGTCTCAAAGACAGATTCCTCATTCTCACAGGCTTTGTTGTGGAGCCCAAAAATTGGGCAACTGTAATCTCCTCCGCACCAGACTACCAACATTTTCTTTTGTTCTTCCTTTCCAGAGAACCCAAGCATGATGAAAAACACTCAGAACCAGAATAGTAAGTATTGCCCACGGTGGGTTGGGTGATTCAGCTCAGGGTGGCTCAGGACGGGAGCCGGAAAGGGACAGTGAGGCTTCGCCTCCTTCTTTTTTGCATGCTCTTGGTTGATTTGCATGCCCCGTGTTTTGAGGTTGAATCAGAGAACTAGAACCTCCGCAGGTCTTCTTGAGTGGGGAGCGTAACAGTTTAATGTGGACGGAGTGCTGGGGTGTGCAGGCGTGTCTGCATTAAACTGGGCGCCTTGTTATTTCCACACACCCACCGGAGGTGAAGGCAGCTCGCCTGACATGTTTATCAAGCGCTTAGTAATTACCAGGTCGGTACTACTCAGCAACTCACCCGAGCCCGGGTGCATTAGAGCATTTTCGTTGAGTCTGGTAATTCAGGGTTGAGCGTTTGGTGTTCTTTTCTCCTTGGAGACAAGAGGCCACTTATTTACTTCCCAGTGTCTGCTCCAGTTTGCAATGACAAAGAGCGTTCCAGGCAGCGGCGAGAGCTCCGAGGAGCATAGCCAGCGGCTGAGGGAAAGCAGCGCACCGATTAACTGTGTGTGCATTCACACTGTGCATGCACTGTTTCTCAGCTGTAAGGACTAAGGTCTGCAGGAGTTGGGTGACGGCGAGGCTCTCGTCCCAGCCTGCCGTGTCTGTCAGAGGATCTGAGTTTGAATATGCAGAATAGCTCACTGAGCTCCAAAGCAGGTGTGGCACAGAGAAGGACAAAATGGGGTCACTTTGCCAGCCATGCTGCAGTTGTGCCCTACCCTCCCCCTTTTTTTGCCACCATCTTACAAATCAAACCCAGGCTCAGACCCCAGCCCATACACGTTCTTCATACATTAGATGTGAGGTGGACTTTAGATCCACACCCCCGCCAGCCATTGTGGAGATGGAAACCTGTTCACTCATTTTCCAGTGTCTTGTTGAAGAGCAAATTGCTTCTGCATGGTATTAATTCACAAAGCAACAGTTTCCACCTCTGGGCCACTTCTCTTCCCGATAATGTGTGGGCACACTTGTCATCATGTGGCAGCATCCCTAGTGCTAGAGTGGAATTGTCTATTTGGAGGCTCCGAGGGGGGTGGGGGATCCATTTCCCGCAATGCTCATTTACTCTGGTGAACTGGGGGAGGCGTTCAAATGACAACTTTCCGCAAGCGTGGGATAATACATCCCCCTACGTCCCTGACTTCCGCAAAAAGTCACCACTTTAAACGTAAGCCCTCGCTCACGATCACTGCCGCCGAAACGGAGGAAATCGATCAGCTAAAACAGCACGGTGTCGCAAGAAAAGAGAAGAGAAAGGAAATCCTTATGGGTTGAAAGTCCGAAAATGCTCCCAAATAAGGAAACGAACTAATACGCTTGGGGGTCAGTAAAGACGGGTGGATGTAACACCTATTACCATACCACGTTAGCTAAAGGTTTTTTGCATCGCATCTTTTCGGGTTTTTAAATTTTATATTAGATCCCCAGTGAGAAGGGCAGGGAGGAACCTTAGTCACTGAGTTATTGTGTGACACTCATGACCGAGGCGAGGGAGTCCGGGAGCGGAGCGGCACAGATTTCACTCCAACCCCCGTGTACAGCTGCCTTCCTGCGGATGATGCATGACGCCTGTAGTTACATGTGACGTGTCTGTGGCGCGGCCGTGCGTGACACCGTGACCGTGACCATGGCCATCTCCCCACACAGATGCAGCGTCTCATGTGGATGTGCTGGGACTGACAGTGATGGCGCTGATCTTCACAGTGACGGTGGAGTTGACGTGAGTCTCGAGCCCGAGGTCAATTTCCGACTCCCTGAAGCCTTCATCAGATGCCCCCCCCCCCAACCCACCCCCTCGTAAAAACATGGCCAGCCCTTCCCGCCTGAATATCCATCCTGTCTGCCAGGAAGCAGCACTTTCGCCAGACAGCATTAGACTCCCTTTTTGTAAAAAAAAAAAAAAAAAAAAAAAGAGGAAGTAAAATCAAAACACGAAACAAAAGATGAAACAAAATACGAGCGAAACAAAAAAAAAAAAAAAAACTTCGGTTAAAAAGCCACCCCCTTGTTTATGTCTTCTTGTCCCACCTCTGCCTGTCTATCAATAAAAATCGGTTGTTTAAAAAAGGAAAAGAAAAACTGCTTTGCCTCGGTTTAATTTATTCAGACACGATGACGTTCGTCTTGTACAGCCATCTTTGAAGAAGAAGCGGAGTGTGGGCAGGCCCACCATACGGTCCCCCAAAAATGCGGTCCCATCTTGTCTCTTGTGTACTCTATGCAGAAACTGTAGACATACTTTAACAATATTGTTCTGGTTGTAAACTTGTTATATGGTTTTCTAAAAGAATTCACTTTAGGTTGGAATGATCATGACGACTTTGCCCCCAAAGTCCTGTGAACTGGTGTAATATTTCAGATAGAGATGTTGAACACCCCCCTTTTTCAATGTATTTTGTGTACATCCCTGTAAATAAATAAATAAATAAACAAAAAAAGTTTAAATTAAAAGCTCCAGGTTGGGATGCACAGAGCATTTATAGAGTGTGTGTGTCGCAGTTGACAGCTTTTGCTTGTTACCACCGCTACGATCTGCAAACGAATCGGCAGCGGTGTCTCGTGTGTTCAACTCGTGTCTGTATGACGGGTTTAACGGAAGAAAATAAAGTGCTTGTGAACAGACGCGGGGTGGTGGTGCATGAGGTGTTCCGTGTTGCCGAGCGCAAATTCATTCGCAGCCCGCGAGCCTCCATCTTGACCTCTTTGCACCTCGTGTTAACGCAACCGTTGCCGCACGCAGGGCCAAGATCTCGTCTGCAGGCTCATCTTAGCTTCTTTGCTTTTCTTTACACATTTGCAGAGCGTATAAGAGATTTTGCACGTTTTTTTCCTCCCGTATTGCAGTTTAAATGATTGAACAGCACGACTGGTAGGGGAGATTCGGGGATACTCGAAGATTGCAGTGATTTTCTTATTAATCTGTCACATTGTGATGGGAAACCCGAAGGAGGACAAACCTCATTCCCAAATTTAATTTCATTGCATGTAGACTTATACACAATCATATGACTATAACACTTACAGTCATGCTATTTTTTCCATTTTACCCTTTTCTTTTTTGTTGTAATTTGTTAGATTTTTTTCCCCACAAAAATGTAACCTATTGTTTTGAAAGGAGCACAAATACAGTTCAGAATTAAATTTAAGGTGGCTCCCAGTTTTAAACAGGACCCTCGAAGGCTAACGTGTCTCATAGAGGGAAGTTAGCGGTAAAAATTGTGTTCACATTGGATTCAGATTCATAAGAGTGCGTAAGTGCCTTGTAGGTTTGCCCCTGTGACGCATTCACCGTAATGCAGCTGTCACATTCCGTACCACTTCCTGAGGGAATGATGTAAGTTTCGGAAGGCCACATAGCAGTAGGATGTTCTGTGGGTGGAGCCACGAGTTCAGAACGATCCCTCACTTTGTTTGTTTTGTGGTTTTTATTTATTTATTTATTTTTATTGAAATGTGATTTTCACACTGCAGACCGATGCAGGATTTAAGCCACCCGCCTTTGCGGCCTTTTACCCAACACTGAGAATGGAAGCAGTCAGAAGATACTTGGTTCCATTATTCTTATACCCTCTGCATTTTTGTCTTCATCTCACTTGCTACACTCTGAGAAATTCTATCTTTCTCCTACTAACAAAAAAACTTGCAGGTTAAACTGTTGTAGGCCCGCTGTGTACGAACGGATTATGGCCGAAACTGCAGGCAGCAGAGAGGTTCTGTATCGGTTCCCCGTTTCACAGATAATTGCTGAATAAACTTCAACGTGTTTGCCCTCCTTCTTCATGAGTGTTCTGCCAGTGACTTGTGCGACGTGCTTCGCTTTTCAAGTATCAGCGCCACCATATCTGTATTTCCGTAATTAGAATGCAGGATGTTAGCGACCACCATTTACTCCATAATCGCATTTAAAAAACAAAAAAAAAGAAAAAGTTTTTATGGATGTTTGTTTATGAATATTTTTCTAGGTGAAATGCAGTTCCTTGCTACTAATGATTCTGTCACAAATGTGCTTCTGCGATTAATAGATGCGTGGTATGTGTCGTCGACTGTTGTTTGTCGTGATGCATGAAGATGACATGATGGCCAGACGTGACATGAGCGCTCTCTCGCCCTCTCTCTCTCGCTCTCTCTGTCTCTCACACACACACACACACCCCTAACTATACAGGAGGGTGACAGAGTCTTGCAGCAATAACTGAATATGCATTTTATACAAATGAAGTGTAAGAGGCACAAGATGGGGAACGAAGGGTTGGGTTAAATGGCAAATTTTGACAAAGCAGGTAATTGTACACCTGCCTGTGAGCTGCACTAACATTCAGGTTTGTTTCTGTTCAGTTCATGTCTTTGATAAGAGCCATGCAACATGTGAACATATTCATACCCCCCCACCCCACTGGTACTTTGTAGATTTTGCCAAATGTGGACACACTGTATAGCTGTATATACGGAATCACACCCAAGCTGTTTACCTGCAAACCATTATATTTCACTATTAAAATTTTTGGAAGCTAAGACAATGCTATGGATTTGCAGTGTACAACAATGTGTATATCAAATAATTTTTCAGTTATCTGAAATAAAAAAGATCTCCTTTTGTCCTAGTTTGAAACAGTGTGTTTTGTATGAAATGTCAGCCATGCTTTAACAACGTTGGGAGCGGAACCCAGCGGGTCTGGTAGCAACGGCATTGAGAACAGTAGAAACCGTGAGGCCAACACACCAGAGTTTCTTTCATGCCTATCCTGGACCCCAGACTTTGCATCACTCAGTCATGTTCAGCTGGAACCATTTGGCGGAAGCCTACCTGCAATTTTTATTTGCTGCAGAACAGGACCCCCACAGGCCTGCACCGACAAAACGACATTTCTTTGCTTCCAGAAAAACACAAAAAAAAAAATTTAAATTAGTCATTGCAGCTGTGCCTTCATTTCTCCCCCAAAACGAATACAAAGATCAAAAGAATTTATTTGTCACGTACATGGTTACCGAGTACACCATGTAGTGAAATGTGCCGATTCAACAAGAGACTGCGTGTGGTTCCATTCCACGAGTAAATAACTTAATGATTAATCGACATTATTTACTGTAATGTATTCTTTTTTAAAGCTGAATGCAAAATTATTCCTTTTAAAGTGTTAAAGAATATTTACACTTAACATAAATGAACCTGCAAGTTTCTAATGTTTTTTTTGCCATCATGCAATTTTCTCACAATTTCTGCTTGATAAAACCAAAATTATCCAAAGTGGATTGAATCTCGTGATCCGCTAAATCAACGGTATCATCACGGCGACGTTTTCTCGATATAAAATTTTCATCGGAAGATATTGAAGCAGTCGAGAAATGCAAAAGGCTGGAGAACCTCGGCAGGTCTGCATCTTCAGCAGGATGAGGTGGCCGCTGCCACAACGGCAGGACACGCGCAGGTGAAGGACTACCGATACAAAGGTTCTGTTTACTTTTCCCATGGAAATAATTGACATTAAAACCTGCCTGGCATGCTTAGTTTTCCTTTTGCAGTTATCAGGTTTCATAAAAGTTAAACTGTGAACAAACTAACAGACAGATGGCGGTCCTATCAAGTTCAATGCAGATACTCACATGCAGGCCTGGCAGGCAGGCAGGTGCCTCAAGAATCCTGGGGCATTGGATCTTATTTAAACTTAAACTGAAATATCAAACGGACCAAAATTGCTGTTACTGTATAGCTTTTATTTTTGGTAGCCGACCATCATTGAGGCCACCAGGCTGTGATGGACAATTCCATGCTGTTATACTGAGTTCTAACAACGTGGCAAAGAGAGTGAGCTCATCGCCTAACTGTGTGAGTCTAGGGCACACAGTATTTTACACTCTAGTGTGTGTTTTTACAGTTTCGCCACACGCAATCCGGTTAGAGGTCGACGGGAGGGCACAGTGGCCGACTTGACCAAGATTAGGATGGAAAGCTACTGACGATCAGTTGGAGGTCGATGGCAGGCTCAAAGGTGCAAACCAGTGAAATTAAAATCCTGGGGTTCTGATTTTTTTTTAGTTGTTAGATCTTCTCTCCAGTTACGTGTACACAAATAAAAGCAGTGGTCCAGGCGGCCGAAGGGAAGAACATGGTAAGTACATGGGTTCAAGGGTTTGAAGTGGGTGGTACTGTTAAATGCATGTTTGAGGAGTGAGTAAATACTGAGTACATTGTAATTTCCTCATTGATGAACATTATGCAAAATACGGCCTGCATCCTTACAGGGGCCAGTCAAAAAGTATTTGGACTGATAAGTATGGAAAAGGATGGAGATTCTGAGTGGTGAGGGTTCTGTTCTTATCTTCACCTCAGGCCCCCACACTTAAGTCTGCCTGTGTTCACATGGACAAAGGAAGGAGTGGGAGTCTTTGGCCAGCACCTTCTTCCATACATGTCTGCAGGGTGCAAACACATGGAGAGCCTGCACACTCTGCACAGCCTGAGTCGGACCCGAGCAGCCATGCGCACCAGGTTTACCTGCCGTACCACCGCATCCCATTACAGCAGATAAGAAAAAGTTGATGGAAATTTAAAAATGCCTCAGTTTCGATAAATGAGCAAAAATTATGATGCCAAATCACAGCTTGGTGTAGCATTACTGGATTTGCTGATGTCCTTAGATAGCTCACTGGAACGCCACAGGGTTCTGATGATGGAAAATAAAACCATCACAGATTTCAACACGTCCCCTCCGGTCAAGCGTTCCATTTCTTTTTTTAATCCATCCCCCTTTTTGGCTGTCAGAAGAGGCAGGCTAAGATGTGAGATCTTAATGCTATTGTGTGGGAAGTATGGATGTATGCAGCAAAGTGTGTTTCAGAGTGTGGGGGGAGGGGGGGTGCTCAAGCTGCTGCAGCATAAATACATGCCTGAGCTGCCGATGTGTACGCGTGTGTGGGTTTGAGGAAGGTGGCGGTTTTTTAGGGACTGATGCAGTGGCGCTCCGTCAGTCTGCTGTGGTACCGGTGCATGTGGGGTTTTCGCCGTGTAGCTTTCATCCCAAGTCTGCGCAGCTTAACATTTTCAGCCTCTGTGGGGCTGAATTTTCCTAGCTGGAGGGGAGGCAGGATGCTAGGACCCCAGCTGGGTCTCTGATGCACAATAAAAGTAGAAAAGAGCGTTTCAATTTCTAGAGATTTTCAACTGCTTTGGTAATTTTTGAGAAAACGCACCTATGTGATAGTAAAAAGAAGAAAAAAACTGGTAGCTCCATTGTTCTGCTGCATTGTGCCAAACTGGTAAATAATTCAGAGTAAATTTGGCATTCAGGCTCAGATTGCTCTCGTAGGGCTCGGAGACGCAGCTATCGGGTGACCGAGCGGTGCCCACATGTGAAAAGAAACTGCTCGGATGTCTGGTGATGAAGGCCCTTCTGAAGGGTCAGCATTTTGTTGTCAAGGAAACACCGTCTGGTTCCTGAGACGCCAGGTAAACAACTTTGCAACCAGTTAGGAAAATTTCAAACGTGTGATAAGGGGAAAAAAAGAGAAGTTTAACCGCGAACCAGGTTGTGTGACTAAGCAAACAGCTGTATCCTGGTCATTAAGTTGTCGCTAAAGATCCTTTCCACCCTTTAAACAAACTGTTTCTTCCATGCAAAAGTCATGTGTTTCTTCCTTCATCTTACAGCCACCCTTAGAACTCAAGGCACGTATGTTCATTTAAAGCAGATTAAACAATGCAGGAAAAACAATCATATCCCCCCCGCTGCCAAGCAGCATGACAAGCCAAAAATAACCGCAATGCCATACAACCACCTTCATTTAATTTCATTTCAAGTGATTAAAAACAGCAAGCATGACAAATTATGTCAGAAGGGCAACTCCCCCACCTTGCCTACAAACGTCTTTTCCTGCTTTCTGTCAAAGTGTTTGTAGGAAAACGCAAAAGACTTTTTTCCAGGTGGAACTTAGCTGTGGCTCCACCCAGATGGCCGAGGGATGCAAATTGAGGGAATAGACAACCTGTCGGGTGTCAGGTTAAGGCATCCCCTGGGGAGGAGTCGAGGCACAAATCAGGTGAAGGACAGACTAATGCCAGGATGAGACGTGCAGAGAAGGTCACAGGCAGTAAAACTCTGTTGACAAGCCGTGCGCTGAGGAACTGCCAGGCTCAGCGATGCCCATAGGGGAGCTCCTGGACGTGCAACTGGACATGCAGATGCTGGGGAAGCTGACGCTCTCGGTGGCTGCCGTGCTGTTTGTTTCGTGGGTGTACCGATTCTACAGCTCCCGGAGTCATGGTACTCAGACACTTCCACGGGGTGTGTCTGCTCGCCAGGCTACCCAGCCAAGCCACTCGACCGCTTCGCCGGGCTTCTGCACCAGCTGCCAGGCAGAGTTGCAGAATACAGCCACACCCGAAGGTGTCGGTGAAACCCAGCTATCTGAGGAGCATGATACATTGCCTAAGAATACGCAAAGGGCGGTTATGTTGGACAAGCAAGCGGGTGCAAAGAATGCGATACAAACAGCGAGCGGAACAGATCTCCCTCCTCAGCCAGAAATGGAGAATCAGGAAGAGGCTGTACGTCAAAGGGTTACGGTGGAGGATCTGACACCCTCCAAAGAAATGAATATGGAACAACAAGAGCAGAAGCCTTTTAGTCAAGATGAAAGTAAGGAAGTGATTGACGAGTGTGAGATGGGATTTACTCCTACGCCTCCCGCAACTGACAGCACTCTGTTGCTGCTTGGCTACAGTCACCAAAACCCGGCAGCACGCCCAAGGTCACCGTGTTTGCTGAGGAAGTTGGAACCCAGCACCGAGGTAAGCCGAGAGCTCAGGCAGGACTTGGGCCGTCCCGGTTCCTTTTCCACTTTCCAGTCCAAGGCTGCGGTGAAAGTTGAAGATGGGGACCTTTTGCTGCAGTGTCCTGGGGACAGACTTGTAGAGGTGCGTGGGAAGATCTACGATTACTTTGTCGAATCCTCATCGGAGTCTATTTCAGCCAGCGAAGGGCTCCCCAGTCCCAGACCCTGCACGTTGACCCACGAGGGCAGGGCTTCGCGGGACTTGCAGCTGATGCAGGTGAGCAGACATACCAGTAATAGCAACAGGAGCTCTGAATCTGCCACAGCTTCGAGTCCTTTTTCTTCACCACCGATTGTGGATGACTTGGTGTTCCGGACCGACTCCCATGAAGATTATTCGGTGCCCGTCAACAAAAGCCCTTCAACTGTCAGCAAATCAGGGCTAATTCGGAAGGACAGTTACATGCAAATCACAGAAAATGATGATCTTCAAATTCCATTCGAGGCCTCAAGTGCCTCATCACCTGTGGATGGCACATCCTATGCAAAGAGCTCTTCTTCAGACAATCTGTTATCCAACCAGACCGGCCACGTCGTGGAATCCAAGCTCCCCAGTGAATCGAGAGAGCCAAATTTAGAAAAAGTTGCCGGAATAAATTTTTTACAAATGCCTCCAGAGGGGATTGGCATCTCTGAGTTAGAAAGTCTCAAGGGAAAACTAGATTTGGGCAACTGCTTGCAAGCACTTAGCCTGGCCAGGAAGTACAAGCACGCCACTCTTGAACAAGCGTCCCTTAAAGTCATGTCCGACAACTACCTTCAGGTTTTGAGAGACCCGGAGCTGTACGGGAAGCTGAGAGCTGGTGACAGGGCTCACGTCCAAAAGCTACGAATGAGCGGCAAGCAGTACCTAATTGTGGCTGACATCGATCCACAGGACTGGGCAAGGACTCGATCTCAAACAGCCAGTTCAGATTTTTCCCAGACAAGCAGCAGGCTCTACTATTACGATGACTACAAGGACACCTGGCACACCCTGTGTGGAGTCCCTAAAGAGGTTGTTTCCAAAGGCTGTGCTATGTGCACTATGGACAATTACCTGTTTGTAGCCATAGGTTGTGAGAGCAATGACAACAAGCCATCCAGGAGAGTCTTCTGCTACAACCCAGTGACATCCATTTGGAAGGAAATCTGCCCGATGAACGAGGCTCGGCCTCAGTGCAAACTAGTGGCCCTGCAAGGCTGCATCTACGCAGTCGGTGGTGAGTGTCTGAGCTCAGTGGAACGGTACGACCCACGGACGGACCGCTGGGCTTTTGTAGCTCCACTGCCTAACGACACTTTTGCAGTGGCCCATAAGGCAACCGCTTGTCAGGGGGAGCTCTTTGTACTGGGGGGCACGCTGAGGTATGTGCTACTGCGCTACAGTCCCGCGACCAACACATGGCGGAAGAGCTTGATCGTGGGCAGCAAGGAGAGGACCACAGATATGGTAGCAGTAAGGAACTTCCTGTACCGCTTCGACATCAGTCCCTCACTCGGTTTATCCGTTTACCGCTACCACACCGTGGCTCGGCTGTGGTACGAGTGCTGCTCCAGGCGCCTCTCAGACCTCCTCGCCTTCCAGTGCGCCACCCTGGACAACATCATCTACTGCATCAACCGGCAGTTCAATATGAGGTTTCTGGCCGACGAAGTTTCACCGCAATTTTTAGCGGAAGATTTAAACATCCTGTCAGCGGCAAAAGGCATGTTGTTTCCTTTTGTCCTCGCGCTTCCTGACAAGGACGGCCTTCAGACCCCAGTGTAAGTAGCAGAGCTTCACTTACTTGCGATACAGAATGTGTGTGGCGCAAGGCTAAGGACTGCATTTTTCAAGAAGTCTTAAGACACCGATACCCCAGAATGATGCGGGAAACACCGCCACGGCGGTCCTGAGGAAAAAATAACCGGATCCCCCCCACACACACAAGAGCTGAAGTCCTGCACAGTTCATGAATTTTAACCACATGTGGTTTGACTGCATGGAATTCATTCGCAAGTTTTGTAAATGTGAGGTTTGAATAATTGAAGGCCTACATTGTGTAGCTCGGATCACAAAAAGCAACAGCGAGCCTGCAAATGTTTCATGATGTAAGGATTTGCAACCTGTGTGGTTTACAGTAGTCTGAGTTTATGGGCTTCAGTTAACAAATCACGTTGCTGGTTGTTATTTACCCTTTAACTTTTTCCTGGGTGAGCTTCGCTCACATCTATTAAGATATGCTTTCCGCAGCACTTCCTTCGTTCCAGTAATCTGTTTGGCCTTTCGTACCAAAGGCAAGCAGAGACGGAAAACGCATAAATATGTAATGTTGTAGGCAGAGTATAACGGCCCATTAATTTCTTAGGATAACTGGCTGTATTCCTTGTGAATATTTTTGCTCCTAATATCTTAAATCCAGTAGTTAAATTTTACTGTAAAACATTTTATCTTGTGACTTTGGAGTGGCGTCAGCAACAGTTCCTTTTTCTGCTCTCGCAAGCAGCAAAAACCTTTATTTAGGTACATGTGGATGAATCTGAGATTTTATTTAGTTTCTTTGTTTTCAGCTGAAATAGTCGTAGACTGAAAGAAAATTATTACCTTAACTAAACTGGTCAAATAGTTATGCCACGGTTTGAGCTGATGGGGTGTTTATTGTTTGCAACGTTTATTTTGTGCACTAAACATTTCATTGTTTAAACGTTTGCTTTGGAAAAGTAGCCGATTATTGTACAAATCTCTGGGTTTTGTATATACTGTACATATATTTAACCTTTTAATAAACTTGGTTAAAGCAATTTTATTTATGCTGTTAGGATAAGTCTGGTTTTCCTGTAGCTACTCAGACCGCATTTATATTTTGTTTTCTTCCTCTGCGCTTTTGTCACTGGCATTTTCAGTCCATATTTTGGATCCTGATGAAGAGTTAGACACTCCAAACTGTAAATAGAGTTTTTATTCATGTTCTAAAAATGAAAAATAAGGAAGTTTGTTCATAACTGAGCTAACCAGCATTCTGAGAACACTGTTACCCCACTCGGTTTGGGAACCTCAGAGCCAGGGATGCACTGCCACCTCATGGCCAAAGAAAGACCATGTAAGTTCATCTGAAATGGGCCCCAATGCAGTGTTATAGACTAGGAACAAACAAATACACACACACCTGTGTACACACACAGTTTAAATGTCGAAATGATTATATGCAGGACAGAAACGGGTTTGCAGCTGCATTGAGGGATAGCGGGGGGTGTGACATTCGAATGGGTGACAAACCCAAGGACCTTTAATCCCCAGCAGCACTTTTATTCCCTAAGCATCTAATGACATGGGCGGGTTTCCGGCCCAGAAATACACGGTCGCCGCTGCAGTCCAGTTGTTCACGCTGGTGGATCATGGGCTGTTCCAGAGTCAATGCAGGCCTTCGACTGTGTGAGAGAAGGTGGCAGCGGAGGCCATGGTGGGTACGCAGCACGGTATGTGGTCGGCGTGGGTGTGTCGGCTGCCCGCTGAGGCCACAGGGGGCGTCGCGCTGCCATCGTTGGAGGGGCTGCAAAGACAGAAGCATAGAGCGGTGGGTTTGCACAGGTAAGTCAACCCACTGTGACAGACGTCCAGGCTGCGGGTACGAGCATCTGAATCGCAGCTGTCGGGACTTTGGCGAAGGCTACTTGTTACCTTCTGTTGCATGACAGATTGTTTTGTTCCCTGCCGCTAAGATGACAGACAGTAAGACAGCGTTCAGTTCATTACCAGAGGAACAAATATTTTACGTCACCCCTTTTTTCCCAAGCCTTTTTAATCTGGGGGGGGCAAGGGATTGATAGAGAAAATTGCTGAGTCACTCTGAGAATTTTCCACGTCACTTGATGTCACACGACAGGTAGCCATGAACCCCCTCACACATACTCAGAAAAGGAAGGTCTGGTGGTTTGGGTGCCTCTACCAGCTGGTCAAGGTGTTGAGGCTGCATGGTGGGCGGGGGGTCAGGGGTCAGCCAGCCATACGCCTCCCTGTAGAGGCTGAGCAGGTAATGGGAGCGAGGAGCACCGTGATGGCCCAACAGGAGCTTGCCAGGCAGACCCTGCATGGTAGACCCATGTGGAGACACACACGGACGTGGAGCTCAATAAGCTGCAAGGTAGCCAAGGACACTGCTAATCTGAGAGTCAGAGGGCTGAACCCCAGCACCAGTCTTCAAGCAAATTCTTTCAGGTGAGTTAGTTGTACTGTGTATCCAGATAATAAAACAGCTAAATACAGACACCAAGCACATAATAAATAAATGCAATACATAAAGGCTCTCCAAAATTATGATTAAATGTGAAGAAATCAGCTTTAACAATTTTTTTATTGTTTTTATTTGCGTTAATATTTAAATATATACAGTGCACAAATTCTGTTGTTCGCTGTTGAGCACCCACTCCCAGGATGGGACCCCATTCTGGGGACATTAACTAGCAGTGGGTTATTACCAGGGTGGGGTCTGTGTGCTTTGGACAGTGGAGTGGGGGCAGGACAAGGCCAGCTTAGCTTTGTCACTCCTTGCTTCAACTGGGGAACAGTGTCAGCTGTCCCACCTCTGCTCGGTGCAGCATGGCTCTTCGTACGGCGACGTCGGGCCAGTGGTCCTTGTGAGGACGGTAGTCCTGTCGGTGAGTGGTGCTCAACACCCTGTTCTCCCACACAAACTGTAGGCAAAGCAAAAACAATGACACTGGGGACACTGGGGGAATTGGGGACTGCAGAGCAATGAATGGCCTACGGCTGACACTGCTGAAAAAATGTACAAAATCCTTCAAAATACCAATTGTTCTATCACTTTTTTCCGAGACACAGCGTGGCTTGAGGTTAAGTTTAGGGCCATGTTTTTTAAAAAGGTTCCCACCCAGTGTTGGGGATTGAGTGCAATTGTTGGTGTAAAATAAGAAATTTAATTGTTTAAATTTTTTGCTGCAGAACAATGTTTTACAAACAATGGGGTTTGCCATTAAGTACAGCATCATTACAGCTCTCGGAAAAAAAAGATCGACTTCTCAAAGCAAACTGCCAACAGCAGAATTGTTTTGACGGCCAGCCCGCTAAAATTTACAGGTGAAACCCTGATTTAATAATCGAGTAATAGTTGTTTTTAGTTAATGGCAACAGCAAAGTGGGCTTCCTGAAGGCTCTGTTTACAGCGTTGGTGTTATTTGTCAATTGTGCAGTACGTACAAAGGCCACATTTCACCACGTAAGCATTCAGAAAGGTGAAAGAACAGTAAAGAAAAGTCCAGCTGTTGGAGGAGTCAATGCCCACAGAACATAAAGGATGAAACCCAGTTAACAGCCCGGTTAGGTATTTGCTTCCAGGGTTGAATGTACTGAACGGGGGAACTAAAAGCAAGAAGGTGAGAATTATGAACGCACCTGCAGCCTCTCTTCCACCCAGTTGCCGATGAGAACTTTGCTGCTGTACTTTCGCTCCGTCTTCCATCCAGGATGCATCTGTCCATCATTTTCCTTTTCTCTTATTCTCGTCTTGTATCCCTGTTGGCGCCACATGTCCAGCAGACGCCTGTTGCTCTGTAAATTTTGTGGCACTCTGTTTTGCTCTGTGTGTTGCTATTGAGACGCTGGCCCGGGGGGGGGGTTGGGGGAGTTATGTTTCATTGCCATGAGCGCAGCAAACATTCTCTTCCTACCATGGAAGCTGAAGGGAGGAAGCCGGTCATCTTCAGTACTGATACACTTCAACCCAGAAGACAAATATAAACCTGGTAAACAAATCCCCCCCCCCCAAACACACACACACACACACACCTTGTTGTGTTTCATTGCTGATGTCCAGTTTGTCAAAATGCCTCCTCCCCTTTTTACGTTTCGCTGCCATTCTCTCCTCCCTCCCATCTTCTTGGGAGTCTCCACAGGGGACACCAATTGTCCTGCTTTCATCCTTCTCCTCCTCTCTCGAGTCCTCGGTCCCACACACCAGCTCATCCCACCTGCAGCCCAAGGTCATTGTGTGCACATCATGCTAAAAGAACACAATTCCACACTGTTGACCAGAATGAGCAAAAGTCTAAAAGTCTTACAAACAAATTTGGAGGTTTAACTTTATTGTTCTGTCAGCTAAAGTTATAATTTGTTCCGTGATAAAATATAGCTCCCAGCCAGCAATCCCTACAAACTTTCCACTTGTTTTTTCTCACCTCCTTTGTCTTCCTCTTCCAGCTTCACCGTGTAGCATTTTACCACCCTCTTTAGAGATAGTTTAGTTCCGTCACCAGCACATTCTCGACATCCACCCACTTCATCCGTGCCAGGGCTTCCAGCAAAGCTTGTTCCTTTATTCCAACCCCCTTCTAAATGCCAACTCTCTGACCTTCTGCCATCACAGAAGCTACCTGGTGTTTTTCGCCTAGAATGATCTCTGTGACGGCTATCCTGGATTCAGGGTCAACCATTCCATCAAGGCTTCTCTCCTTGCAGTAAGACCTGTTGTCCAGATTTCTGCAGCTGCCTCCCTTCACTTGGTCCTGATTCTCCACAGCCTCTCTGCAATGATTGACACCATTACCCCCCAGATCTCCTTTCTTCTCTAGAATCAAACATTCAGGACTGAAACGGTTTGAGTCTTACTTAATCTACCAAAGAGTTTGATGTGGCTCTCAGTCTCTCGCAGCAGATGTTCTGCAGGACCTCTTTTCAGAATGCATCTCCTTTAGATCCGCTTCCCTCCCGTATCTGCATCTACTCTTCAACTGGCTAAGAAATGTACTTTTATTTGCAGTCAGTTGTACATTAACTAAAACAGACCCCTTGGCATCCCTGAAGAACTCTGGCCTCATTCAAGTCCGACTTCCAGTCTTCTCCAATCCTACAGTCGATCCAGACAGTTTGTCATTCCTCCGGGCTTCTTGGCAATTTTCTTTTACATGCCACCACCCAGTTGTACAGCTGGTTCATTTTTACTTGAGCAACTTAGCGCAAGTCTCTTACTCAGAGGTTCAGCAGAGAGTGCAAAATCCAAACCTTGGTTCCTGAATAGACAGCAGCAGCTGTAACCCTTCTGCTACCTGCTGTCTCGTAACTGCAACCGTTTGTTGTTCATTACCAGTTCAAACCTGAACGCAATTAATATGCGGAATGTGTAAAAGTGGGCATTGTGGGTATTTTACGTTTTCATTGTTTCCAGCTCACTTTAAACAACCAGAAACGTCCAAGCCGAGAGAAAAAAGCCACTCGATCAGTCGGTCAAATCAGTTTAATTTTTATTTATCTGGTTTTTTTATGAACATCTGGGTGCACAACCGTCTGCCATCATCTCAGTTGGCGACACTGAAATCAGAGGAATTCCATATGTGGGGTTTTTGTTTGCTTATTTTTTAATCTGGGTTTTTTTTTTTTTTGTTTTTTGTATGCCAGTGCCTACCCCCCTTTCACAGTGTATTGACATAGTCCACAATACTGTTTACAACAGCCTTGGAGTTGGGGAAAGTTAGCCAGCCTGCATTGATGAAGTTGATGATCCCATGGAAGCTGTCTGGGACGTGGTGCAAGGTGACATCCACACCCAGGTCCTGCAGTCGCTTGCGGTACAGGAACCCGTCATCTCTCAGCACGTCGTACTCGCAGGTGAGGATGAAAGTGCGCGGTGAATGTCGCAGTAAGTCATCTTCGGCCAGCAGCGGGGAGACAAAGGGCTCCAGGCCTACACGGGTGAGGTGGTAGGCCTCTCCATCGTAGGGCATGGGCTCCTGGTCCCCGCTGCTCCTGCTCCGGGCTCTGATCTCAGGCGGGAGGTTATCCGGGGAAAGCCAACGCTTGTAGCGCTGCTTCAGGTCTTGCGGGACGTGGGCTCCATCGAGCAAAGCTTTGGCCAGTGATGCATCCCCCCTGAGGTACTGCAGGAAGTAGAAAGCGGCCCGCGCCCGGAACACGAAGGGCATGGCTTGGTTCTGTATGTACGAAGGCAGGTTGAAGTCGGCCATCTGCACAGCAGGATAGATGAGGACCTGCGCGCACGGCAGTGGCAAGTGGTCTCGCTCCCTCTGCTTTAGCTGCAGACACAGAGCTGCTGCCAGGTTACCCCCTGCGCTGTCTCCACCCACGGCCACCCGGCGAGGGTCCACTCCGAATTCGGCCTCCGCCACAGACAAAAAGTGGCAGGTGGCAGCCTCGCAGTCGTTGAGCTGGGCAGGATACCTGTGCTCGGGAGCAAGCCGGTAGCTGCACAAAACAAATCAGTTCAGTCTGATGTTTCTAAGTCCGTGTACCCAACCCATCGTGCGATACTGCATGCAGGAGCTAATCCGATGCGCCGCTTAAATGAAGTGCAGTTCACACGTGGCACCAAAACTGTTTTAGCTAAAGATGTCTCAACATCAATCATGTTGTACGCTGCAGGAATTAGCAAATACCGTATGTCCCGTTTTTCCGTCTACAATACTTACCCCACAGAGACAACTACCGTTTCCGATTCCTTGGCAATGTACCGGCAGACCTCATCATAGGTACCTGTTGGGCCAGGGTTAACAAAGCTCTGTAAGCGTAAAGCAACTTGCAGCGAAACCCAAATTTATCTGCAAACTGTTCCGCATGCGTGCAGGCGTTTCACCGATGCTTCCCGTGCACCAGCCTCCACCGTGGAAGTACACCAGGCCTCTTCTCCTGCCAGCGGAGGGGGCTGTAGGCTCGTATGCACGGACAGGGACGTCGCCAAACATCAGGTCTCTGATGCGCAAGCCTGGGGGGGGTGGTCTTTTATGGCTCATGAACCAGCCCGATACTGTCCGGCCGAACGCAACCTGGTTGCAGAACCCCAGCCGCTCCATGATCTGGCCCTGACGGGGCAGGAGAAACAGACTTAAGGTCTTCGCAGCGCATTTGCACACGGAAAAACAGCGCTCGCTTTATAGAAAATGTGTCGAAGCGAGGGGGCAAAAAGCAACCTTTGGTGTTGTTAGCTGTAAGTTTAATGCCGCAAAGACCGCATCGGAATAACTACTCTGTACAAAGGTAATCTTTAACTACCTTGAAAGGATAAAGGAACAACTAATGGACTTTGTAAAGTTCACAAGGGGAAAAGTCAGCGCAAGCTACAGTATGTTTTAAGCAAACACTTTTGTGTTTATCTTTGTGGTCAAACCTGCAAGGGACAAAAGGAAAATCACAGCACCCACACACCCTTACTGCACTGCTTTTTTCCCCAGTGTTAAAACATGCCATGTGTGACCATGGTAACACGAAGACACGACGATACCTTCGACCCCGGTGCAGCACAGCCACACTCACATTTGCACACATGGATGCGACATGCACACTCACGCCGCCATTACTTACCACAACTCCTATGCCCACCAGCATCATGTGCACCAGGTGCAGTTTTCCTCTGTATTTCACTTCCCGAGGGATTTCTGAGTTCATGAACTCGGCGTAAATGAGTCCGATGAAGAGCAAAAGGAAGGCCGCAAAAACTGCAGCAAACCCTGTTATCAGTATTGCAACACCGATATCCATTTTGGCCCCCAGAACCAGGAAGATGCGCTAACCGTGTTGAGAACTCAAAAGGAACTGCTTAAGTTTTCGCCTGCTCCTCCCCTAGAGATTCATATTACGCATTACTGTACGCCCAGCCCCACGTGAGTGGCATGCGTGTGGACCAGTCAGGGAGGACTGCTGTGGCCCAAAAGCGAGAGGCGTGTAAACCAATCCAATATTTTTGTATCATTATTTTTATTATTATTAATATTTTCGGTCCTCAGATAAGTTGCTGCAAGTTGCTGCTACAGCCTGAATGCTTATGAAGAAACAGAGGTACAGAAAAGGTTCTGATTTGAAACAACAAACAATGCAAAGGATAGAATTTCTATACAAATAAACCCCACGTTGTCGAACGTTTTAGCTTTGTGTAATCCACACTTTTTGATGTTTACATAGCGCGTATTTTCTAAATGTTTGGCGTCAGGGCTGCAGGAACTTTTTCTCGCGATCTGTAGATGGCAGTGACAGCTTAAAAAAATTTTACGACTGCCGTGCCTTACGACCGCGCGAGTCCACACAGATTTTCCTCATTTGCCGAGCACGATTTTAATAAAAATAAAAATAAAATCTGCACTTCAGGTTAGGACCTTTCAGACCATTAGGTCTTCACGAAAGGGCCTTATTTTCCAGTTGCCGGCAAAGTTGCGTGCTGACCGAGCGAGTAACTCGGCACACTCCCTTCCGCTGTTTGAAGGGGAAAACAAACCTCGTGTATTAATAAACATCTGGGTGTAGAAATAGGTTGCACGTCCGAAGCAGCGGAGAATTTTATCCGCGCTTGTGTGACGTCCAGAGTCCAGAGGCGCTGAAATGGTGCCATTGTTCTGATGGTACCACAAAGCCATGCAACCGGGTAAATCGTAGGCTTAATCGTGGTAAAGTGGTACTGTATGTGTATGTTTTCGGCTGATACTGTAAACTAGCTCCTCGCGGTTTCCGGAATGTTCCCGTTCGCCGGGCAAACCGTGACCCTCCATTTTCGCACACGCGCACAAACAGGTGCCCTTGTCTTCCATCCAAAAGCCTGGAATAATGGTGTCACCTTGGTGTGCGGGGAATAGAGGTGAACATGTGAGCGTGGCAACAGATAACTAGACAACGAGTTATTGTTTCTAAACCCAAACTCGGCCTGGGGGGGGGGGGGTCGTGAGCGATAACTGCGGTACAGTCGACGCAGTTCCTTCCTATTCATTACTATAATAATTAATAATGCACAAAAAGATTAAGGCGATATCATTGTCTCTGTCTTTGCAGTCACGATAATGATAAATATTATTTAATAAACAGTCACGTGTAAAAATTTCATATGAGACTTTCACACCATGGTTCAGGGATTTTAGCCAACTGTGTTATTTCAGACACGTTCGGTCGGTTTTTGCCCACAAACTGTTCCTGCCACAGCGTCTCTGTCGGGGTCGAGTCAGAGCCGTTGACCAGGCCACCGCAGAACTTCCATTTTGCTTCTTCTCAGCCATTCAGACGGTCGCCTGCTTTTGTGTCTCGCATCGCCGTCTGGCTGCATAACCCAATTATTCATAAAAAGGAAACCAGGAAGAGGGCAAAAAGGTGGCTGCTGATAAGTTAAAGCTTGCATTAAAATACAAATTTGTGGACATTTTCCTGAAAAGGCATCTGATAAAAGTGCATAGTGTTGGTGTTCATGCCGTGGCCCTCGGATAGCTCTTTTTTTTATTATTATACACTGAAAAATACACAAAAAAAGTCACACACTGTAGTATTTCATTGGATTTGCCGTGGCATCCTTTCCATAAGCTTATGCAACGTCACAACGTTTGTTTCCGTCCAGAGTTGCATTCATTTTTCGCCAAGATCTTGCATCGATGGCGGGGGAGTTGGACCGCCGCGTAAAGTCTTCTCCGGCGCATCCCAAAGATTCTCAATGAGGTTAAGGTCTGGACTCTGTGCTCTGTGGTGGCCGATCTACGCGTGAAAGTAATGTCTCCCTGAACCACTCTTCCACAGTTTGAGTCCTATGAACCCTGGCATCGTCTTCTCGGAAGAAAAAATCCATCGATGGAAAAACCCGGTCATTCAGTTTATGCAGGTAGTCAGCTCACCTCATTTTTGGGGCAGATAACACTGCTGAACCTAGGCCTGCCCGACTAAAGCAACCCCACATCGTAACACCAAGTTAAATCCAGGTGGCCTTTTTTGTTTGACTGGGCAGTGCACATTACCTTTAAAAAAAAACTTGGGCTAAGCATCTATCCCAAGACTACAACAGCAGGGTCCGTCCTGGGGTTTAAACCAATACCCTTCAAACAGGTGAGACGTCGGCTTAAAAAACACGGGCAAAACTCGGCCGCCACCTTCTTCCCGGAGATCAAACGCTCTCGTCCGTCTTATTTGTAGTGAGAAAAAAACAGGTTTTCCCAGCCCGAGAGAACGCCATACGCGCGTAGGAGATGGACCCAAGCGCCTCCTGCATACTCACCGCCTTCTGTGCGCTCAGGGACAAGGGACAGCCAAGCGCCCGTTCACACAGCCCTACTGTACGAAGGCAGAGCGCTGCCAGCAGCACACACACACACACACACACACACACACACACACAGCAGGCAGGGAATGGCAGGTCCTCTGCAGGGGGTCTGAGTCCTGTGTCCCCCGCCATGTGGCGCTACAGTGAGGAAGGAGGTGAGCAGAAGGAAGGGGGACTGCAGCCCTGCTGCAGCCTGTTGCTCAGCCCCGGGGGGGGAACACACACACACACACACGGTAGTGCAACACCCCCCACCCCACCGCACCCCCGACACTTAAGCTGTCAATCAGGATTAATGGCCTTTAAAAACTGCCAGCGAGATCCGCGCCCGCAGACGGTGTCGCGCACGGCGTTCGCGAGCAGAGGTCCCAGCGCAGCGTCACGAAGCCGCCGCCACCGCCGCCGCCGCCGTCGGACCGCAGCCCCGCAGCCCCGCAGCCCCGCAGCCGCAGACCGGGAGCGGCATGCGAACGGCGGTGACACGGGGCCAGTCCGTGCGCTCCCGCTCCCGCCGCCGCTCCGCCGCCGCCGCGCTCCGCACCACAGCCGGTTAGGAAGGTCCGAGAAGGAAAGTTGCGCCTGCGCCCCGACTTTTGCCGGGATGAAGGAGACGATGCTGCTGAAGCAGCTGGGCGCCGCGCTGCTGCTCTGCGTCCACATGGCGCTCGGCATCCTCCGGGAGGGGCTGCGCTGCCTGCTGCCCCGCGCCAGGAGGGAGCTCCGCGGCGACGTGGTGCTCGTCACCGGCGGGGGCCGCGGCATCGGCCGCCACCTGGCCAAGGAGTTCGCCAAGCAAGGGGCTAGGAAGGTACGAACGCGCCGAGAAACGCAGTCTTTTCCAGGCGAGCGCGGCGGGACTCGCCTCCGGCTTCCTGGCCTCCCCCTTCCGTTACTTTGCCGCCTCAGGACTGCTGGGTGCCGCTGCTCCACCGCCGGAGCCCGAGGTTCTTGCGCTTTTGTGCGTCTTATTTATATACCCGTTGCCACTTGTTCTTCTCTACAGAAGATCCCAGCGGCGTTGCCATTTTGCCATAAAACGGTTATTCCATCGATTCGATGCTCGTTGAAAATCTTATACCCGAGCTACCTGCAGCCACCACCTCGCCTGCAGAAGGCAGAAGGCAGAAGGCAGGCGAGGTGGTGGCTGCAGGTAGCTCGGGATGTCAGAAATAAAAGTAGAAATAATAAGGCGTGGGGATTCGGCTCTGTCGCTTTTGGGGTTTTCGTTCAAATTCCACACCGGGATGAACACGACTCGCTTGCGTTGTTCGGCGTTGCGCTTTTCTCGCGGCCGAGTCGGAGGTCGCCGCCGCACGCTGTTCGTGGACCTCCGGGAACCCCGGCTCCCACGTGGGGTTTACCCGCGTAACCTTGACCCGCAGGTGCCGCGCCGAGTCCTCAGACCGAGGTTCTCGCTCGGGTCCGGACGCGCGGGCTTTTGCGGAAGACGCACCTGGACAGGAGCGGTGCGGTCCTCCTGCGGCTTCACTGTAGACCGCAGCGTGGCCCAGGTGCGCGTTCAACCCGAGCAGCGTCAGGCGAAGATCCGACCTTCCGTCCCATCCCTCGCGCCCTTCCTCGGCATCGGAAAGGTCCTAGACGGCAGCGCGCGTCGCATGGCTGCTCGGAGTCAGTTTTGAGGATGCGACCTTCTGGTGGTTGGGGGTTGAGCCAGTAAGGTGTAGATGTGCTTCTCCTGTTTCTGGTTCACGTTGCACAACGGAGCAGGTCAACCAGCGGGCAGGTCGTAGCGAAGAAAGGGCCCATTCTGATCATCCGATCGCTGAGCCGACAAAGTAGACCGCCTTACGTTCCGGCCGAGTTCTGGCAAAAAGGCCCGAAAGTCCTACAAAGGTAAGCGCGAATGAGCTCTCCTTTCGCCGCGCAAAAAAAGGCCTAAACGGTGTTTGCGTTGGTTTTTGGCGGCGCGGCCAAAAAAGTTCTATCGTTCAGAGTTGTTTTACCGGTTCCGGAGTTCCTCCTGTTTAATTGGGAGAACTGGTTTCCCCGTCTGTTCGGTTCGCCTTCGGTCGCAGGCAGGTGCTGACAGCGTTTGCCCGGATTTTTTTTTTTTGTACGATAAAACCCTGGCCCTCGCGGCAGCTCGCATTTTACATTTAAGAGCTGGCAGCCCTGCAAGCGGTCATCTGGTTTTACCACGGTGGTTCGGCAACATACTTTACACATCGATGCAGCGCCGCTTCGCTCAGTTTTTACCCAAATAAAATGTCTGCACGGTGCGAATGACCATACGGGTAAAATCGTACGGCAACCCAATTCATACAGCAGACGGTTAACGGCTACTAAACACATTTTGACCGTGCGAGATTCTTCGTGACTCATTGTATTGCCCTACGTATACGTCGGCCCTCGAGCCGCAGGCCGTTTCAGATGTTTTCCTAAAGCTCAGCCTCACCGCCGCTGCGGGGTTGCCGCGTCTCACCGAGCGAAACTTGGAGCGAGCCAGACACGTGCGAGCGGTCCCGGCAGAGCGAGCGCGACCATCGGTCGCCGTAGCAAAGCGGTCGTTCGCGTCTCGGAAGGACCGAGCGCTCCGGTCTGGCACGCGCCGCCGACTCCCGTGCAGATCTGCGCAGCAGAAGCCCTGCATGTGTTCTTTGGACCTGCTGGCACTTTGGAGGGAGAAGTAAAACCCCTGCCTCGTGTGAATTTATTCTATCCAGCTGAACGATATTGATCTAGGCCTCTTATGTAAAGAAAAAGTAACATCTGATATCACTTATTGCTGAAACTTGGATACTGGGTCCTCCGAGACCATTGTTATTGCTTAAATTGGATTTATTATTTTTTTTTTCCACAGAATAGGCTGTGTCTTCCACAGACTCCTTTTTGTGACTACATGGATGGCTCTCCTGGAGTCTGCGAGCATCTGATAGAGCCAGAACATCTCAGCCCACCACACAATGGCTGGAGTTGTCACCTTTCTGGAGATTTTTGGTTTGGTTTACAGTCGCTGCGTTTCCATGCTCTCGGCTGCTCTTGGTGGGAACGAAAAAGCTCCCGTGTAGGAAGCGGTTGCGTGGAGCGTGACGGCCATTCCTTCAGCGCCGCCGACCGCAAGACACTTATCTGTCCGCTATAGTTTGGGCCTGTGTTTGGGTCTCTGCGGCAGGATGGTCATCGCCCAGGGTTGTTATTGCGTAGACGTGTGTGCCGTAACAATTTAATTCTTTCATTTGCTTGCTCCGACCGCTCGGATGCGCTCGTACGGTCCTCGGCCTGCATCTGCATCACAATTTGCCAGGGATTTACACCTCGGCGAAAGGCTAACAAGGCCTTGCCGACAGATAAGAGGTCCCCCGCTGCAGGTCGCCTTCCGTCCCGTGTGGGGGTCAGGGGAAGGTGAGGGGGAGGAGGCAGCATTTCACTTGGAAATTGGCTTTCCAGCAGGGCGGTTTTTACATAATCCGCGGCTCCTTACCATCCTAAGCTTTTGTACAAACGCCGGCAAGAGTAAATATTTGCACAGCGACCGTCCTGTTACAGAGACCCAAACGCAGGTCCCGAATATAAAGGACAGATGAGCGTCGCGCTGTTAGCGGTGCGTTTTTGAACGTTTCGGTCCTTGCAGTCGCTTTAATGCTTTTTGCACAAATTTTTATCGCGTAGTGATGCAGGAATTTCTCTTTGCTGAAGGGTTACCGCAGTGAAAGGAACGCGCGCGCGGCATCGCTTGACCGTATATGCGCAAACGCGTTGCTGCCGGCTTCCTTGGCCCCACCTCTTTATTCTTGTGTGCGGACGGCTGGCTGGAGGCGTGGCGGCCAGGCAGGCTGCGCGGATCGCTTACCAGATTTGGGTTCAGTGGCAGGTCAGCCAGCCGGTCACCAGGACCGGGGTGATGTCATCGCTGTTATTGCGGCGGAAGTTCACGCCCGGCGAGCCAGCGGAGGTGAGCGACAAGGCAGACCGGCGAGGAGAGGAACGGAGCCGCGGTCGCCCAGGCCAGAAGGGAGTCTGTTACTTCCTCGACTCACCGTCGCGCGAACGAATCGGGGGAATTTGACGTTGAATCAAACCGTGCTGTCCACTCGACAGTCGTCCCAAACTCCCACGATTTATGAGGACAAGCCCCGGCGACCGCAGGACAACACGCAGGCCCTTTCGCATTTACAGCCGACCGAATCTACCGCTGGACACAAGTATGATTCCTTCATTTAAGCCTCCTTTAGGCCCACATGTGAGGTTCGCCGAATGGGGAAAAAGGTTAAAAAAAGGTTAAGCTAAAGGGTTCACGTTGACGTTCACGGCGTTGTATAAGCACGGGTTTTAGAGGTGGGTGAACTTTTCTCAGGTGAATCTAAAGCTGAGAACAGGTTCTGCAACTCGTGTTGACAGCAGCTTGATGCGGAAGTGAGCTTTGTATTCAGGGCTGGTTTGTATGGGGGGGCGACATGCTGCTCCCAGCTGGGATTCAACCCGAGACTGACCCCATTGTCTCCACGCTAACAGGACAGGCGGCAAGCGACTGCCTCGTGAACTCTCGGTGCCCTTTAGTTCTCCTTTTCTCTCTCTCAGAACGGGCTCCCCCCCCCACGCCCCCAATAGGAGCGAAGGGAGGAGGGGACGCGACCTCTGAGACTTGCTGACACCTTACCTGAATGAACTCGGTCGACTCGGCGCTCTTATTCTTATTTTGCTTTTGAGAGTAGTATGGCCGGTAGATGCGCGGTTGTTTTTTCTTATTAAAACAGGGCCGGTCTCGTCTGTCGCCACGGGGGGGCGGGGGCCTCTTTGGAGAAGTGGTCAGCAGAAAATGGCTTGTTTACATGCACTGTGTGTCCTGACTGTGTTAATAGGACCTGCGGCATATTGGCAAGGGGCTCAGGGCCCTGGATTGTACAGGCGGGCCTGAGCAGCGGAAATCCAGCCTTTATGTAAGGTTTCCGCTGCTGTGCACCGACGTCATTCGTCGTATAGAGTTGCTCATACAGCGAGACTAAATTCGAACGAAATAATAGAGCAGTTCATTATCGCAGCCCTCCAAGGACTTCCAGGTGTTCCCTTTGAGGCTTTGTAGAAGCATCTGTAGAAATTTTACCATGAAACACCAAGTGGAGCGAAGTGATTTAACTTGCAAGCCAACAGAGAGGGAAAATGGAATTGTTGCAAGCGTCGACTCCCGGTAACTCTTCGATTCAAAATAGCGAGCATATTAAAGTTTAATGTGTTCGTAAAGCATGGACAGTAGCGCTTATGTATTCTTACACTCCTGCTCTGTAGCATTCATATAGTTTTCCCTTTAAAAAGGTGCACCAAATAATTATTGAATGAACATTTTGGAAAAGTTCTTAGTTTATATACAATAGAAATGTATATGTTGTGGTTTGCTTTAATCCGGAGCTGCTCGCCTCGCTTCACAGCCCTGAAGTTTGAGGTCCAGCAGGATCTCCAGCTTTCCATAGTGCATTTAGAGCTGAAGGAGTTCCAGTCACCCCAAAATTCACCCATTCCAAGGATGAAAACGTGACTTTGTGAGGTGTGTGCTTTCATACCACTGCTTCAGTTTATTGGGAATTTTTTTTGCCTGTACAAGAACCAACATGTAAACTGCACGCTCACTAAGTGGGGATCGAACCCACATACAGTCGCATAGCCTGCGCCCATCAGCTTTCTTTTGCCTGTTATGTTCTGTTTGGTTTTGTTTCTCCATATCATCGACGGGATTAATACGTAAACATCGGGCATCTCTGTGTGCGGTGTCCTTTCCAGGGTGCAGTTTCCTAGTCGCGCGCCCAGTAAGTCTGGGAAAGGTTTCGGTCTGCCTCAACCCGGACCAGGATACAGAGTTTAATGATAGCGAATTGGCGTGTGTGTGTTTGGTTTGTTTGTGAGCGTCTGATAAATGCATCGTATGTAAAAGCTAAAAAAGGGCTGGATGACTGCGGGCGGACATAAATGTTCCATCATAGACGAATTAATGGAGGGAAACTACCTTGCTATGTTGGTTTTATGATAACAAATGTCTGCCAAAGTAACTGGGTCCATTTTTTTAATGGTATTTGGTGGTGATTTAACCTAAATATCAGTTTTTGCGGGCTCAGGAATGGATAAACATTTTTACTACTGAAACTAATGGTAATGACATCTTAGAGGTTGAGAATTTGCCTTAAAAGGGTTTCTCAGGAACACATTATTTGTGCAAGGTGGGGAAGGCTGTGCTTGGATTTACTCAAGATTGAATTAGGTAGTTTGCGGCTTTGCTGGGGTTAGCACCTCGCAGGCTCGGGCCAGACAAATTCGCAGAGCCCCTGACCGTAGCCTGCTTGACTTCAGTGGATCTCGCCTGGCTAGCAAGGTCTTAGGAACTGCGTCAGTCAGATAATGGAATGAGGGAGGGGTACGAACAAGAAAGGTGCGGGGCTCGCCATCTGCACAGGCCTGCGCGGACTCAAGTACAGACACGAACGTGCACACCCACGTCGGAGAAGAAAGGAGGAAAGGTGGATCGCTTTCCAAGCATATTGCTGACTGAAGACAACCTTATGCTGCTGGCCCCCGGCCAAACTTTAGTGCCTCCCCGCTCCTCTACCCCCTACCGGTCTTCTCACATGCATCGCTCTGGACTCCCTGACCACACAATGGTGGGCTTCATGTGCCCACCGAGCCGTGTAATCTCTTTGGGAATGCGTCCGAGAGAGCCTGCCAGGGGACCGCCCGCTCCTGTCTTCGTTACCTCTCTCTGACCCCGAGCACTGGCAGATCGGCTTGCCCAGTGGCTGGTCCTGTCCCTTCTGGCCCACCCAGTGGGCCCGTGCCCTTTTCACCCCCGCTCCTACAACCCCTTTCCAGGGCAAGTCCCCTCGCACGTGAGCCTCTTGTCTCCCGTTCCACAGACTGAGCCAATACGCTCATTATTCATCTGTGGGCTGTGTGATGGAACAAAATCTTTATTATTCACGGTGGCTGTTAAGACCAACAGGGTCTTCGCCCCACCCCAGGACCTCCCGGTAGCCTTTAAGTATATTTTGCGGGATTCGCTATATGCTCGGTGTCCCGTTTCATTTTCGTAATGAAACCCTAAGTACATCACAGGGGGTGCTGACAAATATGGGGTTTGGAGCTAAGAGTTTTATGGCGCATTCAAATGATTTCCATGTATTCTGTGTGACAGTCATCTGCTTTATGTCGCAGTCGTTGACTTGGCTGGGGAAGGACGTGCCTCACGTCATGTGCCAGTCACTTGAGTACTTGAGTACTTGCATCTGCTTTCACATCACGGTCTCGGTTTATTGTCTCAGTTTATTGTCTCAGTTTATTGTCCAGTGTCTATAATTTGTTGGTCACACAGTGTCCGTAAGCACGGCATTATGATAAATGTAATGGCGAAATATTTACACTGCGGGTGTGGCGCGTACTCACTGTGCTTAAAGAAAGACAAGCGAGCTAAGACTGCTAACAACAAGGCCCCCTCTTCCTTTTGCACTCAGGTGATCCTGTGGGGCCGCACTGAGAAATGCCTGAAGGAGACGGCCGAAGAGATCTCCCTCGGGGGTACGGAGTGCCACTACTTCATTTGTGACGTGGCCAACAGAGAAGAGGTGTACAGGCAGGCTATGGTGGTGCGGGAGAAGGTACGACACGCAATCGGATTTTATTCACCTTTCAAGATAAAAGATATCAAAAGCCAACAGTTTTGACCACAGTTCAACAGGAAGACAATAATTTTGACTCGAAGAGACCCAGTTGTTAGATTCCAGGTGTCCTCAAGGAGGGTCTCCTTAAATGCCGGGCACCTTCAAACCCCGCTGAGGAAATGCTTGTGAAGTCTGAATGCAATGAAGGAGAGCTTTGTTTTAATCGCCGACTGATCTCCTTTTTTCCTTTACAGGTGGGGGACATCACCATCCTCGTGAACAATGCGGCCGTGGTGCACGGGAGAAGCTTAATCGACAGCGACGATGACGCCTTGTTGAAATCACAGCATATTAATACTCTGGGGCAGTTCTGGGTGAGTTCTGCTTCCTACCTAAAGCTGCTAAATGTTTTCCAGCCAGTCAATGTCTCACTGTAACAAAACAGGCTGTGTTTGCGATGCACATATCGCACAACATTTCTGCAGCGGGCAATATGGCTCGCTTCTCATGTTTATTGTAGCTGGCTGTGGCCAGAAGGGGAGCGGGTCACGAAGGACCGGCACTCTAGGCCACAGGTGAACTTGGGAACTGTACGATTCCCAGCGTCACGTGACGAAAGAGCTAGAGCAACGTCACATGATTTTTACCGCTGAGTATTTAGAAAATCCCATGAACTGGCTGAGTTTTTTCAGGCTTGCCTTTTAGAGTTTGCCTCCAGATCAAACAGTCAGCTTGAAGCAACGTACCAAGGGCCAGGTTAAGATATCTGTGAAATGAAATGAAAGCTTCTAATTGTCCAGTTTCTCTGAAGGAAGATGCAGGCCTTCCTTCTTTGAGTGCTTTTTTAGTAAACAACACCGTGCAAAGTATTTGTTCAGGATTTCTTTGTCCCTCGGTTCATCCCATATTTACTTTTCCTCCTGGGAATCTGCCCCCAGACAACAAAGGCCTTCTTGCCTCGGATGCTGGAGCTACGCTGCGGCCATGTGGTCTGCGTCAACTCCATCCTCTCCCTCTCCTCCATCCCTGGGGCCATCGATTACTGTACCTCCAAAGCGTCCTCCCTGGCCTTCATGGAAAGCCTGACGCTGGGACTGCTGGACTGCCCTGGGGTGGCCTGTACTACTGTACTACCTTTCCACACCAACACAGAGATGTTCCAGGGCATGAGAGTGCGGTAAGGAGATGCAGACTGTGACACCAAGAGACGTATTGTGTGACTCGTAAATGTGCACCACACTGTTAAAAACAGCCGAACGTCATTTTTTTTAGGAATAAGGTTGGTGTTTGAACGTGACTTTGGTAAATACCACTTCAAATCTGAATTTATACGAAAGCCAACGTGTTAGTTCTCTTGCCCTCCGATTCCTGTTCTGCTTCTGAGCTTTTAAGATTTCGAGCAAAAGTGTAACAGTGATACAGATGACAAAAGGATGAGTGTGTTTTCAGCCGTAAAGCAAGTCAAAACCATTAAAACGTGCAGAAACCTCAAAGGATGTTTTCAGGCTAAATGGAGATTGGTTGCTCGAGGGCACTTTGTTTTGACAGCACAAGATCAATGGGGCTGAACTTTGACCTTATGTCTCGTGTCATTCAGGTTTCCCCAACTCTTTCCTCCGCTGAGACCCGAGCTGGTGGCCCAGAGGACTGTGGATGCAGTCCGGACCAACACGGCCTTCGTCTACTTACCCTGGACCATGCGTGTGCTGGTCATGCTAAAGAGGTATCTTTGGGTAACGGAAACAGGGGAGGAAGAGTGTTGGGTCATCGCCGAAATGCTGCGGCTCTGAATCGTCTAGCGTTATCTGAAGAACATTGTATTTTTACCTTTTAGGTAGCGGTAGCTAATATGTTCTGTCCTTTTCTCCCTCTTCCCAATTTCTACAACAGCATCTTGCCACAATATGCACTTGAAGAAATTTACAAGTTCTCAGGGATATATTCCTGCATGAATACATTCAAGGGACGGACGTAAGGGGTTGAAAGTGAGGGCTGTGGATAGAAAGTTCCAAGACTGCCTTTCAAGACCTTAAGGTGGACAGTGGGTACCGGTGGAAGCCTTTTGATGTCACTGGGCCTTGAAGACACTTCAGCAAGAAACACGGTGTCTTTACATGTCGAACGGCTTCATGTAACAGACCTGTCGAAGTTCTCCTTCTGCTGTCCTTCCAAAGCTCCTTGATCTACACGTGCATTGAAATTCCAAAGCTGGAATATAATGGAGGGCCACGCGGGGGATGCAAGACAGTATTCAAGTGAGCATGGCCTGCTCAGGTTGTGAAGGACTGGATCAAATGACATTCTGTCTTTATAATGCTTTTATTTTTCATTTCTTTTCAACTCTTTTGTTTAAATGTGGAAATCCCCTAATTGTCAAATAAAATATCGTTTTTAAAAGAGTAGCACCAGCTCGTGGGCCCATTTCAGAAAGCAGGCGAGAGGGGTGACGTTCTTAACCAGGGATCCTGCCACATACACACTTTCACCGCGGGCATCTCGTCCACCGAGAGCCCCGTCCAGCACCGGATTACGTGGCTGGAACCTGCGACCGCTTCAGCCAAAAACGGATTCGACACGTGTGGTGTCAAGAGGTGATGGAAGCTAGGAGAGAGATCCCTCATGCTGTAGCTACTGTGGTGAGGACTGGGGTGGTGCAGCAGGTAAGGGTTCGCTCCGGCCACAATTCAGTTACACCTCGTGTGTTTTTGTGTTCTGCACCCTACAGTCGTTCCTTTAGGGAAATAAAATCTGTGCCCAACTGTATGCGGTCCGGTTAATTTTATGATGGGTAAAAGGCCAGTGAGAAGCTTTCAGGGGACACCGGCGATGTGATGCAGGCTTGGGCTTCTGTGGTTTGTATTTGAACAGCACAAAAGGGGGGGGGGGTGGTTTGGAAGAAAAGTAGAGCACCTGGTCTTATTAGACTTAATAAGGAACAGCGCAGGGCATGACAGAGTGCTGACAGGCGTGCAATATGTCTGATCTGGAAATGCTTAACTGCAGCTCCAACAAGGGTTTTAACTATTAGAATTACGCTGTCATATAGGAGTTCAAAAATAAAGCAAACATGTTCATAACTCATTCTCCTTGCGTTCACTCATCCGATGAAGTTCAGCGGGATGTTTCTGGCCAGGTCTTAGCATCTTTCTGCAACCGCATTTTGTCCACAAAAAGAAAAACAGCTGAATAAACTGAGACGGTGCCGTTGAGATAATCCCATGTATTTTTTTTAACAGGACAATATGGAGGATTCTTCTTGTGTGCCGTCAAATTCTTTTATTAATGCAAAGAAGGTATTTGACGGCACAGAATCGTGGATGTGCGGGGATACGGGTGACGCGGTGAGACAGGACAAGGCGTCAACAGGAAAGGGAAGATGTTGTCTTAGCCTGAAGCTGGAGTCCAGTCCTACTGCAGGGAGAGGTGCAAATCGGTTACCGATAGCAGGAGTGTGAGGAACGCGTGCAGCTCGATCCCGCGCTGCCACAGCCATCTTTAAAGGAAGTAAACACAAAGTGTAAGCCTGTCCAACTGCAACCCGTTGGACGTTAAAATACGGACGTTCAGCTCACAGACCCCTTTAAAAGAAGCACCTCCATAAGTCACTTCACGAGAGTGTGTTTATGCTGGCCCTTAAGTCAACCCATTCCTACGGCTTCATCGCTCGGCTCCGTTTTCATTTGTCAGTAGCATACCTCTGCATTCCTACGCAAACTCTTCCATCATTTCTAATTTTATCAACCATTCATTCTGGGCGGTTGCAGTGGTCCACAGCCTATCCTGGAATCACTATAAGCTAGCAGACCGGGTGCCCTGGATAGAAAGCCGGTCCATTCGTTGCAAGGCAGCCACACCCAGCCACTCAGTCATGTACACACTATAGTCATTTGCGGTGACTAATTTACCTGAGACACATATCTTTGGACAGTGGAAAGAAAAACAGAACAACCAAGCAAACTCCACAACAAAACAGCCCAGGCACTGTGAGTGTTGAATGTGGAACTTCTGCCATCTATAAAAATATATACGTATACACAATATGGCCAAAAGATTGTGGACCCCACTTCTAATGACTGAGCTGACCCGTTCCGGCCGCAATCCGCACAGCATAAAAACACATTCTGGACAACTGTGTGCTTCCAGCTTTGTGGCCACAGTTTTGGGAAACTCCTTTCCTGCTCCAATATGACTGTTTGGGCATGCATTCCCAAAATCTGGTAGAAATTCTTACCAGAAGCATGGGGGCTATTATAGTAGCAATGGGGGGGGGGGGGGGGCTCCATATTAATCACCATGGGTTTGGAATGGGTGGTGATGTTCAGGTGTCCACATACTTTTGGTCAAAGAGTGTATCATGTAGGATACAAAGTAATTTTGTTGCATATCCTTGGTCCTCCAAAGGTTCGAGGCCCATGTGCTGCAAGCTGAGGTTGGTCTCCAAAACTGCCAGATTTGTTTGCAAAAAAACAAATTATAGTCACTCTGTAAAAAATTTTAAGACAGCAGATCTGCTCCACACTGCAACACTTTCCAGAAGAAGTACAGACAGCCATTAGAGAAGTAATAACAACTGGCTTGAAGCGACAGCACAATGGCCTGAACTTTGGTGCGAGGCAGTGTTTATGATCCAGCCACAAATGCCCTCCCATGTGATTACTGCGTCTTTGCACGAGGACCGCACTGTGACCGCTACATGACCCACTCCAAGGGGAGGGAAAGTAAGAGGAGATGTTGAAACTTCTTGAGTGTACTTTGCTGCTTTTTTTTTTTTACTGCGGCGGGGGAGTGTCTGGAAAGCGACCTCTTTCTGGGACCCCTGCTTAATCCAAGAGGGCTCCATTGCGAAATGGGAAATGTGTCACGACCAGGGCGAGCACAGGGGGCAGCAGGGGCTAAAGCTGAACGCATGTGCGCTGGAAGGAGGCAGCCCGAGTCTCAAGGGTTGAGTTCAGAGCGAGGTTAGCCAAATAGCGGATAAATCAGAGCGGTGGTGGGAGGGAGACAGACAGCTCACCCTGAGTTGAACCCCCCACAATGGGAGTCATGCCGTTACATGGGCTAAAGGCACAGGTGGAAAGGAGGAGATCTTGTAAAGGGGCTGCAGAAAAGCCAGGAGAAGCAGTTTGTCCCCACGGCGACCCGCACCGCGCCACACCTTCATGTTAACTACCCCATCCTGCAATCCTGGAGAAGCTGCTCATAAGAACGCTGCCCTAGTTCTTGTAAAGGCGGCAAACCACCCACTGAAGTCCTTTCCTGTGGGACTGTGCCTCCCATTTGCCGTGCAGGCAAATGGTGTCATAAAATGTAAGAAACGTTGTCAGCCCCGAGGATTTTATGATTTTTCGATCCCAAGCTCAGACTGAACGGAGAAAAGGAATCAGTAGCAGTTCTGCACCCTGCGTTACTTAGACAAAAACCAATGCAGATCCGTGCACTTATAAGGGCGCACAGCATACGTGGAAAAAAAAAGTCCTTGTTGGTGTAAGGTTTAAACATGACATGCAGTAGCAAACAAGACCTTTCTTCAGGTGTAAATAGCCATCGTGTGTCAGCTGGAGATGCATTTTTTGACGCAGCATCAAACATGGTGACGATCACATGTCTGTGAAATACATGAAGGTGCGGGAAAAGTCTTGCTTGACCCCGAAGACTCCCCAGTCATTACATTCATGGGGCTGGGCCTCATTTTTAATGATGCTGCATCCAGGAAAGCATTATGAATTCAAGAAGAGGTGCTATGGATGGGACAAAAGTCAGAACACCCCCCCACCCCACAGACTACAAAAGCCTGCCTGCTTTGGAGGCTGGAGCTGTTCGGGGGCCATGTGGTCTGCATCAATTCCATCGTCTCTCATTCATCCTCAGAACACATCAGCCTCCTCCCTAACCTTAATGGAATCTCTGATGCAATGTGTGCTAGAGAACGTTAGACAAACCCCAACAGGCAAATATCGAGGCACAAGAAGTGCAAACGTGGAGCTGAACACCAGGTCAGTACTGCAACTAGAAGCTCAGCGTTAGTTAAACAAAATCAAATGGAAACTCCGCTTACCCTCTGAAAAAAGGGAATTCTGGGGAGGGAGAGGAGCATTCTGTAGTCCTAAGTAAGGTTTGGCTGGCAGGGACCTCACATATGCTCAGGAAGAAGGGGCTGAACAGCAGCCTGGCACACAGGTCTGCAACAGCATGCTGGATTGAACAGCCTTGGTGTACACTGATGCAGAGGAACATCTGGTATATGCATTGGCTTCTCATTTCTCCTTAGCTCCTGGAAGCACAACAGAAGGCTGGAGAGTCCGCACCCTATTATCCGCCCCAGCACATCACAGTCCCAGAGCCCACTTTCACTCTGCAGACTACAATGTCACCACAGCACAGGGTTCCATGCAAGTCAGGATTTACTGTCCTTCAAGTTCTACAGGCCTGGGGATTTGCTGACGCCACATTTCCTGGCCATCCGACCCAGGCAGCTCCAGTCAAGACAGCTGACGCCCTGAACCAAGCTTTAGACCTCACAATGGAAATGATGTCATGGTTGAAGATCTTCAGTAGAGCCTGACAGTAGACAATGCTGGCTCTTTTTCCCAGCGTGCTGCTTTCCGTTTAATTTTTATTGTTATTTTTTTCGGTGCAAGTGTTAACGTTAAATTCTTTACGTTTGCACTCGGGATGCTCGTGCTCAAGTGACAAAAGAGCAAGAGCTGAGGGCAGGTAGCAGAGGAAGGAGCCAGAAACCGTGATCATAGTTCTTCAGTTCTTTACATTTAGCCCACATTTATAATTTTCCAGAACCTTTTAATCCAGTATTAATATCAACGCTACGTCTATTTGCAGTTTGCGATACTT
Organism: Heterotis niloticus; assembly: GCA_018136845.1. Taxonomy (NCBI): domain Eukaryota; kingdom Metazoa; phylum Chordata; class Actinopteri; order Osteoglossiformes; family Osteoglossidae; genus Heterotis; species Heterotis niloticus. Next base: position 29,538,236 of record CM030894.1, on the reverse strand, counting down.
GGAGTCCAAGCTGTACAAAACCACAATTTCTCCACGTCTCAGAAAGACTGTGAGGTGGTTCTTCACCTTAAAAACACAGTCTGGACTGGAGATCTTTTCATGACTCCGCTTCTTCATAAAAGCAGACACAACCAGCAACAAACCATTCAGATGCACCTCTTTTTTTCATGCTGTGGATTCTGCACCTGCTTATAACCTTGCTACAAATGTAGAAGACTTTATTATTAAGACTTTATGATATTTGATCTACATTCTCAAACAAGTGCAACGCTTTGCATCTGAGTTTCAATTGCCAGCCCTTGGGTAAACCACACACAAGCTGTAAACACTGTGGGACAGAGGTGAATTCATGCAGCCCCGCCAACTTTTAAACTTCTTTAGGTCTTTGCGTGTTTCACAGAGCATCAAAAGCTGGAAATCTAGGACAGATGGCATGTAAGGTCGCTGCCCGAACAGCAGCAGGAAGCAAGCAAGGTGAATGATAGAGCAGTACGTTTGCGCTGGGGTAAAAATACACCACTGATATGCAAATAAGGGTACCGAGCCAGGGATATTAAAAGCACAAACCTGTAAAATTTCTATTTTGTGGGATGCAAATGATGTCGACGGGCCTCTTATATCTGTGATCTGGGCGAGCCTTTTCTCGGTGTTGTTTTGACTGTGGCATCACGTATTTCCTCATGCAGTCCTGCTTGTTTGGAAATGTCGCTTGTTTCTGGAACATTCTATCAGATGGGAGCAAACACAATAGCGGCGCAGGCCACCGGGATCCAGTGAGAAATTACATAACAGGAACGCGGGCAGCGGAAACGTCCCGAAGTGTCGGTCCAAATAATATTCGCCGTATTGTGCAGTGTGGTATGAATGATACGCTATAGTCAATCGCTTTCAATTCCTTCATTTTATTTTTATCTTTTATCTTCTATTTATTTTTATGGCTTTTCATCCATTGTCAGTAACACCTTGTAAAGTGCAGAGGTCATCTGGTAAGGACACGGAGTGAGCCAGGGTGCACCAATAATGGGATGCCAGTCTATCGAAGTCCACTTGCACGCCACATGCTCTTCAGGAGCAACGGGGCACCAGTTCTACCCGCTGCACTATTGTGCTGCCACTACAGGACAGCACATTACGTGTTCATTACATATTTTATTAGGTTTCACTTAATTCATAAAAGTGTTACGCAATAGTTAAATAACAAAAATGACGTTTAAATTACTCTTGATTTTGCGACCTGGCAAAGTGAGGATGGACTCTGTTGCACATACATCATGGCTGAATATCAGCGAAAATGTTTGAATCGATCTCGGGCGCAGTGGGTGACTCCTAAATCCATTGCAAACAAACACACAAATGCACAAAATAAACAGCCACACTTGAACCATTTTTGACATGCTGGGTTGAAAAAGCCTTTGAAATAGTACATGCAAAAGAACCGCTTTACAAAAGAAAAAACCAAATGCCAAAATGTATGAGCAACAAAATGTCAAAGAAGCGCATAAAATAATAAAAAGCAAAAGATGAAATTAATAAAGCATTAAGACTGAATCAAACCGCCCACAAGCCCATGACTAATATGCCTGGGAACACAAAGCTAATCTCAACAATGCTTCTCTGTCCTGCTGCTGCAAACATTGCAGCCTCCCACACCTCTGTGTTCATGTTCTGTGTGTGTGTGTGTGTGTGTGTGTGGGAGACAGCAGGCTTGATTTCTTACATTCCATGAAGACAAACTCAAAGGTAAAAACACAGCCATAAAACGAAAAGCCTTATTAAAGCTTAGTCTGTCTGAAGAATAAAAGTGGCAAAGTGCAGGACTGCATGCAATGTGTGTTTGGATGCTTGACCACTAAGCAAAAGCACCGCCTCTTGATGTGCTTACGGTTAAACTAACACACAATGCAGAATTTGGCATTTGCCTAGATGTCAATGAAGAAAATCTCCTACAAACTCTCTGCAACCTTTGCAGGATCAGACAACACCGCTCCAGGAGTACTGTAGAAGACCCAGTTCAGGTTGACCAAGGGTACAAAGTCTTGCACTTGGATGGAACTGATGAAAGCTGTTTGTGTGATCACTGCTGTTCCACTGTTGCTGCTTGAAACCTGTGAAGCTGTACACCTTTGGCTATTTGTGCAGGTGCATATTTAATGAAGATTTAGTAACACACTCAAAGCTGCACCAGGGTATTTCAACCACTATGGAACCACCTTGACTCACATAATAGAAAAAACAAATATATATATGCAGGTGTTCCCTGACTTACGATGGGGTTATGTTCCGATAAACCCATCGTAAGTTGAAAACGCATTTAATACATCTAAGCTACTGTCACACCCGTGGCCGTTTCAGCAACAGAATGTAGGCGGTCTCTCCATCCCTGAACGAGCATTGACTGGCATAGGAACCGATTGTGGACGGGATTTAGTTCCTACCTGGACTTCCCGTCGGTAATAGTCTTCCACAGGCCTCAACTGGAGCCTCTTGCAACCTCTTCCTGTTCAGCTAAACTAAGTGACTTAAAGAGCTCTGAACGCTTGATACTGTCTTTGAATTAATCTTTACCCATGAATTGGCCCTTGTGGACTCTTCTGCAACCACTGTCTTGCTAAGACCTTGTATTTTGTTTATTTTGAATTGTGGCCTCTTCCGTTTTTGTTTACTGCCAGTTGCTAACGTTTAGCGTTTGCTCCTGGCTAACAGCAACGTTCTTTGTCCAAAACAGTACTCAGGAAAGAGTTTAACAGAACTTAAACTTATTACCGTGGTATCTCGCAATTGGTTCCACCAACCCACGCCATAACACCTACCGAATATCATAGCCTAGTCTAGCCAACCTTAAAAGTCATTACGGGCCCTCAAGTCAAAATTCAAAGTTAAAGGTATGAATGCATACTGCTATCACACCATTGTAAAGTCTGTATGTGTATCCCAAAAAAGGAATCGACTGCATATGTCTCATCTTGTCACATCGAAAATAATGCACACGGAGAAAAAAATCTGCATAATGTAGCTCAACTTTCTTGTTAAAATCAAATGAGGAGGCAACTCTTGTTTTGAGGGAAACAATCCCGCCTCTCATCCAGCATCATTCGCGTTCAAAACGCACGTCGATGCCACAAGAATCCACCCCAGGAGCAGCCACGCGTTCTCAAGGATGCCCTTGGACACATAGTCACCACCACGACCGCGCAAGAATGCGACAGGCAGCTTCGGGTTCACAGACTGAGCAGCTGGCTGGTAATATAAGGCCATTGTCCGGCGCCGGGGGAGCGACGCGTGTCTCAGTCGGCGACCCGCAGCACCGGCGTGCGTGTGGGAACACGCGTTCGGCAGCAGCACCCAGGCGTATGTACACACAGACACAGAGAGCCGCCATCCAAGCAGTAGGCCACATGCACAGAAGCTGAAAAGAGTAATTGCCTGTTCCACACCTCAGGGGTGAAAGGTCAGCCGCCGAGGCGGGGGGTGCCCTTATTTGGATTAATTACCCTGCAAGGTGACAAATGAGCTTTTTCAGGCCAGGCAGTCCGCCTGTCCAGGAGAACCCCCAGCCCTGACCCCACCCACGTCTTCGCACTCCTTCGTTGGCCTCCGGTCACCTCCCCGCTCACCAGTTGCCCTTTCCTTTGTTAAATCTTGTTTTGTCATTTTAAACGGTTCAGATTAATTAACTTTCTTTCTAAAGGCAAGAACGTGCGGTTCACCTTTTTCACATGAGCCGCAAACGACTTTGGGGTGCCTGACAGCTCTCTTGACCTCCGTGACCATATAACTCAGGGGGAGTAACAACCGTTGAAAAGGTGGCAGATTTATACTGGCTGTCCCTCAAAGATCAGACAGCTTCTAAAGGGCTCCAAAGATGGACGACTGCAGGACCGCGAGATCTGAGGTGCTGCCGTGCACTTGATTTTCCCTCAGCTACGTAGCCCTTAAATCCCCAGTTTATCGGACGTGTCGATAGATGTGGATGGGAAAAGCAAATTCTGCACGCCAGTTCTGCCTTTATAGATGACGCGGCTGATTAAGAAGTATAAGCTTCCAGTTTAAACCGCAAGGTTTGTCACCAGAGGAAACCTCTTGCCAAATGCTATAAAATACAATAAGCTATTCTTTGGATCCGACTTGAGGCAGGAAAAAAAAAGTTCTGAAAAAATTGGGCCAAAGTGAAATTATTTTTGAAGCTAAGGAAAGACTGCAGTCCAAACCCTCAACCTTCTGCTTGACCATCCTGAACTGCATGACCTTTAGCCTCCAGAACTCTCTGTGTCTGGCATTAAGTACGCTCGCTTTCCCCTGAAAAACATGCAAAAATAATTACGGTGCTCCGAGGGACGAGGGAAGAAAACACCCGTCCCCGAGACCGAAGATTTTGGACACGTTGTGAGATTTGTGGGATCACCAAGTAGCCGGAGGAGGTGGACCACAGCGATCTTTTGTGGTTGCAGGGATTTATGAGGTCTGTAAGTGCTGGGGTTTTGGTCCTTTGACCATTTTGTAGGCTTTAACCAGAGTCTTGAACTTGATGCGAGGAGCTACAGGAAGCCAGCGGAGGAGAGAATCAGGGGGATGCAGGTGGAACAGCAAGCGGAGCAGCAGCTGCTTGGTAGCTCCCTCTTAGTTCTTCTCACGTTCTTTATCTGACGCAGAGGTTTCTCCAGTAAACTGCTGAATATAAATTAGAATAACTGCATAACCTATTAAAAATTATGCTCTTCAGATGTGCCCAGTGAGACAGGGGTTACCTTTAATCCTTCTTTATATACATGTTAAACTTTATGACTGCTTTACCATTCATACCGAGGGTTAAGATGAGGAAACTCCAGCTGATGCTTTGGTTGCACCGTATGCCACAACAGCACAACATTCCAGAAACAGTCCTCAGAGGAGAGGTTCTCTTCAGTTGAGGTTTACAAGCAGCCTACGGGTTGGCTGACAGCATGGCCTCCTCTTCCCAGCCAGCATCATCCCCATCATCCTCCAGAAAGTAAACAATGAACAAAGAAGGCCGTCTTATCGTCAAAGGACGCAACACAGTTTGTCATAATAATGGTTTCGTTCCTCAGCCCAGCGACTAAACCATGTTTTCATATTTGTATGAGCACATGGTTTCTGAATATGGTCACAGCATTTGAGAAATAGAAACTGTGAAAAGTGTGAGAGGCTGTGAGATGGAGGGGGCGGTTCAATAAATCAAAATGTCTTTAAACTGCAACAATAACAAATTCTTTAGTGCGGTGCATTCGTACGGAATGAGTTTAGTGAGGATAAAAAACGCACTTCGCGACTTCGCCCAACTCATTTAGAAACCTGGGCAGATTGACGGTAAAGAGGATGAAGCCGCTCGTAAAACAAAATCCCGACATATTTTTGTACATTAAGCCAGCCGGTATTTTTGCGTACGAGCTCCTTTCTGAAGTCGTCCTTGTTGTCGGGTGCGCGCTATTGTAGCCGCTTCCTTTGGGCTCGGTAAAGGTTTTATCTTCCTCTGTACATTGCATGGGTTTATTGTCGGTACTGTTTGGTCCGACCGATCCATTCTGGCAGAAGACATCCCTACCTGGCGAAATTAAGTGCTTGCGCTGACCAAAAATCATCAGAAGCGAAGGTGAAATTGCGTGAAGAAAGTGTGATGTTGGAGTGTTTATTAGAGGGATTTTGTCGCTACAGTTTATTTATTTTTTATTACGCCCACGGAAGGCTTACAGTCGTGCTTATTGAAGGAGATTTATCGGCGGTCCGAGCGAGGTGAGGGGTCCGTGCAACCGGGCCGTCTCCACCGTCAAACTCTACAGCCAGGGGCTGTACAGTATAGGGCACCGACATCTTACCGTTTCGGTGTCTGCTGAGCTGTGACCTCACGGCGTTCCCGAGACTTAGCGGAATGACAGAAGGACCGACCAAGCTTTCTGGTCACAGCAACACAATAGGGCCAGTGTGGTCAGCTTTGCAGAGCAGGAGCAGCTTTTTTCCCCTTTTGCAACCTCCCCCCCCACCCCCCAGTTCCCCTCCCTCCTGGCAGCTGTGCCGGGGCCGAGCAGAGGAGCAGCGTGCTGGAATTCCTACATCTGGCTTGAATCTCGGGCTGCGGTCATTTGATCGCAGCCCCGACGGCTTTTCCAGTCGATTCACAAAGGCCGGACTGTTCTGAGGTTTCCACCCCTTGCCTGCAACTGGGGGCCCCGGCGCCGGGCAGTCGCGCCTGGGGCCCTGCGCACAGGGAGAGTGCCATCTGCCCAGAGCTCGCCTGGCAAGCCGAGCCGAGTGGCCCAGGGGCGGGGATGGAACGGACCCAGTGACCAGCGCAGACACGGTAAAGCGCGTCTTTGGCTTCACCTCCAAATTAGAGGTCAGCGGCACTTCTGTAAGCTCTGCATCACCTTTTGGTACCGGGTTTGAAGCTAAAGAAGTCCTTTACAGCGAAGTGATTCACAAAGATGGTCAATAAGGTCATGCCCCGGACCAGCGGAATGTCATCCCGCACCTAAAAATACGGTGGACGGCAGCGAGGTCGACTTTTATTTGTCTCTCTTTCGCCACAGGCACCCTCACTCGAACCCCAGGCTCATTCGGTCGCACACAAGCCAGCCATTTGGCTCCAGGGAAGTGGAAACTCGACCAAAATAAACAAATGAATTCAGATCTGCAGGTGGTGCAGAAATGAAAGATGGCTGCCGATATCGAGTTTGAGGTTGGCCTCCTACCTCCTGCGAAGGAAGCCTCCGTGTCTTCGCTAAACATCCAGTTGTTTTCAGGAGTAAAATGCTCAACAATGCGATGGTGTGCGAGACGCTTTGGGGAGGAAATGAAACATCACGGTGCCGCCTCTTTCGCAAGCGGCCGATAGAGATTTTTATCAGCAGCTTTGATCGAGCCGAACCCTTTGCGTCATTCGTCGGCTGCCGGGCTGGAAATACCGACGTTGGAAAGTCACCAAAATATCGCCGAAGCGCCTCAGCCCCTTGTCTCCCTGCCATCCTCTCCTCCGCAGCCCTTCCAACCGCCTACCGGCTCAGACACAAGGCCCCGCGCTCCTTGGCAGCCGCCGTAATGAGGTTCAACTCTGGGTCGTGCTCACGGGGTTTGGATGCGGACCAGACAGCCGTCGACGGGAGCACGAGGTTCCACACACCGCCTGTGCGGTTACACGTGAACCCTGCAGCATGAGCAAGACATATCATCACTGCGTTCAAAATACAGGGCATGTTTTATACTGCGTTCATGGCCTCTTTAATAGCTGCGATATTTTAAGTCTCGCGTTCGGAAAATACGCGGGCGCGTCGAAATGTGGGGGCCCACGCTCACAGATATATGCATACATTTTCTGACGCGGGGACCGACCAAGGGACGCACCCACGATTTATTTAGTCTGTCCACTGCTTGCTACTGTCTCTCGCTGTCATGCTTTAAGGGGGCCGGCGTAGCTGCATCTGCTTCTCCGAGTCTGATTCTAATAGAATTGATTTACTTCTCTTCTCCGTTTTAATCCGTCTTACAGCAAGAGTCGTGCCTGTTAAACTTTCTAAATTTGCAGGATATCTGGGTGCTTCGCAAGGGCGAACATTTTGAAACGGCGAGCGGCCTTGACCGCTTTTGCCGTACGGAAGCACGGGTACCTGCTTTACCGTTGAACTCGCCAGCCAGGTCTGGGCTGACAGAACGGGTGAGATGCCTGTTGTGCCCATTCCTCCTCCTCCTCCTCCTCCTCCTCCTCCTCCGCCTCCTCGGCGCTCTGCAATTCTCGCTCTCTTGTTTTGGGACTGTAACTGATCTGGCCCTGGACGGTTGCCTGGCCTGCGCAGGACAGCCAGCAGGAGGGGGAGGGAGAGAGGGTTCACCGGCAGGGCAGTGGAGTTACGGGACATGGCACCATCTCGCATCTCTTCCTCTCCCTCTGCACGCTTTATGGGCTTCTTTGGCTTCCTCATCTACCTCCGAGGGTTTCTGTGTGTGTGTGTCGGTGTGTGTGTGTATTTGCGCACACCGTAGACATGTGATTCACGCATGTAAGTGCCACGACAAGGACCCACATTTTTGACAGCACTTGTTTATGACACCTGTCACACACACAAGCAAGAAGCTGCCAGGCAGTTGCACAAAAGTGGACTGACAACCGCGAGATAAAACTAGCAGAATATATAATAAGGGGGAAGTAACAGGTGGCGCCGTAGCGGAGGCCAAGTGCCACACAGGAGGCCTTATTTCGAGTCTTGCTGGCCTAAAGCGGACTGTGGAGCGCAGGGTCTCGCCGAAGGGTGCGGGGAACAGCAACGGTCCTGGGTGTTCCACTCTTCTTTGTGACATTTTTGTCTTCTCCTTGACATATTGTGTGTTTTCCTAATCCTACGGAGACCTTGAAAAATGTCCCCAGAAGGACAGCCGCAGCCAAGATTCGGACGTCCCCGAAAGCCAGAATTTTTGTTTATTATTCAGCGCTGTCCGAAATCGTGCCTCGGTGAAATTCTTGCTCATTGCCTCCATGGAAATGTTTGAGGTTTGTTGCGGTGGTGTTAGGAGCAATTTATTTTTTTAATATCAGGAGCCGTACGAATTGAAACTGCGGGTGCGCTGGCGACCAGAAATAAAGTGTGTGTGTGTGTGTGTGTGTGTGTCAGAGACAGAGAGAGTGAGCGCGCATACATGTGCCTGCGGGTCAGTGTGCCGCTGCAGGTCATACGCATTTCCCGTCTGAACTCTGGCTGAACTCGGCGGCACACGGTTACAGGCGCGTTCCAGTGATCCGGTGCGTGATGCCACAGTTCACCAGGAGCCAAACCCCCGGCCAGCGCGCGCACACGCACACGCACACGAAGCACGCACGTCCTCCCCCTGGATGCTCTGAAAAACTCCTCCTCCCGGTCCTCCCCCTGACAGCTCGGTCCACTCTTGACCCCGCTCCCCCATCCTTCTGCCATCGTGTCGCCCGTTCACTCCCCACCTCTCCCTTTCGCTGCGCTTTGAGCCCGATGCGGTCGGAAGCCCGATGGCTCCTCCAGCGAGACCACAGAGTGCTAAGTGCCAGCAAAGGCCCGGTCCCTCCTGAGAGCCCCACGCGGCTTCACATGCACGCATCTCCCCAACCTGACACCAAACATCTCCATCAGGAATAACATCATGTTTTGTCTCAAATTCAGCTGCATTACTCACGCTCTACTTGACGGTGGGCCTGAAGATTGATGATGGCCTTTGGTTACAACTTCTTGTCCACATTTGCTTTTGTTTAACTATATCCTGTTTACATGCATTTAGAATCTGTGGAGAGCTATGTAACTGTGGCAGCATGGGAGCATGCAATAAAAGAATCCGATCTGACAATTTTTTCTCTTCTTCTTCCAGAAACTTCAGTGCTGGGAATGGCTGCAAACTTGTTATAAAATTATTCATTTAAAGTGTTTCTCACGACCGGTGACAAAGTGCAGCTGCAAGGCGTACAAATAGAACACAAATGAAGGCGGTATAATGGTTTAGCGTTGCCAATGCTTCAATAATGCGTCTTCAATTGGAAATTTCTGTCTTAAGCGGAAGGCCAGCCCAGGAAGTTTGCCACATTTATTCTCGGAATTTGAAAATATTCATAGCAGAGGGGCTCAAAAGACCTTTCAAACTGAAAGAAACTCTAATAAATATGTGGCTGGACCAAGAGTCTAAAGAAAGACTGTTAGATGTGAGGGATACTTTTAATGAACCTTGAAGAATGATGCTTTTGTATTGTTTTAAACAGGGCCTTGTGACCTGCTTTGCTAAGGTAACCCTTTCCCTCCCTGTTGTATTATGGACTGGTATGTATTTGCATTTTATTTCGCCCTGAAATTCAGCTCATATGGGGAATTCTGACAAAGCAAACGCCTAACTGCCAATGTGACCTGCACAAGACGGCGCGGCTACGTCCAGACGCCTACCTGATCGCTCCAGGAAGACTGTGCGTTTTTTCTTTAATATTCTGCCTATTCTGAAATGGAGCCACACGCAGTCTCCTGTTGAATCAGGGCACATTTCACTACGCGGTGTACTCGGTAACCATGTACGTGACAAATAAATTCTTTTGGCTTTTGACTTTCGATTTCTGCATTCCTCATCCGCAACGGTTTCACACATTTTCTGCCAAACATTACCGCTTCATTGCGGCCACGCGCGGCGCTCGGTACACGGCTCGTATTTTGAATTCGGATTTCTGTTCTCATAAGGAACTATGAAAGCTCATATTGCGGTTTACACTGCAGATTACACGTGGTCATAAGTTCAAGCTCTTGTAACTTGAGCGCTCTTTATCCCATCTCACATGCGACTTGTTTGCCCGGACAAAGTCTGTTTACACTGACATGATGCGTCTGATAGTTTATACAAGAACATGATCGCAACATAAAATGTTTTGCTTTATAGCACTGCATGCTATTCGGCCCATAAGAGTAGTAACTGGCAACGCAAGGAGTAATAAAACTGGCAATAAGGACAACTACGAAAATGGATAAATGTGTCATTTGCTCATGTCCAATGATCTGTTTGTAAAGTAACTGCATTTTAAGTTATTTCTGTTGCATCCTGATGTTTTTTGTTATTTCTTTTTATTCCATTTTCCAGAAACAAGAGACTAATAATTCCAGCAAATGCTTACCTACCAGCCTGTTGGGACTTCTTTGTTTACTGCTTGCACTCACGAGTTAAAGCAAGAGTTTTTCGTAAGCACCAATAAATCTGCTGCGCTTTCCTGAAATATTAAAGTCTGTCTTCCATACATCTGTTGCAAGTTAATGTAATGAGTAATTTACAGTAATGTGTTATGATCACCAATTTCATTCCTCCCGACGTACGGACTCACGTGGGATCCAGGAATACAGATTACAAAGTTCAACAATTTTTACAGTAATTTTGGGACAGAATCTCTCAAGCAACCTTCTTCTTTCACGGTAAACTGGGTGAAAAGTCGCATCGAACAGCCGAATCGGGTCACACTGATGTGGAAACAAATAGGGAAGCCACTGAGTTCTCTGTTCACTGAATCACAGCTGCAGGCGGCTGAGGGTAACGGAGGCCTTGGCGGCTCAGAAGGCAGCAGGAAACTGCAGACGGTGTTGAAATGCGGCCCCAGAGTGCCCACTTACTGGTCTGCGTAGCAGCACCGCTTCCAGGCCCTCGTAAGAAGTCCATTCCATGCACATGGGATGCGCTGGTCGGACTGCGGCCCAGGTGAGCATCTCCGAGAGCCTTGGATACGGTTATAGTGACCGACCCCTCCTCATCCATTGTTTCCACTGACAACAGGAGGTGGCAAACTGGTCACCCGACGATGCTTTTATTACAAGTAACTCACAGAACCTCTCCTGCTTTTTCCGCAAGGCAATTTTATAAGAGAAAATGATTGAAATGAATTGACTTCTGGGTCCTATAGAAACCTTGTGATGAAAAGTCATTATTTTCATGCTACCCGGTTCTCAGATACTTGGACTCGCGACCAAGGTAGCACCACCACCACCCACAGAAACAACAATAACAATAATAACAGCAAATGCAAGACTAGAAAGCTAAGAAGTTCCGAAGTTTGCGTGAGTTCTGCTAACCTTACATCTGCAATGAACTTGGGTTTGCTTCACCAGGAAGTCAAAGCTGTTTGTGCTTAAAGGAGATTTGGAAAGGCACGCTTGCACAGATTGGCCGGAGTTCTTCGCAGCCCTCAACAGTCCGACCGAGTTAACAGTCCAGACCAAGAACACATTCATGCAAAGGAACCGTTTCATAACAGCTTTCCACTGATCATCTGTGGTAGAAAAGCCAGCACAGAAAACAAAACTGTTTTATATCAAGCATTCTTTTGCAAAGGCAAAAACGGTTCAATTTTTCCTCCGGCCCAACCTACACATTTTTATTTCGCATTTTCAACTAAACCAAATGTGTGCCTTAAAACAATACCCATAAATCTATTATGACTGAGCACTATTGTTGTACGCAATGTACAGGTTCGACTTGGAGAACCATCTGGAAAGCTTGCATCGTTCATACATTAATTCAGGCCGCTGCAGTTATCATAAAGCCTTTTGGCTATAACTTTATCATCCTTTGAAAATGAAAAGGATCTTATACAAAATGAAGCATCGGTTAATCTTCAAGCCTTTGGTGTAGACTTTCACCAGCTGTTTGTACTTTTTCCGTACGGTATGTAATGTGCATTTATCTACTGAAAGAGAGAGAGGGAGAGAGAGATGTACAGCTTAAAGAAATTCTGCCCTTTACACAACCAGGTGATTGATGGCTTTAAGAAATGCTCTGCTGAAGAATTGCATGCATGTCACACTGTCACCTGCGCCCATGCTGCCACTTGTGAAAAATACTTTAGAAGGCACGAGGTCGGTGGGAGACTCAAACGAAATGGTAAGCGTGCAAAACTGCTCGTACAAAGTGATCCACCATCCTCAGCGACACCGTAGATCCTTTTGGAAAGGGATTTAAATGGTCGAGACAAATGAGATTGAAAAATGTGAGCTGAAATTCACATTGTCTTAATTTGACTTCCAGACTGAGCTCGCATGAAGCCTACATGTAGCTGCAGCAGGGGCATTCGGAAGGGAGAGGGAGAGGTGGATCCACACCAGGTGCTGTGCCGAAGGGGGGTGTGAGGGCTGTAAAGAAATAACTGCTTATGGTGAATTTAGAAATGCAAATAAGTGGGTTTATATCTGTCAGATCCAGATTTCATGAAAAGAGCTCATTTTCCAGTAGCTGTGTGAAAATTCATTATTTTAACAGAAAGCATCAGTAAAATAATATCTAAAATGCATAACCTTTGAAACAGCTAGATGCGTTTTATTAAATTTATTGTATGCTAAAGACTAGACATACAGCTACGCTAGCATCTGGCACGAAATGTATCCAAACAAACAACAAACAAAAGAACAACTTTTATTTTTTTCTTTTGCTGCTTATTGTTCTTAATCTTTTCCGACTTGGTGAGCCTCCGTTAAATTTAAGTCCGCAAATTACGTTCAAACGGAAAAAAGTGCTAGAAACCCGTTCTTAGGTCCCAGTAAATGGGTTTAATTTGTTTCCTTGCACGTCGCTCATCCTCGGTTTTGCTCGACAGTGTATGACGCCGTCCAGGTAGCACCGTTGGACTGAAGTTTTGAGAAGAGCGTTTGCGGGAGCAGAGGGTCATTAATATTTTGTTATCTTTATGTATGTATTTATTTTTATTAGAAGAAATGAGTAATAGGCGAACTGCTAAAAGCCAGAGAATGAGTCACGCAACTCCATTATGGGGATTTTATGAGTTAGTGGTAAAAACGGGTAAAAAGCTCAAGGGTCACCTCCAGTGTTGGGGCTGCGATGCGACCTCCTCACATCTCCTATTCACGCAGCATCATGGCTGCAAATGGTTGCGGACTTTGGGGTGCAGAACAAACTGACTCTTTTTTTTCTACAGTCAAGTTCAAATTTGACTCTTCAGCCCGGTTCATTTGGCCAAGGTAGCCAGGAGCTACTGTTCGCCTATGAAGTCCCTCCGTGCCGGACCACTACTAACCGGTAAGTCGAATGGTTTATTATTATTTTAATGCACCGTGCTGTGGTTATGGACCGCCGTGTCCTGTTCAGCGGTGTCAATGGACCACTGTTGGAGCCTCTACACAGAAATGCACACTATTAATGTATGATAATTATTGCCTGTAAGAGAATGACTTCCTCAATAATGAATAATAAACACCTGCACCATGGTTTGTTGGCTCGACAAAACCAATAAAAACGTACACACTTGTTCGCTTTGCTTATGCCACTGGCTTTTTCTAATAGACCTGAAACGGTTATCAACTGGTTAACACCTTCAAAACTATTATACATGTGAAAAATATCAGTTTTTCTTAGCACATAGAAGCTGAGCAAAGCGCTACAGAACCGGGTCTAAGCGCCTCTCTCTCTCTCTCTCTATGAAAATGCTTGGTTTATATACAATACTGTACTTTGATTTGCTTTCAAGCTTTGACACTGCATAATCTGTCAAGTGAAGGATCACTTGCTCTTATTTTGTTGTGCTACAGCTGTTGCCAATTTTAAGCTTTGACATTACAGATTCTTTTTGCTCAGCGATCAGTTTTTTTACGCTGCGGTTGCTCTTCATGTATAGCAAATAAATATACATACTGTTTAGCTTGATATTACATAGCTTTGGTGGTTGAGCTTGCAGCAGCTCTATTTTACCATATTTTGGTGTAGGTAAGATCTGAACTGTAACTCAAGCCCAGGGCCTCCACCCCGAAGGCCAACCTTGTTGTTTTCATACGTTTACCCACGGTAGCGGCCGAGTACATCTCATCTCCGCTATTCTGACTGCATTTTTTCTGAGTGAGTCTGACTTCTTTTCGAATGAGAAAGCGTTTCTTCTCTTTGGATGGGAAAAGAACCTCTGGACAGCTGATGTATGGGGGGAGACAAAGATGCAGAATTACTTTTCCAGACAACTTCTGTGGAATTCAGCTGACCATTCATCAGGTTGTTTCAAATCTGCAGCCTTTCTGTACACATCGAGGGTTAACTGTAGATCTGTCGGGATCATCTTCACAGGAAAGATTAGTTAGTGAGGGTTGTGGAGAAGGTTTGAAGGTTTGCTATGCTAAAATCCCATCTGAGTGGCCACCCATGACTCTCCATCCCCATCCTCCTGCCCGGGGTGACCGATTGCCTCGCATTAATCTCAGTCAAACTTCGGCAGAGTCCGGCTCATTTTGCAGCGTCAGCGTTTCCTTGCCCGCCCCCACCCCCCGTTCACTCGTGTACGCCGAAATAAATCTTTAACGCGAAGCCGCATTCTGAGGAGCAGCCATGCCGAAAAGCTTGGACTCGAGTGAAAACATTTCTGACGTGCGGAGATTTTCCGTAAAAAAGTCCCATTAATTATCCCGAAAGGCTGGAAATGTCAACGAAAGGTCTTCTGAATTCCGAAAAAAACAAAAAGGTTTCCGTCATATTAAAAAAAAACTGCAAAAAATAGGTTCCAGACCTTAAATTTAATGAGGACAAAAAATAACTTGTAGCCAAGGGTTACAATTGCATTAATTGTTTGTTGTATAATTCAAAATATAATGGTATTTATATGAGTTATGGGAAAAGCCTGCAGTTGTTTATTTGAATGGGAGATTCTGCACATTCTGCTATTTTAAATGGAGCCGGATCACACGGTGCAGAACGTCCTGACCAGGTGCTGTGGCTCCGTTCTGAAAAACATCCAGGAAAATGAATTTTTGACAGTCTGGGTTTGTGGAATCCAAATGCTAGCGCTGCCTGCCTAGGTCGTGTGTTGACAACTCGTGTTTGGAGAAACTTTTGTGGAGTTCTGTCAAATTTCTTTACCAGCAGTGCCGCTCAAGCCTGCGGGGGGCCAAGCGGCAAGCGTTTGCACTGCTGGCCTTCCTGAGATAACCGTGGATGGTGAGCTTGTGCTCTGTGCTGACAGCATGCGGTCAGCCAGGGGAAAGGCATGAACTTGGGATGACCCTACAGAGTTTAGTCCTCGATGGGTTCATCCGCAGGCCAACTCTGATTCTTTCCTGTTTTTTTTGGGGGGGGAAAAAGATAACATGTACCGTGCTCGAGCTTAGAGCCCACAGCTTCCCCATCCTCCCACTCCTCGTGCTACTTTACTTCACTTACTTTGGAGCTGGGAGGATCTTTCAAGTCCACAGCCCTGCCTCGTCTTACCCCCAGTCTCAGCGCCCATAGCTGTGCTGTGATGCACGAATGCCAGTGAAGAAGCGAGGTTATCTGTGTGCCACGAGGGAGTATGCAGACGATAACCGTGAAGGAGATCAGACCTGGGGGTTTTGGCTCTGCACTGGAACTGTGCGAAAAGGTTAACTGACCAATAAGAGTTGGGACCAAGACTGCTGCGCCTTCGGTCTTGAAAGTCCAGCAAAACCAGGGAAAGGTGCTGATGGTTGAGTTTTGTGCCGGACCAAAAACAGGCAAAGTCCTATAAAGGGGTGTAGCTTTCCGCAGATGGACGGTGGTGTTCCTTCTCTGGGTTGCAAAGTCAAACCCAACAGGCCCGCTGGCCTCGTATGAAAGCGCGGCAGAGATGAGTAAAGGCGAGACGCCGTAGCCCCCGCCGTTTGCAGATACGGCGCTGCCGGGCACCTGCATTAATGACATGCATGCTAAAGCACTTTGTGAAAACTGGATTTCCATTAGCTACCTTGGCGTGGAATTTTAACAAGGCGGACCTGTGTCGGCAACGGCTGTTTTTGAAGCTCTGAGCTCTTAGCATCTGAACGGAGAGCAGCGAGTTATTCGCCCTCCGAGCAGAGCCCACCGCCGCTATGGAGGGGCGCAAGGACTAAACGGGGAAGTCTCCCCGTCTACAAGCGGGTGAAGGAAAAAATGGAGAGAAGGGGTTCACCTATCATTAATAAACTATGCTGGCAAGAGCGTAAGACTACCTTCACCAAGCTGAAGGCGCTTATTAGACCATTACTAACCAACCAGGGTGGGGCAAGGCACTGAACACCTCTGACATGTTGGGGAGACGAGAAAATAGCTTCATTGTGGCCTGACAGCCTGACTCCTGTGTGTGAAAGACACACAAACCAGCCTGCGACTTGCCATCGCAAATGGGGCAAGGCAGTCTGGGAACAGTGCCTGGGTCTTGTCTTGGTCAAGAGCTAGGACAGCAATCCTCAGCAGAATGCGCCAGCCGGCCATGACTAATGGCATCTGCACCGGGGGTGGGGGTGGGCGTGGGCGTGGGGGGGCATACGCCAGCATGCGGTGGGAAAGGCCAGACTTGGGGGCTTAGTGAGGAGCTGGCTGCTGTTGAAAAGCAGGGATTTTGCTAGTGACACAGAGAGTCACACCGCCATGCAGCTCCGGGGATGGAGGTGAGAGTGTTAGCACGGTTCAAGCCTGCTGGACTCAGACTGAATGCCCCATAAACCCAGAAGCCTCAACCAAAGTGCCTCTTTCAGGCTTACATGGTGCCAATGGATCTAAAAAGAGAGCTAATTTTGTCCCGGAAGATGTTTTTTATTGTACACTTAACATGGATTATCATTTGGATTTATCACGTTTAGCTACTTTAGAATTACAGTTTGCAACACACACACACACACACACACACACACGTCTGTTGGCCTACAGGACTAAGTGTGTGGTTTGGTTGGCGTACACTGTACGCTCTCAGGGTTCTTCTCTGCTGTTCTGTACCTGGTGACCCTCCTTGCTAACGTAGTGGTCACTAGAATAAAATCTACTGTCAAATGCCCAGGTTAGGGACACTGTTACACAGTGGTTTGTTTCACTTCACTCCATGTCCCCTCTGGACAAAGAAGGAGGACAGATCTGGAGCTCTTGTGAAACTGCAAGGCACCACAAAGCAAGTGGTCCTGTCCTTGCTGTGACGTCACTGTCACTGCTGCTAAAGGGAGGCCAGGGAGACGCCCTTAAATTACAATACAACTTCAAGGTTTCCTTTGGGGGGGAATATATATATCAAGGCTTTAATCTTTCATCGGAACATAAATGAGAAAAGGTGGGTCTAAGAAATGTAGAACATTTATGCTCGAGAAGCCCTCACCCATAAAAAAATCTAGTTTAAGCTTAAGTAACTATTGCTCAATTTCATTAAGTTTATATTACCTATTGCTTTTTTGTTGCTTTTCTCTGACTTTGGCAACACCTGACTTGTGTTCAGAGTGTCAGTAAAGCACTAAAACTGAAATTTAAAGAGAAAACAATCGTAATAGAGCAAGGGAGGACGAAGAAGTCGGAGAAAGAGGATTCGACCAAAAGAATGAGAAAAACAGCATTCTCCGGAGTCCAGAACAATTTTTCAGTGTGTTTGTTTATAAAGTCGAAGGTCTGCAAAACCGTATTTTGTTCTTTTGTATATGAAATGGGAGTTGTGGCACTTTGAAGTGGAATTACGTGAAAGCCGGGTTACTGCTGGAGCGCAGTCGCAGCTGCGGAAGAGTGATTCCACCTCCTTGTGGTGAGCTCGTGGCCTTACAACAATGGCTTGCGTGGAGGAAAAGGAGTGCAGTTGCGCTGTATCTGATCTGGAGCTGCCTGGGGAAAAATGTTATATAGTTCAGCTGGGAGAAACAAGTTATGCTTTGCACTGGTTTTTCACAAGTTTCATTGTGGTCTTAGGGACAATTTTAGGGCTTCAGTGGTTATAGCAAACTAACCGATACAGTGTTTTGATGTATATGTAGCGACATTTATAAATGGGTTCATAAAGAGTCAAACTATATCGGTGCTGAAAAAAAAAAAAAATTCCTCTTGACCCAGTTTATGCTTTCAGTAGGGCAACCCTGAGTTAACTCTTCAGCTACAGGGTCTGGTCAGGTGTGTTTACCTGGTGTTTACCCCCACTGTGTGAAATGCGGGGTAAAAAACTGATTGAAGAGCCTCTGGGAAACACCAGTGCTTTGGTCTGGTTCTGGTCACACACACCCACATCCTGGGTTCTTTGCACCGTACACAGACCAGCGTGCACCTCCACACCTCGATACACCTGCTGGATGGCATACCAACCAGGTGTCATAACTTAACATTGTAAGTTGCTTTGGAGAAAAACGTCAGCTAAATAAGTGCAAATAAGAAAATGGTCCTGAAGAGCTTATTATTTTATCTTTGTATGCTACAAAACCCAGTATGCAAGTATGGAAAGCGGCCGTTAATAATAATAATGGCGCAAGAGTGCGGCGTCCTTCCGCCACGAGAGGGCGCTATCATGCTGTGAGACCGACGATGTGCATGGTTTCAGTCTTGAGTTTGCTGAGCCCGACATTGAGTTAAATTGAGAGCAGATGACTTGATGGAGGAAAGGCAACCTTCAGGGTACGTGGTGCAATTCAAAGACTTCATTGCAAATAGAATTTAGCCATGGGATGCAGAGCGATCCCCGGTGCGTTTCGGGCCTTTTACATGCTCGGCGAAGTCGACCGTCCCTCCTGCTTGGCATTCCCGGTGGGCAATTCATTTGCAAGAATTAATTTAGCAATTACTTGGCTCTTTTATTTAAATCCTGCTTTGCCTGCGGTTGCATCCGCCATCGCCGTTGTCCTTCACACCTTTGCGACCTTCAAGTCGGGTAAAGGCGCCAAGCAAGGTGCTGCTGAGTTGCTGCTAAGTAAAGTCAGAGCTGAGCCGCCTCGGCGAAGGACTTGGTTTCCATCCGGTCCGAAATGAAGTCTTCCTAAAATTTTCCGTCTTCTATCCCGACTTTGCGGACGGATGACATCTACGTTGTTTAAAACGCCACACGACGGTGTTCTGAAAGCTTGGCTGTGGATGATACACATTTTACTGGGCAAAATGTTATGCTGTGTGTTGGGGGGCAGGAGACTGTAGTGCTGTGCACACTCCAAAGATGGGGGGTAGCAAGGAGGTGTCAGCTGTGCTGGAGTGTGAGTCAGCAAGGATGTCAGCGGGCGAGAGACCAACGTGGAAGGTGTGCCAAGCCAACGTCTATTAATAGAGTTCTTGTTTTGGTACCGAAACGACAGCGGGGAAGGGGGGGGACTCACTATCCGCAGCTTCTTCTTGTTATTGCCAGGGAGGCCATGAATCTTCATTTTAGCAGGGGCTTCAGAACATTAATTTTGCAACTTTTGCAATATTCATAAAACAGTGGAAAAAGGGATTGAAACTGCTTGGCACCTGCTCAGCTATTCCTGTTTGTGTTTTCTTTTTAAATATCCAAATTCACATTCCTCTTTGCATCTTGGCACGCTCAGTTATTCACCGTAGTGGCAACGTGGTAAAAGGTGTCAGTGTCGTTCAGCAGTTACTTTTCTGGGATTGCTAAGTTGGTTGTGGTCCAGGTGAGCAACTGCAGGGCCTGGGGGGTAGTTGGGCCCATTGCTGGATGCTCACCCATACACAAAAACTCTTGAATGGGCGGTGGCGTTGTTAAATCAACTGAACCATGTCTTTGGGCTGCCAAAGGAATCGGATGAGCCAGAGGGCATCAGAACAAACATGCACCTTCTCTGTAGACAGACTAAAGCTGGGCTTTCAGGGTCTAAAGTAGGAGCAGTGTCTAAAGTATGTGGGCATGTTATTAAACCAGAAAAAAATGTGAAAATGGAGTTTCTCTTGGTCTGCTGTGGCCTTTCGAGGTTGTGTTAAAGAGTCCTGGGCATCTCAGTCAACCGGAAAAGGGATTTGGACACAAGAAGGTTAAAGCCTTGATTTAAGACACCCGGAGACTTTGCTGGCAGCCTGCTCCCACGAGTGACTGATGGTCAGTTTGCCGAAGGACAGAAGCGCTAAGCCCCGTATGCCGGGAAGCAGTGAATCAACACGCGACTAAACAATTTCCTTCAGTCATCCAGCAAACTGCGTGCCCAACAGTGCCGTTTCCTGCAATTCTCCCTCACCAGGAGACGCACATTTTATTGCTGTTACAGTTGTTTATGTGTCCCTGCTATCAAGAGTAGAAGCAACTGTCTTTAGATTTCATTTCTTCTTTTCTTTTTGGCTGGAAATGTACTCTTATTGGGCAAATGCAGGTTTCTTTTGAGGACAGTAATGGTTAAGAGGAGGAACTAAACACCTGCAACCTACTCGGCTGATGTCCCTGCTAATAGAAGGGCTTTGTTTCGGATGCATCACTGGAGTTTTTTTGCAGTTCTGTAAACCCTGAATCTCTCCCAGTAGTGTTTGTTCCTGTTCAAAAGTCTATAACTGTACACAGATCCCATACTTGTGTCCACCCATAAGTGCCGGTTGAATTTCCAATTCCAAACCCATAGGCATTAATATGGGGTTGTCCCCACTCTTCTGGGAAGGATTTTCACCAGATTTTGGAAATTTGTGCCAATTTGGCTACAAGAGCATCAGTGAGATTGGACAAGGAGGCCTGGCTCACAGCCGGTGTTCCAGTTCATCCCAAAGGTGTTAAGTGGGCTTGAGGTCAAGGCTCTGTGCAGCCATTCAAGCTCTTCCACACCAACCCGGGCAAACCATGTGTTTATGGAGCTCGCTTTCTGCATGGGGGGGCAGCCATGCTGGAGCAAGAAAGGAGTTTCTTCTTCCCCAAATTGTGGCCACAAAGTTGGAAGCACACAATTGTCTAGTTTGTGTTTGTATGCTGTGTGGGCTAAAACAGATCAGCTCAGTCTTTACAAGGGGGGGGGGTCCACATACTTTTGGCCACATTTTGCAGGTGTGTGTGTGTGTGTGTGGCTCCCAATGAGCTCTAAGTGTTGCCGTCTTGCTGTGGCCTTGGCTAATGTGAACCCGGGACCCGGGAGAGGCCTGGGGGGATGCATGCCATGGTCTGTCACATGCCTACTGAGATGCCAGGTCCTGTTAATGTAACAGGAGTCAGAATTGCGACGTAATGGTGCCACAGGCCACCCGCGCCTCTTCAGTAATTGTTGACTGTCATGGACTCCTAGTCTGAAAGCCCCCAGCTGTGTAACCATGACAACAACACAAGACTGAGAACAGCAAGAGAATCTTCATTCCTTCTTTTTAGCACCCCCTGCCCCCAGCTCCCCCCAAGACAATTGGGCTTTATGGCAGAGATGATGATCATCATCATCATCATCATCATCATCATGCAGAAAACACAAAATGTTATTTCCACACTACTTTGCTACCAGTAGCATAGTAAAGGGGGCAGGGAGGGGGCTGTCCACCCCAGGTAGAAGGGGGTGCTGGGCTTGTAAAGACATGATTTGTGTGCAGTGAATCAAAAAAAAGTCTACAAGGGACTTGTTAAGTAACTAAAACATGGCAAAATAAATATAAAATAATTATCCAGGCTTTTCCAGAGGACTGCGCAGAAACATGGGTGCATTGCAGTCCCTCCTGTTCACCGTGATGGGTGCAGTCAGAAGAGATGAAATATGAGTGTTCGGGGTTCCGATCTGTATTATTTGGAAACCCCTTTAGGTGTAAATGCTGCAGTTCTTCCGGGAAAAGAGGCCATTTAAAGGGCTTCACTGAAATACACAAACTGTGGCCATGTGATTCAATAGCATTTGTGTTATTTATGATAGTTGCAGTGTTACTTTTATTGTTGTTGCGTTGCATAATGTGAAACAGTGAGCTCTCAGGCCAAACATCGGACATCCTTGGTTTACTTAACACGTGTTGATGTATTGAGCACAGTTGTAAATATTACACCAAATACCCTTTTAAATTATTCTGGCACAGTGTATAATAATGGTGATCCCAACCTTAAAGAACCAAGAACTTGGTTAAAGAACCAACGTGCGAGGTTTAACACTCCATAACATAGTGGAGGGTGTGGGGGTGCGCACATGTCCACGGGTGTCAAGCATCAGCTATTCTCAGATCCAGTGCAAGACACAAACTCTTATTTGTGAAAAGAACATTTTTGCTGCTAATAATCTCTCTACTGGCTGTGAACTTCTTTTTTCAAGTCTTCTACATGCTGATATATTTTTGGTTGAATATGTGGCAAAGTAAAAATCGGTGTTTTTCACCTAAGTTACGCTTATTGGTATTGGTAAAAACTTTTTAAAAATTAAAATGCATTGTTTGCATTTACAGTGCATAGCTGAAGTTCTCATAGAAAAGTACTCATAGCTAAAATAGGTGCAAGTGCTGCTTTTCACAGCAGAAACTCCAAGAGTGAGGCAGGAAAATGTAAAAAGACACCAAGAAGACAGAGAAATCTGAAGATGCAGGGCATATTTTCCACACTTTTATTGAAAAATATATATTTTGCTAACAGCAAAACAATCTCATCAAAACAGTTATCAGTCTCCTTGTAATAAATCAAATTGCTTAAAAAGCAAATGGTTGACGGAGAATTTGACAGGGCAGAGCAAGGCAAGGGGACCGGGTGGTTTTTGGCCGAAACCGTGCCAGTGGGTGGACCATGTGTCGCTCGACCTGAACAAAACCGGACTCGGGAACGGGGCGGTGAAAAGATGCAGGTGTGCGACACAGGTAAATGAATCCGAACATAACTACACGGTAGTTGGATTTCATCTGAAAAGGTTTGCAGAGTAACCCAGTAGTAAGGAGGACACGTCTTTTGTCAGTTAAATGTGTATGTGGTTAAGCGGTGAGGACGCAGTAGTTAATATGCCAGGTAATGGTAACTGTCGACTTGGTTGCTACTCACTGGTATCCGGATGTTTTCTTTTACAAATAGAAGATGATATTTGGCTGCTATTATTCAAAGCCCATGAATGAATAAATGAACGGATGTTTCTGTTTTAAAAAAGAAAAAAGCTTTAAAGAATGTAAACCCTCCTCTTATGCATTAAAAATGACTAGAATGGGTCTCCTTTTTCTCTGGGTGGAGTTCCAGAACTTCTTGCAGTTCAGTAACAGTGTCTGCTGCATCCGTGTATACCCACGAATTTCTCAGCAAGTATGCCATGGCCTAGATGACTCCGTAAGCAACGTTGTGCTGCTTTTATTGCTATTCTGCAATGTGCCGCACCACATTTTTTCTCCGCTTAAAAAATCGTTTCCCTCAATTGCGGGTTTTAACAAAAAAAAATAAATAAATAAATCACAGCTTCACGTGACAGCGTTGTGTCACTCTCTGTGAAGCCAGGTTGTAAAAAGAACATTTTGGTTGGATGCATTAGCAGTTCACAATGAATGATCCTGCTTGGCATCTCGGGGTTAAACCCGACTGTAAATACTTCACACCGAATAACACAGAGTGAGAACTGCACTCCTAAAAGAGAACAGAACTTTCTGGAGCTCTGCATGCGGTCACCAATGCTTGACATTGACTCAATAGCGCTTAACAGTAATGGTAGAATGGCTGCACGATCGAAACTGTTTTACACTGGTTTTGTTTTTCTTGATACGCATTTAGTAACAGTCGACATTAAAATGGTTTTCAGACATTATTGCTATAGTGGCTATAGATCTAGTTTTAAAATGCTTGCTTTACTTGAAAGCAAAACAGGGCATCAGAACAAAGTGATTTAAGGTATTATTTTTAGTGATTCCAAACCACAGGAGAACCCATGAGTCACAGTCTAGCAGGCGCTGAGTTTGTTTGCTTGTAAACGGTCCAAACAATATGGACAAGGCCTCTCAAGATAAGCAACACAAGCAGTAGCTTAGCACTGTGCGCTCCCTTGAGCAAGACAGGTTCTTAAAATGGTTTTTAAATATCATGAGCATCCCATCAGCATTATTGCAAACCAGCTGTGGATTCCTTCTTTTGGTCCTTTGTTCAGCCAAATAGTGGAATTATGTCTGCGCCCAAGCAATTCTATCACCAACAGGTTGTTGTAAACTACTTATTACTGCTTTCTAGAACAAGAAGGAACATATTTATAGCATACAGTACATTCAGTGCAAATAAAAAAAATACTGCATTTAAAATGGTGAATTCCAAACTTCCCGAAAGCATTTTTGCATCATCTACTTGTTTCGTAGCACTGCTGACATAACAAGGAATCGCCAAATGTCTACATGGTGGCTGCTCCTCAACTTACAAACAGCTACGTTGTTATATTTGTATGTTTTCATATGCTTACATTTGTTCAGATTCGTATTTGAATAGCATTTTTCTGATGCTTTTTTGCACGTTCTGTTTGTGAACCAAACCTGCCCTTACCTGCCGGGCCAGTAGATGGCACTAAAGTGACCACACGAACGGAAGTGTAGTCACATTCACAGTGTTTTTACACACAGAGAGCGGACAGTAAATCACACCCAGTTACTGGACGGACCTGCACGGCTTTTACGGCTTCTGTCTGCTATTTGTGAGTTTTGGGCATTCTGGCTGATGCTTAATTCATATTTTATCAAAGGTAATGTTTGTAGTGTCTAACTGTAGCTTTTTAGGTGCTTTTAAACACCTCCAACTATAATGTCCTTTACGGTGGTCCTTTGACTGAACCGCATCTTTGGTCGACACCAATATTTCTACTGCGAAAGCTGCATTGTGAGGCTAAGGAGCTTTGATGACAGCATTTCCTTTTTCTAGAAGTGCCATTAAACCACTAACCTGCCTTGGTTCTATGCTGTTTACAATAGTTTATCGGTTACATGGTTACGCAAGTTTTGCTATAAATTTTACTATGCTAAATGTTCTAAATGCAGGAAACCTTTTTTTACTGTACTATTTTTGTTAGGAAAATTTTTAATTCACATGAACTGCTATTCGTATGTTCATAGCTACAGCCGATCCTCTGTTGCAAGGTTTTACATTGCTTTTATTAGCAGTCATTTTTCTCAATATTTTCGTGTACATCTGCACAGATGTAGTGCTCTATCGCTAACAGCGCTCACCTGGGTAAATATTAAAGTAAGCAGAGGAGTCGACTGGTAGGCCAGACATCCCACTAAAATCCACGAAACTGGAACCAAATGTTGAAAGAACTATTAAGGGTGGCACATTGTACAGCCTTGTGAGAACATCAGACCGTGGCAGTTTGAATGCAAGTACAGTACCTGGTTTCCACGTGCAGGGAGCCAACACGGAGGAAAATATAGATGACATATATCAGATTTTGTCATGATCCCCTCAACTTTGTCCTCCGACGGTCATTCGGTTGTCGCCCACGACAGGCCGGTGCCGAGGCGCCTTTTGACAGCTGTGTTTGTCAGATGTTTGGAGTAATGGGAGAGATGGATGAGTCTCTTCTCTCCACTGAAGGGGAACTGTAAATACCTGGGGGTTGACAGGGCGGGAGTTGGGCAGACCGATCCAGGTCGGAAGCCCTTCCTTACTCGTCGCTCTCCTCATCCTCGCCCTTGCTGCCCTTGCTCCAGCGCTGAAAGCAGTGAACGGTGGAAGCCAGGAAGAAACTGGCCATGATCGCTGCCACCGAGACGGAGATGCCCGAAAAGATGATGATCAGGAGGTCCGTGAGCGTGAGGGTCTCCTGGCATTTCCGGAAACTTTCCTGCGAAAGCTGGCCCAGAGTCACCCTCCGCCCATCTGTGGGCAGCGAGCACTCCAAACCTTCCACCCCTGTGGGAAGGGAAGAACGGGCAGAATTCTGTGTCGGTTCTTTTCATTTCAATAATTTTGGCTAAATAACATCTCTGCTTAGGACAACTCACCTTCAGCGGGAGGCACTCATCTGATGCATTGGAGTTACCATTTAAACTAATGTAAAGGGCGGCAGCCATGTTTATGACTTTGTAATCTGCGAGAAGTTTTCTGAATGTTTGTTGGCAGTCGTTGAAGGGTTCTGTAGAAGGTTAAATGCAATACTGCGCTGTATATCTCGCCACAGTAACCGGAACACGCTGGTGCATTCTTAATGTGCCAGAAAGAATGACAATGGGATCTGAAGTACGAATATAAATTCAACAACCTCAAAGTTAAAACAAATTGACATTCAGATGCACTGGAGAGAACCCTGATGCTTTTTTTAATGCATTTTCAAGGAAAGACGTGCGCGGCTCATTGCCCTCCACTTGTCGTCTTTCCACTTGGTAACTCCACCTCTGTTCTACATTTATAAAAAAAATTTGTTTTTGATTCAAAGATAACAAAGTGATGTTTCTTTCAAGCTGACTGCAATGCAGCACCTTCTATTGCGTTTTTTTTTTCTGTTTTTGTTTTCTCCAGTTTGCGTCAAACAGGAGAAAAAGAGGATGATAAATCACTGCCTGTACTGCAGTGAATCACCCATGCTGGCTGAAAATGAATGTAGGCCAAAGCAGGCAAAGACAGAGCTGATACAACGCGGCGAGATGAAGCACATGGTGAGGTCTCCGAGTGGAGCAGGTTGAGGATGAGGAGGATAAAATGGTCACTGAAATCCGGCATTGATCGTACGGGCATGTGGGCCGCAGAGTGGCAAGGCGAGTTTTGCAGGGGGCAGGTGACCAACTGGCTCTGGTGCCACCAGCAAACCATCAGACTCTGATGGTTTAAGAAACAGCAACTGTGAGGAGCAAAGCTTTGGTAAAATGGTCAATACTGGTGTCTTTTATTCAGAAATAGATGTGTATTACACATGGAAAAGCTTTATGTCATTTTGGTCCTTGTGACTCTCCTTTTCTTTGACTAGGAGAAGCACCAAGGTTCTCCTTGTCTTACAGCCTCTTTTGAGAAGACACATTTGCAAGCAAATGTAGTTTGTTCCCACAAATATGCATTCTGAGCTATCAACTCCCTCAAAAAGTTTAAATTGAAACCACGTTTTGTGACACTGAGCGTCATTCAGGACCACCAGAATCCCCCCAGTATTTGGTTTTTCTTCTCATTTGTACTGTATGTCAGCTGCCGAATACCCATTGCCCAATGCTCATTGTTCCATATCTTCTATAATACCAATGAGCCATAAAGCCAAGGCAAGAAGAGAAACGGGAAAAGCTGAAAAGGTCAAAGGAAAGCTTAAAGTAAAGCTTGAAGTGAAAAAACACACAATTCTCTTGAATGACAGTATCACTGCGACTGACTATTAATGTATCACAATATGTACTGTAGGTTATGAGCCTCAATAACTGGTTAGGTAGTTTAGTAATAATAAATAATTTAGGCATAAATTCCCTAAGCTTTTTATAACAAATTTATGAGCAACAAATCAAAAATGAAAATGACACAATTTGAAGAGCAATCCATTATTAATAGCCACTTGTACACCAGCATACTGGACGGCGTAGTTATTAAACTCCTCTTGGTATAGCATAAGCGATGGTGCTTCTCAGTGTGTGCAGGGAGGTCCGTGTGTGTGGAGTTTGCGTTTTCTCCCTCTTGGTCTCTCCGTGTTTCCTCCAGGTACCTGAGTTTGTTACGGACGATAAGTTCAGGCCTTTCGGCAGTGTTTTATCTGCTGCCTAAGCTGCTACTTTTGGCCTTTTTTGCCAAGATGGGTGAAGATACTTTAGTGTCGAGAACAGGTTTTGCTCCCTGAGTCCGGAATTAAGGTTGGGCCCTGGAAATCCTGCTAATGGCCGGCTTTTGCTCCATTGCTTTGCGTGCCAATGTTTTCTCAGAGGGATTTCCACACTGAAGCAGGTGGCCTAACGTAAAATATTGCATAGGAATAGAGATGTGATATTTCATCTGAACTGAGCCCTTTTTGTACGTCTGCTGCAGGAATAACAGCAATAAACAAAAACCAGCGATTATTTGCCTTTACATAAGATGGCACTGGATTTATTTTTACTACAGTGAATGAAACATCGTCTAAATGGCATTAAATCTAGCAAGTGCGTTGCACTTGTTGTGTAATATACTTGGATTTTTATTTGAGGCAAATGTACTTTTACATCATAGCATTTATTGTAAGAGGAAAAGCCACTTTATCCAATGGGATCCTTTAAACGACAAAAACGTGATGTTTTGTTTTCTTGTGGCATTCCTGTGTGGTTCATTTCCCTCAGCACCCCAGTTCCTGAGGTGTGACCCCCTGCAGAGGTGAAATGAGTCATTCACTTCCTCAACCTCCTACCTGAACCCTAACCAACCCTGGGTACAATACTGGTGCCACCCATGAATGCATAACAAGTGCTGGCGACCCCCTCCAGAGCTCACATGCTGATATGTGGCCGCCCCTAGGCCAGCCAACATTTGCCCAGCAGCGCAGATCCCCATGCTGAGCTCCGAGTTCTTCTCGGGAGTTGGTGTCTGCAGAGGCCAATATAAGATTTATGGCATCTGACCAGACATCAGTTCTCCTCCTCTGAGCCCACTCGTCCCATTCCGTTCATGCTTCCAGTCTCGGAGGAATAAGTCAAGGTGTTTATTGGAAAAGCACACAGCCACATCCCTGGCTGTCTCTCTATTAAAAGATAACGTTTCCCTTGGGATGAAGGGGCTGGTGTGTGTGTAGGCCTGACGGACGCTCGCATCTAGATAGTAAATTACTGAGAAACACAGTTCCAATATAAAGCTTAGGCATCAACATTACCGACTTTACATGTTGAAAAAAAATTAGCCAGGGACAAAATGTGAGTGGAAAACTCAGCGGTTTTTTTTCTCCCTTTTTATAGCTGACCAGTTACAAATGATGCATTAAAATTCCAGTTATCTTTGCATTTTTTTGTCATTCTGTAAGCAAACAATGAACTGAGAAACAGTAAATTCTGTAACTGCTGCTCCTGTATCTGAGTCTGAAAATGGTCCAGATTTATTTTTATTCCTTTTAGCCCATCTGTTAGATGAATCATTTAAAAAACGGTTTAATATTGCCTGATGCCATAAGGTAATAAACCATAAACGTGTAACAGCTGATAAAACAAATCCCTAATGTGAATGTTGTCATACGTATTGTCATATTTCACTTTATCGAAATTGTTCCAGAAATTCCACTTTTTGCTCAGCAGAGTACATTTATGCTTTGAAAAATTATACTGGAGGATTTTACTGCAAACTCTGAGCATCAGCTGAGGAAATCTGGGAAATATTAGACCATGTTATAATCCTTATCTGTGTGCACTATTCTATCCTTTTGTATTTATTTTACGTTTTATTCATTTCAAACCACTGACATCAGCAGAGGCTTAAAAGTTCTTCAGCAATTGTGTTTGCATAAAACCTAAAAAAGGGAAGCTCACAAAAAAAGTACTTGACATAAAGATAAATGGGATTAATGCTTGTTTTCCTTGTCTAATGGACTGGTTTGACTTAAGCATTCATTTTGAATTTGTCATTGAGGACAACACCAATGATGTAACCTCAACCTGAGAGGCTTTTCGATATTTATATTTGCCTGAGAAGAGAAACAGCCATTTGTTTAATTTCCTCTTTGAAAGCTGCTTTGGTTACTTTTCACTGAGTGTAATGGGTTGTAATCCTCTGTTATTTCATCGGGGATTAACAGATTAACAGATGACGGATGGAAGAAGAAGAAAGTGTGCCCCCCCCCCCCCCCCGAATCCCTCAAGCTACCACTTGGTGTCCTCTAAAGGCATATCCAGGTGTCAATATTTATTTATCGGGGGGATTATTTTATGAGGATCGGCTCTCGTAGAGGGTTGCCTCTTTTGGGAGGTTTTGCATTTTTTTGTTTTTTTTGCAATGCTGAATGTGGGCTTTGTTTCATTGTAACCACATGCATATAACAAAATATTATTTGGAATATCTATATTGAAAAGCATCTCATATCTTATGATTCACTGCTCAGGAAGGTGTCTAATACAAGTTGTAATTTTCTCTTTTTGGCTGAAGAAAAACATAGCTTTGCACTCGTGGGAATAAATCGGAATTCCTAATTTTATCAACGTGTTCGAATCAGTCCTTGGTGGAAAAAGTCCTCCAAATCTGATGAACTGGGATTTGGATTCCGTACCGTATGTCCGTGTTTGTGGTGTTTTGTGCCGCTCCGGTTTATCGGCCTGCTGCTTGCTGTTCATGCAATGATCACGTCGGCCATCGGCCACGGAGGCAGTTTACTAAATCGGCTCCGTAAACCCAGGTTTACCCATCTGATCTGATCATAGAGGCCAGTTTGAAGACATGGATTGAACAGAAATGGGAGGCAAGGAAAGGGGAACAGGGCAGTCCTGGCTGCAGTCACAAGCGAGATGGGTTATGGCGCTTCTAACTTGGAGGATTACAGCAGCTGGAATTGCGGTTGGGGGGCAGGCAAACTATCAGATGGGAGATTAAGATGCTGACTGCTTGAAGCGGTCAGCCTATCAGCTCTGACACAGCAAAATGCTGCTGTTTGCTGGACACTTGAGACCCCCCACAGGGAGGGAGCGAGCGAGGGTGAGTGACAGCTCTTACTGTATAAGCGAAGACAGAGAACGTTCACAGGTTGAAGCAGCAAAGTCTTGACAGTAATGAACAGGAGCACAAGATGAGGCTTGACGCTGACAGTCGGTTGGCTCCTCCGGCTTCGGGGTGCCCTGCTGTACCGATGGAGGAATTTTAAGCAGTGGCTGTGTTTAAAGAGACAAATATGGCCATGATGGCATATGGCTCTCACTTATGCGGCGCTGCTCACCCGATTCTCTGCGCTTCTGACATTTCGTTGCTTTACCGAGGGCTTCTGACATGGATTTAAAGCTCGACCGCTTTCCGTTTCTCTAGGGTTGGTGAGGGGATTTGGTCAGGGCCGCCCCACTAATTTATTTCACGGCAAACATAGCGCAGCTCCTTCAGACGGACACATAACCTTGGAATAATATAAACCACGGCACGATGGTACATCAGTCAGGGCGACTTCTGCAGTTTTGGGCGAGGTGCTCATTTCTAAAGATTAAATGGGTAACGGCGCCAAGGGCATCTTCGATTAAATGAAAAAACAAGATTTATTTGTTCTGCCTTGTGGTCACGGTTTGTGGTTTGAGGTCCTGCATCTAACAACGGTTTTATTTGATGACTTTTTTATTTGTATAAGGCAAGAAGATGAGGTAAAAATACAATAAAGTGAAAAATCAGTATAGAAAATACGGGCACCGTGAGCTTTTTTGTGTATACAAGTGAAATTATTTAATATTAAAGTAGTGACCAAATGCGAGGAGGATTTTTCATTCTTTCGAGTAACAAAAGCTGAGTGTGGGGAACTTTTAAAGTTCGTGCTGTAATTCTGTTTAGATGTCCATTTTAGGAGGCCTTGCCTTGCGAGCCGATTTTTGGGAACGTATTACACTTTTAAGTAGAGGGACACTGGGATCCAGACGGCTGCAGCCATGACTACGACAACGAACAGATGAATGGATGCATATTCTATACGTGTGTGTGTGTGTGTGTGTGTGTGTGTGTGTGTGTGTGTGTGTGTGTGTGTGTGTGTGTGTGTGAAGGTTGGTGTTTTTATTTGCCAGTTCCCATCCTGGTGGTGTGTGCATGTGTTATTTTGCTCGTGAAGGCTCTCTGTCCCTGACATTTTCGCTGGTGGCTGAGATTGAAGGCCTTGATGTCGAAGGAGGACATGTTCTCCCCACTAGGTCTGTCTAATACCATTTGGGAAGCATCCAAAGATACACACTAGACTCCCTACAGAAAGGTCACCATGGTTTATTTCAGGAGACCAACAGCAGGTGATATGCTGCTGCTGTTCCTTCTGATTCTCATGCTGGGGATGTGAACATCTAGTGGGGCAGAAGGAAGGTCTGCAGGAGGGCCTGCTACCAGAGGGAGGTGCAGATGCCATAACTGCTTGCCCATTTGGTCGCTGACCCTGCCTCTCCAGCGTTCACGATGCCCCTACATGCCTGATGGGTGTCTCTGAGGGATCAGATGTGGAAACCCCTGCTAGATGTGGAAACTCGGTTCGCGCTCCTCTGCTACTGTGGCTCTGAGATCCACTGAAAGGGAACAGCGACGGCTGTTGGGGATGTAAAAATGCATGGGGTACAGTTTTGTGTCACCTTATTGTTCCCGGTCAGCTCCCTCTTTCACAAAGTCAGTTCATTTAAGGTTACGGGTTCGGCAATCTACTCGAAGTTACGACGGAGGACAGAACATCTGAAAATGTTGTGTAATATGTAATTCACATTATGTTAAACATATGTCAGTTTTCTATTGTGTTGGCATATTTTTCCCTTTCGTTGTATCTCCATTTTTCCCATTCCATGAAAAGTTCCATGAACGTTAAATGAACATGGACTCTGCGCATGGCCTTTTTTCCTTAGCTTTGGTGGCCTTGACACGGGGTGTAGTGGCAGCTGCTTGCAGTTTATATATACGAGTCTCAGGAAATGCACGCACAAACACAGATATTATTGCCTCTGATAGTGGGAGACCCTCCACAACGGCGTACGCGGAGCCATATTTGCTGATCCAGACAATGTACAGCACACCAGGTGAATTCCTACTCCATAAACATTTGTCAGTGAGCACTTGCAGCTGCTCAATACTCTGTTCAGCTCACTGGGGAATGAACTACAAGCATCAGATGGCAAACAGCAGTTGTAAACTATAAAAGTCCTTGGAAATGATTCAAAAGTTTGTCTATGAGGAGAGGACTGGACTTCAGTATGTCACACATCGCAAGTCCCTGGTGCTGAATTTGCTTTAAAAAAAGCACTCGGACTCCCAAAATATATTCGGCTCAAGGAATTCAGCTTGCAGCTGTGCACTTCTGTTGAGAACTGGTCGTGTTAGTCCAGTTAAAACCTATAATAGAATATTTCTGAGCAACCAAAAAAACCGTTCAGGAATATTTAGTTATATGTATTAAAGTAAACTGGGTGTGGGATTTTTTTTTCTCATAAAGTTTTCTTTGTAGTGAAATCGGAGAATCTGCTTGCTTTGCCCCCGGAACCAACCCGTGTACACGTGCAATCGGGATTTGACGCAAACTTTTTTGAAAAGTCTGACCTCCCTGACTTCTGCGTGTCGTTGCAAAGCGCGAGACGGCGGTGCCGGCATAATCGCCCAAGCAGAAGCCTCCGTCCTCGGGCCACAGATTTCCCCGGCCGAGAACGTCGGCCGAATTATTCCAGGCAGCAGCAGGCCTGTCACCGGATAACTAATGTAATGCAAACAAACCGCACCCGGGAGGGGGGCAGGTGTGCGACGCACGCGTCTCGGAGACACAGAACAGGTGTCTAAGCATCAAGCTGTGCAGCAGACAGGAGAGATTCAGCGGAGGTTTCTTATTAAGTGCACCTTGCCTCTCGTTTCTCCACACCTCGAAGTCATCGAGGGGAAGGGAAGATAACCGAACGGGTAGAGTGCTTTCCGGAGACAAATACACCGAAAAAGCAGCCGTGTGCACGCGTGTGTGTGTTGCAGAATCTTTTCGCCCTCCGCATGTAGTTTTCGCGCCATAAACACATAAAAACACTTCAGGTTGCTCACCATTTGGAAGCTTATGCCTGTTGTCCATCAGCCAGGCAAACAAGCTGGCAAAGTTGCAGTTGCACACCCAAGGGTTCCCCTCCAGGCGGACCACCCTCAAGGAGGGCAGCTGGCTCAGGGCTCCCACCTGCAAGCTGGACAGGGCATTTTGTTCCAGTTCCAGCTCCCGCAGGGAGGTCAGGCCCAAGAAAGCATCCTTGCTAACCAAGCTGAGGTGAGGGTTGCTGCCTAAGCGCAACTTGATGAGGCTACGGGACTCGCCGAAGGTGCCCTTAGGTATCTCTGTCAGGTTGTTGCTGCCCAGGTCCAGGAAGACCAGCCGGGAGGACGTGCTCAGCGTGCCCGGCTCGATCTGAGACAACGAATTGTTCCGCAGGTCCAAGTACACCAGGTCATTGTAGAGCACCAGGAAGTCAGAGGGGATCTGGGAAATCCAGTTATTGGAGAGCAGAAGACGGCGCACGTCCAGGGGGATGGAGTCTGGCAGGCGGGTCAGACCCCGTCCACTGCAGTCCACCGTGTGGGGGTCTGGGCACAGGCAGCTGGCTGGGCAGTTTCCCCCCTGCGTCAGTAAGGCTGAGGAGAAAAAGGCGAGAACAGGCTGGAGCCAGCGGGCACATGGCAACATGGTCAAGGGGCTGCAAGGAGAGGATGGGTCTGGGACTGGGGTTTCGACATGGGAGACAGGGACAGGGGGTATGGAAGGGGAGGGTGGGGTCAAAGGGTCGAGGAGTAGGGCAGGGAGGGAGGGAGAGCAGGAGAGGCGAGAGTGAGGAATCAGTGCCCTCGGAGAGGCATCCCACCATTGTCCGAAACGCCGATCTGAAGGAGCGTGTGTGGAGCAGCGAGAAGCAGAGGCTGGATGCTGTTCTCCGTAGGATTGTGCAGCAGTCCTCGCGGACAGAATAGCAGCCAGAATAGCTCTTTGAAGGAGGAAGGGGAGGAGACATGGCGGGGGGAGGGAGAGACTGAGCGTGTGTGCTGGGTGAGGGAGGGAGAAAGTGAGCAGGAGACATTAATATAGGCAAATAGAAACTGGCAAAGAGGGAATGGAGAGAGAGTGGGAGAGGAGAGGGAGTCGCTGCGGAGGTAACTCCAGTGGGGTGTGTGGGGGGGTGTCTGTAGGCAGAATCCATCCCAACCTCAGTCTGCGGCGACCTTATTAAATAGTACAGCATAGAAAGGAGGTGGGTGGCACGATGGGAGTGGGGGGCCATTGCGCTGGGAACAGTGGTGAAGCCGAGCAGGAACGCGGGAACGGGTAGAAATAAGGAGCGGCAGAGGGAAAGGGGTCACGGTACATGGACGAGGGGTCTGGATCTCATCCACTGCCGCGCGATCCTCTGACAAGCTGTTTACTCGCAGAACTTTGTGATCGGGACTGAGCAATGTGGACGTTTATGCTGACGTAGCAGGGAAAACATGCTGTTACTTCCTGTTTACCCCTGAGATATTGGCCAAAAAAAAAAAAATCTTGCTTCATAGCCACCAAACTTATCACTGAATTGCGACAACTTATTTATTTCCACGGTGGGATTCGGTCGACCTCACGATTTGCTGCTGCAAATATTGTGTTACTGCAGCATAACCGCAAGCAAATGTTTTCCAAAGAGTTCATGAAAAAGACCAAATTTGTAATTCACGAACCAAGTCGTATGCACGTGAACGTGGGAAACAAATCTAAACAAGGTAGCACTTAAATTTTCAACTATTTAAAAAGGACTGCCGTTCGTTTCTGTATTTATTCTCCGTCTACTCTCCCGGTGCCACGTCTAGACAACAGACTTGTTAGCGGCTTCTTAACCTTTTGTTTCATCGTAAGTCTTCTTCTTCTATAATGAAAGGTCTATAAGCATGAATATGTATGACTGAGGTACAGGCGGCGCAGTGGTTAGAGCTGTAGGCTTATAGTCAAAAAACTGGAGGGATGGCCATAGTGATGGAAGGCTGGAAGGACATGGAGTAGAGTGGTGGAGGGCAGCAAAGCCACAGTAAACCACAGGTCCTAGAGGAGAGGAGATGGAGGTGACTGCCAGCCTTGGTAGCAGAGGACTGGGACACAGAGGTGAAAGGACTGGCAGAAAGAGGAGCATCTATAAGGTGGATAGCTGTGTAAATGAGTTTTAAAAAGTTTGCTTTGGATTTAAAAAAAAGAATTTAACTCTTGAGCAACTTATAAAAGAATCGTGCTCAATTCTTTGAACAAGAGCAGTAACTGTCGGAGTAAAATTCCACACTTGGTGGTATTTGAGGCCTGAGACCTTGCTGACATTTCTGGAGGCTGACAGTAATCCTTTATGATCAAAATTTGTGTCAGATGTGTGCAGGAATTGTGGGCGGGGGGGTGCTGCCCAAAAGCAATGAGGCTGCTCCGAGCTCTGACCTTGTCTGCCAAACACCCCGCCCTCAGTCTGACAAGGCCTGTGGGATTGAATTTGTCAGCCAGGGACATCACGGAGGATCTGATTTCCTTTTTGTCCCGTCTTCCCGATCGTCGACCTTGTGCCCATCGTGTTTCCGTTTGACAAA
Source organism: Heterotis niloticus (assembly GCA_018136845.1). Classification (NCBI taxonomy): domain Eukaryota; kingdom Metazoa; phylum Chordata; class Actinopteri; order Osteoglossiformes; family Osteoglossidae; genus Heterotis; species Heterotis niloticus. The sequence goes on along the minus strand of CM030894.1, from coordinate 29,502,058 downwards.
GTAAAATCAGGGTAAGACAGATGAACGTACCTCTTTTTTTTTTTTTTTTTTTTTTTTAGCTTGCTTGATGTGTGTTTGCATGCGTGCGTGAATTCTCCAGCACGGAGTTCAGGTTGCATTCATGTCGACAAATGGGACCGGTAAGCGAAACGCTGGCCTGCCGATTGATCTCAAGGGGTAACCCCAGCTTCCCTCCTTACCTTACTTTACCTCAATGTGGTCCACACAAGGCAGAAGTAGACCCCCCAGGAACACCATGCAGACCCCAGCACTGTCCTTCTTCCTCGGTAATGACCAGGATCGGCCCCTGGAAGTCCTTCTGACTCCCCGGTTGCCGCCAGATGGACTTTTCTGCAAAATGCTTATAAATTTGCATGCAAAATGTCCATGACAGCAACTGGTTATTTATTCCAAACAGAAATGTGTTTTTACAGCCTTTGGCTAAAATATGTTTGCCGCTGTAAACAAACAATATAAATCTATTAATTTTTTTTTCTTTCTAAAAACGTAGTCTTGCAGGCTAACAGCCCTACTCGTGCTCTTCTCCCTTAGGGACAGTTGTACTCAATCTCAGCGATCTCACCGCCACCGAGACCCGAAAACAGGATTCTCCTTCCCCGGGCTTCGCTCACGGAGCCGCACGCGAGCCGAGCATCGCGAACGCCGCTGTTCATCACCGCCAACCTTCAGCCCGGTTCTGTGGTGCGAGTGCAGATCCGGCTCCTAGCAGAAGTGCAAGATGGCAGAAGAGTTATTAGTACGGTAAATAGAGGTACAAGTTCCATTAAACTGTGACATAGGCAGAGGTGAGGTGTGTGTGCGCAGGTGTCCGTTTTAAGGAATACCTGTTGTGAGGCAGAAGGGCTCAGCAGTTCCAATTAAACTGCGAATCCATCAATAAATGATGAATGTCAGCTGCTGCAAACTGCATAGCTTGGCAAGGGCCTGGACCCCCTATGTTGCGGACCCGGTGCCACCCATAGAAAGCGGCGCGGAGCAAATGTCACCTCTCTTTTTTTTGGGAATCGATCTTGGCGACCCACAGACTTTTGCTGTATGGTTCCTGCTTTTGGCTTTTTCACCTCCTTGTTTTCTCCAGACAGAAGTCCGCATTTGAGGGAAGCTAAGATGGGTGAGGATGTGGAGAGAGGCAAAAAGGACAACAGAGCACCTTTTCTTCTTTAAAAAAAAATTACGTTTAGACACAGCCAGTGGCGGAGTCCTGATAAGCGGGACAGCTTTTATATGTAGTAAACGTGTTAGCACTAAAATGTATGATTTTACCCTCATTCTTCAGCTTCCGAAGTGTGATTCAGAATCGGTTGCTATCTCGTGTGAATGCTTCAGCTAATGTTAGCAATAGCACTGACGTCACCATTTGTCATTTTTTCAATACCGTATTCACCCTTTTGGGGTTTACTTATAACAGCAAATTGTCGTTGCTGACCTTTGACCCCCGTGGCAAAGTTTGGCCTTACTTCACTCTGAGAGAAAAAGGGAGCCCGGTAGCGACATCGTAAAAGGATGGAGGCGGTGGTCGGCCGAAGCACTCGGATCGATGGCCGATTAAAATATTTCTTCGTCCTCCCCTGCGGAGCGCTGTTGTGTTGCCGTGCATCTCAAATGGGGACCCGGGTTTGTGCTACGCTCTGCACCAGCGAGGAGGATACCTTGGCAACGGTGCTTGAAAACATTCCTGGCGGTGGGTGAGATGCTGGCAGTTCTCTCCATCCCACCGCTCACGGTTACACCCATGGTTGCGGCACCTGGGCGCCGGCAGCACGGTGTGCAAAAAAGATTCTTCGGCTAACATGTAAGAGCCGCGCCTGACGTCAGGACGCCGTCCTTCCTCTCCGTGGCGCTCGATGCTTTTTGGACTGCGGACCAACTGGCAGCGTCTCCCCAGGCGGCTGCTTTAATTGACTCGTAATAGAGCCGCAGGTTCAGTTAATGCTTTCGTGGGGGTCCTGGAAGGCCACTGAGCTCCACCACCAATGCCATGAAGAGCAGAAACTCTGGCTCTCCACGCTGTGCTCTCAACGCCCAACTGGCTCTGCACTGGGAACATCTGTCAATGCTATAGAGAAATAATCCATTTGAGCCATTTTCCAGAGCTCTCTTTACACATTATTAATATAATAATAATGTATAATAGATAATGTATAATAATAATGCATAGCAGTGTAGCAACACCTGTCTCTGTTGTCAGTGCAACCACCACTCCGGTTAGCTGTGTCTCTGCATCTCACAGATTGATTCATGGGTTAACCGAGCAACGGAATTCGTGAAGACAATGAGACGCGTGACCAAAAAATATTATTTCATATCTCAGTAGATACAGAATGGCCTTTTGGCTATCGGTTCTCCGCGTTCCCCATCTCACGTCTTACACCTTTGTGAAATTATTATGTGCTGCTGCAATATAGGGGCGGCACTCTCCACACCCCCACATAAAGCTGACACCAAAGAGGATTTTGCATCCCCCCCCCCCCCCCCCAGTAATGAACCTTCTGATTTTCTTCCCACACTGCAACCCGAAAATGTGTTTTTAAAAAAAAAAAAAAACGTGCCAAACTTTGAGTTTGCGGAACCGCTGAAGGGGACTTGTGGGGTTGGTGAGGCGATGATTTGGATGGAAGACATCACCATTTACCACCGGCAGCAAACGCAAGCGGAGGGTGCGAGGATGGGAGCTGTCAGGTGTGGGGGGGTGCACAGAAATGATGCAAACCCCCCCCACTCCAGCCAAGGGCACTACATCACCGAGGGGATTTATTTATATTGTCTAATGTATTCCGTTTGCCTGCTATGATCTCATGTCTGTGGTCACTGGCTCTTGCGTGACCTCTACACAACCAATTTATGCTAATACTTTAATTCTGAAATGTTTTGAATCAAGGGCACTTCAAAAGTCCAGCCAAAATGATAATCGAGGCAGCCAGTGTGAACGTGCCATTTCCCTCAAAGACACATTAACTTTGAGGCTGGAAAATATGTCCGCTGCGGTCAAACAATTGATGTATTGTGACTCTGTGACTCTGTTGTGACAAGACCCCCCCCCCCGGTGATAAGTGGGCCTGATTTGTTAAACTGCATCTTAGACTCCCCTCCATGCTTGACAGTCTGGTAGTCTTCTGTATCACAAGGAATTGTCATTTGATATTTTTATTCATTTTGTTGCTCCACATTTTTCCTTCACCTGAATTGCTCCCATGGCAACGTAAACAAGCAGGAGGAGCAGCAGAGATGAGCTGTCGTGTTCACGTGAGTAACCATAACCATCTGAAATGCCCCGTGTTTATAGCTGTCAACCTGAGTACATGGCTCTGCTGGGCTCAGCTGGAGAAGTGCAATGGCCACATACACACACACACACACACACACACACACACACACACGTAACGTTTCTCCATGTGTGACTCTGTGAGGTGGTGTCCAGCTTAGGTGCTGAGCTGTAATGGGGGCACTGAGCGTCATGGTGATGGGATAAAACCTCAACTCCACTTACAGGATCTGCAGTGGCTGTTTCACTTTTCAGTGAACATTAGGATGCTGTCATGCAGAATTCATTCAGTATTTATAATGCCGGCAACTTGGTGGCACAGCAAGTAGCACTGCTGCCTCCCAACGCAGAAGAAATTTAGCCATGGATTTGAATCCAACTCCTTGTATCTGTGTGGGTTTCCTCCTGGTGCTCTGGTTTCCTCCCACAGATCAGACATGCACTTCGGGACAGTTTGCCGTGTGTCTGTGTGTATGAGAGAGAGAGAGGGAGAGACAGACAGAGAGAGAGAGTGTGAGGCTGTGGCCACCTTGTGATGGGCAGGTTGTTTCATAACCCATTGTTTGGGATTCTGGGAGAGGCATCATGACCTGACCAGGATAAAGTGGTTGATGATGAAGGATGGATGTTTACAGTGTTGATTCCATTTACAGTACAGATCTTAGTGGTGTCTGGGTTTGTTCAATATTAACTTACTAACATGATTTAAAAAAAAACAATGCGTGCACACATGCAATGGAGGGCATGAAGGCAGGACAGCTGCCAGCATGAGGAATAAAGGAGCGTAAGCTAGGCTGTGCTGTCCTCTAGTGGTTTATTTGGTTTTATTCTGAATTAATGACATAGTAAAATATATTTTGAAAAATATCTGAAAATGTAACTTGCAACCCAAATTCTTAGCACACAGTTCTCACTCACCCATCTATTCACTCAGATACACCCTGCACCCCCCCCTCCCACACACACACACACACACACACACACACACACACACACACACACACTTACTGTGACTGCTTGGCACAGTGGACCTGGTTCTGTTCAGCCCGCTTACTGTTTGTCGGAGGGATGTGCAGTGACCGTTTGCATCGCCTGTTAAGGTCAAGCTTTAATATTAAACTACCTGACAGGAGAAATAAAAATGACCTTTAGTCACTTCAGTGCTATTGACAAAATCAGATTAAAATGTAGTATGGCTGTACGGTACGCTTTACTACAGTAAGTTGCCTGTTGGCAGTCAGCATGTTGTGGCTTAGCCACGTATTATGACCACCGTATTCATGTACTCTGTTCCGGGCGTCACTCCAACTGGGGGGGTGGGGGGGTGGAGGAAAGTGGTGACCTCCTGTCGGCCCCCCTAAGGGGTCAGCTTGACTGGCAGGGGAGCCCCACGCCACCGCCGCTGCTGTTAAATTGGGGAACAAATTGCAGTTTATAAGCAGCTGGGCTCAGGGAGGCTGCTGGGGGGGGGTAACCTGCGTCCCTGTCGCTGGAGGGCTTTTAAGTGGCTCACAAGCACAAACATCTGCTTTCTGAATCTCCTTGTAAGTAGTCAGTCTATACACTATGGTTTATTATTATTTATTAATTTTTTTGGTTGGTCAGTGATGGTCGTACGAATTTTCCGTAGCTGCGAGAAGGATAACCCGAGGAACAGGGAAAGGAAGAGAAGGAGAAAAGTGACAGGGCACAGATTCCAGCCGGGGTACAGAGCCCCATAGCATTGGAAGGTGTTGGTCTGCGTGGAGCTGGATGGAACAAAGCTGCTGTCTGCCAATCCAGAGGTCCCCCCCTCCCACCCAAATCACATAATTGGGGCCTTTACCTCTGTGACAGGTCCCTCAGAGCAGGAGCCTCCATAATCTTCCCCATCTCCATGGTGACGGGGTCAGAGGCCTGCACCCGCTGGGAATTTTAAAGCCAAGCCTGCCATGTTTTATTTGTGATGTTGAGGACAACAGACTGCTGGGGCCGACACCCCCTCACAACCCCCCGCAACCCCCTATCCCACCAAGTGCGAAAATGGCATGAAACGCTGCAGCCACCTCACGCCAGCGGCTGGCTTGGCGAATGAGAATGACCCCAAGGTCAGCATTTGTTCTGCCGCCCAATACACACTGCTGCCTGCAATGCTGTAGTCTGTATGTCGCTGGGTCATGTGTGTTACTATTTAGACTGGATTCGGGGTCAGAGGATACAACTTGTAGGCAAACAGACCAAAAAACTCTCAAAATGCAAATAATTTGCTGGATGGATGCAGAGGAACGGCTACGTTGTGTTTGCAGGTTCAGGCTTTCGGCTCTTTGTCGCTATGGGTTGCATTTTGGTGTCGGACCAGCAGAGGGCGGTAGCTGCAGTGCAGTCAGATGGTGGGAGGAGCTTCCCTTGCACAACAAATGTTCATTTTATGCAAGTTGTCACTGACACATGAAATTTATACAGTAGAACTCGGACTTACTTGAGAAGCCTTTTGAGAAGAGAAGTTTAACTTGAGCACAGCAGTCTTGGGGACCATGAGCACCACACAAGGAGAGCAGCCTGCACGTCACCCACAGGCAGCATCGCAGTGGTCCTGCAGCTGTGCGCTGCCTCGTGCAACTCCTTCGCCTTCACTCTTGAGACTTTTTACTGTGGTGTTAGGGTTCTTACTGAGGAGCTTTGCGGTAAAATAGATGAAAGGGTCAAAGTTTTTATTCCGTTGTTTCTATGAAAAATTCAGAGAAAAATCTGATGCAAAAATGCACCAACTGTCATAATAATGAGCCTTAAAGTTTTACAGAATGTGTAAAAAGTTGGAAAAGCAAAGGAAAGCCTCGCCTATTGGTTTAAAACTTGTCTTTGGACTGTGGGAGTAAACCCGAGCACTCTGAGACAACACATGCAAACACCGGGAGTCCAAAGATGTGTGTTTCAGGTTAATGGCTCATTCTGCATTGTCGTGTGTGTGTGTGTGTGTGTGTGTGTGTGTGTGTGTGTGTGTGTGTGTGTGTGTGTGTGTGTGTGTGTGTGTGTGTGTGTGTGTGTGTGGAGTTACCCTGCGATGCCCCGGCACTCCATGCAGTGCGTAGTTTCATAGCCAGGTGCTCGGTAATTCTGGGATAGGATCAGGACCGCAACCGTGAGCAGCATAAAGTGGTTAATAATTACGGATGGTTTAGTTGAGCGACTCACTTGAGTTTGAATTTCTCTGCATTTCAAAGATGTAAAAACTGTCGACCTTTATTGGCTCAGGAAGACAACTTTTTGTAACCGGTACGGAAATCAGTGTAAGAGTTTATCAAGAACTGAAACACCCTGGGATTTTTCTATGTGAACAGTGTTTTTTAAGGCGTTTAAAATATGTTTGTATTATTATTATTGGTCAGAGAATATGTACAGCTGCATTTTCATGACGGTTTATACAGGCAGCTTGTTTTTGGCTCTGAACGGCATGTCAGCCCTCTTGTAAATGTGCCTGGACTGTAGAGCGAATTAAACAAAATCTCCAAATGTTTGCCATATAAAAAGATCACAGAGCCTTTTTCTCTATTGTTAAACATTTTAGCGTTGCTCTCTGTGTGTGGCAAACTATACAAAGCAAACAAAAATCCCACTGCAGATTAAACCCCTGTGCTGCTCTGCTCATTTTACACACGAGATCGATTGTAAATCATTGCTCTAACAAGTGAGACACACATGAGTTTAGTCACTGTTGACTTGCAACACCTGCAAACAAAGACTGTAATTCATAAGCATTCGGGATCTGAGGACACCACAAGAAAAGCTCTGCACTCCTCCCAAGACACCAGGAAGGGTGCAGATGTTCAGCGCAAGATCTCCATTTGACCCTGTTTGGCTACACTGTTGAAAAGAGAGGCCTTAGGAAGAGCCGAATAATCCTGTGCCAAAGGCCCCCTGACACAGTCACCCCCAGGTAAAAGTTCAGAGGTTTGCAGTGTTGCCACCCTCAACCCTGCCATGGTGCTGAGAATTCCTGCCACGAGTTTACACAAAATGATCTGCTAAGCTCCTCTCAGCCTTTGTGGCATTAGCTGTCGCCTTGTACTTCCAAAGGCTCAGTGCTGGGGTGGTAAGAGTCTGAGAACTTCTTTCTCTTCTCGTGACAGTTTTTCTGGTTCTTAAGGATGAAGACTATCTGATGCGCTTAAACTTTTAATACCACACCACTCCGAAAGCAAAGTCAACGGAAGGCAAACATGACTTGAAGACGACTTCTCCATAGGCCTGACGCGCTCTTAAAATGGATCAGGAGATGCCTGCGTGTGCTGCAGTTGGCCGCGTTCATCCCGAGTTCAGTTTGGGCTTTCGGCATTGCTCAGCCTGCGTTCATATGTGCAGGTGAATGTATTTATTGACCACATCAATCACGGCACACAGGCCATCTTCCTTCGTCACACAGCACAAAGGTAGATCCTTGGATGTTTTCTTCTGAGAAGTAGCAGCGACGGAGCAGTAAATCCGAGCGCAGAGCTTATAGTCGGTGAAGTAAACGCTGTATTAAATATGTGAGAGCCAGCAAGACCATGTTCGTCTTGGGTTGCTAAAGTGTTCCCATGCATCTCTCCTCTTCCTCCTCCTCTTTCCTTTCCATTGGCTGCCTTATACTGCCTGTAGTTCAAGTTCAGGACACTTAGTTATGGCCTACAAAGTGGTCAGAGGATCACGACCCTGACACCTACCTGCTCATTCCCCACACACCAGCAGGAGGGCTCTGGGCCTCTTTGAGGAAAAAGTGGTCAGCAGAGTTAAAAATCCACAGGTTCACAGTTTAAACTCCAGTGCTGTGGAATGAGTGGTCTCTCAGAATTGCTGAATCCCTTTTGGCATGAAAGAAAGATGTAAAAGAAGATCTCTCAAACTTATTTAATGAGCTAACGGCTACAGAAATTTGCATCACACCGTGGTGCCATAATAATTTTTTAAAATATAAAATTCTTACTTTCTGGTTTACTCGGTTGTACGTCACTTTTAAGAAAAGCTTCCGTTAGATTCGCATACATTTGCATGGATTTATTTAACAAATTCAAACACATTTAGTTTGCCAGCTGCTGGCTTTCTGACTCCTGAGCTCATTTGTATTTAACATTAAATGCCAAGAAAGAGACTGAAAGAAACTGACAGACTTGGGAAGACTGAAAGTCATTCTTACGGCATTGCTGCCCACATCTGCTGTAGACCTTCTCGCAACATAGAGCAAAGACTACAGCCTGACAGGAAGGACGTGAATCCGATTCCCTCTTTCTACCGACTCCCTCTTTTCGTGTCATTATTTATAGAAACATCCTCAGAAGTTCAACACAAGTTCCTCTTTTTACTGTCAGACTCCTGAGTTTTGACGCCACTGTCACCAGCAGTGGGTCAGTTCCCACCTTTTTTAGATTCTTCTCCCTCTGGTGGATGTCTACTTGTGTGTGGAAAGGAGGAGGAGGCAGTGGGTGGATGAGAAGGTTCTGTCATCGATCTGGGAAAGTTTGCGTTTTTTCTAGTCCCACCTATATTCAAAGCCACAGAATCCGAGCCAGAGAGGGCCTGCGTGCTTTTCTCAGGTCGACAGAGACGCTAAGCGAAGCTAACGCAGGAAACCCATTTCTTGGTTTAAATTTATCTCTGGTGACACCGTTGTTTCTTATTTTTGTCTTTAGCTTTCATTAGCAACACAATCGGTTTATGTCGCGCTCTGCGAAGTGCATGAATATGGCAGAAAAGGGATGCCACCACCAGCAAATATAAAAACTCACATTTTCTTGTTTTTTCTCTTTTATTTTTATTACGGAGGAGAGTCAATTGGGTTTCCCATTTTTAGAAAATAAATCAATAACAATATTACAAATGAAATTGTTACATCATTCACAAGGTTACAGTAAATGTACATTTTATACAGAGAAGAGGGCCTCCAGCTTGAGTCACAGTGGTCAGGGCCGGCAGTGCTGCTCGTAAGGGGTGTGAGGGTGAGGGATGAGGGTGAGGAAGGTCAGGCCGGAGAACGGCGTACCAAGAAATCGGACAGTTTCTCTGCTACGGCAGCAGGGGCTGCTGTCTCGTTTCGCTCAACAGGAGCAGCTTTTCCCGTCCACCGCGGCAGCCGAGGGAAAGCTCTGGTTGTGGCCATTCTCTGGCCGGATGAGATGTTAACGTGGTTGCCCTGCCCTTTGCTGCTGGTGTGCGCCTCTCCGCTTTCCTTTGCTGGCAATGAAAACTGAACTGAAAACAGAGATCTGCTGTCCTGGTAACGTCTGCTTACTGAGGGCCATTTCACTACGTCCTTTAAAAATGCAGCCACTGCAGAGGTACAGCTAGGTCTGGAAAACGTCTGAAAGTTGAATGATGGAGGTGCAGCCACGTTCCCGTGTTCCAGAATTTGTTGGGCAAAGGCCAATAAAGTGCTGTGCAGAAACACCTCCTGAAACCCAAAGCTCAGCTCACAGATAAGATCTGCTTAGAATTTCGCCCAGGTTCCTCCTCATGACTGTGAGTTACAGTAGGAATTGCGCCTCGGGGATTTGAAGCTCGCAGGTATGGCCGGGTCTACGGTTTCTCTTACATTTCAGTTAGTGATAGAATTACACCTGCAGTCAAGGTGAAACCGCATTACTGTAAGAAGACCTCAGTCGTGCCACCGAGCACTCGGCCTAAAGGGAACTGCACATGGGGGACCACAGTGGAACCACCTCGACCTGCATGAAGGTTTCCGTTCTGACTTAATGAAGACCATTTACACCTTTCACAAGCACCTCACCTGAGAGAAAGTACTATTTGTTAATCTTTAAATTGACACGTAGGAAGCTTGAGTGTTTTAAATATTGCAATTTTTAATTATTGCTATTTTAGTTTGACTAGTGACATTTAAATCATAATTTCACTGCATACTATACAATGTATACATTTTAAATATATTCAATACTATATATACAGCATTTATTGAAAATATTTTTAGTTTTCAGTTTATGACTTTAACAGATATTACTTTCTCATCAACACTCAACAGGACAAGGAAAAAAGTGGCTAAAACGTTTGATGGCTTCAGATCTTCACACTGTACTTCACTCGCCAACAAACACAGCAAAGATCAGAGTAAACTGTTGTCTGCTGGCACTCGTAGTATTTTGGAGCGAATGTGATGGGTGGTGGTGGCAGGGGGGGTGAACTTCTATGGTAAAACAAGGTAAAATCTATGTGGCTCACGTAAGACTGAGACCCATAAAGCAGATGACTGGCGTAAGTCCCCACTGTGCGCTGATCACCACCTATAACCCCTGTACATTCTGCACATGAGCAGTTCCACTATAAACAACATGAGATAAACCCCACCTTGGTCATACTGAACCCAAAGAAACATTAGGGAATAAATAAGTTAATCATAAAACAGAAAAATACTAGAAAGTACTGACAAAGGTGTTGGGCTGAGCATTGATGCGACAACTCAGTTCTGTCTACAGTGAAGCCCGCAATGACCTCTCTGCGCCTGAGCTCCTCCTCGTGTTTTCTCACAATTGTATTCACCTTTAAAACATGAGCGCAATTACCATAACACAAACGTAATGGTCAAGAAATATATTTTTAGCATAATGCAGCATAAACCGCAGAAAAAAATCTGAATATTTGCAAACTTTTATCCTATTTCCAAAATATAAGCACTTCTGAAGCCCCGTCAGCAGCTGCCACTGTATAACCGTTGGCTGGACGGTGTGCGAGGACAGAACTATGGACCCTACATGCCTTTTTCTAAACTTGTGCGTTATTACCGACTCCATGGTACCTTAAGTAAGCCGAGTCCTCCCAGCTCCACGCTACTGCAGACGGAGTAAACAGGTGCACTTGTTCGCCTCCTTCACCTCCGTACCTCTGAGGTGTCTAGAATATTCCGCTTTACTTCACCAATAAAGGGTTTGACTGTTTTGGAGGGTTCGGAGACTATTAAGTATTCGGGCAGCCATGTGCTCCGTTTCCACAGTACTTATCCTGCTGGTAGCGCCTGAATTTGGGAAACTGGCGACTTACAGGAAGCCTTCGCTTTCCTCTACGCAGACGGCGTGTGGCTGACAGTCCACTTTTGCGCTTTTTACAGTTGCTTTAGCTGCAGGATCAGGATAAATCTGAGTGACACACAGCCTTTATTCTGTCTGCTTAGTAATTCAAAAGAGCTCAGGATCAAGTGGCTATTTATAAACTGTACAGCACTCACCTTACTGCTATTAATGAAAAGTAAAACTGGATTCCTCGGTGGAGCTGTAGCCTCACTTTGTCTACATTTGTGTGCAATGCCTTATGGGTAAAAAACTGTTTTTGCTGCTATGCTATGTTTCCCTGAAAAATAAAATGGGGTCATTAGTCCTAGCAAGGTATAAATCCTGGCCTTGGGAGAAGAGGCAGGGGTTTGGTGTGCACCTACCTGGCGATCTGGCACTGGTGTGCTATTAAAAATTAAACTGCGATGTAATGAAATTGAAGATCTGATCATTGTGCAGGAGTCCACGTGGTTTTGGCTGTGAAATATTCATGTCGGTGTGACAGATGAGCGGTGAAGATGATGGGGGAGCAGATGCCGCTGAAACGGGGAGAATCTCGCTTTGGTTTGGCACACAGGCAGTGCGGTGGACAGAGACGCCACAGGACTCCGGGACGGCTATTCAGCGCCTAACCTTCTGTTTGCCTCCCACAGATCTTTTTTTCTGAAGGAGAGAAGCCAGAGCGAGGGAATGACTGAATGAAAAGCACACAAGTCAATAAAAGGTGCTGGAATATTCTCACGGGGGAAACATTTTGTGAGGAAGAACAGATCACGTTAGAGGAAGCATTTCCATGTACTGCTCGGAGACCAGACTTGCACGTGGGTCTTGAGTGAAAGCAGCAGGAAAGGTTGCAGAAGCATCCTCTAGGATTCAGACCCACCGATGTGTCAAATGTCTGTGAAACCAAGGAAAATCGTGGCTCCAAATGGTGGAAATGGCTCTGCCGAATGTTTGTTCTGACACCTCCGTCAGAAACACAGCAGAGCTTTGTCATATTTGCAGAACACTTGTCCTTCTGAATCTGCTGTGGTGGGCATGGCGCCATTTGACTTGCACTTATAAATCGACCGAGATTTACTTTGGGGGGGGGGGGGTGTTGACGGTTCCTGTACCTTGCGGCTTTAAGACGCTTCTCAGCAGCGTCTGAATGGGACCGAAATAGCTTGCAGCAGTCTTCCACACTCCATCACTCTAAAAAGCAAACACTTGAAAATAAACATTTCACAAACATGCCAAGGAGACGTCAGTTAATCCACTTTGGATGTTTTCTATGACCTAAGCGACAACAGTCGAAACATATTCCTAAAAAAGAGGAAGAAACATTTTATTAAGCCCAGGCTAATTACCATATACCAAAATATGTCTGTATAACAATTTCAGTTATTTTGTACTTGGACAGTTTACATAAAAAGTCTCTTAAGCCACAATGTAGTGGACTGACCATAACGCGGCATACCCAAAACTCAGTCCTGTTCTAGCCTTTGGTAGCAGAGTTCTGAGCCCAAATCACTTTCAGCACCTGCAGATCTCATAAAACGTGTACGATTAAAAGGGTAAAGTCCCTCCGTGTGGTCATCTTGACATAGAAAGGAAGCAAAGCTCGAGTTCCACTTGGTGCTGGGAAAGTTGAGCTGTCTGAGGTCTGCGCTGCCAGTCCGTAACAGATGCCGAGGACTGCCATGCTACCGTACGGATATTACCCTCAGCCCCCCTGCGGTCAGCCCCTGCGGTCTTCCTGGCGCTTTCCTTCACCACGTCTTAATGACAAAAGGGGCATCAACATCTGTGCTTCGTAGACTGTAACCTTATAATAACAGATACATAATATATAAATCCATCTACCTGTAAAATCTGCAAAGCACCACACAGCTGTGAAAAAGCGCCACTGTTGTAATATAGACGGCGTTGCTTTTCTCATTAAAACCCTAAAACTTGGTTGAAATATAAACCTGGGCCTGGGTGAGAAAAGCATATCAGGGCAGTGAGCAACAGGTCTGCCTGTCTGTCTCTCTCGGCAGAACTTAGTTAGCAGCGCACAGAAACAAAAAAGTTCATAGGTCTTCAGCCAGGATCCCTCCATGTAAACAATGCAGGGGAAAGCCCATCATTTCCTATAAATCATTGGAAGAAAAGTGTATGATGCCATTGACGTTACCAGCTTTTAAAAGTCCATCACTTAGGTTTAAAAAAAATATTAACGACAACGTATGATTCCCTCCCTCTAAACTGTCTAAAAGTTTATTTATCAATTCATCAAATTCCTGAATTCAGTACACAGCCAAGGCTTAGTGACAAATGTCCGGCTTGTAGTGATGACATCACAATATCAAGTGCATCTGATATGTACAGAATGATGGCATCTGAGGTATGAAGGGGGGGTTTCATTTGGCAGACTGACATTTGAAAAGGAGATCACCGTCGTTTCCCAGTGGCAAAAGGGAGAGAAACATCTTCATCACAAACTCTAAAACGCTTTCAGAGACAGATTAGTCATGGGGAAATGGGAAGAAGTCCTCTGTTGTTCTCTTAAACCTGTTTTCAGTTTTTTCCTTTGTCTAAGTGATTTAAATTCACAAATCAGTGAGGTCCCTAAAATTGTCTATGGAGGCTATGGATGCCCACAGAAGATCCATTTCATGGTGAAAGCATTGCTTTTGCCTCCAGTATCCTCACCAGGGGAGCAATTCAGGTTTCCCAGTTTCTTCCACAAAGTCTTTTGCTCATAGATTTTCCTCAGAGGAGGATCGGTGCCTCTCTTCATTTACACATTTTTAACAAATAATAATAATAACTAAAAAGAACTCAGTTGGGGTTGGGTGGTGGCTGCTGCCACATCTCCCTCTTCTCAGCTTGTTGGTCTTCCCTTTTAAAGGGTGGCCTCTTGACTCCTTCTGCTTTGATTTCATATTTATATAATCTATATAGTCATACAGATGTGTTTTCTCGGCTTTTTCTTTAAAAAAAAAAAAAAAAAAAAAAACTGTAAAAATTTTTTAAAAGAAACCAACAAACGACCCAAAAGTTGGGGGGGGGGGGGTTTTTCTGAAAGACAAAGTCAGACTCTCCTGAGCCCCCACCCTCCAAATCCCCACAGTTTTGGGGTTGTGATGGAGGACGTCGGTTGTGTCGCTTGTCCATCAAGATGCAGGTTTGGGTGGAAGTGGTTGTGAAGTGAGATGCGAGGCAGATGAGTAGCAGGAGGATAGAAGGTCTGACAGGAAGACCAGGCTCAGGGTCTAGTGAAGCCCCCTCTCAACGTCACTGCTTTCTCTCCTGTGGGTCAAACCTCCACGGACTGGATCTGGTTCATCTGAGCCCGCATCATCTGGACACTGTTGAGGATCTTCTTCTGGTGGCCCGCTAGCGTCACTCCCACGCGGAGAATATCACTGTGGGGAGATTTGCACAAGACGAGACCTGAGCACTTCGGAACAGGTGGAGAAATGAGTGGCAAGAAAGGGACCCATTGTGTTGACAGGATTAGATAACTGTGTCAAATTCCACTGCAAGCCTCAAACTCAAGAACACGGTGCAATATATCAGTTTTTTTTTTTTTTTTAATATTACACACACATTCCTGTAGGTCTCACACTGCAGTGTTCCTTGTTTATGAAAACGGTGTTGACACAGCTGAAAAAGAATCTTCTGTTTCCATAATGACTACAACAACATGTTCAGACTAAACAATAACCATATTTGTAACTATTAAGTTTGCGTAGTAAATCCAGTAATTCATATTCTTTGCCTGTTTATGCTCTGGATGTCTTTTAATGGTGATTCTGTAAAGCGATACCCAGAGAGGAACATGAGCACTGAGAAAATAAATCAAGTTAAAAATACAATGGGTTTTTACTTTTGTTTTTATCACTAACATTAAAAATAATGTTAAGAACAGTAATGTAAAATATACTGTTCACCACAAAAACTATTGTTTTTCCATACCCAGATACGACCGGTAAATAATTTGAGGCAAAAATAATGAGAAGAAATTGTGCTTGTGTCATCTACGTGGTGTAGTTCAGCTGGACCTGACAGAGTTGCCGAATGTTCTTGGAACGGGGACGCTTACTCCATGGTCATCTGTGACACCACATCGAAGCTGCTGAGGTTGGCATTTGCAAAGTTCTCCTTGTAATGGCCCATCTTGATGGCGTCCAGCCACTCGTCCACAGTGCTGAAGCTCGAGAAGTCTGGCACACTGCGGTCCAGGAGGGGCAGGTGGACACTGGAGTGACAGACAGACAGACAGAAAAGGTTACAAAGTGAGCAGACAGTTAGTTTGTCCAGCACCAGGCGGTGGACAAAGAAATGGGCACTTTGATGTACGACTTCCTCTGGCTGTGCAGCTGAGTCACGTTCTGAAATATCAGTCATCGCTATAACTCAATGGTTGTTGTTGAGCAATGAAAAAGAAAAAGAAAAAAAAAAAACTTGAGACTTTTTTTTTTTTTAAATTGGTTTCCAGTCCTTGAGGGAGTCTTCTAGGAATACAATAAAATAGGCTGTTTTAATGAACATGGATGGCAGCAGAGCAAACCAAACCAAACCAGGTGTTCCAGAATGAGAGCTGCACCTGGGGGAGAACCAGGTGTGTTCACCTAAGCCAGATTAAATGTTTAGAAGTTGTTGGTATCATTATGAAAAGTAGAAATTACTTTGATTTACTGTAGCAGATGGCTGAATTTTTTTTTTTTTTTGTGATTGATCTTTGATCTTTGATCATAGATGGCTGAATTTTTTTTTGTGATTTATTTCCCAATTTCTTTGATAGCTGTGGTTGTTTATTGCGGTTGTTTTATTGCGTCTGATCAAACAGAGAGCATTTGGTTGTTTATTAACTGGTTTATTGTTTGCGATCTAAATGTTAAAATGGGCAAAAAGTCCAACAATGGCCACCCCAAGCCCCCCTGTAGGCACCTGGTCACTTCCTGCACCAGACACACCGTTCCGTACCACAGTGAATTGATCCGATTTCCTACTGCAAGGCTTCAAACGTTATTTAAACATAACAAATCATTTCCTTTTCCTCTGCTTCAATATTAACCTCTGTCTGTAAATCCACAGATGTCAGAAAGAACCCAAAGTATTTAAAACTTCATTATGTTCCTATGTATTTTATTCAAAGGAACTCAACACCCACTGACATTCTGCTTAATGCTGCATTGTTTTCCAATTTTGCAACTGCTTTGAATTATGAGTTGCCTCAAGCATCCACTGAAATTACCAATGTATCAAAGCAAATGGGTCTTATTTACATACCCCCCTGAATGCCAGCAGAAACGACAAACAAAATGTACAATGCAGATAAACTCAGAAAGTACGGCGCCGTTTCACCAAAGCATTTGAGGTCGTGAGAATCACAAATCAAGTCGGATGGAAACGTTTTCCAGTCTGTATACTCGGGGTTATTTGAAGAAAATCTTTCTGTACTCGAAGTATATATTTTTCTATTTATTCAAGTAATTTTGTTTACTCTTTTGTGGACAATCACAGTTTTCTCAAGCCTTGTGGGCATGTAAAGACTCAGAGAAAGAAAGTATTGCATGACAAGCTAAGGTATGTGTTGGGAGTGGTGTGTGTGTGTGGCAGAGAGAATATGAGATAAAACGTGAAATACGGTCCAGCTGTTGCCTCACAAATAGTTATTCACTATAAAGAAAGGTCTTGGATGTGGGGGAAGCACAAAGTGTGTGTCAGGTTACAGGAAATGAGGTGTGTGAGTGTAGGGTACGGATGCCTCACCTGCCCCCGCTCACTATCTTTTCAAAGCAGAGTTCATTCCAGTATAGATTCCACTGCAATCTACTGACTAACCACCGACACGCAGAGACACATTTGATGTTATCCCTACCTCCCTGAGTATCCTACCTGTGTGTCACTGCTCGTAGGAAAAGACGCCACTTGGTTAATGTGTGTGCTGAAATTGTTACGGCTGTGAGAAAATGGCAGTGAAGCCTAGAAGTGTTTGCAGGATTACATCAAGTGTGAGATGTACTCATGAATAAGACAGAATCCTCCCAGGAGCCACAAACCGTCTGCAGCTGAGGGCTGGCAGGCAGTAGACAGGCTGTGTGCAGGTTTGGCTCAGTCTGTCAAGAACTCGCCTCCACCAGGAATGTAGACAGGACTACGTCTCACGCATAAGCCGCAAACTATTTGATCAAGTTTGCATTTGTTAATTTATGCTTTTCAAAGCAGCAACATAAATATGTAGCAGGATTTAATATTGCATTTCTGTTCTGGTTTATTCACTTCCATCTTGGATGACTTGTAGCGGTGACACATTTGTGAAGGATGCTGGGAGAAAGAGGGGGAACCTCACCCAGATGACAGAGGGGTCATAGCCTTCAGGCTGTTGGGGTTGCGGATCATCTTGTCCAGGTTGTTGACTATTTGGCTGAACTTGGGCCGGTTGTTGCGGTCTTTCTGCCAGCAGTCCAGCATTAGCTGATGCAGGGCGCTGGGGCAGTCCATGGGTGGCGGCAGCCGGTAATCCTGCTCGATGGCATTAATCACCTGCGTAGAAGGAAACGCATGTCTGAAGGTCTCCACCACGTGTTACACAGAGGGGAAGGCCAAGCCTGTCTAAACCACATTCTCAAACTGAGCTGCAGCATCTTGCAGGCTCTGAAATGTACAGATGGGCACCTCTGTCCTGGAGCTGCTGCAGACAGTGACAGTGCAGTTGTGTGGAATGGTGGTTCAATACAGAGATGATACTCATTGTCTGTAAATGACTCAATCTATGTCTATGTCTCTTTTGGAGGTATGACACCGACAAGGGTTCTGCTGTACCAGCATCCCTTAAATCTGTCCCCTCTAATTTCTAATCCTTGACTTTTAAATATTGACAACAAAATCTATTGCCTTAAGTATCATCATATTCCTCTGTGTGGGTTTTATTTTGCACTCCATTAATGAGAAAATAAGATGCTGAAAAATCACTTTCCAGCAAATCCTGGTGATGTTGCTAGGACTGAGTGACTTCACTTGAATGGCCAATGAAAGAGAAACTGCTCAGCACAGAAGAATCAGTCACCTTGGTGTGAGCCATGCATGTGGGTTAGAGTGAACTGAATTTATTTGACCACTGGTTTCACAGAAGACACCATAACAATAGATTTTTCTGAATATCTTTACACCAAAGACCCTTGTGCCCTGTGTTGCGTATCTGATGATGGTCCAAACCAGCAAAAAGTCAGATACTCTAGTCCATAGTGTAAATCTAACATTGGTGAGTGCATGGAGGAGCTGATCCAGAAAGCCTCACATTAACACACATCTACTGCTGCAAGGCCTATTAGTGTCTGCTGTCCTACATGGCAACTGCTGACATCTCTTCATATGTCATCTGGCTATGAAATGACACCCCGTGAAATGGGGGCTGTCATGGGGTTACATCAGATGCATCACTGAAAGAGCTGTGCACCTTTTGAGCTGAGAGAAGCACCTAGTTGATGCCAGACAGCTTTTCAGGACTTTGTTAGGAGCTCCTTTGCAACTATGGGCAAGTCTCATTCAGCAGGTTTGAATGAGCACCATAGTGGCGAGGTTGTGTTAAAATCACACACGTACTCCATTCCTCTGTGAACATTAGCATTCAGACTTTCAAACTGAAACATTTTGCATTACTGCTTCTACAAAGACACTCCAACTGCCAGACTCCAACCTTAGTTCAAAAGCAAGAATATTCTGCAGGGAATGATGCGGTTGCTGCGATGGGAAGCTTCTGAGGGTATTTCAAGAGCGTAACCAAAACCCTCCGCTGAGCTGCTGAGTAGCATCAGAGCAGAACGCACAACCAGTGGGCAAAGTGAGAGAAATGCTAGAGCCACTGAAGAACTGCAGTTGGCTCTGCATAGCAGTGGGAGAAGCAAGCGATACTCATTACAAGGCATTAGGGAGTCTATAAAACGAGAAACTCCTGAAACCATATACACAACTCTTTACTTTTAACAGACCTGGTAAAATTAGTCTGTGGTTACCACTGTATGTGGCAATATGAGGCGTGAGCATGAGATATTCGGCAAAATCTGAGAAGCACACAGTCACATACAAGCACAGGTGTGTGTGGCATTAGAAAGCCTGATGCTAACCCTGCCATAAAATAATTGTTGCCCATGCTCAGATTAACAACAATGGCCGAAGGACAATAAAGGACACGGGAGTAAATTGATAAAAAGCTTAAAAAAAAGAAAAAAAACCCACCTTACTGCAAGTTGATACACTGGCTTAACTGGAGATGTGGTCTCACACCTGTACCTGCGGGTATAACTGTGGCACGCTAATATTCACATTTGGGTCCTACGCCTCCAACTGTCATAATTGCTTTCACAACCCCTGACTCAAACTAGAACTTCCTGCATTTCTGTAAGACAAGCAATACCGTCAAAACAAGTCACATTATGGAAAAACTCATCACCAAAAAGTAGTGAGATTACGGCTTGATTTTGTGTCCCTGGGTTTTTTAAAACCAGATTTTTTTAAACCAAATTTTAAAAAAGGACTAAAGTGTGAAATCCCTGCATGTATTGTTTTTCCTTGCAGTGAACTTGGTTGGATTCATATATAATCAGAGAAAAGCCTAGAAAGGCCTAAGGTGTAAACTTCAGTGTTTCTTTGTCCTAAACCTGTCTACATCAGTAAACAGTGGGAGGAATCTGGTTGGCTCACAATGTGCATCTCTGTAAGGCCTAGCAGCGGTGTTTCACCTGCGATTCACACTCAAGCGCAGAGCTCAAGCTTGCAGGACTGCCTTCCATCAGAATGCCAAAGTGGGGGAGGTGGATGAAAGAGACCCACAGGTCCCTTGCATCCTTCTCTAGAGTTTCATCGTTTGTGTGGTTAACCAGAAGCAGACAGAAGATTTACGGTAAACCCCCCACACCCCAGCTGTGTTCCCCCGACCAAGCCGTTTTACACTGTTCAGCCCACTACATTACACAAATGAAGGAAAAAAAACCCATAGCATTGCTTCAAAGCTCTATCCAAATCCAGCTGTCCGTCTGGCCTTGGCAATATCTCTCTCTTACTCAAAGGTAGCAAGCAGAGATGCTATGAGGAGGATCTCTAACTACAGTGTCAGTGAAGGCCTCATACCGCAGAAGCTAGACCAGGTTTGTTAACACTGCATCACAGTCTGAATGCAGCTGTGTGTCTTAAAGGCAGTAGGCATCTAATAAAAACAATTTAGTGCAGTATGAATGTTTTACACACTTTGGTTCTCAGAAGTCGATCACAGAGAAGAGATGTTGCCTCTATGTGGAATGAGTAGTTTCTCCATGGATAAAAAAGCGAGTGGCCAGCATAGAAGCCCAGCTTGTGAAACTGGCTGATGTTTAAACTGAGCTGCAGAGCGTCATACTGAGCTAAAGAAGTTTGGGTCCTCCAGCTCTATAACGGAAATTAAATTGGTTGTCTTAACTGAAAATATAGATGACTTGAGGGTTGCTGAGGCTGAGATGAGGATCTCTGCTGCTGCAGGCACAGTTAAATGTTGCTGTGAACCAGGAAGCAAGTGATGTTCAGAACTTGTTTACTTCTGGGGGTCTGACATTTTCCCTCGCTTCTTTGTTTGCTTTTACTTTATGTGGTCACACACTTCAGGTTGCCCTGTTGTTGTTCACAAAGATGGCGTCAGAGAGGGTTCACCACCGCTTGTCCACTTAAAGTTATTCCATGTAATGTTAAAGGTACAGGTCATGCAACTAGAGAAAGAAGATTGTAATCAAACAAAAGAAGGTCTGTTATACTCATCACTAAGAATTCAGGCATTTAATTTTCTTAATATTTGAGCTGCATGGCAGTTGAAACAAACTCTGGAATGCCAGTAAAGTATAGGAAAAAAGTGACTCTCTGCCCTTGATCTATATATATATATATATATATATATATATATATATATATATATATATANCACAGAGCTACAAATGTCATAGCCGTGCAATCAAATTACCTCTGAACATCGTACCCCATGGTAGCTGCAATTCTGAAGATGACTGGAAATGCCAATGAGAAAGAGCAAGCTTTAGAGAGACCAATGTCAGGTCCTGGAAAGGGGGTGAGACACTTAAATTGCTTACTCTCAGCAGACAGAATGTCAAACTTGATCTGCATCCACAGTTTTCACACAGTATGGCATACTCTGTGTGTGTGTGTGTATATATATATATATATATATATATATATATATATATATATATATATATATATATATATATATATAAATAAATCAAAGGAGAAACACACCCACAGTTTAGAAGACTCCATAAAGTTGTATAAAATAAGCTGGAATGTACAGTACATATGCGAAGACGTAAGTTTAAATACGTACATCCTGGTTGGTCATGTCCCAGTAAGGCCGCTCTCCGTAGGACATCACTTCCCACATGACGATGCCGTAGCTCCACACGTCGCTGGCTGATGTGAACTTCCTGTACTGGATCGCCTCTGGCGCAGTCCATCGGATGGGGATCTTCCCACCCTGTGAGTACAGAGGTAACGGATCGGAATCACACTGGCAATTTGATAGCTTTTCACAGCAAAACTTCTCTCTACAAGAACAATGTGTTAGGGAATCCCCTCAGTATGAACAGGACAGGTGATGTGTGTTGTGCGGTAACGGTTGACAGTTGGGGGTGATCTTGTGGTACAACGAAGCAGGTAGAACATGTCCGCAAAAAAGACAGGTTTGGTTCCGTGCAGTGTGAGAAGACAAGTACAGGACTTATAAGAAAGCTTCCGAATCAAGAACAGGGCTGGACAAGACAATTAGAAAAGGCCCATTTGGATACAACAAACAATATGCAGCAATGCTCATGCTTATATTCTTAGCCAAGTAGGTAGACACTAACATTTTTCTGTTATAACTACACATAAAAATGACCATGAAGTCTGTGATGTATCCGACAATATAACCAGGCCACAGCTTAAAGGCTGAGCCATGAAAAACGATGTGTGCTATGTAACAGAGTTTACTAACTAATCAAATATGAATACAAACAACGTTGTTACTTGTTGGAATAACCTTTTTTTTTAAAAAAAACTTTGTTAGCACTGTGTCAACATCTGCATGCCTTAAAGGCCTGGTTTGGTGAAGGAGGAGATGGTGTAAGACAGGATAGATGGAGAAGAGTGAACAAGAGAGGTGGGCATTTGGTGAGCTGGGTGACAGAGACAGAGCCAGATGGTGATCAGTATGGTACAGAAACCGCTGAGGCTAGAAGTAACACAGAGTAGAACTAAATGGATAAAAGGCTGCTAAGCATATTTACCAGGGCGCTGGTGTAGGTGGGATCTGACGTGTCATCCTCCAGAAAACGGGAGAGCCCAAAGTCGGACACCTTGCACACCAGGTTACTGTTGACCAGTATGTTGCGGGCAGCCAGGTCGCGGTGGACATAGTTCATGTCAGAGAGGTACTTCATGCCCGAGGCAATGCCGCGCAACATGCCTACCAGCTGGATTACAGTGAACTGGCCATCATTTTGCTGGAACGGAACATCACAGTCACATTGTTAGGACTTACAGGTGGAGGAGAGTGTTAGCCTTACCAGGTCAGATTACCTCTGCCAATATTTGTGAGAAGCACGAGTGGCACCTTAGCCCTATTGGGTTGTTTCAGGTTGAGCAGCACAGCTTCCAGCTGAAAAACTGTGTTATAAATAACTAAGAATCCTGGTACAAGTGCTTTAGGTGAGGTGGAGATGAGCGCAACAAACCATCAAGTATATAAATCTTTTTCTCGCTGTTTCGCTCTGCGATTACAACACCGTAAATCTCTCACTAAAGAGATTTCAAATCATGTTGTTTCGATCTCCTGTACAACACCGTGCCATCCATTATTCACGGTGCTACAGCCCTGCACAAACTAAAATACATTTACTTATTTTCAAAACATGAAAGGAGTTTATCACAGCAAGGTGCACTAATAAGGTAAATAAAGCAGGATGTGTACATATGTGCACGTACGTGTTCCCTGGGTGAAAGACTTATGACATTAACAGCTTAACCTTCCATTTGCACCATGTGACCTGCCAGTCTAGCAATCTGCTTTCAGCTGGAGATGCAGCAGCTGCAAACCACAGGTCATTTGGGAGACAATGACATTCTGCTTCCGCTTTTTAAGATGGATCGTGTCTCGTGGTGAATGGCATGCAGCATTTTTGGGGCATGGACCCCCTCCAGGTCAGTGAGTGTGCAACAGCTCCTGCCATGTCCAGCTACTCCTTGTACCTGCAGATGTTTCTGCTCCTTCACGCACAGCGACAGGAAAGCAAGTCCACCACGGCCGCACGGAAGCAATAAACAGGAGGTTGTGTTGTGTCCTAGTTTTACTTTCCCTCAAGTCCCTATGTTTTGTGTAAAAGCAAACAAAGCCTTTAGAAATGCTAATTTCAACAATTACATGAGCACGACAGAGAGACATGGACAAACAGGCAGATGTGATAAAAAGCCCTTATTTCATAAGGCCAATAAGATGTGGTCATCTGATAAAATATGGAAGGACAGCTGTACTTAATTTCCTTTTCCTTATTCAAGCAGAAATGTAATTTGTAAAAATATTTTCAAGCTTCTTTATATTTTCAGCTTCTCTTGGACTCTCCTGCATTTTAAATGCCTCACAGCAAGCATCTCAGAGGCTTATGGTGACATTTTGAAGAGAATCGACAGACAAGGCCTCCACGGGGATGGGAGATGCGGGCGGGGGGGGGGGGGTGGCATATCAACATGGATGACGGGAAAATCAACCGAGACACCGCTGACACAAAGCGGACGAAAAGACTACCTTGTGCGAGCTGAGCCAAGAAAATAGAGGGATCACTTTCCAGCCTTGAAAATACTTCTCATTGGATTAGACAGCGATACAGCTTATTTTTCTAACAATGACTTCTGCTTTCTACGTGGAAGGTGGCGGGGGTGGCTCTTGCATTGAGCATTCCAAAACGCAGCTATCTGATGTCAAAACCTGTAATGGCTCGTGTGGACGGGGAACGAGACAGTCGCTTTAATTAACTGTAAGAAACAGGAACGGAATCAACTCATCTATGACTGGACTGGCTCATGCACATCACGAAAGAGAGAAGGGGGGGGGTGGGCTACATTTTGACAGAATGGCAAGCCAACATAAAACCTGATTTTCTTTTGACTATGTACATTTTTTCGTATGAAAAATAATTGCTCCTTCTGACACGTGGAAGCTACTCGTCTTGGAAAACACGCTTTCATTCCAAAGTGACCGATGAAAAGCTAAACCGGCGTTGGAAAAAACATACTAAACTTGAAAATGTTAAGCTGTTTCCAAATTTACATGAATCAGTTCTTTCACAACCAAGCCGACTATTTTATTTTGCTAAAGTTATAAATGCTATAATGACACAAAGAGTTGTTCATTTCTTCTCAGATACTTGAACCTGTTATATCTGAGATGCTATGACTTTTTTCTTTTCTATAATTTTCAAACAAACCAATGAAATGAATGAGGGGGTTGGGCCAAGCCATTATTTGCATGAATATACCGATGCGCATGTCTTTTATGGGTATAATTCCCAATGTCAATAACGCAGGAACAGAACAGGCATGAGTCTGGTAGATCACTGCGAGCTTCTTTTCTTTGCTCTGTTTTTTAAGGTCATCTTCCAAGGTCTCTCGCGATTAGAAGTGGCGTAACTCCTGAGCTGACAGTAAAAGCCATTAAGGACCCACTGGGTGTCCATCGATTGCTAGGGGTATTATTTAACGGTTGTAGACCTAATTCCTCACAAGGGGGTATACAGATGTGCATCATTTTCAGCCAAACCTGGGACGGTCCATTTTGTTTTGAATGTGATGGTACACAGTAAGCAAGAATGTGGTAGATCTGTTCTGGGAAAATGTATGCATTTAGGAGGTCAGGGATCTGTGCCAGACACTGCTGATAAATGTTACACTGAAGCTGTGTACCTGAGAGAGTGAATGTGTGCCTGTGTGTGTGTGTGTGCGCCTCTCTGTGTGTGTGTGTGCCTCTGTGTGTGTGTGTGTGTGTGAGAGAGAGAGAGAGAGAGAGAGAGAGAGAGAGGCATCCGACAAAAATTGGAAGCTGTCCACTTCAGAAGTAGCCAAGTAAAATCAATAGCTGTAAAGAATCAGCTTTATTAGCATTATGTTCAAGCAAGGTGCCAAAATGTAAATATGCACCTTTAAAAATGTCCTAATGTTTATTGGCTATGATAGCCAAGATTTTTTAGGTAGCAACTTTCTTTTACATAGGCAAAAATCGCTGTTCTATGTCATTACTGACAAAAGTTTGTGGCAGTTTTATGTCTAATGTGCACTTTTGTACAGCACTTTAGCTTTTTCTGGCTGCCTGTTTGGGGAGGTGGTATAGAAAAGCAAGGCGATTTAAAGATGTTTACTCACTCTGAGGAAGGAGTCCAATGAGCCATTCTCCATGAACTCCGTAATGATCATGACTGGGCTGCTCTTGGTCACCACACCTTCTAGGTGGATCACATTGGGGTGGTCAAACTGGCCCATGATGCTGGCCTCGCTTAGAAAGTCCCGCCTTTGCTTCTCTGTGTATCCGGACTTCAGCGTTTTGATGGCTACAACCATCTCCCTCTTGCCCGGCAGCTTCAGGTTGCCACTGCACACTTCGCCAAACTCCCCTAAGGGAGACACAACATCAGCCCACAAAGTATGTGGTTCTGATCACTCTTCTCACACCTGCCCAAAGAGCTGTTTGATGCCTTCTGTATTTACTATGGAAACCAACAGCATGTATTAGTTCAGCATGCATAACGTCAAGGTTGTCATGTTGTCCCACTTTTCAGCGAGATAAATCTGAATAAGTGAAGACATCTGCAGGTTTGAACATCACATGACATCTCTGAGTAGTTTCCCTGTTTACCTGCACCAATGACTTGCTCGATCTTCACACAGGAGATGTCTATTTCCTTGGCAAACTCCCGCACGGCCTCATTTGGGTCTTCGTACGTAAACGGATCTATATAGATCTTCATTCCTGGAGTCACTTGGAAAAAGAAGATGCAGCTATAATACATGCAGTTCAATGAACAGAAACAGAGAGAGGTTCACAGCTGGGTCTAACACAAGGAAGTAAGAGTAGGCTTTTGAGATGCACATGTGTTTCAGTAGTCAAACTGAACAGATATGTATGGCCTCAGCGAAAGGTGCATTACAAGGCTGTGTGGGCCTCGGTGTCATTACTCTTTTTACTGCTAACCCCAAGAAAGGCAGAGGGAAACAGCAGGCTGTGAATAAGGAAGCCTGTGGCTAGGGTTGGTATACAGCTCAACCACACAGAGACCAGAATTCCCTTGAGTTTGCTGTGTGATTCTACTCCAGCCAGCAGCAGCTCAGATGAGTATAGGAGAGCTTTTAATGGCACAGAATCCTGTTCTTATTGCTCAGTCTGGCTCTGGGGAACAAATAGACTCTCTTACACCCAGTTGACAGGTGAATTGGCTTAGCCTGGCCTTTGGAAGTGTTGTGGGACTTGGGAATGACTAGTTTCTAATTCAATTATTTGGCCTCTAAATACTGCATTTGCTTCCAGAAAGGTCTAAATGACAAGTTGGCTCAAGGTAGTACAGGAAACTGAACGCTGGGCAACTTGAGGTTGTTAAGAAGGTCAAAGGATTATAGAACAGCAAATGGAGTTTTAGCTCCCAAGATGCACTTGCTCACATTAAGATGGGCTGGGATGGTAAAAAAAAATCTCTGAGTTTACGGGACAGCGATATGTCCCATGACTGTAGGCGAGCCAGTATTGTTAAGCGGCTCTAAAGTATGCATTCAGAAACCATTGCAGTCAAGAGAAACAACTGGGTGTGTGTTTCACTGTTTTTGCTAACCAGTTCCTTCTTAGGATCGCACCTAACATCAGCAGAACTGTGGAGACAGGCTATAGCCAGGTAGTGGGATTAGACCATAAGTGTGAATGTGAATGGTTGAATGGTGGAGGAGGATAGTGCGAATGTTACACACAGCATGGGGACGGTAACAATAGATGGGACACGGCATCTGTTTGCTGTGGTTCATCCTGCCTTCACTTGTGCTGAAATGAGTTCTCTAAATAGCACATTTGCTGCGATCTGCTCCTATTGATTACGCCAAGGGAGGTCTGTCTGAATTGATAAGCGAGTCAGGGTAAAAAAATCCCTGGGAGGCTTTGTGGCCCTGTATTTACATTTAGCTGAGTGAGTTGTGGGGGTTGCCGAGGCGATTAGCCATAAAAGCCTTCCGAGCAGCAGTGTAAATTACTGCTGGCGCAGGTACTCCGCTCCTCCACAGCTCTATCTGAACTGTTTTATTCTCCTATAAATGCCTCTAATGTTTGGCAGCTGGGGCTAAAATTAGTCAAATTAAATTTAAATTTCCAGTCTTTTAAAATGGCAAACGACCCATGTTGCATTGAGATGTATTATGAAAGGAAGTTAGAAATTGAAACTGAAAATTTAACGTTTTTTTTGCGTTTTTTTAAAAAGACTACCGAGTACAACCAGTGTATAATTGGTGAGGTCTGTAGCTGAAGGAGTGAGGCCTGCTGGAAAGGGGTTGCGGTCATGGCTGAGATGTACAGAGGTTTGGAGGGAACTACTCACTGTGGCCGCTGGTGTAGTGCTGCAGTTTGTCTGTGTACTCCGAGTCGGTCCTCTCGAAGCCCCTCCTCCTGGGTGAAACGCAAACACCTATAGCCGTGGCCAGAAGGGGGCGATGTACCCTAAACCTGCCCATCTGCTAGCTGCTCATCTGACGTTACGCAAGAAATTTTGTATGTGGGCACTACAGGGGCTTGTAAAAGGCAAACACCTTGACTTTATACGAGTCCCTCTTGCTTAAAAGCTGTATTCTGAGGGCCCCTTTTTATAGTTGGCTGGGAACAGCGATGGCGACGCCAGCAGGAACAGGAATGACTCACCGACTGCAGACGATGACAATGACCACAACAGCGATGAGGAAGACGAGGCCGGCCGCGGCGGAGCCGATGATGAGGGGCAGCTTTTCTTGCATGCTGGCGTTATACTCCTCTGTAAACACAAAACCATGGAAAGCAAAAGCATTACACAACCTGGGAGGTAGACCTGTAGGTTTGAGTCCAAGGTGGGCCCTTGCTGTAGTATTAGAGAGCAAGGTTAGAACTTGACCTGAACTGCACCAGGTAAGCATGTAGCTGGAAAAATGAGAAGTTCATTTCCTGGAAACAGAACACATAGATATGATTTGAAGTTGAAGACTATGTGGTGAACACTGTGGTCAGTACCAGAATGGAAGCAAGGCCCAGGGACTGGCAAGAACGAGCAAATGTCTGACTGAAAAGTGGCATGAATCTCCATGCAAGCCAGGGGCTGTAAGCACTTTAGAGTTTTTGTCTGCAAAGCAGAGCTGCTGCTTTTGTGAGATATCGGGTGCCACCTTGGTTGGCATTAGTGTATGGTGCAACCCTTGGGCACAAGTGTTGCCTCATGAGTGTCAACAAAAATTGGATCTTGTTTGCTTTCGTTTTAGAGCGGACACCCCCTCTTTTTTTTTTTTTTTTTTTTTTTTTAGAAGAGGCAACACTCAGCCTCTGTGTAATTTCTGTTCAATTACCCACAAGTGTCTAATGGCTCCTACTTACAGCTTTGACAGCCAGTCCGGGAGGCTTCACACTGCTGCCTCCCTCGACTCTTGCCTCGGACACCCAGCCTCCCCCATCAAGCCCCTACACCACACACGAGGTCTTCCGGTTCAGTCACAATCCATGGAGAGTGAGCAAGGGGAGGTGCCAAACTAATTATGTCCCTGACTGACGGTGGTAATAAGATGTTTAGAGAAGCTCGAGTGGGTCTGCTTACGGTGCCACAATGAGCCCACACCATCCTTGTGGAGAGATTAATCCACTGCAATCTGCTCCTTAGTTTACTGGTGTTCAGATTTCTTGCCTCGTGATATGTAAAATATTATTCTAATTAGAACTTGTGTACTAAGCTCCCATAAGTCTGAAGGATCTTTTCTCATATATGTCCTTGCTGATACCAAAACACATGTCAACGCTCTGCAGTTACAAGTGACTAATACACAAATGCAGATTAAGACCAACATTTTACAATTTCCAAGAAAGCTGAGGGATGTAAAAAATGCCACTCATTTCATAAATTGTTCTTTTTGATAGATATAATCTAAAAATTAAAATTATTGGTGCTAAAGCTAGACATTTTGTCATTTCCCCAAAGTGATATGACAGCTGAAAACATGTATTAAGTAGAAACAAGTTAAACCCTTATATGACAACCTACCAGCATAACTTCAGCTTAAAAACACCCACACTTTTCATAATTCTTCTTAGGTAAAATTATCCTTAAAGCAGACTGCTGTTGCTTGTCTTTACTTGCAGTGTTACTTGAGTTTAACAGCAAGTTGTCCTGGGATGGCCAACAGAAATCAGCCAACACCTACCTTGGTGTCGTTTCTACTTTGTCACTACGCCTATCGCTCTTCATGTTTGTCACTCACAGCACCAAGATCATCAGAAGTCAAGATACAACGTGCATTTTGAGATGTACGTGACATGTTGTATTGTGGGGATGTTGCTCCCGACGTTTCACAGGTTGGACAAAGTTTTGGGCCTTGGTGTTGCTGAGAAAGTTCTCAACCACAGATCTGAGTTTGCTCCAGGCTTCTTTCTCCATCACTTGCAGGAGCCTGCATTCATTCTTCATCAGCTGGTGGACTTGGGGACCAACAAAACTGCCTTGCTTTATCTTTGCATCAGTAATACGTGGAAACGTCTCTCAGAGGCATTTGAAGGCTTCACTATTTCAATCCGTGACTTTGACAAAATTTTTCATTTCATTTGGGCTGATGCAACGGCTGATGTAATACACATTGTGTGAATCCCAAGTTGAGAAAAACTGCTAGATTTCCATTTGGTGGCACAAAGGTGGAGTTAGGCCCTACCCTGTGTGTTGTAAATGAGAGCCAACTGTATGTTTGCATTTTTGTATTCTGCATATCCAAGTTAGCTAAGAAAGGCTTGCATTAAGTAATACTATTATGGTACTACAAAAATTCCAATCATATAATATAAACAGGTTTATTCAAACTAAAATCTATACGATGTTAGGGTGAGAACTACTAAGAACTTCTGCCATAAATCTACACTAAACTAAAACTAAGTGTTTGTCAGTTATAAACAAATCCAAGATGCATTTTTGCTACACTATCCAACTGTACCCTTTAGTTATACCCTTACAGTGTTCAATAATAAGTCGAAAAGCACTTTAATTGTGCAGAGTGTATCATCCTCGTCTGCTGCAGATCATGCAGTCTTACAGGAGGGCAAACATACTTGCAGAATCCATGGGCAAACACCAGCATGTAAATTAAAAAGAAAAAAATTAAAATGTCTGAAGTGGATCATCCCCTCTAGGCAACAAACCACATGAAAAAGTTGATGACACCATAGCCAGCAATTCTGTAGTTAGGGAGGTTCATATGGAACTATCTGATGAGAGCAACAAACACTGCCTCCCAGCAGGCAAGTGTGCCGGTTATCGATGATACTCACCTAGGAAAATACAGAAATGCTTCTGAAAAATCAAAGTTTTTCCTATGTGTAATGGGGCAAGAAAAAGATAATTGAAAAACATTTAATTTCTGCCTTTTTATCACCGAACAGCAGAGATGAGATCTACTGCAGGCTATTCTCTCCGAATCCAGTGGCCAGGAAGCTGCTGTGCAGCAAACTAGCTGAGATTTAGAGAAAACGGGAACACTTTCATCAGTAAGCCTGACAAACGTGAAAGTAAATTGGGGAGCATCCGTGCTCAACCAAAATATCTGGAATTAAAAGAATTCAAGGATGGTTACATTCAAAGGCCCAGTGTAGCACTGTAGGGAAAGACTTTGTATAGTAATCTGTTCCTCTTTTTGTTTGCTCACATTATGCAGGATCTGCAGCCTGTATCACCAAGGACATTTTGGGATGCACTGACGAAAAAGAGCCTCACCTTCAGTCATGGTCTGGAAGTACATCTTGCCACTGTAGCGTCCGTACCCAGCGACGGTCCTCGCCCGGACCTGGAAAACGTAGATGGTTCCCGGTTTGAGGCCACGAATGACTGCTGTGTTGGTCTGGCTTTTCACGGTGGACGAGTTGTGCTCGGTCTGGTCCTGGCAGGGTGACACAACAGCAAATAAACATCTCTATTGTTTATATGTGCTGGTACAACTACATGACATGGCCATGAAGACATCCAGGGGCTGGAAAAAAAAAAAAGTACATGGAATGATCACTGACAACAAAAAAGCACTAAAATGAATATGAAGGGGCTCTCTGGATTTCCCACTAACACCATCACAAGATCGGCATGGCAACAGACTGCTCTTATCTTTACCCTCACAAAGCAAACTCGATGAGGAAGAGGAGACGCAACGTATCATGCTGTACTTCTTAACCTGTACTGTGCAGCTGAGATTCTCAAGCCTTGGTGTCCAAGTAAACAAATGACAGCAGAGCAAGGAAGCACAGGACGCATGTATGTGTACATGAGTATGCGCTGGAGTCGGGTGGGTGTGTGTGTTTTAACGGCAGTGGTTTCTAAATTACTAATTATACAGAATTCCACATTTTTTCCATCAATATAAAAAGCATCAAAAGCCCCCCTATGGTTTGACTGCAGTCATTATGTTCCAGGGTGTCTTAACTACAAACAGATGAATGAAGGAGGGAAAACACAAAGTAAAAGTCTATTCATTGGAGTGCATGTTAGCACAGCGCACCGAGCATCTAAGACCTTCTCCTCTACACCAAAAAACCTTTGAGTTTTAACTACACTGATGTTGGTTTTTGTCTTGTCATAAGTAATAGGACAGGAAAAGCAAACAACTCCACTTTCAGGCCTACAGTGTACGATCCAGGGGACAGCTGATTTCTGGAAGGGGCGAGATAACACTCGTGAACGTACCTTCTCGTAATACTGCAGTTCATAGTCCAGGATGACCCCATTGGGCTGGTCCGGCTGGGACCAGGACAGCGTGATGCCGTCTACAGTACTGCTGACCTGGTGCATGATGGACACTGCAGATGGAGCTGTAGAGACGGGAAAGGTGTGGAGACTGGTAAGGAGTTGTCACACATGAGAATCTGACACAAGTGTGTACAGAATGCAAGCCATCTACTCCAGTTTATGGGCTGGAGTAGTCAAACCAGATTTCTCACTCACAAACATACCCACAAAAACACATGTGCAGGCAGCACATGAGAGAGAAAATAAACCAAACACGCGGTAAGAAACAACCGCAGGGGGCCTCATGACCAGACATGAACATGGGAAGAACACACACACAGCATTGCATGCCAAGGGGTTTTCCAATTCTGCTTTCTCCAGCTTCAGCCTGCAAGCAAAGTGTTTGGCTCGCACCCGCCTCTCTGGCCGTGTCCTCTAATTTAAAAGGAAGTCAGACAAATTTGTGGAACGAACATTTTTGTCTGCGCATGAAAGTCAAAGCAATTTGCTAAAACCACAAATATGCCTTACACAATTCACGTTCCGGTTTTTTGTATTCTAATTTTGTGTTTGCAGTGTGAGCCGAACATATTTTCTCTAACAAATGACAGTATTTTATACGGCAATAAATCATATTTCTACACAAAGGCCTGAGGCTTGCATTACAGAGGACAAATTTCATAAATTATAGTATTTTAATCAAATGTGCAGTGGTAATGAAGCAGCAATAAGCAGCAAGTTCCCTCATTAAAACCAGCAATACTAAATGCCCAGAGAACACTGAAGGCAGTGAGACCTTCTTTAAGAGTGAGGTTGGATGCTCCTGAGACACCGCGGCGTTTCACACAAATCAAAGTCTCCCCTCTACAGAGCGATTGCAACATGGCCATTATGTTGGATTCAGAAAAACGCAGCAGAAAATGAGGAGCATGATCTGTGTTTCTGTGCCTGGGATTTCAAGTTGCTGAACTTTGCATACGATCCCTCTTGAGGGGAGGGGGGGCTTATAGTTCTGTGCAGACACATGGCCCCCTGGCATGATAACAGAAGCCCCCCCTTCGCCAACCGCACATAAGTTGGTGACTCCGCTACGTCCCAACTATATTTGTAACTACAAAGGTGTGATCGTAAGAACCCATGGAGGATATTGACCCAATCCTTTTTTAAACGGCGCATCTTTATCCTTTAACAGCTTAGAGCATCAACCACGCAGTTTTAGGGGCACAGCTTTAAAGGCTTCTCTGCCATATGTGGCTAAAAAAGGTAAGAAACAGAGGTTCGCAAGTGCAGAATTCTGTGAGCAAGTTGTTTACAACCAAGGTTTCTGAGCCCCTGCTTTACAGTATGAGGAACGCACATAGCCTCGGGCTAGTTGTCATGCCTCTGTTTGTTTGCTGCACCTGCTGTACCTTCTTTCTACTCCATGAGCTGATCCCCTACGGGGTCCCTCCAATCAAAAAGGCAGTGCACGATGCCGGCTTCGTGTTTGGAACTAACCGGGAGGAGGAAAAGAAATTCAACATACCAGTCAATATCAATCTCTTGGAAGTAGGCTTTACCACAGCGCCAGCAAACGCATCCGTTTGCTTATACTAATTACACCATTTTCCACCCGGCAACACACTGTTCAGAAAGGCTAAAGACAACAACAGCAGCCGCTGCCCTCCTGGAGCCGAGCGCGGTGGACGCGGTGCCGTTAATAAGGTTCCAGCCTTCCACGCCGATACGCTTCATACTGGAGTTGCGTGGGGCATTTTTCCAGAGCACTGGGTGTCTGACTTTTTCCTGGAAGACCCAGTTGTGGTTCTAAAAAAAGGAGGCTGTGTAGCTTACGGGCTGTGTAGCATCTCGAAGCAGACACACGTGGAGCTGCCTGCTGATAAATCTGGAGGTTGGAGAGGGGGGAGGGCAAGATGTGCATATACTACACAATGACATGTCCTGGAAATACAGCCAAGAGTCTAGCCAAGAGTCTTAAGAATAATTTGGGGGAGGGAGGATTAAATGTCTTTCTCCTCCGCTCATCTCCCGCTCCCCCCTCTATAGCTAGTTCATGGTCGTGAACCAATTTTTCCAGGTTCTTATGAGAGCAGAGCAGCTATTATTTATTAACAGGAAATTAAATGGCCTTTACGGTGTTTTAAAAGAAATAGAGGTGTTGAAGCCCAGTAAACACAAATAAAAGCATTAATGTTTAACAGCAACATAACACTGCAATATGAATGAAATCAGTCTGCTGTTATTCACTGTCACTTAAGCAGCATAACCGTTTTCTTTCAAGCTCTTTGCCTCTCTGCTCCAATCTGTATTTCTCTTCTTCAGTCTCCCTGTTCAGCTGGGGTCAAGGGTAAGAACGCTATGGAGGAACACCTTAAACAGTCTTCGGATTCACTCATTCTGTGTGAAAGCTGTGCTGTGTGCTGCGGTGAGACCACATCCAGCGATAAAGAAGGCTTTAGGGAAGCTTTCCTATTAAGGAGTAGGTCATAAACGGTTAAAGAGTCGATGAATTGCATAGAAAGAATGTTTTGAAAACTGGTTGTGCATTTGTGAGCGATTCTGTACAGTCGGTGCACATTAGCTTTTCTGAAGCTGAAGCCGCGAAAGGAGTCAACAAGAGCGGAAGGCATTTAATTTTCAGTCACTCTACGAGCATCACTTTGTATAAATATTAAGCTAATGGTTTTCTCCAAACTGACTCGCAGTATAATTTTTGTACACTTTGTTACTTATACAGCTGCGTGATTTCTACATTAGCAACTCTGGGTAAGCACTCTGCTCAAAGGTACTACAAAAGTAGCTCAAATCCACCCTTGGTCCTTAGATTACATGGCAGTGGCTCCACCAGCGCACCACCTGTTGCTCCCTCTTCGGGCTTAATAACCACCTTCACAGCACGGGCCCGCTATCCCCTGCATTTGTACTCGGTGGCCATGTGATGGGACAAGAGATACTCCGCTTCAGGGCCCATTCTGAAAAGGCTGCCTGGAAGCAGGAAATGAGCCAACTTCATCAAATGAAAACGTCTGTTTTCATGCACAACCTCATTCTACTGCTGCTGCTCTGACAGAAGGGTCACCAACTTCAGTAATCAATGAAAGATGTGATTTATCACGTGCATTTTGTTCCTCATCATTTAAATCTACCCTTATATCTACAAAACATTTCCTGGCCATCACAGACACTTGAAAGCAATTTCCTGAGCTCGGACCCTCCTCATTCATACCCTGGGCCATCCCCAGTTGTTGTTTTTGCATCCAAATACTTACTCCTTTGTCTTTGGGCCACCAGCTTACATGGCTGTACGAACCTCCCCCAACCACCCGGGACACTCATCTCCTTTCAGGCCCGGACTCGATGCCCAGGCCAACCTATTCATTTGCTGAGGGCTTCCCTAAACACAATGGGTGACTTCATTAAGTGAGCTCATCAAATGAGACCTGGCTGGCCTTCAACGACAGCTAGTAGAGGCTCATAGACACCCCCAACTTGTAAGCCTCATTTCAACCATAAGTCCACCTTGGAAGCAATAAATGTGCACGTGAGTGGCTTGCAGTGCTGCTTCTTAAAAAAGGACAAATGCCGATGAGACGGAGAGCAAGCAAGACAGGCGGCAAAGAAGGTAAGGATCAAGGTGCAAGCCATGCTGTGTGTACGCCGCTGATTTCTGGCTTACAAAAATCGCAGAAACCCCAAGCAGCAAAAATGTGAGAAATAGGACACAGATGAGCTAATCGTTTCAAACCCCCCCCCCCTCAAAAAAAAAAAACATAGTAAACGTGTATGTAATGGAATGTTGTGAAGATCTCTGGTCTTGGACATTAAATGGTCTACATTTCTCAAAGGACAGTGCTGGGACCGTGACTTGAGGGTTGGTAAAATCATTAAACCGTGTTAGTCACTGCATCTGCATCTTTGGGATTTTCAGGTTGGGTTGGGAGATGTTACGGATGGAAGGAGCAGGTCAGAACTCGCACGTCCGTATTAAATGAGATTACCAACACTCGGGGAACGGGAAAAGCGTTTTCCCAGAGCCCCTTGGTAGCTGGTATCCCACTATTGATGCTCTCACAACAAGCCGCTCCCTCTTCAAACTACCAGCACTTTTCGTTTGTGAGATGTGCAACGGGAGCACCCCCCCCCCCCCCAAAAGAGAGATGCCTGCATTTGCATGTACTTTTTCATATGCTGGGATGGAAACCAGACTGGCAATTATCCCTGGTTTCCATCTGTAATGAATTTGGGTTTTTATGTCTCAAAAGAATTTCCAGTGCAGTAAAGCTGCAGTGTAAGATTTCAGTTCATCAAGCTCTAAACCATCTGCAGTGGAGGAGATCTGAGCATTAATGTAATCATCTACATGCCGTAAGCTAATTCTAAAATAGGTACTTCGGGGGCTTAAAAAGTTCTCAAATGCTTACTGCAGAGTTTCTAATCGGAATCCAGCTCGCAGCTCCTCTAACTTGGGCTGGTCCCGGCGCAAGAAAGTCTGGCACTTATTCTCAATTTATTCTGGAGGAAAGAGCAGGAAATTTACTTTGTAAAAAGGATTGCTGTTATTGTCCTCCTCCTGGCGGTTCCTTCAATCAATTTTGTGGTGACTGTTCAACCCAAGCTAAGTTTACAGTCCCACCCAGCCAAAGAAGGTATGGGGGTGCTGACATTAATGGGAATATGTTGATTTGTGGGGTTTGCCCTTTGAGAAAGAGCATGGACCAGGGTACGATAATGCCCTGTTGAGGAGTTTGCATGGCTGCCTACTTTAAAACCGCTGGGGAGGGGTATAAGGGGAAGCTCTCCCTGTTGGCTTAGAACCGATGCGCTGACTGTGGCAACCTAGGGCAATGGGAGGCAAAACCAGAGCCAGAGTGTGTCAGAAACGGGGGACACACTGATAGCTCAGACCCTTTCACATGTCCAGATGCTTGAGCACTTCCTTGTCAGCCCAAAAAGAAGGACAACAATGAAAGGGAGCATATGTGACTTTTTCATTTTCTAATTTAGCCACCGTTTGTTGGAGAGGCAGAAAGCTAATGATGGAATATTCTAGGTACATCTGCAATGCATCTCTTTACAGTGCAGGAATCACACTTGATGGTTTAAGATCTCACGCAAAAACACAGTCTGACATGAATCGCCTATGCGTGCCGGTCAGCGTGTGCATTACAAAGACAGAAGTGAGAAAAGTCCAGAAGTCACTGCTGGAGATGTAAACAGCTTTGGAAATGACTCAAAAGAATTTAACGACTTAAGGAAAAATACATTACAATCTTTACGTTGGATGGTCGCTGACTTTCTGCATACCTGCAGGGACTGATAAAAAAGCTCAGCAGAGCAAGTTCTGGGCCTCTGAGATGATCCCTGCTTAAAAAAGGGTGCTAAACTTCTCTGCATTCATAAGTGGTATCAGTGCGTCCTGTTCAACGGCAGAGCTGAAACACTTCCGTCTGTTAGCGGCAGTCTCTGTTTATCAATAAGGTTATTCAATGCTCTTTGGGTGTCTGTAAACATTGGATGGGGAATCGGGATATTTATGCAAATTTTTAAAAAAATGATATATGCTTCTGTTATTAACTACCATCAAGAATTTGCTTTACCATAAGGCCTCTGTAGACGTAAACTTATTGAAGCTCCTGGTTAAAGCTGAGATTTAAATGAACACCATGACGTAAAACGAAAAGTGATACAGATTGGGAACAAAACTGTTAACCATGAGGTGTGCAAACAACAGCTGCGTCACCATCACAGCAATCTCATCCTGTTGGTATTATAATAAACCTATTCTTCTTTATTAAAAACAGCGTCCAAGTAAAAGTGGAAAATTAGATTGAATTCTTTAAAAAGCACTGACTGTATGTGCTGTACATAAACGGGAGCAAACAAATATTCTGTAAAAATGTTCCAGATTAAAACGGATTTATCAGTAGCCCAAGTGGCCGGGACTGTCAGGAACATGAATAATTTCTTTAATTTGTGGGTCTCCTCAAAAGGATTAGCAGCTTTAAATGAGTCGGTTAGAGAAAGGTCACTTGCTGTTGGTGGGGCAAATCAATTTTAGGACACGATCACAGCATGGTGGGGTTTCATTTTGCCGGCCTTCCCAATCGCTTTAAACCGATTTCTATACAACACTTGTAAGCATACACGCTAACATATAACGTACTGTACTTCCACACCCTCAACGTGGAAAAAAGGAGGAAAAAAAATAAAATAAAAAAAACCGAAAATGTCAGCGTTCCCCTATTTTAAGTAAATTTCAACAATAGCGTGGATGCCTTCTATTTTCTAATATTAATTTATTTTAAAAGGGTAGCAAGCATGGTGGCATAATATGAGTGCTGGGCACTTAATATTTCATGGATTTTGTTCCTCAATATGTGCACTGCCAGGGGCCAATTATTAATTAAAGACATTTTGGAACGGCCGGCCATCACCACGTCTTGCACCTGCTTGCAGACACCAGCGTGCATACAGATGACCGGCGTCCGGGTCCTATTCACGCTAACCGACTAACCTTTTACTTTATTCTAATGACACTGCTGCTAATTGGCATGGAGACGGCTGATTGGTTGATGGCCCCCAGGACTCTGCCTCCTTGCCAGCGCTGGATTCCAGATGCCTTCCTGGCACCTTCCGTATTTGCCCTCCCTGACACCTTCTGTCTCTCCCTGTCACCCCCTTTTGATGAAGGGGTACCGGGAACCTCGTGGAGCAGCCTGCTCCAGCCTGCTGTCCGCCCGCTGTCACCTCCTAACTGCTTCTAGGAGAGCTAGAAATGACTTGGCTGCTGTGGTACACGGAAAACCCGTGAGCTTTTTCTCTAGGGTTTCATTTAAATCTCAGCTGCATCCAGAATGATAAACGTTATTATTTGCCGACACTTTTTTCCAAGGTGACTTACAATTCTCGATTTACTTGACTACCCGCAATGATAGGTATTTGGGGTGTAGAGCCTTGACATCAGGGCCTGTGCTCCAGTCTCCCTTGGTGACAGCCACAATGGCCTGCATGCAGCTCAGCAAAACCTATTTGGGAATAATTAAGTTGTTAATCTTTGGCAGGTGGGAGGTCACATCTAGGACTATGTGCAGTGTGCAATTCTCACATTCACAGAATCACACTCCAGCCCTATCAGAGAAACTCCAATACATGTGAGCAGCAATGAAGAAAATCTGCAAATAAGGTTCTCTGATTTTACTGACTGTAAATGAATAGAACACCACAGTCATTGATGTACCAGTAATAAAGGTAATTTTGTTAATAAGGCAGTTGGACTTTTGGTATAAGACCTACACAATTCTTTCATTTGTCATGTAGGAGCAACTGGCCATAAACAACCAAGTCTAGAACATTCCAAGTTAACAATCTGAACAATGATCAAACTTATAATAAAAAACATATTTTTGCTATTTGTTCCTCCAGACACAGCTGCACTACGTTTCGTACCTGGGGAGCGAACTAGTAAAGCACTTCAATGTTCATTAAGTGACAGGCAACCGTATTTATCTTATCTGTTTCTCTCCATCTTTCATCAGTTGAACGGACTCTTCCGTTCCCAAAAACTTGTGGCTTACATGGGTGTTGCACGTTCCTTAAACAAAACCGAAACAAGACGGACCAAACTTCCCATGTCAGACAACAACACTTGACCTGTTCAACACAACTCCAGTTAAACCTTCAGTCCCCTCCTGGGCTTATTCCTCTGCACAGAATATGTGCAGACATTTCTGATCTGCAGGAGGAATAATTAACCTAAACCGACGGAGCAGAAAAGCACACATTCTTCAGGTGTTCAGCGATTCAGGGAAAATGTGCCTGTTTCTTGCACCCTTCGGCTGCCAAGCCAATCTCAAAGCTGTTCCTCAGGGGTTATCGCCCAGTAAAACATCTACAGGTTTTCCAAAGAGCTTCAGTGGAAATTCGTCACGGAAACAAGGTGCGTGAAGCCGGCCATTTCCTTCGATTCTAGTGACAGGAAAATTGAAATGGGCAGCACCGGCCTTGGGGGTTCTGACTGAACTGCACTGGACCAGGCGGACCACACGTTGGTCTTTGCCCTGCACCTTTCTGGCAGCCTGTTGTTTACCTGTCTCTAAGTTAATGCCTTTGGAATTTGACTCAAAAGGGGAGACGTAGGCGAGTGTACAGCAGGGTTTGGTGTCCGGTCTCTCGAGCCCCCTTTTAAAACCACAACTGACAAAGAGGGCCCTTTCAGCACTATTTTTCTAACAGTATTTATATTTGTCACGTGTATGTTTTGTTTGTACTAACCAGTTGATTTCCTGCAAGTCTAATAAATGAAAACAAATAAAAATTGTTATTTATTTTTCTTTTCACATAATAAATCAAATTCAAACTGAACAATATTGTTTTTCGTTAATGTTACAATAATGCGACTTTGCATTTTAGGCAATGTAATATTCTGGAGCCCACGGCAGGGTTTCATTTTAAACGTACATTAAATAAATACATGAATATACGTGTATATTTATACATTTATA
Source organism: Heterotis niloticus (assembly GCA_018136845.1). Classification (NCBI taxonomy): domain Eukaryota; kingdom Metazoa; phylum Chordata; class Actinopteri; order Osteoglossiformes; family Osteoglossidae; genus Heterotis; species Heterotis niloticus. The sequence goes on along the minus strand of CM030894.1, from coordinate 29,461,275 downwards.
AATGTCTCCATCGGAATATGCTTCCAATTGTCCCATTTCCATTTTACGGTCTCAAATGAGGTTATACCATCTGGACAAAATGAGGCTTTTCAGTTGGATCTACTCAGCATGGCACCAGATGCTCGGGAACTTACCGAAACCGTGGTGAGAAGCATTGAAGATTTCGTGCACACCAGAACACACCAGGCGCGCCGCGCTTGAGCGGAGCTGGGAAATTAAAACCTCGAATCTCATCTCCTACACTTTCACATCTCCTCATCAACAAGTTGCCGAATTAGGGACAAGAAGCATTCGCATGAGGAATGGGGGGGGGGGCTTTCACGCCAATCAGTTCCAATTTATCTATTTGTTTGTTTCTTTCATGAAATGTTCCGCCCAGAGAAGACGCCCGGGTTCTGAACGTGTCCAATTAACACGCAAGCTCTCGCAGGCACAAGAACGGCTTTGAGAGGAGCCGCCTCAGCTAATCGTGAAAGACGAGATGTTTGTGTAACCTTGAGCCTTTCTGAGCCAGACGCAATTATAGCCAACTTCAGATGAACCTCGAGTCCTGTCCAATGGGGCCTGCCACCCCGTGGGGGTAGCGGGGTGGGTTGGATGGAAGGGATCACGGGAGGCCAAGTGTGAACCAGAGTTCGGCCCTTTCACAGCTCCCTCTTTCACAGAGACGCCCTGACCCATACGTGACAGCCGTACCCCAGCAAAGAGAGAAAGAGCATCCGACTGAGTTCGTCCCGGTATCATGTTGACCGCCTGACTCGAGAAAGGCGATCGAGGGGCTTCAGCAGAATGCCTCCAAAAAATTATTTCAGACTGAATTAGTAAGGGTTTAACCAGCAGGGAAAGGTGGGTGGGAACGCGAGTGCGCGACTTCAGCAGATGAAATCACCTGGTTGTGAGAAAAACCCCCATTATCCTGCCCATGTTTACCTATGTTCTTGCAAACTCAAGGTGAACATGTCTAGACTCAATTAAAGTAGAGCATTAATGCTGCTCCCGCACAAAGCTTTAAATCCAACCAGCCTGAGTAAACAATACCTCACCTCCTGCCGTAATAGCCTTTATCCGTTCACTTGGTAGGTGGACGGCTTCTGTTCACCAATCTACCTCTAAATCAAAGAGACCAGCCACAAAATTCAGTTAATTCGACACGCTGCGACCTCCGCGCCTATCGTGTTTGCTGGGTTTCCGAATGCCGCAGAGCTGGACGCTCAACAAATACGCTCCCGAACCAAGAAACGCCAGCTTCCTTTGCCCGCCATTATTTATACAGCTCGCTGCCATGAGGCAGAAACCTTAAGGCTCTGCACTACCCACCCTCGACGCGCCAATCTGCACCAGCCTAACTTGTCAATGAGGGGAATTCATTTAAGATACATTCAGTTTGAAAGTCTGGAACAGTTCCACTTCAGCACGGTCCAAGCTGGAAATGAAACACGCTATTTGGGGGGTGGGGGAAAAAAAAAAAAAAAAAAAGACTAATTATTATAAGCGATTGTTTTAAAATTTTTGTTCTCGACAGCACGCAAGTGCAAACTCACGTCTGAGCGTTTGCGTGTCTGTGTGTACTTGTGAACACGTTGAGCGTTTTTCAGTACCGTTCTGGGCTAATTGGATTTTCACAGCTGCCTGAACTAATGAGACAAACCGAGGAATCGGAGGGAAGCGGCGGCACAGAGGGAGAGGGAGCCCGCGTGTGTGAGAGCGACAGAGAGCGTCACGTACACGCTCAATGGGCTGCTTTGCTAGTGTCTGTGAACGCTTCTGAACACCTTCGCCGTGCCGGAATGACGGTGAAAGGACGTGCGCGTTTTTGCAAGACGACGATCCTGCGTGCGACCGATTCTCATTCGCGCGCATGCGGACAAAAGAGAGTTTTCTTTAGGAGTGCGTATGTACGCGGCCAAGCGCGTCCACATGGGCGCGTGCGTCTGTGTGTTTGGTAAGCCGTATTCTTGTGAAAAATACTTTTATACGTGTATTCGTGTGCACGCACACATCGCGAGAAGGAGCACGACTGCATACACAAGTGCCGAACAAAACTTTTGTGTTTGCGAGTGTGATGGCATTACAGAGTGGGGTCCATAATGGTGTCAAGCAAGCAGGGCCAGAGAAGGGACACTCGTGTTCCAAGAGCACTTAACTGTCAGAGGCTTTTCGAATGGTGCATCACCGCCACAAACTGCTGCTCCCTAATTTCCCTCCGAGGTAATAACAGTTGGCAATCTGCACACAGCTCCCTGGTGATATAAACACCGCCACGATATCAAACGCAGTCAAAGTTTTCGCAGGCTGCACTTCTTTATTTTTCTCGTGTCCATCAAAAGCCAGAAATAAACAAAAAGAGTCTCCAGCGGGAAGCACGGAGAGGGAGGATACGTGGTTTATGCCAGTAAGTCTTTCTGGGGGAGCTGCTTTGTGATGAGAAGATAACTGACAACAGGCAATGACACCACCAACACAGTATGAAGCTAAAAGGTGCCAGAAGGAAGTGTTGACCACCATGGGATGCCTTGCATTTCTCTGAGACAATTAAACAGCTAATGATTCCATTTCTCTATTGTCAAACACCGGGAGCCTTAGACATCTAAACCACAATCACTTAGTGGAAAATACAAGCTACCATGACTACGGCAGAACTGCAAACAATTACAGAGCACGCATCTGAGAGGAGGCCAGACAGTCGGCCGCCCCAATAGGAACCAGAGCCGCTTTCCATTAAAGCTTCTCCTCATCGGAGGAGGAATATGAGTCTCGTATCAGTCTTGTCCTCTATTTCTCCAGTGCAACTGCCATACGCTTCAATTCGTATTTGATTATGTGACAGTAGGGTTGAACCTGAGGGGCTTGAGTCTGCATGCATTTCGACCACAGAGCTGCAAAAGCCATCTGAGCAGGTGTGTCGCCTTTTAAAGCAATTTTCGGAAAATCCGCGCCCTGGTAAAAGAGGGTGATACAACACGGACAAACTTCAGGTTATATTTGCCGTATCCGACTGCAGGCTTTTGTGTTCTTTCCAAAGCGCAAGTGATCCATGGATGGAGTTCCTCTAGGGACGATGACTTAGAGAAAGTGATTTTCAGGTGACTGTAAGATGGCCGGCACTACCTGACATGAAATGAAGACTCCTAACAGAGCCAACACAACAGAACCCCAAGACAGCTAAACTACGCACACTGATACAACAGTACAGACCACAAGAGCGAGGATAGAAATTGCAGCTACTCACCAGCCTGGTTAGTGGTGATGTTGACAGCAGAGTACTGTGGTGAGTATGGATTCTGGTCAGAGACGCCGTTGACAGCCTGCACCTCAAAGGTGTAGCGCGTGTGGGCCAGCAGGTCAGTGATGTGCACACGTGTCTCTGTGAGGCCCAGTTGGCGGGGCACAAACTGCACGTTGTCACCGCAGCGTGTGCAGCCTCCACGTCCTCCCCCGCAGCTCTTGCAGATGATGTTGTAGACCACGTCATCACGGCCGCCTGACTCCCGCGGCGGAACCCATTCCAGCGTCAGGGACGTCTCATTTACGCTGGAGATAACGTTCTGGGGTGCTGAGGGGACAGCTGCAAGACAGAAGACAAAGGGATAAACAAACCAGGATTAAAACTTAAAATCTAAAGTATGTATGCATGTCACTTTGAACAAAAATATCTAAGCAGCCAAATATCAATGCCATGCAACAATGAACAGTTCAACTCCAGATCTTCATTATTTTCCAAAAAATATCCATAGATCCGTTACGCTAGACTGATGCCCCCCACCCAATATTCAGTATCTGGAGGATCCATCTTTTAAGGCATCCAAGGAAAAACCACAAAAACTACATTCACCCGCCACTTTGTTAGGTACACATGGCCGATTATATATACAGCTCACTATGCACACAGACCAGGTCTAAAGGTCCAGATACTGTCTGAATGACCATTAGGATGGATAAGGCTTGTAGTTTGACCATTGGTACCATTTACGCTGGTTCACATGCAGGCAGTCAAAGGGGTACAAATGTACGACTTACAGACAACTTGTACTTAAGAACGGACTTCCATAAAGCCTATTATATTAAAAATTTGAGTTAAATACAATGGTTTGTAATAACGGACGCACGCACTACTTTGTGTGTGGAAATTTTTTTCTATCTAAACTGTTTTAAAAACGATTTCTTTAATATTGTTTACAGTACTGTATACCTATACACACACAGATTCTCTCTCTCTCCAGTACGGTACCGTATGTAGTTACTTTTATTACTGTATTATTATTATTATTATTATTATTATTATTATTATTAACAACAACAATAATATGTACTGTATTATGTTTAAGATATTTTAGTGTATTTGGAATCGTTTAAGTGTTTTATATGCATGGAAAGGTAAAATATTTACTATATATTAACACAAACATCAGGCTAACTGACGCTAAATAAGAACCGTACGCACCTGTTCCGATTTACCTACAAATTCGACTTAAAAACAAATTTGGGAGCGGATCTCGTTCGTAACCTGGGAACTGCCCGTATTTCCAAAACAGTCGACACTGTAGGATTTTTGCAGACTGCAGTTTCGCAAACATGACAGTGCCCTTACAGCAGCCTGTACTATCCTACCTCTCAAGCCAATAGAGCATCCTTTGGAATGAGGTGGAATGTGATGTTAACAATCTGCAGAAACAACAAAGCCGACACCACTGCGACCAAAGAGCCGCTTTCTGCGGAAACTAGTCCGCTTTGCTGCTGAATCCACGCTGCTTTGGAGTCGAAAGAGGGTCCGACTAAACGCGTACCAAATGAAATGGCCTGCGAGTGTATAATAACAGTAATAGTAACAACAATGTGATGTGATGACCACATGCAATCGGATGTGACACAACTTGTGGTGGCCTGATACAGACTGGGAGAAACAATAGGGCCTGTCTAGTCAGGGAGCACGGCAGTTCTGTAAAAGTGTTTAAATCCATGTTTTCCCACTCAAACACCAAATTGAATTTCCACAATGGAACTCTTTGTTCAAGTCTGAAGGATTTTATGTGCTGACAGTGTTCCTGTTAAGCAGTTGTCTGCTTTGTAAGCCAAGCGTGCAAGGCTCTCGCTCGATTTCACCTCTGTTGAGCAAACTCCCATGTGCCCCCCCATGCAGGGGACCACTTTGCTACATCTTCTAATTAATAGGCTATATATTTTTAGGGCCGTCTTTGGGAGTGGAGGCAGAGCAAAGGTAGCAGCTGAGGTCCTCGGCTCTTCATTGCAATACTGTAGTAATTAATGGACACCCATGCACCTCAGCTGCTTGGCTACTGATGTTAGTAAAATTCTGTACAAGTGCAGCTGAGGAGGGGAACTGTTCTGAATCCCTTACTAAGTTAAAAAGAAGAGTCCAGCTTTTTTGCCCAGATAAGTGCATGGATTGGTTTGACTGACCCTTCCCTGAACATCGACATATACTGTAGCTGTAATGTCCATCTCACAAGGCGTCTTTCTTTTAGGGAGGGAGACACGGTTTGAGTGGCAAATTTAAGTTCAACAGAGGTTTAACCTGTTTCTTTCTTCCCCAAGAATGTGGTTTCAAATAAACTGCCAACCATTCAGAAGATTACAATGCATACATTATATAAGCTGCTTAACTTTACAGCGTCATGTAAAAGTACCCTTTTTTATTACCTTAATAAACGTACTTTGTAGTTATTTGACCAGTAAATCATCTCACTTGGATTTTCCCTGCACATATTATAGTCAGAATAATTTTTCTGAAGCCCGTAAGTGTCCGGCTCATGAAGGAAAGGGAGGATCATGAACAACCACTAGAACACACTAGACACTCAGTCCACAGAGCTGCAGGGCGTTTACCCTTTTCACCTCTTGTTGTGGTTGCTGCATGAGTCTGCCTGCTGTGCAAACTGCACCTGCTATCGCAGGCAGTAAGGGTCTCGCTTGTGGGCCCTGGCTTTGTGTGGATACAGGAATTTGTTCAGCTTCTGCCCAATTAAGCTTGACTGAGCTGTTAGAATCCAGAGACTGAGATTTCTTCTATGTCACTGTGTGGATTATTTGCTTCCTTTAAAAATGCTTGGTTACATCTGAAATTAACAAACCTCAAGGTTACATAGGGCCTAGAAGTGCCACTAAAAACATTTTTGAGTGACGTATGCGAACACATCTCAAAACCATTATAAGCAAAATATTTTCAGAAACTTAAGTGTCTCTCGAAGCTCATATAACAGAAATAAATTAACAATGAAGCTTCAGTTAAAAATGGAAAAGGACTAGCATGCGTCACAAAATCCTACAAATGAACACTGATAAATATGAATATGCATCCCTAACCTTTTACAGCTGTGTGCTCCTAAGCAAACTGTATGTCCTCTTAAATCTAATGACGTACATATCTCCATCCTCCTCCTCGTGAAGGAAAGTTCCCACTTATTTACCAGTTTTTAAATGGCTTCCAACAGAGGTCTCCAGCCCTTGGAGCTAAAAGTCATTACTTCTTCATTACATCTGCTGACATACAGCCAGCCCTGTTGTGTCTCCTACTTGGACCTCATGACGGAGACCCAGGATGGAAACAGGCCTTGTTTGGACGCAGGTCAGATGGGCTTATATCTACCCTTTAATCAGCCAGAGCCTGGTGTGTGTTGATTCTGTTAATGTGATTCTACACTCTTATTCAAAACAGATGCTTGCCTACTACCAGGAGCTGATGCAAACATCTAGCCAAATGCTTGTTTTGCATTTCCTTCCACACAATTTTGGACTGCAGCTAACCTGGGCCCCGTGTTTCCTCACTGTTGGAGTCCAGTGACAAGATTCTGCCTAAAGCTGCTTTCAACATTTGAAGCCCTTCAGCTCTTTCTGCAAACCCAAGTTGCCTGCTGCATGCAGGTTCTGTGCAATTGGCCAGTCCAAGTGGGTCTATCCAGAAACCTGTCTTTGTGGGTCTGAGCGCATCTACTTTTATAGCCTGCGGACTCGTGGGTGTTTTCTGCTATCAGATTGCTCATCACCATGACTTTCCTACTTCAGAAGGGTTTTTCTTAAGGCAGAGACACATCTGAGTGAATGGGCTTTCATCTGTGTCAACCTGGTTCTTAACAGCGGCAGGGCCTGGGTATCAGGTTGTAGGGTACATGAGGTTAAACACAACCTTCTTACAAAGAAGTTAGTTTCTAATCCCCAAAATGTACCAGGCTGACATCCCCTCAATTGAAGTATTTAACCACATATATACACATTAAAACTATAACTTGTGTAAACTCACAATGGATAAATATAACTATAATTGTAAGCCAAACTGTGGTAAAAACACAGACCAAAAACATTAATGTGACGGTGCTGGCGATACATACTGGTGCAGGGCATTTGGAAAGGGTCCGAGTCAGTGCGGTAGTAGCCGCTGCGGCACACACAGTTGGTGGCCCCCTCGCTGGTGGTGCGACTATTGATGGGACACTGAAGGCAGGAGTCATCGCCCTGGGCTGGTTTGAAAAAGCCGGACGGACAAGCTGTAGAAACAGGAGGAGAAACTCAGCAAACATGCAATACTGCATAGGTATGGACATGACACAACGTTCACCATAGTTTTTTTTTTCTTCAGATTTGACACAAATTGGTCTCCCCCAAAATACATATTTTTATAAATAATATAATAAATACAAAAATAATACATATTTTTTTATACCGTATTACTCTTTTTGCAGGGGTCCTTAACCTTGGTCGTATGCCCGCACTTACAACCTAAGCTCTGACAGGCAAGGCTTATTACTGTATGGCCAGTGACCCAAAAGCCAAGTTACTGTCAAACAGTCACACTGCAGGGCTTTTCCTGGGCTTCTGTGGCAGCTGGCGAAGCCTCACAACTGGAGGGTGTTGAACACAATATTGGGAATTTATACTAACCCAGGAACCGAAAATAACAATGCAACTGTCAAACCTGCTACTGGGAGGTAAGGTAGACCAACAAAGCCCTGCAGGGACCCTCCTCCTGAGACACTCATCTACAAAGTAAAATCTCAGTCCTGATCCTAAGCTTTGGGAAACAGCATCCCCTCCCCATCTATAGAACCCCAGCACACATCTAACACCATTAATATATCTGCCTAATTTTCCCTTCACTCTCAACGATGAACAGGTATAAAACAATCCACTGACCCAAACTTCCCGGTGCTGATTTGACTGAGAGGATGGCAGAACCTGCCAAGGAGAAACATCTGCACCAAATTCTATTTTAAGGGCCCCACTCAGATCCAACCACTGGGAAAACTAGAGTTGACCCCTGCTGAAAATCCCATGAAAACAAGCAAAACCACCAGTCTGTTGGGTCCATGATGGGCACTGTTGAAATCAAATGCATTTGCTTCACACCACCAAATATCTTTCCTGACTCGCACAGCCTGGGGCTAACTGGCATCTGGTGGCTCTGAGGGTCGCTGGGATTTTGGTGGGTGTTAGAAGGCGGAACACAGCTCTGAGCATTTAAGGAGTGTGTGTGTGTGTGTGTGTGTGTGTGTGTGTGTGTGTGTGTGTGTGTGTGTGTGTGTGTGTGTGTGTGTGTTTATGAGTCTGCATTACATGAAGTTCTGATGGGGAAAAACAACATAGTGCAGCAAAGAGACAAACGGGAAAATGAAATGAAGGGTCAGAGCGGAGGTACGATGAGAAAGCAGCGGTTGTGAACACAGACCCACAGACCACAGTATCTACTCGGCAAGGGGAAAGTGAGCAGATTCTTACTGCTGCTCACATGATTTCCCGAATATTAGTCTTGGCACGTTACTCTTCCTAATGGCAGAATGAAGGTCCGCTGCATTCGTAAGATGGTGCTGCTGGGGTGCCAATGAGGTGTCTGACATAGCTTGATGAAATGGGGCCAGCAGTTTAATTCCCCAAAGTGAAGTCTTTAGGAATGGAATTTAAACACTATGCCACCAAAGGAAATGGTACAGCAAGATGGAGTGGCTGGGAAGGGGAGATGTAAATGAGAGACAGAGTTAAAGGGCGAGAAAGAGAAAGGACGGTTTAATTTGGCACCATGGCTTTACTCCTGCAAAGCAGACAAATGAGGTGGGATTCTGTGATTTTAAGGCTGGCTGAATGAATGCTGGAGGTTTTTTTTTTCCCCCTCATTTGAGGAAGTTTATACTTGGGACAGAACTCTTGTTCTTGTTCCAGAGAGGATCATGCCAGATGGAAGGGCTGGGCACGCTGTGCGCCTGTACAGTATGACGCCACATAGGTTTCCATTCTGTCTGCCATAGATGATGTCCAGCTACCCATCCCCTTCCAGGCTGCTTGTCTGCTGGCCAGGGAAAGCCCAGACACTATCTGAAGAGAGGATATCACAGAAGGTAGGACAAGTCAGACTGACTGAGAGTCACGCTGCCCTCCGTTTGATTCTGTCCCACAGGGAACCGTGCCTGAAAGGCTATTTGATCCCAAATTTGCAGGGATCCTGCAGGCTCTCTGGATGCCACTTCAAGCTTTACAAAGCCTCGAGCCACGTGGGCTAAATTACTTCCAGGCATACTCATACCAGACAACTATTTAGCTCTCTTCCTGTTAATGCCATTAAACAAATAAACACTTTCAGAATGCAAAGATTTTCACAGCCTCGATGAAATGAAGTAATAAGTGAAGGAAAAGTAGAAATAGGAAACATTCCAAAAGAATTTATAAACACTTCTGATTGAATAAAATGGCAGCGATTTGTAAGCATGCCTTCTATGCCACAAATGAATACGGTGCTCCCCTTATAGTAAGCGCACTGAAAAGAAAAAATTTATAAAATGGAGTCTGTAAATACTTTATAGTCAACTACAGGTGCCCGTGTTTATTACTTCTATAACATACACTGACATAAATAGTTTAACTAGATCTGTGCATAACTCTTAGTCATACTTGGCTTTATGAAAGTCACATTAGAGTAAAATGCTGCAGTCAGTCGTTTGTTTTTATGGCAGGTGATTTGCTTCTTGTTCAAATAATGTACTTCAAAAAGGTGTCACTTGGGCTGGTTTACGAGGAGCTGCCAAATCTGCAGCCAAAATTTGTGTTTTTGCAGCGCTTGCCCCATGGCACTGGTGGGAAGCGCAGTTTAAGGCAGACTCCACCTCAAATCAGGAAGGAGCAGGGTGTTTTGTCACTGGCAATGGGAAGAGCTCCCCCAGCCGTGCTTCTGCTAGCGGTGGCACGTAGGGAAAGGGAGAGACAAAGAGGTGATGTGTGACATGTTCATCATGGTGGGTCAGGGTTGGTCCCAGCAAATTAACACCAGTGTGTGTGTGTGTGTGTGTGTGTGTGTGTGTGTGTGTGTGTGTGCGCGCGCGTTGGGGGGTGGTGGTACATTTGCTGAAGAAAAGCACCGTAATGCAACTAAATCTGTGTATGCCGAACAAAAGCCATGGTCAGCTTCACTTCACCAGCCCCCTCCTCACTTGCAAACACCCTCAGCCCCCAACTCACACCCTGCCTCCACCCACCCTTCTTGTCCCTAGTGTCCCTACAGCACAAAATGGCTAGGTCCTTTTGTCCACCAACACAGCTGACGGAAGCAGGAACGCACTCCTGCCCTCCCCAGTGATGCATCCATTCAGCAGCTCTGTGTCCAACCCAAATGTAAAGCATTTCGTAAAAAGAAAAAAGAGAGAAGGAAAGGAAGAAGAAGGTGAGAGACTGTATGTGTGTATGCATCTGTGCACTGGCCATGAAGAGGAGAATTTGAAAGAAATGGCAAATTGGGGGGGGGGGGGTGTGAAAGGGAAAAAAAAATTCAACGATGCAAGGTTTTGTTAGCACAGCAAAAAAAAAAAAAAAAAAGTGCTGAAAGCGCAGAAAATGGCAAACGTGGCAGACATTTTCTGAGCGGACATCAAGGCAAAAGGGTCCATTGTAGATGTGATGCTGAATTGTGGCTCAGTGCTTCTTGTCTTCTGTCCCCCTCTTTCTCAGTCCCATTTCCCCTGATTGTACACACACGGTTACAAAGTGCTGACAGTCATTTGGCCACACAACAGGTCAGTGGATGTTGAGGGTAGAGGAGAGATGCAGGCATCTACTTCACACCCCTTATACCCTCTCCCATGTGGTTGTCATTGATTCCACAGACTTAAAATCACACAGCCCACACAATCCCGCATGCAAACCCCTCAAAAAATTCCAAGTATAATTACAGAGAAAACATACCAACAATTTCTTCAAATTGAAAGAAATACGCGGAATACAACACACCGGACAAAAAATATTCATTGCTAGCACCCCAGCATAGAGGGTGCACAAAATCGAATGCGATCTGACTGCCGCAAAGGGTCACTCGAGCATCTCATCAAAGCCCCACACCATGTCAGGTGAGGTGCAGAACAGGGTTGTGAGTTCAGATTCCTTTCTCCCCAGAGCTCTGCTTTTTGCCGGTGTCACCCAGGTAATCAGAGCCCACGCGCCAAGGTCGTCCAAGTCGGACCGGATTGTCACCCCTCTGTCGGCCGCGGGTGCCTTATTATATTTCCACGTTCCTGTTAATCCTGTTCCTCCCACCAGGAAGTGTCCTCTCCTTTGGCAGGGCATCGCTGGGCCTGGGAATTCAATTATGGCCCAGCTAATTCGATCAACACACCGCAAAGGCAATTAGGCAACCGGCATTTCCTATTACCCCGCAGGCTGGGGCAGAAATCGGACCTCTGCTGCCCTCGCAACGTCGCTCCCGTCTGATACAATTAGCATGCAGCAGCTCCCAAAGCTGCGTGCGCTGCCGAAGGGGGTCCGGGGGAAGCACGAGCAGACTGACGTCCGACTGCCGTGCCGCCCTCTGAGTGGCACAAATGCAACAGCCACTGACCAAAGAGGAGCCTCGTGGGAGTCAGCTGTTTGCAAAATTTTGCAAATACATGTGAGAAACGGTATTTTCCTCAGTCAATAATCTCTTATTGTAATCGTTTCCATTAAAACCGATGTGGAGTTTTCAATCCAGGGCCGAAAGTTGAGCGGTGCTGCGCGGTAAATATACGAGCAACCTTAAGGTATGAAGTTCAAATTGAAAAAAGCTAAATGTTCTGCCAGAAGACACATTTTGCTGTCTTTAAAGAGACTAAAATGATTTTCCATTGTTACTGTAGTGCAGTTTGTTTGTAATAAACAACACAAAGAATGAAAGGGGCTACGTGAGAAGCCTCTTCAGCAGGGATAAGGGGCAGAGCTACTGTGCAGCTGAAAACTGGATTTCCTGCACACTTGTCACCATCCCCCTCCAACAGGCAGCGTCTGCTATACAGTAGAGTCTCGTAGGGGTTAGATTAGATCTACAGGGGGAGTCGGAGGAAGAGGACGGCTCCAGAAAAATTGGTACGGTACCTGAAGTGTGGGGGAGGAGGGCAGCAACAACAGTTGGAGGCAATGCAACAGGGCCTCCGCCAGGGTCTTGCACACGTGCAAAGGTGACTGTGACCTCGGAGTGCAGATGGAGCTGGTTAGCACACAGCTCCTGGGTCTTACATAGCACGGGTCTGCACTCTACACACCCTAAGGACAGAAGCAGCAGTCTGCTAAACCCAGAAGTAGGTAACCATGTGGATTTTTTTTTTATTTGCCAGCCCCACCACAGATGGGAAAACCAGACGTCAGGCGATACCTTGCATGCTTAAAGGTTTCATACAAGTTAATTTTTCAGGAAAGTACTCGCAGTGGTAATCTGTACTGTATATTAGCAGCATAGAAAATAGCCAATCCCTACATGTAGCACATTCAGCACTTTTTTTTTTTTTTTAAATGCCTGCTTTTTTCCAGAAATGCGCAAGGAAAGCCTGTCGTAATTACAGAACCATGCACAAGAATGTGGTTAAAAATCCTTTTTGTTTTACTTGATATCTGTGCCTCAGAAGGACACTACAACCGATCAGACTGTAGAGGGGGGCTTCCTTGAACGCAGATGCAGTTTGGTTGTAACCAATAACATTGCAAAAGCATTTCCCCTGTTACAGGCAGCCAGTCTGCTTGCTGCATCAGCCTTGCCAGCTGGAGGTAGTCTCCATCCTGGGGTAGACCCAACAAAAGGCACAGCACATCAATCATGCACAAAATCCATTCATGATCTGGGATGCAAAGGCAGATTTGAAGGGCTCAAGCCCACATCCCCACAGCTGTTACACCCCTGGTGCCTCAAAACAGGTGCAGGGGATGGACCCCTCTGCAGGAATAGTCCCCGAGGATAGCCATGCCAACACTGCTGCGCAAAACAGGCAAGCCACCTGAAGTAACTGCCACTCGACGCTGCAGTACATGTCATGACAAAAAGTGACAAACGTACCTCGAAACATCAGAATCTATGCTCGCGCTGTGTTGGGACCACGGCCTTCTTGCCAGAAGCAAAAGGAAAGGGTTTACAGTGTGAACCGAATCACACAAGCAAACCTATTTCAGTGCATCCATTAGGTCATTAGGGAACAAAGGGCGAAGACCGTGCGAGGGGTCCGTTGACAGCATCTCCTCCCTTTCAACCTCAAAGATGTACCACTAAAGCAGCTTGCTCTTTTAATCCCCTGGGGAGAGCCACAGACCACATTTTGAGAGGCTGTGATTCAACTGTCATTTTAACAGATAGATGTATGCTTCTACAGGCTTGTAAAGGGTTAGCAAACAATGCAGGCTGGATCAATGCGTTTCAAATCTTCATGATCCTGAACCCCAGCTGCCGAAACCTTGATCCTGTATTCTTCTGTAAGGGTGGACGTTGCCTTGGTAACAAACTCCAGTGGTCTGACAGCCTTCAAGGTTTGCCAACATGGTTGCAGTGTTTCTAAATGCTTTTTGGTCGGCGGGCCCAATTCAGTGCCATCGAAGCTAAATGTCCTCAATAAAAATGTAATTGACTTTTAGGTATAAATAATTTTCTACCCCTGCTTTGCTCTGCTCAAGTAAAGCAAAGAGATGGCTTTTGCTCATGAAATTTTACCAAAGAAACAAAGGTTTCTTTCTGACCTCATGTCTTAATGGGTGTTTTAATTTAAAAAAATGATGCACAACTCGGATGTCTTTAAATAATGGCGGGATGAAGATAAAGTGCGTCAAAGAACTGCCAGCACAGAGGCAACTGCTGAACATGAGCAGGGAGCAATAGAGGCGGACAAAATTGCTGTTGGTGAGGTTTTTTTAATGCAGTTCTTCTCTCCAGACCATAGAACTGTTCCAGTTTGGAATCCTTTCACAGTGCCAACCCTCCCAGCATAGAAAAAAAAGTTTATCCAGGATGACAGACAGGGAGCATGAAGGAAAAAAGTGATCAGAGAAGATGAGGCATTAATGGTGGAGCATGGTGGGAGGGCTGCGGAGGGGGGTTAGCATGAGCAGCTGCAGTCCAATCCTGTCTCGCTTGCTATCCGAAATAGTCCCCAGCGTCACCCCACCCCCTCAAACCTCTCCTGAGCCCCAACACTGAGGATATCGTATTCAGGGGCTCAGCCCTTTGCCCCGCCTTCTTGTCCCCAGTGTAAATTTAACAGAGATTAAATCAATTCTGGGCAAAGGGATCCTAACCATTAGAGATGCAAGCAACAGCTGCTGCTATTTCACATACGCCGTGTGCGCCTGTTCCAGACACTGGCAGTGAAAGCTGTTGAAACCTTTTCAGCCACAGTTGGTTTTCGGATGATTCCTAACTAAACAGAAATAAAATAATAAAACCTGTTTGTCTCGCACTTTGTAAAGCATGTTACATCCTGTTTGGTTTTGCTGGCAAGTGACTACCACATGAAACAGAATTTTGCATCTTTGCAGTGAGTCAGAATACAAAAGAACCCGTTTATGCCGACTCTTCCCCATCATACCTTAACCGCTGCTTAAATAACAGCTTCCCAAGCTAGAAGGGCCTGTATGCATTCTGTCTAATAAATCACTGCTAGCAGTCTAAACCTTTAGTGATGCATGAGTGATCAACTTAGGGAAGAGTGCAAACAAAGAGGTGTACTCCTGACTTTAAAATATTAAGCACATTTAACAAAGCAGCATAACCCATTCCATAATGCACAGCCATTTCATGACATCTCAACCACTGGCCCCAAGTAAACAGTGCAATAAGGTTGTTCTGAAGGTAAATGTTTGCTTGAATACACCACCACGGTAGTGAGATCATTTCCATGAAGTTAAGTCCTAAGGGGAAGCCCCAAGTCAGTTATAGATGCGCTTAACTAGAAGTGTATCCTTAAAAAAGTTAAAATGATACACGATATGCTATAAGGTGGCATAAAGGAGGGTTTACAGCGACTGAAAGCATCTATCAATTACCCTTTAAATATGCAATGATTCCTTTACGAAGAACCCGCAGCTATTTATCTTGCTCCTCTAAATATCTTCCTTCCACTGCTGTTCCCTTAACCCAGTTACAGAAAGGCCCCACTGTCTTGTGCCTTCTTTAATTTGTCCTAATCAATGCTGCCTGCTAGAAGCAGGCCCCGGGGGTCACTGAAATTAAGTACTCTGCTTGTATTAAGAGGTTTTAGGCATGCAGAGAACACAGGGGGATGAGCAAGACCCCATCACTATGGCAACCCCATTAAAAGCTCCCCAGCCAATAAATTGCCAGTCCCCTCCACCTCTACCCCAGCGCACCGCTATTGTCCCACTGTGGAGACACGTAGTGAAGGATGCCACCTCCGAGCAACCGGACTCTATTGTTTACTCCAAATGGGAAAATAAACAAGACTGTTAAGTGAAATTTAGCTGAGAAGGCATAAATTATGGCACTTGCCTGAGATGTAGAACTTTTCTTTAAAATGATTAAAAAAAAAAAATGCATGCAGAATAAAGAAACCATCTGTCCTCACGCATGTTTGCTTACCTAAAAGTGACAAACAAATGAGCTAAAATAATTTGAACAATCACACATTTTACCCAGTGTTTTACATAACTCCTTACCCACCAGTATTTTTCGTCATATTATTTTTTTATGTTGCATTGTTTAGGATGGATTTAGGAAAATACAAACATGATGTGGTCTGACATTCATGTATCAAACTATTTCCTTGCTTGCAAGCAAGAGAGCAAAATTAGTTGCGCTTACAAAGTACAAAAGTCATAAGGCTCTTAAGGAGAAAATGTGAAGGTGGGATTCCACAAGAATGGAGAACGGATCCTTCAAGGGCCAGCAAGTAGTGTAGTGGATGCAGCAGATGCCTTGAAAGCTGAAGGTTCCCACTCATGAGTCCTGCTGTTGCTCCAGGGTGCTTAAGCAAGGTACGTACCCTGAATTACGGTAATAAATAGGTAAATCATTTTAAGCTGGTAATTGAGCAAACCAAACATTGCACGTCATTTTGGACAAAGGTTTAGGTATAACAACAATCCTCCCAATCCTGAACCTCAATCCTGCTCTGAACCTGTGCCATGCACCTTCCATCTTACACTCTGCTTGTACAAACTTCTGGGTGGTCTGACACTGCAGCCAAAGTGTCTGAGAGCAAGGCTGTCCTCTACTAGTCTGTTGCAGTTATCCTGACATGAAGTCCATGAGAACATAACTGGAAAAATACTAGCTAGCTAGTTATATCTGTGTGGCATAGCCGTGATTGTCAGAGGTTTATGATGAAGGTTTAGATAAGAAATGACAGGGCTGAAGCTTAAGCATCATTCCTAGAAACTTGTATGTCTGTACATGGCCATACAAAATGAGCGCTTGAGACTCGGGGGTATGAAAAGAAGCTGATAACAATTGGTGAGCAGCTGTGAAAATAAAGGTAGAAGGCCATTCCGCCATTCCGTCAGGTAGCGTCATAAAAAGGTAGAGCCCGTTGGAGGGGAACTGCTGCCCGAGGGTCAACATGGTAGATGAACACATGACTCCTTTCCTCAACGCACGCACCACTCCTGCGGCGCTATGGTTACTGATCACCAGCAATATCCACAAACAGCAAACAAAGATGAACCCTGGTATATACCGGCCAGATACACACAATTTCACCATAATGCTGCCAAACCTTTAATACCAGCTGCCGGTTTGCACAACAGACCCCCCATTATAAGGCAGAGCCAGGAATACATTAGCAGCAAATGAAGAAATTCAAAGTTCACATTGGGGTGAGTAGGTTGCTTCTGTACCGTACTGCCTTGCAACGTAATACCGTGAAGTATGATAATCTGTAAGGTACGTAATACCCTTATGGTTTTTGTGTCTCATGTTCACTTTGCTTCTACATAGAAAAGCTTGTGTACAGTAACAGTTCATTACAGTAAATTAACTTGTTTATTTATTTTAAATTGGTCTTCATTTATGAAATTCACTGGAACATGGAGCCCCTGCTCTTTTTCTGAGTCTCGCCCACATCTCTGGACAGGTCTGATCTCCCTACTGTATACAGAGGCGTCAACGCCCTGTGTGTGTGCTGCACAGCATGATCCCCTGTACATGTGCTGTGTGTTTGCCAAATATCACTAAAACACTGTAAAGCTTTGGGTTTGGGGGTTTTCCAATGGGCTGGGAACGCATTATTACATTTAAAATATGAAATAGGATCCCTATATATATATATATATATATATATATATATATATATATATATATATATATATAAAAAACATTTTCAAAACTAATGACATTTGCAGCAGAATCGGTCGTTACAACAAAGGAAATATATCTAAACGTGACTAGAGAACACAAATCAAACGTTGAAAAGTGCAAAAATTATATTATTGAGTACAGAAAGGAGAGGTGAAGTGGTTTTGCTAACATGCAGACATCTTTGACATTTTGGCCACAGTATCGTTTTCTTATCAAGACCCCACTTTGCAGTCACTAAAGGTCACCTAATCCAGCCAAAGTGTAACAGAACTCCTGGAGCCATTATCACCACCGCCCGCCGTGACAGGCGACTTGTGGATTAGTCTCGGCCTCCCAGAAATAGTGGGATTAACCAGGAGGCCTAGCGGGGAAGTGTACCCCTTTAGTCGAGTGTGAGAAAGTTGAGGATGGCATGAGAGGAAGGAGAATAAGTGCTGGCTGTGAGGGGCAGGTGACCATGAGACTTGTGCGAGACAACTGTGCAGCATGGGGGAAGGGTGCACACACAAGGGAGAGGAAGGTGTGCTCAAAGACCATTTCACAGTTGGTGTCCTCAACCATGAACTATGAACCAGTGTGGGAATTTAAAGGCGTTTGTTGGTCCTGAGCTCTGAATGCAATCAGCAATCTCTATGCAAACATTACCGTGTTTAAGGTCTACTGAAATGTCCGTTTAAACGCAGTCAAAGTTGAACATTTACTCTGTTCAAACAACTTCGGCAATAAGTTGTCTTTCGGTCAATGTTATGTAAATGCACTCATCCCTATCAGTATGGCAGGTCTTTGATGGGGCGTTGCCCTCTCTGTTGGTACAAAAGTACATTTAGCTACACTTACAGAGGGGATGAGATGAACTGCACTGTTAGGGGGTCAAATACCTTCTTATCAACGGAGCTTGCTGGTTCCGACAAGCAGGGCCACCGCCACACACTGGGTTGCCTGGCTTTCAGTGCCTGGCGTCAGCAGCAGTAGGGTGTTGACAGATGGGACAGACCCACAAAAGGCTCTCCGTGAACCTCTATGGTAGTTCTGGGTCCTGGCAGGGGTTGAGAGCAGGACCTCACTATCACAGCTAGTTTATTCTTCATTCTGCACGGCCAAACCTGCGAGCTTGCAGTTCTTGAGTGGTGATGGGGAACGTAAAGACAATCCTTCTGTTCTGTGCATGCAATGCTGCCCCACACCTCATGCTTGGCATCAAAATGTGAGGACACATTTGAAATTTAAGCGACAAGTTGTGTGAAGCCACTTCACAGAAGGATTCCGGCCTGGCTGTTACCGCAGACGCTTATTTCTGCACGGTGTCAAAATAGATGTTTGTGAAAATTCTGAGTGCCACCCACTAAGATTCCACCTTCTCTGACTGGCCCCCTCCCAAATTTTGCCTTATTCCTGCGTGTCGTCCTCAGGAGCCCTCATCACAGGGCCCTTCTTCGTTCACAAGGCCCTGGATTCAAGCTCTGCCTTCATACACCTGGACTGGGAAGGTCCTGATCCTTTTAAGTGAATATGGGCCCCAAATGGCTTTCAGGGCTCTGACTGCCTCAAACTGCTTCACCACGGTTCCGTCAAACTCCTCCCCGACGGGAGCGGGACTTTCAGAGAAAAGCTTGAGTACGTCTGTTCCGTGCAGACCACAATTCTCGTCCTTGTTGCCCTGTGCACAACCCAAGCTGTACTTCAGCCATGTAATCATATTATAAATCATAACCTCTCCTTTAAAAACAGCCCTGTAGATCTTTGCAGTGACTCAGCAGGATTCAACAGCAGGGGTTCTGCCCAGAAAATAGTGCACCATTTGCAGTACCGCACCAATTTTTAAAATGTGTTTTTTGTATTTTCTCCCCCCCCGGGCCCAAGACAAAACGGTTACGTGCAATTTTGTGCTTCAGGTTTTCTTTGCTACATGGTGTACAGAAATGTATTAAATATTCACTCAAAAACAGTGGCGCCATGTGTGCGATCATCAAATGTGCATGTTGCCAAGAGACCCTGATGTATTAACTGGAAAAATTACTTGCACATAATTGGTGATCATCATGCACAGACGGCGTGTCCGGCCCCTTCTCGAGATGGTAGAGTGAACATGCATTCGTCTTCTGTGTGGATCCATACATGTGGGAAAATGGCAAAATAGGTCATGATATGCAAAACGTGTCTTCAAGGAGTCAAATCAATAAGTGGCTGTGCTATATTTGGAAACAAGGTCATCGTAAGAAGGCGCCTGATGCTGTATAGAAGAATGAAAGACGTCACTTGTTCTGAAGATACGCCAGGAGCCCACATCTTCCACGTTCAAATCTGACGCTGCTCTAAGCTAAGATATTCTATTCTGTTTAAGGAAAGAGAGAACAGAAATATATTCTAACTTATTCTGTGATTTTAGAAATGGCACTCGGGAACCTAAATGGCGAGCTGGGAGGCGGAAAAGTTGGTCTATCATGGGAATCCAGTCAATAACGGTAATGTGGCATCCAGTGCCCTGCAAACACATTCATCATGGTGCTCCATTACTCCTGGACAGCAGCACAATGGTGGGCTGGGGGCCGGCCAGGCCCACCCCAAAGAATTCTGCTATCGCCAGATTATTTTAAAGCGGTTTTTTTTTTTTTTTAAAAAAAAGAGACCAACAAATACACAGAGAGAGAGAAGTTTCCGCTAGTTTGGGGAGGGGGAGACAATTTATGGCCCCTTGAAGACGAGCAAGTGCAAACATCTCTCATGGTGTACCGAGTCTCTGGAGAGACATTTTGGCTGAGTTGTTATGAAGTCTTGGATAGATGTGACACAGATGGTTCCAGTCAACTGGCTAGTGAAAAGGACAAAACGCGCCTTCACTTCTTATCTGTACAAACTCAGAAAGTTGCTGTCAGCACCAAGCTGCTGCTTATATAGTCCACAGGTCTACAAAATTAAAGAGCAAATAAAGTAAAAAACTGAGGGCTCAGCCAAAACCGTAAAATCCAGTTTTAAATAAAAAAAAAAACCCTCTTGATGCTGGCCTGTTCCCAGATTGCTAGGCAGACTTAGAGATTGTTAAGGGTTTGCATCATTCTCTGCCTTGCTTTAAAAAAATGCCACAGGGTGTGAGAAACAATGGAAACAATCTCATTAATAATAATAGGAGAGGCATTACTGTACTTAAAAAGGAGGCTACACAGTGGGGAAAATGGGGCTCAATGTGGAACAGTGGCACACAACTGTTGCTGCACAGTCAGTTAGCGTTAGGGTCTAAACAAATCTAACCCCAACCCCCCACCTGCCGGCGCTCCCTCCATCATACGCTGCATCCTCAGGACTTCAATAGAGAAGGCAGCCAAGCCCCAGACCACAATGCACTGCACCAGTCCCAACATGTTGGCAGCACAAAAGCATCAATATGCTTTTCATCCTGCTATTGCAAGCAGCGGTAGGTGGTAAATGGCCTCAGTCCTGGCAGTCTGAGGCTTCGAAAGCAATACCCAATTTATTTGCTCTCTTGTACTATATTTTTCTTTCAAAAAAATTGCACAACCACTGTGCATTGTCCTGTTTCCTGTGTCCATACCATTTTGCGTGCTCTAAAACATCTCCACAATGGAGACGTGCAAAGACAAGAATATGTGAATTCTGCTCCACCCTTATTTTCTGCGTCTCCAGACTGCCAGATCAGGTTCTGCATTGGGTTTTCTGTAGATGTCTTTCTGCGGTGAACAATGCACACATCTGCAGGCAAACATCACTGACCCCTGTGGCTCAGTGTTAACAACGGGCATAGATAATACAATTGGAAAAAGGTGATCAAGCATAAATTTACAGAGAGTCTTTCAAACAGAGATTCATCACTATCAACCATGACTTAAAACTGAGACCAGGGGACAGGATTCTTCCATAAACCTGAGAAAAATTCCAGGGCAGGGCGTTATAGAGTTTTTGTTTTGTGTAGTGCACCCATCCCACCCCACCATGATAAGTTTTGCTTGGTTTAGGTTTCTTTAGTACAACACTAATGTCACTGCGGTAAAAGTACTTCAGTAGGACGGTCATTGAACGAAAGATGCAAATGAATGTTTGCTGAAGGGTCGAACAGAAGCCCTAGAGAATCGGTTATGCTGTTAATTGTTGATCAGCGTCGAGAGTCAACATCTGATCCATGTGCTTCTATGGCTTCGCTAAAAGTCCTTCATTTCTCAGTTTAACAGAAGGGATCAAAGATGTATCCAATGTTCATTTAGGCTGCAAGGATTGGAATATGCACATCAGTTCAACCGACCTAAGATTTAAAGGGCCACGATTAAGAGCCTGGACCCAGCAGTTCTTCCTTCTACAGCACCAGCTCACCTCCTGCACTCCTGGATGGAAACACTACAAACATAAGAAGGGCTCTCACGGGCGTAGGTGTGCAGCTTTGCCACCGTACCCTTGTGAAAGACATTTCACATGAATTTCTTAGCAAAACATCAATCTGTTTAAATGGTAATAATTTTGAATATTGCAAACAAGCAGCCAAATGCTTTAAAACATTCATAATAGCAGTTATGGTAATGCTCACTATTTACAATAATCCCCGATCTGGCAAAACTTGTGCTGACTGCATGAGCCATCTGTCATGCTTGGTATCACAGATATGCACAAAAAAGAGTGACACTAAGTGCGCGACTTCCACTTACGCCCGCCTTATGGCTGGACTATTAAGGGGAAAACAACTTGCCTTAATGCTTTAAACTGTGTGCTTGCTTTGGGGCTGCCCGTATTTTAGTCAGCTTCGGTTTTACATATTCGTTATTTGCACAGCTGCATGTTCAATGGGCCGACACACAGCTGGTGTCTGATTCAAGAGTGTAATGACAAAGACATCAGGTCATTGTCTACTTCTAGCCCAGCCACCTTGCCCACACGCCATAAGGCACTTAGCCCACGAGCACGTATGTGTACGTGTGTGTTTACTACAGTCATACAAATGCACATCTGGACATGCTAACAGCATTGTCTCGCCTTATTTGTAAATCCAAAGGCACAGTCAAAAAAAGCTACCTAATGCAGTTACCTAATACTAATACTAAAGCTAATATAAATAATAAAAAATGTTCCGTAAGACTTTTATTATTTCATTGACTTTCAACTACATTCAAATCAAATTTTAATTAAAAGGACTAAAAATAAAAAAAATAATACATATATAATAACCTCCTGTTCTGTCCTGAATACAGACTCACTCATTACATATGAATGTGCAGGACTTGTCAGTTTCTGAACCTGTTTAGCTTTGCCTACACAATCAAAAAAAGTGCAACAAAACAGATATCCCTCAATTTATGTTGGGGTTAGGGTCTATAAAAATCTTGAATACATTAATAGTGACTAAAAATGCCTTGTAAGAATTTTAAATAACTTAGAGCTACTTTTATCCCATAACCTTGCATGATGCTCATCATCAACCCAGATAAACACAAGACCTGAGGTGTAAACAATGTGGAAAAGAGCTGAAGTAGTCTTACACTCCCATTCCACATGGTTGCATTTTGATGCCAAATACTGGCTGGCTCTGTAAACAAGGGTTCCTTCTGTGCCAAAAAAAAAAAAAAAACTATTAAAAATAAATGAGTGAAAAGTGACGGTATTTTTGGAAAGCTGTAACTTCACCAATTGTAACACAAGGAGCTACGATATCCATTGTATAATTCTGCCATGCACATGTATGATAGGACTGTAATGCACAGCACACAGCCAAGGATGTGCTCAGGGGCACTAAAAAGAGATACTCATTATGCTGCATACAGTATGTGGCCACATGGCCAGAGCTTCTTCATGTGCCCTGCAGGCGTAACCCTCTCGTGAGCCCGGATTGTCTCCCGAAGACGTAAGTATCATACAGGGTCGCCGGGCTCTTCATCTTAACGGGACCACAAGTAAGGAGGTCAGCTCTCTTCCAGCTCGGCTACATGCTACCCTCAAGAAGTACACGGTGGAAACACACGACGGTGTTTTGTTTTGTTCTTCTATATAAAGCGTCTCCTTCCAAATGCACAGTTGCCTTATCGACTGGGAAAGAGTCGCATTCACTGCTAGGAGCACCTATGTATCTCTGGGGAGCATCATGGGCTCCGCAAAGTCCAGACCAGCAGTAACTGCAACAAAAACACCGCTATGATTGTCACCACCAGCATACTGGAAGCATGTGCTCTGCACCAGTAGCCTTTCCAGAGAAGAAGGGAAGTAGGGAAAACCTTCAACTGAAAGCTCAGGATCACAGGCCTAATCTGACAAAGCCAACAAGCGGTAATCCACCAAGGTATGGGTTTCTGTGATACCAGAGAGGGCTTAATCCTTCTTGTTGAAGGTTTTGACAAACATACACTGCTTCATACCTACTGTCTTCAGACAACAGACACTCATCAGCTTAAAACTTTTTTTAAGCGGGAAATAATCATTATATGTCTATTGGTTTGATTTTGCCAGTAGAGACAAGTTTCTTAGCACCTTCAATAACTGCTGGGGAAATTACACCGCTTCCCATCCTCATAAACAAACATCACCAAATGACCATTGGGAACAGCAAAAAAAAGTGCATGCCATGCCGAGCTGAGGCTGCAGCAGGTAAAGGCCCTGATACAACAGAGGGTCCCCTAGGGGCCATTTCTTCTGACCACATACTACATACGAAGCCATAAACAGGGAGAAAATCATCTCTATGTTCAGATATGGTCAGCTGAAGAACCACCATCTTTGCTCTAGGTTCTATCACAATGCTTCTGACTAAAGGCATGATATCTCTCAGACCCCATCCCAGGCTCCTGGGGTGCTTGGGTATCAGCAGCATGCCTTTCCCGACTGCTTTTAGACCTGGAGTTTACTTCGTGATGACTGTGGCATTGTCACTGGGGATGCATTTGACTTCTGATAACCTAGCACAGGGGTGAAAATGCATTATCTAGATTCCTCCCCCTCCCTTATCCACTGTCATGCTTTCAATCCTTATACACCTTGAGGAATGAAAAAAAAAATATCTAAAAGGGTAAGACCTTTGTTGGCAGCACAGCTTTGATTCTTTTGGGGTGCCTGTGAGCCTCAGCAATGAGGAAGAAGCCCTCGGCACATCTGTTGTTTTTTTTTTTGTTTTTTTTTTGCCAAAGATAGCAGTGACTCTTCAAGCCACCCGACGGTTTGTTTTCCAAAAACCTTTAACAAGTGCTTTCTTGACTTCACAGACCTCACTTGCCTAAGCTTGAAACAGAACTAAAACACACACACAAACGCACGCACAATATAAATATGTACTGTATCACGTACCACCACGGATTCCTTTTCATTTGCTACCCGCAAATGAAAAGCTCCATATATAATCAGCGCAATGTACGTCTCTGACTTGACTCCCAGGTCTTCTTGCATAGTGTCAGTAAAAGCAAACCAAGCAAGTCAGGCAGTCTCACTTCCTTGGCTGGCCTTTGACCTTGAAGATACCCAAGAAAGAATCTACTGCCTGTCAAGAGGGACTATCTAATGCGATGTGTGTTGGGACCCCCAAGAACAGAGTGACCCTGCTCTGTGGTGATAGGAGTAGTGAAGCCATGAAGACAAATTCAGATAAAGAACCAGAGCTCTCTGCGTGGGAGGGCTGCTTTTATTACTCACTGTCTACACAGGCCACCAGGTCTTATGGTGAGGTCAGAGCACACACTGTCCTTATGGGAATCCCGCAAAGTGCTGAGGCACAATGAAAGTAGTGGCGTGGGTGGTGTCTGTGTGTTTATGCTGGAGAAGGGAGCCAGGGAAGGTATTAAGGCCTTTAGAGTGGAAGATGTCAGCTCCTTCTTTTGGTCTGAAATAAATAGAAGATGAGCTGGTATAATCAAACCAAGTTGACCCAAACCTTCATCATCTGGCAACAAGCAGGGGGATTGCAACGGTAGCTTTGTCCAGCTGTACATCCGGCGAGAAAGCCATCCCTCCGTGATCTTAAAAGATTTTTACATTTAACTTTTACCATAAATGCTTGTGGTGACACGAGCAGATCCAAAAATTTTGGCTAACAGACTCTCAGTTAACCATTAGGCCTGCTGTGTATTAATACTGAAAACATGTGGTAAGACTGAGGTCCCCGCTGCTGGGAACAACAGATTAAAGGTAAATTATCCACCTATTGCCCCCATGCCTTAGTAGGTAGCTACTTGTTTCCCAGGGTGCTTCCTAAAAAGAGGAGTTCCTGTTCTTTCAGGCTACAAATACCCATTTGCCAACAAAATCAGAATATTTGCCATCACCAAAAACACTTTCCGTTTCAAGCTGAATCCGGCAAGACAGGACCCAGGCCGGCTCGGACCCGGTCCCGCACTGACGGCAAGATTGTGCTGGCTAAGTTTCACTGCTGACTGCTTCCATTCCAACAATGAACAAAGGCGGCGAGGGTGAGAGTGGGGAAAATAATTAAAGGTGCTGTTGGACCAGTGGGTTAGTGGGACACTGCATGCCGACATGGCCCTGCGAGCTTTGACATCTCAGTTTCCAGCCACCCACCAAGAACGGCTGCAATCGTCTCTTTACTCAACTGGGCCCAAGGAAAACTATCATGATAAGGAGGAGATAACTCCCATATTCTGATTACTTTTACTCATTCATTTTTTAAACTATTTATCACGTCCTTTTTTTTTTTTTTTTAAAGTTTACATATCAGCACTCTTTAAAACACAACTGCCTAAATCGGACTGCAATTGGTGTCCATTTTGGACAAAGGTTTAAAAAGGAGTAAAACAAGTAAACATAATGACAGCTCAAAATAATAAATTGGCAGCTCCCTTCTTGTTCTGTGTGAAGTTCCTGTAGAAAAGAAATCCTCTGCTGCACGATGGTACATTATTATAAATTCCTGTCTCGCAAGGCTGTTCCTAATACGGTCATTTTTTAATATCGACTTAAAATAAAACTGCCCTCTTCGTTCATTACAGCTCACCCAGCACCGTGGTTCTGCCCAAAATACCATAAAGGAAGAGTTTTCATAATACTTTGGCAACCAAACAGGAAGGGCGATAATGCTTTTGCGCAGCGATTACTCATACGGGCACGCTGCGTTGCTAGGAGTGTTTTTGGTTTCATCCCCACAATCCTTTGTGTTGATAAGTAGAAGGCAAACAACCTTGAAGAGGCATGTTTGGCATAATGTGACCCACTCAGATGCCAAAAAGAGCAACAGACCCTCCTCTTACTTTCCCTCTTTTAGTTACAGCTATACTTAAAGGCTATTGTGGGAACCACTCTGACATATTAGGTGCAAAAACATCACTGGGTCACACGACATTTCCACAGCGGACCTTTGCCACAGAGCCTGCCTGTTAGTATGCTTAAATAAATAAATACGGTAATCGCTCGGTATCCCCATCAAATTGATTCCCGAAAACAGGTCAGACGCGAATCGCCAATTTCCCATTATTATAAACAAGTGGGGGAAAGCCCATCGGAAAACACCTATACAGTATAACCATCAACCTTTGATTTCAGCATGGAGAAAAGCACTCGAAGCACGTAATATTGTTCACAATTTGCACGTGTATAACATACGGTAGGGCTACAGTATGCACAGTACAGGACATTTCACATTAATGAAAGTAAACAAACAGGGTTATTAAAAGATGAAATGTTGCTAAATACCACAGATAATGAAAAAAGCCCCATACTTTTACTAGTATCACTGAACAAAGTGAAGGAAAGAGCCTTGTGAGGTATGTGCAAGTGTGTAGTGTGGGTAAAAAGCTCCCACATCTCCTGATCTACATCTCCCCATACAGCCAGCAAAAAGGTTAATGGAGGAGTGACGTGTGGCCTCTGCCTGTTTGTACCTTATCAACTTGTAAAATTACTCAACAGAAAAAGCCCTTTGCATCACTTGTTCTATGTTCCTGACACTGTGAAATGTTTTACTTGTCCGCCTTACTGGATTTACACAGAGGAGAGGAAGGGGGGACACGGAAGAAGAAACCTTCAGTGAACCACTGACTGTGAGTACATCGGTAATCACTGAAAGGGTGACCGTGAGGGGACTGCGTGTCTGCCTTCTCCTCAGATCTCTGTCTGAAGACGAGTGTCCCGTTTCCTTCCCACAAGGAACAACTGTGAAGAAGCAGCACTCCTGCACTGCCTGTGATGCTGAGCACTCGCATGCCAGCATTCGGAAAAAACCACAGCGCGGCAGTTTCAGAACACTGGATGAAAGTTCTGAACGACCGCATTCTGAAGGACCATGTGACGGGGTTGTAGATTCAGGGCGTTTTTGATGTAGATTGGGGGGGGGAGGGAATCATGAAGTAGTATTTGAGCTGTACAAAACAACAACAAACATATGGATCTTGTTTCACTTTAAGCATTTTATCAATCACCATGGAACCCATAATTTCTGGTCCAAATGGGCGCTTTGGTTTAAAGAAATGGCACGGATGGAAAAGTACGAATACAGAAGAAGTTAAAAATAAAGGACTGCAGGCTGTATTGGCTGTTCTTCTAAAATCCCCAAGACTTTTCTTTCCAACAAAGCAATTCATTCCCCCAAATACAATGTTCATAGAACAAAAAAAAAAAAAAAAAAAAAAAAAAACACACATTGGAATTTTGATTTCCCTGGATAGCATCAACGTTTTGACAGTTTTGAAGTCACCGTGTAATTATTTGTGGAAAACCTGCCAAATATTTAATTGCTACACGCGTAATTACATGTTGGGTTACCGAGGTGTTTGAACAATACGACTTGGGTCCGCTACAGTATGAATCTCTTGCTCCGACATCGCTTTTGGGTGAAGGTTCTTCTTTGTGGCTTTGTGACCCACTGGAAGAAGATACTGTGCCAGCCCCACGAGTGCGTTCATCTCTCATGAAGCACTTCATTACACAGACATGGCAGTTGAAAGCACAGATGTCCCAAAATCAATTCATTACAGTCATAGGCACTTAGAAGGCACTAACCACAGCCTGGTTCACGGCGCAGCCTCACGCGCTGCTATCAGCTTTCGCTATCAACAAATACCACATGGGGACAAACAGATATCAGGCCATTGCTGACACAACGTGCAGAGCTCCCAAAGTGTGGAATAACCAGTTAGTCGCGTATCTTTTTCGTCACCATGTAGAAAATGGCAGCAACGGTGATGTTACTTAACCTGGAGAACACTGACCAGTTACCGGGGAGCAGTTTCGCGCAGTCGTGCAGGACGGAACAGAAAGGAGCTCAGCAAATGATTAAGAAATGCAAGACCCTGGAAGAAGGAGAAGCGGAATGATCGCGCCACTCGAAACTTTGCTTTTGTTATGTGCAAGAAGTTTTTGCTGCGTATGTCAACGTAACTTAATAAACCCGTGTACACGAGCAATAAAAGGATCGATGAACAGTCGGGCCGCGGTTCATCCATATAATTGCACCTTGTTTGGAAAGAGGAAAATGTTCGCAAAGTATGTCACGCAGATTGAGACTCAGCCTTCGGTCTGCTTGACTGAAGTGTGCCTTTCAGGTTCAGTTTTGACTATTTAATTTTTCACTCCAGTACAGAACAACCGAAAAGACCCCGGGGGGGGGAAGGCAAATTTACAAATGCAGCAAAAACAATCAATTTCATGTAATTAGGAAGGGTTTTTGATTTAGCAGGTATTATCAGAGCACTTAAATGGTGTATATTCCTGAGGGGAGGATGCTCAATGTCCTTTTTAAGTGCCGCTGAAACAGCTTCCCACTCCCCCGCCCACTTCCATAACCCAACACCCACTCCTGCCCCGCGTGCCCAAGGGGAGCGGCAGTGTGCTGTGTAATTCAGCCATCCCTCGCTAAGCACGTTGCTCGCAATATCCTGGAAATTTCATCGCAGCAATTCCAACACGGTTGTCATTTGCACACGCGACCACATTTCCGAATGAAAAAACGCGTTGCGGTAAAAGAAACGGAGAAAGGTTTCAGATTCAAAGCATACCGAGAAAATAATCTGTATATCTATAAAGCTCAATGTCTATTTGTTTGTTCTTTATGCACAGTTTTGATTTTCGGACCACAGATGTGAAATGTGGCACAGTGGTACTTCTCGAGTTCATTTAACTCCAAAAAGCCCACAGTGCAGCGTTGCAGTTTCTACTTTGGTCTTTGCAATAAGGCTTGGAAACATGGAGGACGCAGTTACATCACATGCAAATGCAGGACGACATGCATCACGCTGACTGACCGGAATGTAGGATGACAAGCAGGTCGCTTTGGAAGCTAAACGTAAAAGGGTTTAGGGTCGTACAGTTTGGTGGCATGTAATTTGCTAGTACCGTACGCCGCAGCGGCCAGTTTGTGCGCTGCTCTCTGTGGACTACGTGCGTAACCTTGTCGGGGGAGCACGCACGTGGGGTAGACTTGCAGCTCATGTAAAATGCAACCGGTTTAAGGTCCTGCTGCCCAAAATAGTACCCAAAGGAGCGTCTGCCCGTTTGACAGCACTGACAGCACTTATGTACTAAATACAACAACTTTAAGGGCAAATGAGCTTGGCGATCAGATAATTTATTACTTTTTACCTTTCCACTTTCTGACTCAGACAACACCAGATTACTCAGCTTGTTGCTTTTAAACTGAACTTTGTCAGGAAAAAGGCAGCACAAATTTATTTAAAAAAAGATAAACTATGTAATTTACTTGTGATAATGCAACTGAAAATTGTGCTAATATGGACTTTACATTTTAGTGCTCCTCTGCTTTTAATAATTCATAAACTGCGGAAAGGTTCGGAAATTATTTAGGAATTTGCCAGATACGATATGTGCAGTTTAATGGGTTTAGACTGTACACTATTTCTGCCTTGAATGAAAAATGGAGGAAATTTGATGAGGAATTGCATTTCTGGAATTTTGTGGGTCTTACATGCAGCCTACACACATAATTATTTTCATGTAGGAAAGATCTACCTTATGTTAAAGTCGTGAACTTAAGCCATTCTCAACAAAGGAAAATGGTTTCTTTTCAAGTTGCCATTGAAGGGAAGTGTAAAATTACATCTGTTACACTGTGTAGAATATGGTAAGCAATAAATTACTTTCTAAAAGGCTTTCAGCTACGACAACCGTGTGATCGGGGGCCAAAAACCACGAGCTTTGTGCCTCAGTAAAAAGTTAAAGAAAATTCACCTCGACTGCAGGCAAAATTCATATTTACAGATTTTCTGACTGTACATCTATTCAAAAACCCCACAGCATAATGGACACCATAATATTTAATCAATTTTAGTGGAACACAGGTGTACTAGAAACAAGATGGAACACACATTTCCCGTTGGAAACATCCACAAGAACGTGTACTGATCTGTGGAAGTTACAGGCTGCGGCATTATCTGCAATCATAGCCACTCGATGCATCTCACAAGGGTTAAAGCAAACCCACAGAAAATGGTAATGCTGCAGTATGAGCTGACAGTCTTGGTACTGAATTTGATTGTACTGTTCAGCGTACCAGAATTCCACGGAAGCAGATGGGTATTTCACACGAGAGACTAAGATGGTCACAAGATACCATCAGCATATGGGATAACGCCAGTCAGAAGAGACCAATAGCATATGAGCCATCATTGATTTCAGAGACCAATATCGTGACATGCCACTGGTCACAAGGGACCTCCAGCACGAGGTACCACTGGTCAGATGAGAGCAGTCTGGATGGAAAGAGAAAAAAAAAAGCCATTGCACTCACCTCTGCAGACAGTTCCGTTCTCTGCAGCCTCAAATCCCGCCTTGCACCGACAGCGGCCAATGGGCACCATCCACTCGCCATCACCATTGCAGTACAGCTTGATGGGCACATCCACCTCCTCCGCATTGGGCACACAAGCCCCCCATGCCATTACCAGGGAGGTGGTATCTGCTCCTGAAAGGGTCTCCTGGAAGATGGCGCCGTTGCGCACCACTCGAGGACACTTGCGGTAGAAGACGCGGACGGCAATGAGCGACATGCAGCTGCCATAGTCTTGGAAGGCCAGGTAGAAGCCTTGGCGTGAAACGGGGCCAAAGCTGCGCACCTCTGTGTTGATCTTCATCACTCGGCCTCCCAGGTCAACTTGTGAAAAGCTCTCGTCAGCAGCAATAGTGTCCACTTTGATCCAGGGATTCTCCATCCATGCTGGGAAGGTCTTGGAGGCAGTGTCGGAGTCAGACTCATAGTAGTACAGGTTAAAGGTCTCCTTGCAGGAGCCTGGCACGTTCGGAATGCTGCTACAGTCTCGAACTGAGAATTTCATTTCCACGTGGATGCGCTGGGCCCCTCGTCGATGGATGTACTTGGTGCGCACCCAGTTGTTCTGGTTACTGTCGAAGACGTTGCATACCTGGTAGGTACGGATGGTATTCATGTTCTCATCATAGCCACTCACTTCCTCCCACTGCCAGGCAAAACAAGCAAAACAAGGATTTTCAGAAACAAATCCATTTCGTTAAACATTACATATCCATTTGAGTCAATGTAATTTTTCATAAATCTCTCCATTCCCACTTCCGCAAATGACCTACTAATGACTGCAGTGCAGTTAAAAAAATAAATAAATAAAAAGAGTACGTATCATATATTGTTCCTTCAAGAATGACCGCTTATCCAGTGCGAGTCATGGTGGTCCAAATCTACCCAACAGACAGAGCAAATCCAAACCCATGTCAAAGGCCACAAGAGCCCAGGAGGCATGAGATACTGGATTATATGCAGCCTATCCTTGGTTTTTCCCAAACTACATAGGGGGAGGAGGTGTCTGGATATGCCGAAGCCCATAAAATCAAAATTGTAAGTTACGAATAATATTTTTCACCGGAGCACTTCATTTTCTGTACAGCCATAAGGGAAAAAACCAGTACATGGAAGGTTCTGGACCTGGCAGGAGGAGACACCAGTGCCAGTAGCAGTTGCCTGCGTTTCAGGTGCTGGAGGCAATGGCAGTGAGCATCTGGGGTCATCGCTATGGACAAAACTTTAACCTCGCAAAGGCATGGCATCATTTTCCTGCACTGCCTTTGGCCATGGACCACCTCGTAACACACTAAAAGCACCCCGAAGTCCATGCCATGCCCCCACCCTTAAACCCCCCCGGGCCCCTTTTCACTCCTCACTTAACAGCTGACATAATTCCCAAAATTAGTTGCCACTTAATGAGGATTTTGACAGGAGAGAAGGAAGGTCAACCCCCAAGTTTAAGACCCCATTTTATAAAATTTCCCCCCGTCTAATTAGAGCCGTTTTTAAGCTTTTGTTCTTTATTCCCATGTCCCAATTATTTCCCCACACAAAGCCATGAGTTATTCAGAATCGGTGAGACTCATTGTAGCACTTATAAGTTAAATATTTACTTCCATCAATTTGTATGGGTGTCAATGTAATATGGCTCTGCAAAAAAAAAAAAAAAAAAACAGCAGCCTTTTTCACTCTCAGATTGCAAAACCCTCTGTGAGATGGTGACATACATAAAAACATATAATAAAGTATTAAGAAGCTTTCAAGAACAGATACAATAAAGACACCGCAATCCAATATTTTAGTTAACTATATCAGCATATGTATTAATTGTGCTCTGTTCCACACTTAGATTTGAGGTCTTTGTAGATCAATTAATTCATAAAGTAACAGGTTTCCATCTAGTTCACTTTGGACCCTCTGCTCACACCAGACTTATTCGGGATAATAAGCAGCCATTGACCTTCATCACCTCACCCCCAGGAAGAATGATCTTTTCAGGAACATGAGTGTGGTGGTGGGGAGGGGTCTTCAAACAGGGTATAAAATCCTCCTGTTTTTGGCCAAACTGTTCTGACCAATCATATCAACAATAGACAGAAGTGGCATATGAGAGAGCCAGAGTGAAGGGGGGGTGGTAGTGGTGGTAAAAATGCCAAACAAACCTCTTTTGATAGAGGGCCCCTCTTTGTCTTGCCACAGCTCTCCTGCCACTCTTGTCAGATGCAGCCAAGGGAACCAAATGGAGCATAATGAAGGGCCAACGATCAGGCGCCGAGTGTGAAATTAGAAGAAACGTCTTCATTTTCACAGTTTTTCTTCCCTTTCCTCTCTCAGTGCCAGAGTACGGCCACAGAGTAGTCATGTGTTTCAAGGTATGGAGGTGGTGGGTTGTTAAGCTAAAGGGATTAGAGCCTGTCTGGTGAGGCTGGGAATTACAACACAACCCTTCTGTTCCCTTTTTAACCCCACCAAAACTGTTATTACACATAATGAGTAACAGTCTGGAAATCACAGTTATATTAACTAGTGCAGAGGGGGGAATCGTTCAAACTTTGGACCTTAGTGAGTCTCAATAGAGTGGCTGTGTTTAGACTTCAAGGTGCTTAGTACTGGAGCAGAATTCACTAAGCGCTGATACTGTTGCATGATAACTTCTACATTTTACCAGACTAACCATGATCACACCATCAGATAACCCAAAATATTTCACAAGAGGAGTAAACTGGACTCACTGGGTCAAGCAAGTCTAAAGGCCACCAGGGTGCTATCCCAACAACAGCCCTGCAACTGTGGGTTCCCAACGACATGGGGTGGACAAAGGGGATCACATGTTTCACAGAGTCATGCCCAAAACAGAATGGGGGGTGGAAACCCTACTTGTGGGTTGGAAAGCCCCCCACCCCCCACCCACTTGAAGCAACATCATTGGAAATGTGGGTGCCACTTCCCCATTCCCAGCTGTAAAGACAGGAATATTGGTGCACCCATCATTTTCTTGAACCTCCTCTCCTTACCCAGAATCCATTAGGCCCCACAAAAGGAATCAGCAGCACAAAATTCAAAGCAGTTGTTTCCAGGATCAGTATAGAGCTGTGTTGGCCATATAGTAGGGGTGTGGAAAGATTTTGCAGGGACAAAACATTCATCTAACACTGGAACTAACCTGGCAGTTTTTTAAAAGCTAAAAAACACCCGAACAGGAGCGCAGCCACAGTCCGCTGACCCGTGTGAAACAGAAGATGGCTTGAAACATACAAGTTCTGCTCTTTTTAATTAAGGAAAACTTCTGTTTTCATTTAATAATACCCTATTTATACAGCCAAGTCGACGGCATCTCATGTCAATTTCAGTTATTAAATTTATGTCATGTCTGCATATCAAAATACTGCTGGTTTATTTAACATCATTCATGTGCGGTATTAATGTGATATGTTTTCAGCCCTTTTACTCATACAGACATAGTATGAATTATAAGGCAAGATTACATCTTGGAATGTGGAGTGCAGTTACTGTGGCTTGACTATTTTTTTCTTTTTTTAGCTCTCCAGAAGAGCGCTACGCAGTCAGAGTATCAGGTGACCAGACACAGCCGCAACCGCGGTAAAACTGGCCTGGAGAGCACTCTGATCACGAATAAAGTTCAACAACCCACCCAAACTGTCATACAGAATATAGACGTTCACTGTATGTGTTATTTGTCACCTGTGGTTGGGCACTGCAACAAGCAGAAGCCCGGTCACACCAGCCACGCCCACGCCACCAAATGGACAGCTGCATAAAGCACCCATTTAATAGGCCACAGGTGTAAACAGCTATGTGATGAAGTAAAAGCCCGGAGCAACACAGTACTGGAGAAGTGGACCGGAGGGTCATGTGGTTAATGATTCGGGGATTTTTGCTTAGTAAATCTTGTTTAAATTCTGGACTAGCAGAGTTACCCGGTGCTACCCAGCCAAAAACTGGAGAGGTAAGGGGAAATAATACATCTCCAAAATGTATCACTCTTAAAATGGTTGTATTTAGTATACAAGGATTGCTAGTGCTGTCAAACAGGAAGATGCAACATAGTCACATGAGCTGGTCATAGTCAAGGGGAAAGAATAAAAAGTAATAAAACATACATTACCATACTTTATTACTGATACATAAGTAACACGCCGCACCATGTGTATGTCATGTACAGTATCTTACCCATATCTGATGCCAGTTTGTGTCCTTCATCCGGCACACTCCTCCCGTTACCCCCTCTCTGGTGTGTGCATGTGTGTATAGGGCCGTTTGTCCTCATCCAGAAAAAATAGCTGAGAGCTGCCTGGAGGCACAAGTTACTGTGTGTGTTTGTGTGGGCACGTGCATGCAAGCGTGCATGAGAAGTGGCCCTTTTGTCTTTATTTTCATGAATTATGACAAATTAATGGGTAACTACCTTTAGGCATTTGTCACTAATGTGTAGCACTGTGTGCGTGCGAGTCACTGTGTTTGTTTAAGTAGACAAAAACCTCACTTAGGATGAGAAGTACCTGCGTGCCAAATTTCAATCTGTGCTTTGAAAAACAAGAATGAACAGACAGAGGACCAGAGATTACGCTTTATAGAAAAACTTAAACATGGCATTCAATAGCAGATCCAATCCTAACCTGCGCAACAAAGTTGTAGCTTCCTTCCTCAGGCTGTGGCAATGAAGTACCAAACAAGACTCATAAGCTAACTTCTGACCTCACGTGTGGGTGGTTTACCCATCAGAGGACTTGGTGAAAAGCACTCTGCCACTGATCCTTGTAAATAAATTATTTAAATGCAGTGGGAATTCCGGATGGCCTCAAGGGTCAAGTTGTTCAGTTTTAACCCCGGGGGGGAATCAGTCAAGAGTAACCACATTTGTCCTGGGGAGATACAGCCAGATAGAGTGTTGAACCAAACACCCAGGGAGTTCACTCTCAGGTCCTCAAACTTAGGGGTTTCAACTATACTCATGGTCAACCCCTACCTTTACCACACCCTGCCAGAAGCGGAACATCTGAGGACGTACAACCTGGCTGCTAACTACTGTGCTAACTCCATGTCGACACACATAAAACCTGCAAGTTTCCTCCTTATGAATGAAGCGTGGTGGGCAAAGTCACGATTCCTGCCCTATCATTTAAAAACTCTTACACCCCCCCCCCCTCACACACACACACACACACACACAAAAGTTTGGGCATGGTCAGTACTCAGTAAAATCCCCTTTGACAAGAATTACCCCTACGCTGTAAATACTTTTTGTAGCCAGCTAAAAGTATTTCAATTTTTATTTGGGAAATTTTTGCCCATATTTCCTTGCAAAAGGCTTCCATTTATGTGAGATTCTTGGGCTGTCTTGCAAGTACTACTCTTTTGAAGTCTATCCACAGATTTTTGATGATTTTTAGGTTGGGGACTGTGAGGGCCATGCCAAAACCTTCAGCTTGTGCCTCTTGAGGTAGTCTATTGTGGATTTTGAGGTGTTTTGGATATCATTATCCCGTTGTAAAAGCTATCCTCTTTCCATCTTCTGCTTTTTTTTTTTTTTTTACACACAATGTGATGTTTGCTTCCAGAATTTGCTGATATTTAATTGAATCCATTCTCCCCTTTACCAGAAAAAACATTCCCCGTGCCACTGGCTGCAACACAAACCCAAAACATGATGTATCCACCCCACGCTTAAAAGTTGGAGGTGTTCTTTTCATGGAAATCTGTGCCCTTTTTTCTCCAAACCTTTGCGCATTGCAGCCAAAAAGTTCTACTCTGACTTCATCGGTCCACAGGACTTGTTTTCAAAATGCATCAGGCTTGTTTAGATGTTCATTTGCAAACTTCTAATGCTGAATTTTGTGGTGAGGACACAGGAAGAGTTTTCTTCCAATGACTCTTCCAAGAAGATTATATTTGTACAGGTGTCGCTACACAGTAGAACAGTGCACCACCACTCCAGAGTCTGCTAAATCTTCCTAAAGGTCTTTTGTGTTTAAATGGGGGTTTTCATTTGCCTTTCTGCAATCCTGCAAGCAGTTCTTTCTGAAAGCTTTCTTGGTCTTCCAGACCTTGACTTGACCTCCACCTCTACCATTCCTGCTGACTGCAATTTCTTAATTATATCATGAATGGAGGAAACGGCTACCTGAAAACACTTTTATATCTTCTTATAGCCTTCTCCTGCTTTTTGGGCATCAGTTATTTTAATTTTCAGAATGCTACAAGCAGTGGCTTAAATGAGCCCATGACTGCTGGTTGTTGGAAGAAGGTTTAAGGTGTCAAGAGTGTTTACAAAGCTTTGAAATTTGCATCACCTGGCCTTTCCTTACAATGACTGTGAACAAGCCATAGCCATAATGAACCAATTAAGGTCTAAGACCTTAGTAAAAGTTATCCGAAACCTCAAATCTCTCGGGGTGCCCAAACTTTTGCATGGTGCACCGTTCCTTTTTTCCCACTCTAAAATTGTACAAAATGACAACAACACACTAATTTTGCTTAAAATGTTGAAAAAAATTATTCATATTTAACAGTATGCTTTTTGGAGATCAGTTCATCTTCTACTCACTTAACTATTCACAGTAACATAAATTTTCTCTCACACACACACACACACCCACCTAACCTTTAGCATTTTTTGTCTATCCTCTAAACTCCAACAACAGTTCCATGCAGCAGCCCAACCTCCCTCATCTGTCAGAAGCATAAGTTCAGTTGTGCGGGAAACCCACACTGCACTATGAAATACATTTCCACACAAATAAATTCCATTTCAAAGCTGCATAAAACAGATCTTAATATGCTAGATATTCCCGTTGATAGCCAGACATGCTTATTTTCAGGCCATCTGTTTCCACGGCTTTCCCTCCCAAGCATTGGGGAATCCTAGCATTTGATGTCGCAAGCTTTGTTGATGATAGATTCCAGGAGAGGGCAGTTGTCAGTGGAGTGAAACAACACCGTTGCCATCTGGCAAAAGCTCTGGAAAGAAAAGGAAAAACACCTAAAAATTTCACTGGTGAGCAACACTGCATGCATAAGCCATTACCAGAAACGTCAATTTCTTTCGATCAACACAGAAAACTGCTGGGCACCAATGATGATCGGCAGGTGGATAAAGTTGGTATTGGCACTGTCAACCTGTGCCCACAGTCCAAAGACATGCAATTCAGGTGAACCAGCTTCCCTAAATTTCCCCACAGCATGAATATGTTAGTAAGCCCGTTACTCTACTCTACTGTAGATATGGAAGCTTTACGCAATGGATGCAATATTGTAGCTCTTCTATGACAATGATGTTTAAACTCTACTTGATAGAAGAAACATGAATAAATGTAAATAAAGCCCTGCTCCGGTATTCTTTAGCAAGGCATCTACCCTGATGTAAATCTTGGCCCTTTGTATTTGTATATGTATTAAGGGCCTTGTAGTGCCACTGATCCAAAGCAGTTTTGTCTCACACTGCTCTGCAAATATCAGCTGCGCTTGTAAAAATGC
This sequence comes from Heterotis niloticus, assembly GCA_018136845.1. NCBI lineage: Eukaryota > Metazoa > Chordata > Actinopteri > Osteoglossiformes > Osteoglossidae > Heterotis > Heterotis niloticus. The sequence continues at coordinate 29,422,558 of CM030894.1, read as the reverse complement.
GGGTGTTCAGGTGTGGTCTGCTAACACGGAGAGCGGAACGTGGGCACACACTCCCGCAGCCCTTCTGTCTAAGCTGCTGATGCGTATCTGGTCATGCTGTTGGAAATACAAGGCAAACGGCGTGTCAACTCAGTCGAGGGTCTGTGTAGATCCAAACGGCGATACGGGGAGGCTTGCGCACATGTTTCTCATTGCTGCTCGCTTGATGGTGAAGATGCATGCCTTGATATATCCAGCAACCACAGCTGTGACTGCTGCGATTGGCCCGTGTGATAAGCTTATTGCGAAAAGGTGTAAACATTGGGGCAAATGGTGTCCTGCACCAAGCAGGCAGGGGGACTCTGCTTTTGGTCTTTGCTGTAACGATTTGCGCACGTGTCTGGCTTTTACCGCGCTCCTGTTTTGCTTCCTGCGTAAGCCGAACGGTGAGGTCTCTAGGGTTCACTTTGTCTTGGAGCGGACAGAACTTCAGGAAGAACCGAGTTAACAGGCAAATATATTACCGAAGAATGCCCGCGAGTGCAAGAATGTGTGCGTGAGCTTGTGAGCAGACCGCAAAAAATGGTTCATGTCAGGGAGATAACACTACACAACTTGTTCTTTCTCTTCATACATCTACAAGTGCATCCATCATTTAGTGAAATTCGCAGGCACAAAAATACTGTGTAGCATTATGAAAGAATGTACAGAAATGGAAAGTTAGCCCAGAACTCAGATCTCCTTTCAACCAGGAGATAAGTATCAGCAAATTTTAGTCTTGTAACTTTTGCCTCACTTCAGATAATCCCAAACCTCCTCCCAAACCTAATGGGAACATCTCCAAGCCATCTCCCTGTAAAAGTCCATGTGCAGGACATTCCACAGCAGTCTGAGCATTCAGAGTGCTAGAACGTGGCATTAAAAATCTATTATCTATCTATCTTAAATCTATTCAATATTAACCTTCAAGTATAGGATCTAAACCTGCTGTCTACAAAAATGTGCAATTTTGTTTCTTGTGCCTGATATCAGGAAAAACCTACTTCTGAGCAACTAAAATGAGAAGAATTCAATTTCCTTGCCAGACACATGGGAAGTGCACACGGCTGCAAGAATAAACTTCTTTCAGGTCTTAAGCCAGCCTTTCAACAGTCCAAGTTACGCAGGCATGACACATAACACTGGAGACTGACAGAAAACACCAAACTTGTGTTCTAAGTATGGTACAATACAGCATACGGAAACAAAAGTTCTACTGTACTGAAAACAAAGGACTGCCCACACAAATCCGCAGTCAAACAATCAAAGTTTAGCACAACAGTCAGTAAAGAGAGGATGTCGGATAACTGATGCAAACTGTGCGTAACACTGAAGTCTGTAAGGAGGAGAAACGGGCAAATCCCGCTTAGTGGAGGTTCAAGCCTGGCTCAATGGCTAGGAAAACATTTGTTCTCTTTGTTCCGCCGTACTGATGGCTCCAAACAGCAAGCAGGGGAAGAGCTTCCCTCAGGTTGTGGAAATGATGCTGACTTAAATTATCGCTGAACAACTTTGAACTTGCACATCTGGGCTGCTGAGAAAGACTTTTTTTATATATCTTTCTTTCTTTCTTTCTCTCTCCCCCCTACACATACACACAAGAAGGAACTGTATAATTTAAACCAGTGCTGATACAGACCACAGCAGCATAAATAATTGAATAAAATAGGTAGTGGTTTTCTAAGATGCACCAGCAAATTAAAGTACAGCATATTTTCCTCTTTTTGGTCATCCTGCGAGGAGTCTAGATTCCAAGCCAAGAGCAGATGTGGATGTGGTGCTTTGGTCTTGGTGAGATCTACAAGGCCTTGTCTTGCATTTGACTGGATAGATGACTGGAATGTCTGAGAGTCTCTGTCTCCATCTCTCCATCAAGGCTCCATGTTTTCTTTGTGGCCCGAAGTAAAAAAACATTACCAGCCATACTGTTACACGTTCATTGGACTTGGAACTTGTCCCAGAAGGTTGGGGGAGGTGCTGGTAAACCAAAGCGCCGAAGTTCAATTGGAACCAGACGTGGAATCACATCCATGTAAGCACATCTCAAACAAGCAAGCACAAAGAAATAATAAAGTGCATTACTATTTGTCAAGCAAAAAAAAAAAAAAAAAAAAACGAGGCTCTAGCATGTAAAAACCGACTGGGTATTTAAATGTGCAGCAACTAACAGTCCCCATTCAGCTTAGACAAGCCATTTCCCAAAGGTCAACTCAATCTATCCTGAATGAGCTAAAAAAAATTTTAGTAAGGAGAATGCAACCAGTGGGACCCTTCCTCCTCCACGCAAATGTGTGTGAATTCAAAGGTCAAATCTTGTGATGCGGTTCTCTCTACCCCAGATGCGCCCTACGGTGTCCAGTGCAGGGAGCAGCGTGGTGACCTTCGCACCAACCCAGTCTGCTTGCAGTCCCGCAGGACACAACTGAAACATTGTGTTAAAAACATCTGAGCAAGGTACTTCACATGCTTCATGAAGTTAACACAATAACATGCAGTTGCGGGGAAGGAAAAAAGGGTTCTGGTCACATTATTTTTACTACAAAAAAAAATCAAGAAGTATTCAAAGGGAAGTAAAAGGAAATGACCCAAAACATTTATAGCATTTACACAGAACGGCAGCCCACTGAATTACACCCTGGTTTGTCATGCATGAAACAACTGAAATGTGACGTGACAAAGTGAGCGCTTGCAGGTACGAGGAGAACGGACACCGGGGCTGACACTTACGCTATTGTCACTCACCCCGGACGAGGGATACACTGTCCAGCCCAGCTCAGCTGTGGCTGTTGTGGAGTCCATTAGCGTTTCTGTAGAAGAAAAGAACACAAAGAGTTAATGTCTCCTTTCAAGTGGCTCCACCACATTCACATCATGAGCGCACTGCTGTCCAGCTCACCACTCAATGATTCACACATAGATTCATTCATTTAACTTTGACCCTTTTTGTAACATTGCTTTTCAGTGCAGTTTAAGCGTAACTCCATATCTGGGTTTGGAGCAGCAAAACAGATGAGGGAGGTAGGCATTTGCATTAAATTCCTAACGGAAGGGGGTTGTTAGGCAAAATCCATTTCCTAATGCAGAACAGGTGTAACAAACTCATCTAATGGTAGCACCATGAACCACGACCTTTCCCCACATAGCTGGAGCAGGTCGAGTTGCTTGTGCTAGGCCTGGACGTTAACTTTGGATTTATCAAAGCGTTTCACAGAGACCATGGGCATCGGTGCTGGGGAACGGGGGGAGTGACCTGCCGTCCCCCTTGGGGGTCCCCAATGGTGCTGCTGAAGCATGAGCTACAGTAAGCCTGGTGGTTAGTATGAGCCTGACCGCTCAAGACCTTCAGACTGCTTCATTTCATTCTCAGTAGCTTGACAACTTTAAAGGAAAAATATAATAAACATCTAAACCACAGGGAAGAAAACCTCATCCACACAGGAAAGCACAACTTAATTTCTTTCCTTAAAACACATTGCCAATCTTGAAATGAATAAGAATTTATAAAAGACCAGATGCCTTTCTTTGTACTTAAGTAAATTAAAGAAAAATCAAGATCAGTTAATATTTTTCTCCTCATTAACATCTGGATGGTATACATGTAGACACTTTAATACCAATGAAACCAAAGGGAAATACATTTCCTGCCAAAGACACAAGAAAAGAATGTTTAACAATTGTGAAAACCCAAGCAGAAGAACATGAGTGCGAAGGATTCGAATTCAACACGAAGATCTGTAGCTAGGCTTCAGTCAGCGTTATAGACCTTTGGGGCCTGGTTCCAGCAAGAAGGTCCAAAAACGGCCCAAACCTCCACTAGCCTTTGTTCTGTGCTCCAAGTGTCATTACCCACGAGGAGACGGCTGGAAACTCCCTATGGCTTTGAGCCTTTAAGAAGAAAGGAGGGGGATAATGAGGGTTTATGCAGCTCCGTGTTTCTCCGCCAAGAGGGCTTTGGGAAAGAGAGCCCTCTAACCTGAAGACTAATCAAAGCCTCTGAAGGCAAGGACTTGTGTTTGGATTAAAACCAGGGTACTGCGTTTGAGGGGAAGAAAGGGGCAGTGTAGGGAGGGGTGGACCATGATAACATCTGCAGAACCAAGTTAAGAGATGGGCATGAATTACTCATAATGGTTCTCCAGGCCACCTTTCCTCAGGAACTTCACTACCAGAGCCATTTCTAACGGTGACTTTCAGCTGCTACCAACAACTACCAGTGACGGAATCTCAAGTCCAACAAGTACACTATATATAAAAATAGCCATACAAGGAGATCCAAAATGCACTTTCCCATATAAAGAAATCATAAAAGGGAAAATTCTGGATGCATGTACTAAGTTGCACATTTATTTAGCTGACACTTCTTTTTAAAGCGACTAATGATTTACCCATTTATAAAGAGTCAAAGAGTCAAAAGAGTTTATTCGTCACGTACATGGTTACCGAGTATACCATGTAGTGAAATGTGCCCTGATTCAACCGGAGACTATGCAAGGTTACATTCCAAAAAATTTACAACAAATAAAAAACAAACAACCAAACACCAAAAAGACAAGAAACAAACAACAAATAGATAAGTAAATAAATAGATAGATAGATAGATAGATAGATAGATAAATTAATAAAAACAAATAAATAAAACCTTAAGGTGCATTGTAGACAGTGACAGTGACAGAGAGGGGAGCAGTCAATGGATATTGTAGACCCTGGTTTGTGAGGATTGTGATGGCATGTCTGGGTTCAGAAGTCTTATGGCCTGTGGACGGAAGTTTCTCCTGAGCCTCTCCGTTTTGGCCATAATGCTTCTGAAATGTTTGCCTGATTTCAGCAGGTCGAACAGATGTTTGCTGGGATGAGACAGGCCACCAATGATCCTAGTCGCTCTGGTCCGGCATCTCCTGGTGTAGATGTCCTATAGGGATGGCAGATCAGATCTGGTGCAGCGTTCTGCTGCCCAGATCACTCTCTGCAGTGCTTTGATGTCGCAAGCACAGCTATTTCCAAACCAGGAGGTGATGTTCTGAGTCAGGACAGTTTGTACAGCACCAGAGTAGAAGTGTTTTAAGGATCACCGGAGAGACCTGAAGCTTCCTCAGCTGTCTGAGGTGGTAAAGACGCTGCTTTGCTTTACTGGCTTGAGTTCGGATGTGTATAGTCCATGTCAAATCCTCAGTGACATGAATGCCCAGATATCTGAAGCTGCTCACCCTCTCCACTGCAGTCCCGTTGATTTTAAGGGGGGTGTAGGACCGCTACTGTTACCTACCAAAGTCCACCACCATCTCTTTAGTTTTGCTGACATTCAGTTGGAGGCAGTTCTCCTGGCACCATGATGTCAAGTTATCCACCTCCTCCATGTATGCTGTCTCATCGTTGTTAGAGATGAGGCCCAGCACCACCGTGTCGTCAGCAAATTTGATGACGGAGTTGGAGGCGTGCGTGGCCACACAGTCGTGAGTGTAGAGGGCATAGAGCAGAGAGCTAAGTACACAACCTTGTGGAGTGTGATGATGCTGGTGGTGCAACTACCAACTCTCTCCACCTGTGATCTGCCTGTGAGAAAACTGAGAACCCAGGCACACAGGTGGCTGTTCAATCCCAAGTCTCTCAGTTGAGTGAACAGTCTGTGGGGGACAATGGTGTTGAAAGCTGAACTGTGGTACCTAACTGCAGCAACTTATCCAACTTTATCTTACTTAAGATCCTTTACCTCAGATTGTCGCTATTCTAGCAGTGTTCCCTGACGCAGATACATTACTGTGGTGTCCCATTTCATCCATCTCTGAGGACACATGGATGACATTTACATGGTGAGTGATTGTGTCATTCTGTCAGCCCATACTTTATATTAACCGCATATTCCAATAATAACCCATCTCTCAAAGTGGTGACTTCACCAGATTGATTTATTTACAAACGCATCTCACACACATTTTGACCAGAAGGGCCCAGAGAAAAAGCAAACAAGTGCAGGCAGACCATAATGCATCACTGCACTCTCCTTTGTCCCTGATGCATTAATATCATCCCAGATACAACAAACGCTGTCATTAAGTTACAAATTTAATTTAATACAAGTCTACCAATAATACCGTTATTCAACAGGGCAGGTCCTTACATCCATCAGTTATGTTTCTTCAAACAGTGGGATATCATATCGAATCATCTGACAGCAACTGACACCCATTGTTCCCTCTGTCACCATCTAATATAGAAAAGGCAACAGGAAGGGCAGTTCACCTTGAGAGAAGGTATTTCTGAAACTAAGTGTATAACAGCCAAAACATTCCTCTTAAGCACTCTTTTGCAACTCTGTCAGCAAGTTTTAAAAATCTAGTACAGAGAAAGACCCGTGTATGGAAAGCATATAGAAGCATAGAAAAAAGGAAATTGCTTTGATATGAACAATTTATAAAGGCTGTCAAAATAGGCCCGGACACCTGTCAAAATCCAGCCATACGTCACTGTATCTCTTGTTTAAGATCAGTTCAACAACAGATTACATCAGGGAAAACCAAAAATTCAGCATTAAGCAAAGGATCAAGGTTTCGAGAGTCAAGAGGAGTCTAAGGTGATGATCACTTGTAAGGGATCCTGTGGTTCGGCCAGTATGTGAGTGACGCCATTCCTCAACACAAAGCGGGTCTCACATGAGCTGCCGTAAGAGAAGTAGACAAATGGCATTCTGGAGCCTAGAAAGTCCCTTTGTCACTGTTGTCTCTGAGGGAAGCCACAAAGGGGTGTGGGACTTCATCATCTTTCTTCAAACAACATGATCTGCCATCATTCTTGGCACAAAACTGGGTGAAGGATGTTCAACAGGTGTTGAACATATTACTGCATAAAAGGACTTAAAAGTTATTTAAAGAGCTTTTTTTCCCCATTTTAGCGTGTTTGCCTTTTAATTAATGCCACATTCTGTTTGTCGAGACATGCAGGCACAGGCTAATACGCTCACTGGTTCTTTTCCCCTCCTGCTGAGACCAAGTGGTTCTTTCCTCAATTATTTTTTATCACTAGTAATAAATTCTTGTTCCCAAAGGTTCTGTTAATTGGCAAAGAGCAATCTGTTTAAATCCAAAATCTACATCTTTTTTTTATTCAGTTACAAAAGTCGGGTTCAAATGGATCCCATGGAAATAAATAAATCCTAATAAATCCCAGGGAAAAAAAAAAAAAAACAAAAAAAAAAACTTTCTTTTCTGAGAAAAAAGACTGTAAATAAAGACATGCTGCAGCCAGTTTGATAACCAACAATCATTACTTTGATTTATATTCCTCAGGAAACCACTGTTTTTAATTAACAGGGTTTACATGTACCCTGCTTATTTTTAGGAAAGTACAATATTTCTGAGACACGCCATCCTGAGGAAGTATAATAGCAGGATTTACGCTACCATCATTTATCACAAAGCTTTAATCTTGTAATTAAGCAGATGAAATTGAATTTGTGTAGCCAGCGATAATACAATACAGTGTAGAGTAGGCCAGTCTCGTCGGGCCTTACAGAGGGAAATGAGAATTATAAACCATAATGATAAGCAGGAACCAAACGGAAGGAAAATTTCAACCCAGCTTTCTGGAGGTTTCTGGCAGAGTAGCGGAAAATGGGAGAAATGTCCAGCTACTAGTAATATGCAAAGCAGGTGGCCTAAGCCCCCACCCACCTCCACATTTTACCCACAACAAGTAATGCAGCGACGTTACCTGCTACCACCAACTCCGAGGGCAGGCTGAAAGACCTGGAAAGACACATCACCCTGCCTCCCTTTTGGCCTTGAAAGGTACAGTAATCCATCACCTTGGTTCACCACCCTACCCTCCACCCCTTGCTAACCCCACAAGTTGCATGATTATGGTACTGGAGGCGGTGGTGAAAATGATTTTCTGGCTGCTGCTTTTACCTCTAAAATGAGCTATGTCTCTGGGCCTCCAGTTCTAACATTTAATACTACTAAGTGTTAAAACAGCAGTAAATGTAACCATAATACTGTCACTAATTTCAAAATTTGACCTGAAGAATTACCTTGAAAAATGCTATGGACTAAGATAATGTTTTAGGCAGTCCTTACAGTTCCTCCACAAGTGGGGCTCAGCAGAGAACTGATACTTATCATAAACCATCTCAGTGCAAGGAATTTTCTTAGAAGTTCCAACAGTATTCAAGGTTCATATAAAGATGGGAGTCGCCCCCAGGAGCGCATGGCAAAAAGCCCAGGGAGAGACTGAATGCCCACATCAGGGCAGTTTGAAGAATAAAGCCCCCGTGCAATGAGGCGGAAGGGTCACTTGATAACTTACTGTATGTCCTACTGCTCCTCCAGATCAACATCTATCTGCAACAGCATCAAGCACATCCATCAATTCGATTCACTTTTAAGTCTTTTTTCCCCTATTATTACCCTGAATGTTTTTATAGTGAGTATGCTATTACTCTCGAAATGATCCATAAGATATCGCTATTCATGGGGACTCTTGTGAGAAATCAAATTACAAGACTCAATAGTGGTAATGAACTAGAGCGGTAGTGGTTAAAGATCAGAAGCTGTTCAACAATGAAGGACCAAACAGTCCTCTACGTTGCTTTGTTAATTTAACATCAAATCTACATGTGCAACTGGTTTAATATGCATGTACACTTGGGCCCACAGCAAACAAAAATATGCCAGTAGGCCATCAGAGGTTTAACACTGCTTACTGGTGTTTACGCATATGAACAAAGTGATACCATTTAAATCAAAGTAAAAAAATTTCCAGTCAGTAAATGCTGACCTGGGACTCACTTTGCGTGCTACTACAGTTTACGTCTTCTTTGAACAACAGAATTTACAAGATGATCTGTGGGAATTATGCACATACCTTAGCTGAAGCAAACCTGTCAGCAGGCAGTTACATTTCAAAGTATATTTTTGTTTGAATTAAAGAGCATTTGAGGAGGTCAGCGCCACTTCACTACCTTCACAGTACATACTGGCGACAAATCGGATAATTATATATTTTATTCTGAAAATAAGAAAATTAGTTATTCCAGCAAGGTGTTGAACTGGCATCACAATGAACTGTGTGACCTTAGACAAAAATTACAGTATGTGGCCTGGAAATTTTATGACGCAAGCACCTCTCCAACCAAGGGGAGGCAGTTGCCTCTGTCATAAAGAGGCTTTGGGTACATCGAATCCAAACGCAGATAAGCAGAACTTAGAAATGCAATGCACATCTCCTTCAGGTTCAAATGTAGTGTTTTTTCCTCCTCAACCACAGAGATCCCACCTGCACATCATCCAGCACATCTGCTTTGATTCTTACTGTACTCTTCAACTTGTCTTAAATTCACGAGTGTTTTGAAAACAGCTCTTGTAAACTGGCACAAAACCTTGCAGACCGATGAAGAAACACCTGGACACGTCAGACTAGCTGAACAGGCCAGTTCCACGTCATTACTTTTGGTCTGGGCCCGGAGATAATCGCTGGCAATTTTTCGGTGATGATCCCCAAGGGCCCGCATGAGTCCTTCCGGTCTCTAATTTCAGACAACAGCACTGAGTCCTGATGCCCTTGGACTTCCCCTTTCTCACTGCCTTTAAAACATCTAATGGGCTTCTATATTCTACCCAAAAAAAGTAATTATTTACACAAACATAACCTGCAGCAGACCACAGAAAAGTAATTACAAATCTTTCCAAGTATGTAGCTCTCTCTATGGCTTCGTCCTCCTAGATGAGAGTTACTGTTGCGAAAGATTTAAGCTCTTTCACAGCAAAGTTCATTGCAAACTGCACCAAGTCAAAACTGAGCTGCATTCTCAAGAGCTGCTTCTCCAAAAGATTACAATTCCTCTACCACACATACAAAAAGTTCCAGCTGTGGGTATTACATAATTGTTGGTGACTGGACTCTTATGCCTTGCAGAAAAATGTTTAATGTTTTTTAAAGCAGAGACTATATGATAAAATAGATAATAGCAGCCAAATGTGTCGTGGAATAATTCATGTCCACAATGAACCTGTGCACCACAAACCAGATCCCATACTTACTAAACTGCTTAAATATGCAATGGCAGCACTTGCTGTCCTAACTGTCTGTCATCACCCCTTATGAATTTATCTGTCCAGGTTGCTTTAGTCATCCTTTCACTGTAATATATTTAAATTTGCACATCTTTCCAACCCCCCATCCCCCATCCCAAACAGTGATGACTGATAAATCTCTTAATAAATGTATTCAAAAGACAACATCCTCAGCTGTTACAGCAAAAAACTTTCAGATTGATTTCAATCATTTCCAAATACTTGAAAATGGTCTCTAAACTCAGAAGAGATTTAGAAAAAAAAAAAATATTGGTTGTACTGTAACCGCCTGTTATTGAATAGTTTTTTAATAAACAAGGCAAGTGGTGCAGGCCTCCTTGTAGTTCCTGGAATAAATAAATCGATAATTGCTTACAGCGCTTCTACACAGCTTTTCGTTTTGAGTCTTCACATAAGCACCGCGCGTGATATTACTCATGTAAAATCATCATATGATCAAAGAATATCCGACTATTCTGCAAAGCATTAAAGAATGAATAAGAAAAATACGTGACTATAATTTTACCATGTTACGGGTTAAACTTCACTCAGATCTAACAGTGAGCAGCAGCTGGAATAAATGCTTTCCCTCCATTTCCAGATCACCAGCTTTGCTCTAATTTAATAATTTGAAGAAACTTACACAGTGGAAGATTTCCAGCATTCTCATATTTTAGCAATAACACACCTGAAACCAGATACACTGTTTTAAGCAGAATGAGTTTCATTTCAATAACAGTATTTCTATTACTCCAGTGGCAGTGTTTGCATTTGCAGTGTTATTACATTCAGCCACTTAGTAAAACCATAAGCAATTTTATGAATTCCTTCTGCGGCCTCATATTCACATTAAATTAGAGACAAGTGGCTGTAGCTACCCGAGCATCCCCTACCTGTCTGTTCTCTGGCAGTTCTGCTCCGCAGAGCACACAGACTCTACTGTAAAGTCTCATGAAAAAGTTGTCTTTCCTCTGCCACAGAGGTCTGTCAGGTCAAATTTCTTTTCTCAGCCAATTTCACTGCGGACATACTCACTGTATTCATCCTAAGCATGACTATCTTGCAATACACAAATAAATTTGCCATCTACCTAACATATTAACACCAGAGCAGAAAGACAAATTTGGAAACTGCTTTGTGTAACTACATACAGCTTAAAGTTTGTTTGTTTGTTTGTTTGTTTATTTATTTATTTATTTATTTATTTATGTTTTAATTAAAGCAGGCAGCCGGCTTAGCAATGCAGAAAAGCTTTTGCACAAAACAGTCCTTGGAAACATGAAATTAAATTGAATGTGAAGAAGTGACATCTGGGTTTTGTGCCTTTTTTCTTATTCCTTTTTTTACTGTATTCCACGGCCAAGTCGGTCTTGAAAAACTATGATCAAAAAAAAAAAAAAATTAAAAAAAAGCCCAAGAAAACAGAGGCATAAATAACGCAACAAAGGATGTAAACAGGAAACATTTCCATTGAACAAATCTATTCTACAGTGTGCACTAATCCTTTGGCTGGACTTGAGTACATCTTATGAAATCCCACACAACATTTTCACAGAACCTTCTGCGTGGGAACGTTACATCACACCTGTAATTTGTGCAAGAAAAGCAGCCCGAGCTGCAGCGCACAAAGCAGCACATCTCAAAACGTTGCTGCTAATTGACATAATGGAAATAATTATCGCAACTGACACCCGCAAGTCATGCAAAAGCCACAGAAGATCTGGAAGAGCTCAAGATGTGTGAAAAGTATGCGCTTACATGGCAAAGAAACTATGAGAATCCCTTTCTCCACAGACATGTGTTTTACTTGACGGCAGCCCTTCCCTGGAACTTGCTGTGTGGGCCACAACGGAGCCCAAGGCTGTCCAGGAGTGAAGTGGGGCTGGGGTTAGCCGGGAAGATATGGTCCGCTTCCCGGCCAGGAAGACCTGTGTTGCGCTGGGACGGACTGAGGTGGAGAGGTCTTTATGCTTATCCTTCCACGCACCGCCCAAGCAGAAGACCACAGGTCAAACCCGATGGGTTAGGTGGAAAGGGTGCAGTTGTGCAGAACCACAGAGGCTGCTCTGGAAGGCTCCATGTTTGAGAAGCAAACTGGCCAACAAACAGTACAGGTGGGGCTGGACAAGGGATGGATACTAGATTTGCAGATGAGGTTTATGTCTTTTTGTGATGCTCTCTGAAAATCCCTTAGATAACCACAATGTCACTTTAACAAGGGAGTCCTGCCTTGTAAACCCTTAATAGATACAACATGTCTGCTTTTCCTGCGTTCTAGAGCTCACCTATCACATACCTGACCTCATTGTAATGGGAAAACACCATCTCATTAAACTGCCAAAACAGAATGGTTTATCGCTAACTTCATGTTCCTTAAGGGCTCTGGAAACAATGGATAAATTCTTTCCTGAGGACTACTTTTTTATTTTGTCTACACAATAGCTGGCGGAAGTCCGGAAGCCGCTTAATGCATCCCACCTTCCCAAGCCTGAAGTACGAAGTATGAAGAGATACCGTGTCAGAAGACCAGCTAACACCCGGAACACTGCTTCTCAAGCTATCGAGGCAGAGGCCAGCTCTGGATTTCCGCTCTCCTGGCATCAAATGTGCGTCTATGAAAATATGTCTGTACCTTAAAAACATAACTAAATCAACTCCCTCAATGTACCATCATTTCCCCGTATATCTTGTCGTGACCTAATGCTATTCATAAATTTAAAAAAATAAATAAAAACATAAAATAATAACAAACAGGAAGCGGTATTTTCACAAGTACTCTATTTATGCGTAATGCTGGGTTCCCCAAATAGAAATTTACTTCACATTAACTTAAATAGCTGATTCACACATCCATGCAAGGCAGCCTTTTAAGGGATGACACTTCTGTGTAAGCAAATGATGAACATTTGTCTTTTTCGCGAGGTTGTTTTAGCAACCGGAGCGTTTCCTCCAGCTAACTGGATCTGACAGTAGGGTCCAAGGGTAGCCTTTCCTCAGAAGGGACCCCCAAAAAAAGCAGGGGAACACTTTAGCAAAAAGTCAGTGGAAGAATGAAAGCCAAGCTAGCAAAAGAAAAGGGGGGAAAAAAAAAAAAAAAAAAAAAAAGACCAACCAGCTCAAACATGCTATAATATGAGTCATTACACTTTTTGCTCCTGGATACTGTCCATAACGCTATAAATCACAAAGCCTTTTGTTATGCCGAGTGTTTTCACTTGCAGCCGCCAGAGGAGAGAGCTTCCACGTCTGCAGACCGAGCGTGCGCTGGCCATCCCGCAGGCCTGCTCAGACAACAAAGCTGGGGATCGGTCACAGAAAATCGACCGCAGCCGGTGCTCATTTCACAATAATCGCACACGCGGCCGTCTCATCACGCACTAATTGTGGTATGAACACGTGCCACATGCGTGTGAAGGCTATAGCGAGGCCGCTGCCTCAGGGGTTTCCAGCAAAGCAGGTAGGGGGAGCAGTATTCTGAAATCGACAAACTTTCTGAAATGCCAATCGCGTCTGGTTGTGCCGCTACAGCGGCCGGTCATGGCGCTGAAATTACTTCCGCGAGCAAATCGCAGGGGGTCTTCTGCTTTTCGTCCGCCACAGCTTTGATGTGCACACAGACACACGCAAGCAAGCTGATGATAACCAATAAGCATCTGTTACATAAGTCACACATAGGATGTGGTAGGACCACGGTGCCCTGGATGGGAACCCCAGGCCACGCAGGCGTCCGTGTTCGTTTCCCCGTAGGCCGATTAAAAACAAATCTTGCAGTGCGCAGTCAGATGGATGCATAACTTCATTCAGTAATAGCTTTTTTTATTTTTTATTTTAAATAAAATGCTACTGGCATATTGGAGGTTGAAATAAAGGTACCATACTTTTCATTTTATGACTTTGTACGAAAGTACCTTGCCTGTGAAGCTAAATTCATAAAAGTCTGCCATACTGTAGGTTGTCTAACAAAAACCTGTGCTCAGGAATAAAGCAGAATTCCTCCAGCATAAAATGCAAAACCTGAAAAAATAACACAGCCAGTTAAATTTATTTAGGCACAGTAAATATAATTTATAGAGCACTGGATCCATTTAGCACAAAACAGATAATAAGGTAAATTAATACCAACTTAAAATCATTTGTAAAGGGAAATATTAATCATTTAACTTTATGAGTTAGGAAACTTGCAAACAAGAAGCTCATTTTTTTTAAAAAACCAAGCTGGCTATATGTCGACACCCAAAGCAGCAATAATTTTTAGTGCCGATATTTAATACGGAACCCCCGCACACTGAAGGCCCCGTGGTACAAACATGGAAGTAACTGAGCAATGCTGAATGATGAATGTGACAAATCTGACAACGTAAATGTTTCACGACATGTAAATAAGTTATTTCCACTCACAGTGAAGGGGGCAAGGGCTGCGATGCGAAATCATGCGGGTTTCCTTTCGACTGCTTTGTCGGCGTATGGAAACAAGTGAACAAAACCTCTCTCTGGGTTCGCCTCCCAAACTGCACATTATCTTAATTACAGAAACTATTAAGTTATTATTATCTCCTCCTTCGTAGAGGCAAAAGAAAGCAAAAGAAAGAAAGAGGCGGGTGGAAAGACTGCCTTATTATGCACCCTGTATTTTGTTATCTTGCACCCTTTTCACATGGATTAAGATTGCACAAAATGATATATAAAAACTCCTATATACAGTATATATACATTTTCTATATTATATATGCACACACATGTTTGTGCTGCGCTGTCTATCCACCTACGTATACAGAAGAATCCAGGAAAAAAAACGACGCCACAGTCGTCTTCACTTTGCTTATGTCTCAGTCATCTGGAAATGGAAGCTCGCTGAAAAGATGTGAGGGGACTTGAGGAATCCGGTACAAACCAAATCGACTGATCTCACTACATATTTATTTTTATTTCGGTAACGCCTGATTTGCGAGGTGTTCCCACCGTTTTGCCTGCAGCAACCCTTACTCGGGTACCTCTCGGTCCATTCCGACAGCGTCTGTCCATTCCATGTGTTCAGAGGGACATCACATAGTCAAGCGTGTCAGACAAGGCCCTGCCCTGTGCTCAGAAAGAAGTGCGACGGGATCTTTTTGAGTTTTAGGCTAAACTGGTTACACGCCAAGATAATTTACACAGCACTGGGAAAAACACATCGTTCGGAGCAGACCCCATAAATTATTTCTCAGCTTGCTCATCTTGCCGTAGACGCGGCATGTTAGCTCATGTCACCGTTTAGGCTGGCAACACCTGCGAATGGCTTTGGAGCCCAAAGGATTCCTGCTGTCGGGATCTTAACGTGACGTGGGCTGAAGGTCAAACGGTGGGCTAATGGTTTATTCGCAGCTCCCTTGAGAGCCCCACAGCGAGACCGTTCCCAGCCTACCTGGGTGTGACACAGCAACCACAGGTCCGACATCCCCGGGCACGTTTTCAGACTTCATTTACCCTTGATGAAGTCATTAAACCCAACTGAGTAAATCTGCCCAAAGTAAAGGGGTACTGACTGCCTTCTTGGGGACGGCTATGGCGCTACCTAAAAAGAGTGTCCTTTGAAGCGTCCGTGCCGTCATGGCTTATTAATCGATTAACTCATTATTTTAATTCATTAATTGTTTGAGGGTGCTAGAATCACACAGGCTGAGGAGGACCTGTGCTGCTGTACTGCGAGTCCAGCCATGGGTCATTTCTTCAACTGGGCTTCAAAATGCATCCAGCAGCCACCGATGGTTCCCTCCCCCTGATCCCATCTCCTTCATTAATTATCCATGGACATACACAGCCTTATTTCCTGGGTGTGGAAATCAGCCATATTAGTCAGATAATTGCCTTGAATATATGTTATACATACATATAGCGAGTCTGAGCTGCCAGGTCCTTTTTCCGCCCTAATGTGGCAGAAAATTCCACCAGAGTTTATTAAAGTTAATTTTTAAGCTTCGCTTGTGTAATTATCTCTGTCTTTGGCATTCTCCGATTCACGAAGCAGGCATCGCCGAGAAGGTTAGACAAGCTTGCACAGGGGCAGCCCACGGGATGGAACCCGGCACAAGACCATTGCACGGGTCCAAGACTCCAGCGGGCACTTCACAGATGAAATGTGGGCACCTGATTCAGTGCCAACAAAAGCTGCCAGGCCCCCTGGCTGAGCTGACACTTCTGGAACAGTAGTAAGTACATGACCACACTCCGCCCAATGCATTTCCTGCCATGTGTTTAACTTTTCACTGCTAAGTCCTCACGGTGTAATATTCCACACATGGAGATAAATATTTCAGCAAGAGATGTTTAATTTAGCATGGGCATTAAAAGGCGATGGCACTCAGATGGGATGTGAACTAGGCAACAGGCAACTTGGTGTGAGTCCCAACGCATGACAGCGAGTTTCCCCTTCAGCTGCAGACATCAGGACCAGCTTCATGTTCTTCACTCCACCACAACCCTTCTGCTCATTTTCCCTGAATCAGGCACAGTGTGCAGTTTATTTTTTTAAACCCTCACAATTCTCTCAGTGACGCTGAGAAAGGAGGAAGGGGTCAATGAGTGAGGCCTCCAAAGGTCAAACTGGTCTTGAAGACATACAGCACAGCCATTGTTGTCCACTCAAGAACCGCAGGATGACTAGGAAGCTGGTTCTCGCCAGCATGACTGGCAAGCCTTGTGCGGATGCTGCAAGCAGATGGAGTTCGGATAGCAGCACACAGCAACCTCCACCGCACGCCTCAGTCGTCGGGCTTTTGGACCCTGACAGCGAACCCTACGTCCCCTCAAACGTATGCTGATCCTACCTAAAACTCCCTAATCACCACAACGTACAGCCGTCCCAAAATGACTGGAGGAAAGAGCAATAGAGGGGGACTCAAAAACAACAAAAAGGCACTCCCTGCAGCTGTAGCACAAGATGTTGGCAAGACAGTGCTCTCTAGTTACCTTCTCGCAAATTTAAGAAGCCGCCAGCATTGTCTAGCGATACATACACACCCTAAGCACATCTCGTGAGTACGGCCAATTCATATGCACCCATTTCAAAAAGAAAGATGTCCTTTCATTGTCCATCACAATGGCTAGTCACTAAATGAGAAAAAGATGAGGCAGGAAATAAAGGAGCCATACATACGAGTACTTTTTTTTCTTAAACAGAGGTCTGATCCAACCCTTCATTGTCAACACTGGACCAGATACAGGACCTGTCCTGGTCAGGATGTAGACAGGTCTCCAACGTACCTGACCGTTACCTTCTGTTTTACCAGCTTAAACTGCCATTCCCCTAGCAACCAGGGGTCAAAATGGACCAAAAGTGTTTAAAAGCTCCAAATGAAGTGTTTTGTTGTTCCTTCTGGAATCTGTGAAGCACTACCCTGCAGAGAATTGTTTAAAAGCAAAGACAATCGCATAATACAAGGGAACAGTTGGCTTCATTTATCTTGCTGTATGGTTACACTTTGTATGGTTCTCAGATAAAATATTTTCATATTTTTCCTCCCCAGACCAACGTGGCACATTTTCGGACAACGTGTACGCTAGTGCGACATATATAATAAAAATTTTGGTAATTTTATTTCAACCACTGATATACCATTTACATATTTTTATTTTTATATAAAAACACAAATTATCAGCGAGTGAAGTTATGTATCCATCCGAGCGGGCGCTGTAAGATCTGTTTTTAAATCGGTCTCCTGGAAGACGCACTGA
This sequence comes from Heterotis niloticus, assembly GCA_018136845.1. Classification (NCBI taxonomy): domain Eukaryota; kingdom Metazoa; phylum Chordata; class Actinopteri; order Osteoglossiformes; family Osteoglossidae; genus Heterotis; species Heterotis niloticus. The sequence continues at coordinate 29,404,766 of CM030894.1, read as the reverse complement.
ATTCGAATGCCTGCGTTGCCTGGGGTTCCCATTCAGTGCATTGTGGTAAAACACATCCTACGTTTGACCATTTTTCAGACATTTGACTTGTACTCAGGGTAGACTCATAGTCCTGGAAATACAGTAACCACCTTTTTCTGACACTTTTAATAATGGTCAACATGTAAGGGGACCAAAAATACTTGCACAGTATTGGTAACACAAGATTTCTCAAACTTAAAAGCAGAAAATGACAATTAAGCCTGCAAACCAAATAGCTTTGCTGTTAGTCCAGATGTGTAAAAGGTTCCAGCTGTGTGAGTTTAGAAAAGATAGGGTTACTCTTTTAGTGTATAAAATTACTCATTTATTTCTTAAATTATATGAATTATATAATACTTATTGCTGCATCTCAGGTCCTGTAACGTGCATTTATGATGACCATGGGTTACACAATTTCTGAACAGATTCATGGCACGTTCACAGCAGGCTTCACAAGAAAGTCTGTTTCCAGGATGATGGCAGGGCAGTGGCTGCTGGTGGATGTGAGGAACCCTGACATGGAGGGCTAAATCAGACATGAGGTACCAGTGTTCCTCGCATGAGATGCCATCAGCTGCTGGTCGCATGCCAGAAAATCCTCTTTAGCTGCAAAACTAAATTGCAAAGCGTTTATCAGGAAAGGGAACTTGTACGGGGGGTGTATAAAATCAGATGGCCCACACGCTGCTGTGGTGCCTCTGACCATCGCATCTTTTGATCCCATGTGTGTTAAGGGACAAAGCCAAAGAGAAGCCTACATGAAAAGGAACATTTGTGAAAAGAAGCACTGTAAACCGAGCAAAAACATGCACAAAGATGATACCCACAGACCAAACCCTGGGTAAATCAAGCAACCTTCCATAAAAAAATATGTATGCACAAACCACTTAGCAGCACAGTCTGCACAAAGCTGAGAAGAAATAGCTGCAACGGACTGAAAGGGTATCCAAAAAACTTCATGCACTCCAGTTGTTTACCATCTGAGGACGATTCAACACACACAGTAGGATCAAGCCACTGTACCCTGGAAACTTCTGACCACATCAGCAGATACAACCCACTGTCACTCACTACAGCTCATGAAGATAACAATGGACATACAACATGAAGGTTCTGCCCTTATACAACTGCAGACATGGTAGGAATTTTCTGGAAGCTACTGTATGTTTCGGAGCCTCATCTGAAGCAGACAGGCTGAATGCATCCAGATTCCCAAAAAGGTCTGGAGCAAAAGGGCAAAGTCAATGGCAAACCCATCATCCCAATATTATCAATTCATCTATCGTGACCATTATGAACAGCTGCCTCCAACATCCTCCCATTTTCACTTGACGCCACCTTGACTTACCATGAAATATTCGCACAGCAAGAGCCAAAGACAGAGTTTGCCGAATAACCATTCACAACATTTGCAATTCTACTGAAGCTGCTGAATGATTCAGCTGACCAGACTGCAAACCCCTGTAGGAGGAAAGTTCAGTTGGACAGTCAGTACACCAAGACTCAGGTGGTTAACATATTTCACCTTTTCAGGCTTTCAGCTCACGCATCCCCAATTTCCAAATTATCACTGGTGTTCCCCAGTGGCTTCTGTTCAACTGCCAGCATAAAGCAGAGTAAATTAATTCAGGTACAAAGATAACTAAAGGCAAATGTAACATAAGATACCTCTTATTTCCTCCACACAAAACATACGCGCTCACACACGCACAAAATACAATTTAAAATTTCTTGGGCCTCTTCAAATAAAATGTCCAGTAGAACAAAACATACAGATGAAACTCATTTCTGTTCAAAACCACAACAAATGGTTTTACTTTCATGTGTTTTTGGTAGCAGAGCAACAGTTGGCCAAGTGGTGCTCTTCAGACACCATAGCTGGTGGGCAGGTTGCTCCTCCAGCAACTGTGACCTCCACCAAGCTCCCCCACAGTCCCCAACAACACCACAAGACAAACAGACCTGGGAGCTGGGTAGCTTCCACCACACAAACAGCTGTGTCCAAGGTGACGTTCACCGACATTCAGGGTAAGGCCATGTTCCAACACAGCACAGTGTGCAAACACCTGCAACTCTTCCTGCTCTGTTGTCATGGTTAAATTAGTAACAGAAGAGTTCCATTAAATGAATTACAAACAAATAAACAAATAAGTAAACAAACCTCTCCCCTGATCTATCATCCCGCTGATGTGTAATTTAATTTAATACAGAACATGTATGTAATCGATTGTTCATGGTGGTATATTTCAAGAAACAGAGGTCTGGAAGTAATGTGAACAGAATTGTTCCCAAAGCAGTCAGCTCCAGGCATCCCTGGCTGCCCCCACATTCCACGGACAGAAGACAAATCTGTGTGAACCAGACAATACAGGGAAAACATTATTGAGGTCTGTAAGGGATGCCAAAGCATGCGTCTAGGGAACTTTAAAAGGTGTTGAATTCCTTATGAAGCCCTGAATGGCAACATTCACTGAGAGAGAGAACGGGTGGGTGTGTGTGTGCGCAGTAATTGCTCTTCAGCAGAAAAGGTCCTCTGTCTTTCCTCTGTGACAGTCTTTTCTTTAGTCAAAAAAAGGACTTCCGATAGAGAAGTATCAACAGGTGGCTCAGCAAACCTGGGTGGTGAAACACAGTAACTCCAAGGAAGCAAAGGCAGTTTCTCTCCGCTTGCGCGGAATCATCTGCACAAACCAAAAGGGCTGAATACCCTTGAGGGAACATCAGGCCCAGTAGAAAGTCCTTCTGTCGCATCGCACAACACGACAGACTGGTGCCGATGTGTGAAAGGGGAGAATAGAGATCCTGCACGAGGAACAGTCAGGAGTGGGAAGAACATTTTATATATGGACAGCCAAGACAGAGTTAAAATTGAGAGAGAGAGAGAGAGAGAGAGAGAGAGAGAGAGAGAGAGAGAGAGAAATGGGGATTCAAGCACACTGGGTACTGCCCAGGGAAAAGCTAAAGAAAATGTGTCAATTGCCATGCAAATCAGCCCCACACATGGATGGCGAGGGGCTTCCACGGTTTTAAAGGCTGTAATTTGCCAACGTTCAGCTCCTATTAATATCAGAGGCGATTAATGAGGAGCTGGGGGGGCAGCAGGGACTTGGGGGGGCGGGGCTGGTGAGCCAGGTGTCGGAGTGGCGTCTGAATGGGAATAAAGAGGGCGTGGGCAGTGATCCGCAAGGAATTCCTGCAGAGTAGCAATGTTGGGGGGGGGGGCAGCTATAAGGGGGGAAATTGCTGTTTTGGGGAAAGCTACAAGTGTCTGAGGCCCAGGCTGGAGACCTAAGTCATGGATGACTGGGTAGATCTCACACCAGTTGTGCCCCCTACGTGACATGGTGCAAGGAAGCTCACCACAATGGCTGGACCAGCAGCATCCCCACAGCCTAGTTGTCGGTCCTCTATCAACCATTTGCTATATGCAATAGTTTGCTGAAATAATACCAAGCTGGCAGGCTGACAACGCAAAGTCAGATGAAATATGAAATATACATGATAAGCAGGTATGCAAATAGAATAAAGATCTTGCAGCGTGCTTGGACAGGCATAACCCGACTGCTAAACAGTCCTTCAACAGCTTTTTAAACGTGTGCTTACAGTTGAATTCCCAGCTCTATTGCCAGCTAAACCTCAAGTCTGTCATTAATGAACCATTTTGGAGGAGGAGGGGAACCAAGGGACGGCCAAGTTGTGAATCGCTGTTTTGGAATGGTCTCTGACAGGTGTGTGTGGTTCGTCCTACAGTTCAGCACATTCTTCTCTGTTCATAACAAAACACAAACAGCTATGTAGCACCTCCAGACAGGCTAAAGGTATAGAGAAAGACCTCTGTGTCATTCTAAGGGGTTCAGTGTATCCAGACTGTCTGTAGATCAGTGATCCTTGCAGTGGCAGGCCCTTAACCACAGTGACCAGTGGTACCGCAGTAGTTCTGACTGTAGTGCAACAGTTAGCAGTGCCACCTCCCAGGTGTGAGGCATTCAGGTGTGGATTTCTTCCAGGTGCTCTGGTTTCTTCCCCCAGTCCAAAGACATGTGTTTTCGTCACTGTAATTTGCCCATGCGAGTGAACCTGTCCTGTGTGGCTTCCCTCCTTTGGAATCAATGCCCCATCCAGAGTGTAATCTCCTAGCCAAGAACCCAGTGACTCCTAGAATGGTTCCAGACCCACGTGACCAGGACAAATGGTTAACAAAAATTAGTGACCGAATGCAAGACACACAAATCCTTGGATCTTCACTTGAAATATGCTCACTTCCGAGAGATGATGACACATTGGTTTATGAGTGTGAATTACTGTGATAAAACGGCCATTATTGGTGCTCTTAAGCACAGCTAGAGAAATGGGGGAAAACTACAGCATCTATTAGTTCTGTCTGCCTGTTCTTCAGGGAGCTCCAGGGTCAGCAGTTTGTCTGAAGTAATTAGTCCATGAAACCTATAGCGCTGGAATTATCATTTTAAAAAAATTATGAATTAAAAAAATACCCATTTTTACCCTTCCCACACATGCATGCAGCCAAGGTTTATTAACAGTCTCTGCCCATCTCACCACCCAAGGAATCATTATTAACCCATCAGTAAGTTACTGAATAACTAATAACAATGAAAACCTTGAAATCCAGGGGAAAAGGTTAATTCAGTCCTTGCTTTGTTGTGACCTAAGTGCAATTCACTGTGAAAAATGTTGCCCGCGTTACTGCCAGCCTTGCTTACAAATCTGCTATAGTAAAGCTACGTAATGCTTAACAAGTGCCTCGCATTGCACGTTTCTCAAGAAAAATGCCAAAAAATCCTTCTGATATTTTGTTCTTTTGAACACAGAGGGTTTTTCTTCGTAATCCTAAAGTTGATGATGATCAGTTCCTCGTGACCTATGCCCAGGTCTGAAAAGGCGAGCGTCTCGCATCCTGGCTTTTACCCTTTTGCAAAGGCGAGATGCAGGAGGTCACCCGCAGAAGCCCACTAGCTGCTGTGAGCTTCGATTGGCCGACACCGCGTGGGTGCACAGCTCTTCTACGTGGGCTCTCGCAGCTCGAGAAGAGTACAGGGCGCAGGGAGCGAGGGGTGTAGCAACCAAAGCGCTGTCGGTGCGCAGAGGGGCGAGAGGAGCCGACATCTGCATCGCAGATTGGGCTTCAGGATGAATCTCCGAGTGAGAAATAAATCGGGCAGACCGGGATGGAGACGAAACTTAATTCTCCTGTATAGCAAGCGTAAGGACCGAGAGAGGGCGGGATTTGACCGTAATTAACCGTTTCACAATAATTAACAAGTGCCTGCGAGTTGTAATGCTTTAGTCAGAGGGATGGCGACCGAGAGGAAGGGAAGGAGGATGTGAGATCTAATTGACTCATTGGCACTCATTACCACATGTATTAAATGTTAGAGTGAAAGGACAGATTAACACTACTGCCTCGCCATCATTTTGAAATGGGTACAGCTGGTATAACCTTTACCGAACACTCAAGGTAACTAAAAATCTTATCAGAGGGACCCTGAGGCATCTGGTCTATTCCTGCTCTTCGGGGAGCATTTCTAGCTGGTAAAACCCCACGCTCGCATCAAGCTAAATCTCCGAAGCACAGGAATCGCATCAACGCCTTGTCGAAACTGGCTTCCGGCTGACTGCAATTCCGCGAATAGATGTGTTCGCCTCGGGTTTGCACCTTTGCGGCCGTTTGGGGGCGCTTTTATCGGACATTTGTTTATTTATTTATTCATTTAAACCAAGTTACCTTTTGCAAGGGAGTAACCCGGCATTCACGAAGAAGAGGGAGTAGCGTCATTTTGCAAATTGCCCCAGGTTGTAGTTCGCAGCCTCGCACGCAGCTACAGCGATTTATGTGGCCGTTCACAATCGGCATTTGCTTTTCCCTAAACCCTAAACTGTAAATCCATAAACATTCCTGAAAATCTGCAGATTTCAAAATGCAAAAGTGTGCCACATCTGTCCATCTTTCACAGCATGAGGGTTGGAGCAAGAGTCCACCTTCCCCAGTCAGCATGTGTTAGAGGCTTTATCTGTGTGTGTGCGCGCGTGTGTGTGTATCCATCTGCTACCACCCACCGGCTCAGCATCCCACCTCCACATGGGTGTGCACCTGCATGCGACGCTTGTATTTACCGACGCCGCAGCATGACCTGGCAGACATGTGTGCGTGAATATGCGCGTTTGCTTGCCGACATGGACATTTGCACTCCCCGCTTGTTTGGATAGTGTGGGCATGAATTTTAATCTGGGATTACTGTGCTGGCTCCTAATGCGCTGTCCTTTCTTTGTCAGGCCGTCGCAAGGCCGCTGTGTACAAACGATCCCACGCAGGCTAAAACCCCAAAAGAAAGCATCAAGGCGATTTCTGTACCAGCGCCTCAAAGCTAATCTGGCTTCACTTCTCAGAACGGTAAGACACCGGCTGGTTAACTGAATGACGTAAACCAAGGTGAATTAACCATCCTGAACAGACTTGCACAGTTCGGCTCCCACACAGCCATACAACTCCGGGTTACCATTCCATGTCAGTCTTTACAACCGTACATGCCTGATGGAACTAATTGGTTCTTGGACTCAATGAGTTTAGTCCCTTATCTCCACCGCTGAGGAAAATGAGATTATAAAGTAATTATTTTAAAGTCTATAGAATTTCCAAGAGGAGTTACTATTTGCACACACAAACTATAACATGCAAAATAGTCATTGTCGCAGTGACCGGCTGGAATGATTTGAAAGGTTAGCAGGTAATTCAGCAGCTAAAGCAATGCCGATGAACTAGTTCAACTTCCAAAATTACTATTTATTCTAGTCACTCAAAACGCTGCTCCTTAATTATGGCTTCCATGACAGGACAAACCTGGTACAAAAATCCTGTTTTTCTTTACCAGAGGCCCTTCAGCACAGATTTTTTCCATTTACGAGAAATGCTGTGGCTTAGAACATCAGTGCTGGTGCTCCAGGATGTTGAGACTAGGCTCTGAGTGTGTTATGTCCAAGTTCATAAAAAGAATTTAAACACACTCAAAGCTTTTGTTACATAAAATATAACATTCATTTTTTTTGCCACTTTACACCTATCATCGAGTCTTTCTTGCAAAATAATTGGAATTCAAACACAAATATAAAAAAAAAAAGTGTACATAGAATAAAATGATATTTTATAACTACTTTTTGCCCACAAAATGTCTTCTGTATTGAGAAAACATTTTTAAAAATCTTACAAAATACCCTGATCAAACATATGCATCACACTAACACCAACCTTAAAGGGAAAGGTTCTTACATATCAAAGATCATCAGTACAGGACTTTGCAAAACTGGAACATATGGCAAAAATGAAGAGCTCATAAGAAAATTTCACAGCAGTTCGAATTAAAACTAAATAATCTAATCCATATCAATATTACCTTTTTGGTCTTACACAACCCCTAAAGAGAACCTGAATCTCACAACATCTGACACCAGTTGATCTGCCTGTCTCACATAGAACCCTCATGTCTAAACAGGTATGGGGGACAAAAGGACAAAGGGGAAAACCAGCTGACTTACAAGCTGAGTCTGCTGTCAGGCTGCTGCCTCTGTTGTTACCATGTTTTATTTGGCAAGGAAGAACCGGCGAAGCGATGCGAGGTCAGCGTGAATAGGGCCTGGGAGGCCGTTGTTGTTATTTGCAATTAAATAGAATAAATTTACGGGTAGATCACTTTGCAGAAGTAATTCCTCCTCGATCATTACAGAATTATGGCAGCAGAGATTTTTATTTTTTTTTACTCCCGAGACTGTTGTGTGTGGGGGTGGGGCACAAAGAGAAATGCAGCCTTAGGGGGAGAAATGAAAGGAGGAAATGAGGGTCAATTGCAAACAAACAAAAACAAACATACAAGGAAAGTAATCCCTTGTGCAAATGAAGGAAATTGAATGTAGGAGTAACTGTAAGGCTGTGATTACTGTGTTTCAGATCTATGTTATGTGTAAAGGAAACACACAGTTTTATAAAGTAACCATTTACAGCGTCCCACGCTTTGAATAAATATTAGCTAGTATTGCACTTTCAGTTGCTTGGCTTTGGACAGTTGGTCTGCGGTCATATAAAACTTCACCTGGGTGGACAGGAGAGACTGGGACAACATCCAGAAATGCCACCGACAACTTCTGTCCCTCCAGAATTAAACCCAGCCTCTGGAACACTGCCTTCTTCCCCCCTTTGGTTTTTTTTGGCATCACAATAGGCACAGAGATGTGAAATGCTTAAGCATTCCACAGGCATTCCGTCTTCGATTCCCTCCTCTGTTAAAACTTTCAGTTGCCCCTTTTGTCTGTTTAATACCTTCATGTCTTTCACGGTTTCTCAACACCCACCCAGAGCACCCCTACACACACACTGCCGAGCCTCGATGCTCATTATACACCAAGCTTCCACTCTAGTTCCCAAGATTAGGCAAATGAGCCTCCTGAACACGGTCTATCCGCCACCCCACCCTTCACCACCCTGCACCCCCTAACTCCCCATCTCTTTTCAGTCCTTTGCCCCTACAACACAAAACAGGCAAAAGCCCGAATAATAGTAGTTGTGGTTCCCTGTTCCCATAAGAATAAAAATTAGATTCTACTTTTCCTAAAAGAGCTCCTACTAGTTTAAGACACCCCAAAAAGTCATATTTAAAAATAAATAAATAAATAAATATTTCTTCAAAATTGATCAACTGAAGCTTCCATGATATGTACTGTAATGTCTGACAAAGGGGAATAAAACCAGACTTCCTTTTAAAAACAATCAATAAATACGATCAACCGACACCGTTTTCTCCAGAATCCATGCAAATGTTAAACTCGCTGTCCGTCACATCTTCGTCTGGCGATATTATATGCTGAAATAAAACATGAGCATAGTATAGTGCACCAGGAGACGGGCAACTCCTCAGACGCTGGAGATGTTAATGCATTAAGGTCTCGGATGTTAGAGTTCACAATAACTCCAAACAAAAACACCAAAACATCCACCTAATGCGTTAATATTTTTTCATGAACTCATTTGCTGAGCTCGCACTGCTAAACACTGTCTGGCACTTCTGGCAGGAGATAGCCAAGATCCTCATCTAATCCATGTTCACTGCTTGGTTCAAATCATTACTCCCCACGCTCTAAAGGGGTCGAGGCGTTACGGTGAAAGCTGACCCATTAGTCACGGGGACACTTTTGAAGAACAGGGTCAAAGTACCTGCCGCTGAATTTTTCAGCATTATTTATCCCGCAATTCACTACTCCTGCTGATCAGGGTTCCAAAAAAAAAAAAAAAAAAAAAAACAGAGAAACACTTTTACAGCAACTGTTTCAAAGACAAGCTGAGGGACCTTTGCATTCCAGCTAGTCACAACACAACAGCAAACATTCAAGCATGTGATAGCCTGTCGCTGTGTGAAAAGCGAAAGCCTGCTTGATTTCCCCAAAATGTGCCAGTCTGGCCATCAGCTCTGCAGCAGGATTGTAGAGGGGCGTACAGAGGAGCCCCCACACACACACACGCACACACGCACACACAGGTTTACAAAGCAAATCATACGTGAAGTGTGTCCATGAAGCCAACTCCTACATGTCACCTGGAAGTCTGTTCATAATTCCAGTTGTCTAAGTCATGATGAATCAGCAGATATTCTTTGATTTATGTATAAATTATGTTCTATAAAATTGTTCAATAAAGCTATAAAACAAAGGCTACTTTAATATTTGTATTAACTTTAGGCAACCTTAACATTATTTTAAGGAGACTCCAGAAGTTCCTGCTGACCAATTTATCCTGTGAATGTGTGCAACTTGTGCAACCTTGTTATTGATCGGCGTAGGGCAGAGATCTGAACTGAGTCATTTTTGTGCTCCTGTTTGGACGCATTTTTCCACCAACTAATAGCTGGGGATGGAAACACAGGTTGCTTTCACTTCACAACAGACATATTTTTAGAAAATAATCACGAAAAAAAAAACAAATCTTCAAAATTTCATAACTCAAATATTGGCGACACAAGGAGCCCACATATCTGGATTTCTGCCAGCAGCAGCAATCGCTCCCCTTCTTTTAAGCTTCCAGGCAACTGGCTAGAACCAGAACTTCTGTTGCAGACAGTTTATGTAAAGTCTCTGAGGAACATGAATCACAGAACCTAAAGAAGAGCTGAAGAGACACAGGGAGAATCAGGGAAGAAGACGAAAACCACAATTCAGGATTAGGTCAGAAGAAGAGAACCAGGAACAGAAGGACATCAAAACCAAGAGAACCTCCTACAACACAGAACAGCAACCAGGAACCAAAGGACTTCATTACTGATGAGTATGAGGAATCAGGCAGGTAATGGATTTCCAACAAAGAACCAGATCGAGAGAGAGGGCTGAGACCAGAAATGATTCGAGAGTGAAAAATAAGCACTGTTGGCTGCTCATTTAAATGTAACTCGGAAAATAACCACACACTTTTCCGTGGGCTTCACAGCAAATGGCAGGGGTTGTCCAGAACAATGTGTGGCTCCAGATACTGGCACTACTCATGACATCTGTTTCAAGCACATCTATTTAAAAACATCTCATTCTGACTGTTTTGAGTCGGAACCGAAACACAGATTATGCAAAAATAAACAGCGATGAAGAGGTGGACAGATCTGTATCCAGCATTGAAAACACCATCAATGACAATGTTCAATATAGATACAGGCACAGGGCTCGCTCTCTCGCTCTCTCTCTCTCTCTGTGTGTGTGTGTGTGTGTGTGTGTGTTTGTCTGTGCGCGCGCACGCACGCGCACAAATGTTCTATAACCGTGTGGACACTGGAAGGAGGAGCAACCAAGCTAAAAACTTTCCATTCACTGTCCCAGCCCTCAGTGGATCTTCAGGAATCCTCAGCTACCGTCAGAACTTCATGAAGTGCCCACAGATCAACACCATTAACTCCGACGACAAATCATGATGCTAATAATCATCGTGTTAACATCTTGCACTTCATCGCTGTCAGCACCACTGCATTTCATTGTCTTAGAAACCCTGCCTGGGTTCAGCCAGTTCTCAAACCAGCACCAATAAGACTTAACAGTAAGCAGTCTGGTTGTCTCCACAATCCATATTATATAGTCATGCAATAAATTACACATTCAGTTAAATTATTCAAGAAGGATTTTACAGAACTTTGCACAACTCACAGCTGAAGGCTTATTTTTACCCTTCAACTGAATAAATGTCATTGAAGTTCCCAGTTGTATTTGGAGGAACACTCCGCGTCTCCTTGCCCTACTTTCTGTCATCTTTGCAATCTAAGAGAGGGCATGGTGCACTTTTCCGACACCCCTTTTTCCACGACTCTTGTTTTCAATCAATTCTGCCCTCGTGCGTAAATAGGAAAGAACCTTTCGTGGGCATCACAAGTGTTGCTAATGGAGTGCTGAGGCTCTCCAGCAAGCGTGCCATCCATGGCACTGTGAGAAAGAGAGAGCGAGAGAGAGAATCAGTAGTGAAAAGTAGTGTGACGGAAACAAGGAAGTGAATCACATCTTTTACTCTTATTGTGAAACTTTTTCCATTTACAGTAACCGATAAATTACCTCGCGGGTAAATTTGGTCCCTGGGTGAGTTAATAAATTTTTTTTTTTTTTAAAAATTGAAGAGCTGAAACTATGTGGCAGTAAAAAGAAGGTTGAGGTTTCACATACCATGGTGAGAGCTCTAAACGCACTCAGACATTTGGGTCCCAGATCAAGGGCGACTGATGGGAACCGTATGGGGCCAGCAAGGTTGATCTGGTAATTGATTAAACGCAGGTCGAAAAGCCGTAACATTCGCAGACGTGCGTGAGGCAGGCCACGGCCAGTTGGAGCAAACCCGCGTTAACCTGCGGAACACGAATCGGAGACTGCACGGATTCCGTAAACTCTGCGCAGAAGACTTAGATCCTCCGCACATCTGTGGCAACGCCTAGATCTGAATATAGAACAGAGTCCACAAGGGCAGCCAGTATGGATTTGGATCACCTCAAGGCACCAGTCCCAGGAACCACTGGTCAGAGGACCAGCACGGGGGAAAATAGCACTACAACATTCAGTTTCCCAGGAAAGCCAAAACACACAGCATTTTAGGCTGACGCTATCTTTTCCAGTGACACACACTGTACGCAACATCCATAGTCGGCAGTTTTATTTTCTCCTTAACAAAACAAACATTTTGTAATAATTCTGTATTTATCAATGGCAATGCATCGGTTGGCCTGCTATGTCAGAACCTTAATGAAGCTCATCAATAACAGGCGTGGAGGTCACCCCGTCTTTCTGAAACGTGTCCCCTAAATTTGCATTCCCAGACTCCTTCTCTCTTCAGTGCACGCGCACGCACACAGACACACACACACACAAATATACACGCAAATATACACGCATGGCGCGAGCAGCCCTGGGGCAGCGACACTGGGCCGGGGGCTGCAGCGTCCTCTCTTCGGGGGCAGAGGAAAACAAAGGAGGCATGTTGCAAACATCGCCTTTTCACTGGCATGAAGTAAATAGCATTTCTTGGCAGGACCGTTCTTGCTATTTTTAGAGCACAGTTTTATTGTGTGGCGCTCCGACCCGCATCTGCGGCAGACTGGGGAAAAAAATGCCTTTTCAGAGGGCTTGCTCCTAAGGGCTTGGCCTCACCAAAGCTGCAGACACTGCCGTTACCGCAGGAAAAATGGTACGCAGGCAAGCAGTTATCGCTGCCGCCTGTGCTCCTCTGCCATCCCTTGCTTTTGTCCTCCTTTAAATGCTGCTGCCTCCTCCCCGCCTGCAGCGAATTGTTTGCAAAGACCGAGGTGTCTAGACCCAGAGCCCCGGTATCATTCATTCTTTTATCGGCATCGCCGTCTCAACCACAGCAATACGTGTACCGCGGTATTGCTGCTCTTTCCAGACAGTGCTCCTCCGGGTTTTGTCCCGCATTTTTTTAATGCCATCTACGGTAGACCTGAACGACGATACTCGCCTTGGTAGCGGTGAGATTATTTAAACTGAGCACGACGATAAAGCAAACGCCTTTTTTCGATAGAAGACAAAAACGGAACAAGTCTTTTAAAAAAAAAAAAAAAGCATTTAATTTTTAACTTGGACATTTCAATTAGCAAAACCAGCAATATCCTTGTCAGAAGAATGATGCTGGGTGAAACCAGACAATGGACCACACCTTCTTTGCCACATCTGTACTTATTTTCACAAGATAGGGCGATTTACATGATAAAGATCTCTTTATCTTACATCTCATTATTGGAACCAGGGACCGAATGTTTGCGATGTACTGTGTCACTGTTAAACACTTTAAAAGGTTGATTTTTAAGTATTCCATTCTATCCTGTCTTCAGCCAGGAAACCCCTAATTTAAAGCTCTGATTCAAAGAAAGGACGGCACTTATTTTATGTCATTTGTCACTCTCGGGCTGCTGCGAATGTCACCTCTGTAAACAAGTGGTACGTTCCATTCCACTGGTGTTACATTGAAATTCAAATCACAAGACCAGCATCCGACAGCACGATGGGGATCATCTCCTTTTCCATGGACAAAGGCGTGTGCTGGTCTCCCAGAATATGGAAGCTCACGTCTTTCGCAACAGCTCATGAGCTAAAACCACAGGCTCTGCGCCGCTGCATTTTTTTGAAGACTTTTGGCCTTTTTGCCCAGTGAGAGCACATTCTCAGACACAAGTCCTATGCATTTTTTAAGATTACGCATTCACGTTAGAAAGGGCCTTTTTTTTATAGGCAAGAGAAAAGGGCACGTAATCCAACCGAGCCTCATCTCGCGAGCCATCGAATGCATTTCTTCCTCGGCTCGTGCTCCGGCAGTTGTCGGCAAAGTGGGGTCACGACGCCACTTTCCCCCACCGATTACTCACATCTGTAGTTATTTCACAGCTTCAAATTTCATCAGTGGGACAGAGCCAGCAGTTCGGTCCCCCAACGTGGACTGAAGTACAAGGCTTCCATTGTAATTAAAAAGGGGCAAGGCTGTGATTGATCGCCCCACTCGGTGTGAGGACATTCGTATCTATTCGCACACAAATGCACTCAATGTTTGTAAAGAGGTGCGTTTCTGACAGAGTTATCCTGGGGGTAAAACATTGCTCTACGGTTTCCTAAGCAAGCATCCTAACGTGATGGCTGCTTCATTGGACTGTAAAACATGAACGTCGAACCTCTGGCTTAGAGTGGAAAAAAGGCTAAAAATGATCTGACATAAAACGGCAAGGCGGTGCAGCAGGCAGCTTTGGCGCCTCAACACTTGAGCTGTGCATTTTGACATGGGTGGGAATCTGGAGTTTGCAGGTTCTCCCTGTGTTCGCATAGGTTTTCTCCCAGCGCTCCGCCCTTCATCCACAATCTAAAGGCAGAAGTTTCGGGTTAACCGGTGCCCATAGTGTGTGTATGGTACAGTCTGTGTGAGTGGAACAGTATCTGAGCTACATTGCACTGCTACATAACTGAGTGAATAATTTGTTTTTCACACCGGGGACAAAGGATGTCAGTTAATAATCAATATCATTGCACTTCATTTTGGAGAAAAGCATCTGCTGAGTGAGTAGATTTAAAAGCGTTAGAGTTGCACACAAATTTGGCAGAAAGCTTGAGGAACAACCCCATCAGGCAGCTGGCACCCCTGTTCCAACCACTTCTCAGTATGCATAAGGAAATATATCAGTGCTGTGACGCTTGGGCCACCTGAGCATATGGCACAGTTAAATTCTACATTGCCTCCAGCCCTTGGTTACAAGTAGTCAACTTCTCATACTCCCTACTTTGTCAGAACCAGCCTGCTAAAGTGTTCATTACTTCCACAAATTTAGATTTGGAAATGAACTGTGACCTCAAAACGGCAGCATACCTCTACCTATCCCTAAGCTTTTATCGGTTTCTGGAACTTGTGTGGTTCGATGACACCATCAATCAGATGTCTATCGGTACAGTGGCATCTCCATTAGTATCTCTGGCAGGACCCTCGCCACCTGCTCCACATTAAAAAAAAAATCTGTCCTTCAGGGTTTTTCTCTGAACAGCGGCTGCAAGAAAGGTCCGATAAGAAATTACTTAAATGTAAATTGTGCAAATCGATTCAAGTATACATCAGAAAAAGAAACATAAAAGTACAATATTTCACACAAGGAACTTAAGAAAACAAGTTCCATTGCAAAGCTCATTTTTTTAACATTCATTCCAATCAGTTTGACATAAAAGAAAGATTAACACTTACTATTAAAACATAAAATGAGTCTCACATCATTAAGAGAAAACCGAGAGCCTAAAATGCAGGAATGGATCATTTCTTTAAATTTTTAAAGGTCCCCTGCCCGGAATGGTGTACAAATATCGACAGTATATTTTCGTCTTGCTGCTACGCATCCCAAGAAGCCCCAAAAAGCACAGGATCCAATTTATTCAAAGATGGCATAGAAGAGTGATTGGGATGGTGTTGGGTCTTCACCACGATACCATTTGATACAAAAGAGAAGGAAGCTTTAGCTAGGGCCTGCAGGCTTCAAGTCATCAATAAGCAGAGCCTTCAAGAGGTGAGGGTGACGGGCTTTCCAAACCAAGTCTTTACTCTGGCATCTGGGACCTAAACAAAACCAAGAAATGCGGAGCCCTCTTTTTCCACATCTTCATCTATGTTTCAGTGTTTCTCATGAAGCACGGAAATGTCGGTGCTTTTTTCCCCCCTTTTTATATATCTAGGGTCAGTGTATAAAATGAGGAGGAGATTACAAGGGGCGGGATCAAAATAGCCACCATTCATTGCAGGAGGGGGGGACTGGGTGTCTTCCCATGTGGGTTTAATATGTAAGGCTTAAAAGTTACTATACCTTACACTGCTTTGCCCCAGGTGTTTACAGTACAATCTTTTCCCCTCTTTAAGGTAATGTAGGGCAATGAAATAAGTCCAGCACACATCATCTTCGCTAGTTGGGCCATGCACTTAATGCCACACAAAACCTATTTCACTGTCAAGACAAGCTGCTGAGATGGCAACTGGATGCCAGTCGGAAGCATTTCAGCTTCTTGTCCTTGCCATGACCAGACGCATGTCTTGAGCCACAAGGCTTTCTACTGTCAACCATCAGAGAGCTACTGGCTGTAGAAGACAGCTGCTGTACTGTACATAGCACTGGAAAGGTGTATGTGCTGAATACATAAAACATGCACAGAAAGTCAGGATTCTGATAACGCTAAATTCAAAATCCTCTTTACACACAAAATGCGCACGATATAAGTTTGACATTGACTGTTCCCCCAGAGAGACACACCTATACAAATCAACTAAAATGCACAGCATTCTGGTGCCTCTCTTTCGGAGACCCTCCAATCCCTCATGCAGACCTGGCACAGCGCAGCTGCTGCAAAATCCCTGAGAATTACCAAGCATCGACCCGACACAACCCAGGGCAAAGGCAGCTCCCATTTGGAGGCATTCTTAGTTCTCTGTAGGGGCCTTTGTTCAAAGCCACAAGCATTCAGTGACTACAGACGCAATATTTATCAAAAGGACGGTGCATACCCCATCTTAACTAATGACTTGGAGATGATTTTCCTGTACACTTCTCCTATGAAAACTCCATGACTACATAATGCATCACCCCAGCTCAGCTGGAGGGACATGAATAATGACCATATTAAATGCACTGCTGACAGGAAGAAGCAGTTTGCTGTATTTAAGTCGGGTTCCGCTTTCCAACAAAAATATTTCATTACTAGTCACCAAATCCCTGTGTTCTGAGATCTGTGAATTTTGTGTATAAACTCTGCCTTCGATCGGCCAGCTTGCTTTAGACTGAGACTAATATCTGTACCGTGCTAATAGGAAAAAGAGAGAGAGACTCAAAGATTTAACCCTTTGTTGTCCTGAAACCTTGCTCCTGAACAGGCACAGTAAAGACATTGGCGCCATTTCTGTTGACTCCTGCTTTTCTGCTTATGGTCCATGGAAGATCACTGACAAATTCATGCTATTTAAGGTGCTACTTTGGTTAGGTGAACGCATGTGAAAGCCAAAGATGTATTCTGCTGTCGGTCCCCGCTGCACAGATGGCTGACCTTAAGAGCTGTATTGGGGCCCTATTCACGCGTATAAATGCCTCTTGTGGCTGCCCCGCCAGACAAAAGTACTGTCACAAATGAGCAGCAATGCGGGAGGCGTCGAGTTGCACCGGGTTCCGGATTTCACGCACATCCCACTTGAGTTGGAGGAGGAGGTGATCTACTGTGCTTCTGAGTGACACAGCATGATATTGGCTGTATCAGTAAGAAATAGCGCCCCTCCCTGAGACCACATTCCCTACACCCAAATCTGACCAGCAAGAGTTAAACTGCCATAAAAGGTGACAGTGGTCCGTCGCTATGGCGACCTGCAGCAATGCTGATCTGGCCTTAATTAAGCGGAAAACTCATCTGACATTTAGTGGAAAGACGGGAGCAACGGGGCCTGCGCCGAAACCATCTGAGAAATGGGGGAGACTGCAAGGATACGAGGTGCCTTGAAGAAAGGCCCATAAACTGCAAGGAGGACGCGAAGAACGAGGTTGGGTGTTTTGGTATCCGGAGGCAAGGTCTGCTTTCTGCTCAACTTTGTTCTGACAGCAAAAGGGGGAACTGAAGTGGCACCGAACAAGTTGCTCTCATTCAAAACCATTGTAAACATGAAAGAAGTTTTTCTTGCTGACCGAAACAGTTGTTCAACTGGTACAAAACTAGCCATTCATTCATTGTCCATAACTGTTCGTCCAGTGTTGGGTTCCATTGTTCTGGATCCCATCGTGGAGGTAAAGGGCGCTACGCTATACAGGGTGCGGCTTGGACATGATGCCACTCCATCGCTTGGTAGCCACAAACACACTGACATATGTTTGCACTATAAGGCCAGTTTAGAGCCACTAGAATACACAGGCCTTTGTATTGTAGGTATTGTGCTAAAGTTAATAATTCAAATGTATTTAAAATGTTGAAACAAACATCAGCATGCTTTGAATTTAGCTGAATGCTGACTGTGACCAAATCCATGCTGCTCGCCAAAAAAGCACTGTGCAATTAAGGAGGTTTGCTCAAAACAAAAATAACCTGAGCTCCTTCTGCAGAAGATTTTCCCCTTTTCCAACAAAAGTGTTCATGAACTACAACTTGTATGAAGAAAAGAGTGACTTTTCTGCAGGCGTTTCTCGAGCAGCACCGTGAACCAGCCTGCAGGAAGTATTTAGCACTGCTTTATGCAAAGCAGATGTTCTCAATGCAGAATTTGAAATGGTCTGAAAGTCAGGTGTTTAACTTTTTTGGCCAAGAGCCACAATTGTTTCTGTCAACTAGTCTGAGGGATGCAAATGTAAAAATCAGAGTAAACATACTGAGAGGAGCTGTTGTATTATTTAATATTTTGATAGGTGTAGTATACTCTATATTAATTCATTCATTCATTAATGTGTGTCACATGCTGAAAACCTGTTCTAAACCTAAAGTTATTCTACTTGTGAAACACATTGACAAGACTCTTCCTTTTGGTGTACTGAGAGAAGTCATTCTTTACTTTTGTCTCACTTTTGCCAAAATAAATGCGAATATCAGTATAACAACCCTGGGCAGGGAAGTCAGGAGTACAGCGATTCATGAATTCTCCAAAGACTGGACCCCATGGGTTTATATATGGTTCAAATTAACAAAAGTTGCTTTATTACAAAGGAATTTTGCTCAAGCAAACACCTCGATTCTTCATTGGAATAACTCAAGTTAACTACTCTAAGGGTAAACAGAAGGGCATCTCCAGGTACGTAAACCCAGCGATTCAAACCGCACATTGCGTTTTACCATCATAGTCAATCGTATATCGCACCCTTCACCCTGGCAAACATCCGAGAGGGGTTCGGCTTGGCGCTTAATATTACGAACGTCTTTCTTCTCGACAGCCACGGCACAAATTTGTGAATTCCTTCTTTAACATATCGGATTGCCGTCAATTGCTATGATCAATTTC
Source organism: Heterotis niloticus (assembly GCA_018136845.1). Lineage (NCBI taxonomy): Eukaryota > Metazoa > Chordata > Actinopteri > Osteoglossiformes > Osteoglossidae > Heterotis > Heterotis niloticus. The sequence goes on along the minus strand of CM030894.1, from coordinate 29,385,739 downwards.
TTTTCTTCGTCGGCTCTCTGAAAAGAGCAGCTTCGTAAGTATTTAACAACACAGTATGTCGACAATTTGCAGCTCAGTATGCTGTTTATACTGCAGACTGCCAACCAAAAACAGTACATTTTGCCTGCCGAACACACAGACAATTCAATTGCTCTTAAATAAATATGTATTAATTGCACGACGCATCACGATGCAAGCGATATTCTGCGACATTTTGACTTAAAACTTGTTTTGCGTGTCCGGCGTTTGAAAGTGACGGGGACCTGAGAGATGTTTCACCTGACCCAGGAGAACCGCTTTGAAAACGGCACACCGTTTACTTGTAATGTAGTTATTTGGCAGGACTCTTTTCAGAGAATGTTGAAATGGTTATAATTTGTAAGTCACAACTGACTTTCTGAGCTGCCTGCCAGCGCAAGCTGTCAAGTCAACGAAACAGGGCTCCTTTTTTTTCTAACTTTTTGCATATAAACATTTATAATGGACTCAAGTTTGGGTGAAAAAGAATACTGTGATGAAAAATCGGAAAGACAGCACCATGGAAAGAAGAAAATACAGGAGTAATGCTTATATAAGCTGACATTGTGTGAATTCTGTCTTCCCAAGAGAAATGGCAGAAAACTGTTATGAAGTAGCTGGGAGATGCTCTGAATAATACATGCTGAGTTAATCAATTCAGGGGGTCCTTTGATCAAACGTTGCGCACTTTCGGCGAGGGTCCCAGTGGGATGCGGGCTTCAACCATGCAACACCCCCACTTCCACCAACGCCAAGCAATACCACCACTACGCCTTCGTTTCTTTGACAGCGAGGGTGGGCCAGCACTGAGAGTTAAAGGAGTCCCCTCCCCACGCCCACAGTGATCCGCAAGGCTGGCCACAACATAAACAGCCCTGCCCCTTTCCTTTCCCTGTCCTCATCGGATGGCATCTTGCGCAGGACATACACGTAAAAACTGTGTCTCAAGGGAGACTTGTGCCTGGGCTGCTTGTGCTAAGATAAAGCTTTGGCTTGGATCCATGCAAGCAGCTGCTGTTAAAATCCTATATCAAGGTGCCCAAAGTCAGTTCCCTAATCCAGGTAATCTTATATATATCGCTCTCAGTTACCTGATCCACCCCCCATACTGAATAGCTAAGTTTTAACACAACCTAAAGAGGGAAGGCTACTGCATAAAGCTTGGACCAGATTTTGTTTGAGCATTCCTGTCCTACACCAATGGGAGACGTAATTTGCAGTAGTGTGACAGGTAATGGTTTATTCAGATTGATTTCCTTACTCCCCCAACCCTCATCCAGTCCCATAAATATTTCAAGCCTGTCTGCAGACAAATACAGAAAGAACGGATGCTGTTCTATATAGCACGTTTGTTTTTCCCTTCTGAATCCATGAAACCTGGGTGCATGCTTCAATTTATTTGTGCAGATCTGTAGTCTCCACCCTACAACCAGATGAAAATTACCTTCTTTTACAAGTAGAGGGCTACGCCATCACTGCAGTTCAAATAGCGCTCGACGGATCTGGCAGGAAAATTTTGCTAGTTGACCACAACTTGAAGCGTGAGGTCTTTTTCACCATGAGAAGAGACTGTCACAGAAGGCTCAACATTGTGAAAAAGGCCAGCTGCGCCCCCCCCCACACACACACACCACCACCTTCCATTTCTTCAACTTTGCAGTGCCTCACGCACAACTGAGGTGAGAACCCCAGAAGTGATGAGTGCTTTGGCAGCACATGCATTAAAGTCAAGCGAAACAAGAGTGGTGCTGAAGGTGCAGTAAAAGTCTACATCTGTCTTTCGCTCCAAACATAACCAAAAGAAGTAAAGATAACATAAATAGGAACCGTTAGATTTTTCATTTTTATCCTACAACAGGTCAGGTTTATCATCGGGAAACATCCATTATAAAGTGGACTGTTTTGGTTTCCGTTTTTTATCACAGCTTGTCCTTTTAGCACCTTTTCCGTGTGACATCTTTAAGGGTTTACTTTATCACAACTTTTCTCATCACGTTCCCTACTTTTCTTTAACGCAACAAAAAGTGAACCCGGGTCAGTCAGTATCAAATAGCTGGGACCTCAAATGCCTCAGAAGGCAACAGACAGCTAAACAGGACATAGCGTGATCCAAATGTTAAGTTGTGGGTTAAACTAAGTGTTTAGACTAAAAAGACAGACACAAGCTGCTGTCGGGAGTCTGTGTCTATGGCATTTTTAATTTCAAAGAAATTGAAAAGCAAAACAAGAATTTTTCAACACTTACAAAGTGAATCCTGCATGGTCTCAGCCTGACAAAAATGGACCAAGAGCATTTCAAAGCAGGGCACCATGAAGCCAGAGCACTTTTTAGCGATGTTCATCCATTTAAGCCCCGAAAAACGCCATTTGGGGAAAGGGGAACATCACAATGTGGGCGGAATACCGATTATACTTTCCGAATACATTGCACAAGATTAGTCCAAGTTCAACGAGAATTTTTTAAGAACCAAAACCTATTTCAACCACCAGCTCCACCTGCAAGAAAATGTACAGCTATCACCACCAGCAGCTAGGTTCTTACCATGTGAGACACAAGGTGACCTATTCTGGTAATGAATATAGTTTGCAGACTGTTACAGGAAAACATTCAGGAATATGGGAGCTGTACAGGATGAGGTTTATTGTCCTTTTTAGGGAATGTATGTTGAAACAAAGTGTGGTCGGCGGAAGACCCTGCGAGATACTGAAGACCTTGACTGCGCTGTGTTTCAGACTACAGCCCAATAACTGTGCTTAGAAAGTGATGCCAGGATAAACAGTCTCTCTCTGGAAGTCCACAGCTGAGTTTGGAAAAAAGGAAAGACGCTGCATTAATACATTAAGCGGAAAATGATACACAGCATTTGACATAAAACTGAAGTGTGAGTCAAGTACAATTTTGTGTTTCCCTTCCCCGTCTACTTATTCATCTACTTGTTTTACAGACTTCCTGTGGTGGAGGATGTAGTCCTATGTTTTTTTGTTGCATTTTGTACTTTATTAGTCCCAGGTGGGTCTGGTTGGGAGCACGTTCGGTGTTCGGTATGATTCTTGTTCACTGTAATTATGCAAAGTAAAAACAAATTAAAAAAAATAATTTAAAAAACTAAAGTGCATGTTTTAAACTCTCCTGGTGCAACAAGTATGAGTATATAGTACATTCTAAATATACACTTCACTTTTTATGAGACAATAGTTTAAGATCATGTTTCAATCATGATGCATGTAAATGTTTGTGACCATGCTGTAAACAATGAAAAATGTTTTATTTACTAAATGTTTTACATCTCAAAAAGCCAAACCAGATGTAAAGGTTAGTGAGACACATCTTGGCCTTTCCATACAGTATGTTATTTAGGTTATCTTTTTTGTCTAAAGGCTGAATTTCACCATTGTTCTTCATTGTTTTACAACATCTGGTTCCACCCCCTTACAGAAGAGATGTTCCAAAAAGCTGCCAAGCAGACCACAAGTCAGGCCTTGCTGAAAGTACATTATGTATGTGGTGCCATGTCTCCAAAACTCTCTGGGAGGAAAAATAAAATAAAAACAATGTTTCAAACCACAAAGGCACTAACATGAAGTAAGTACAAATCACATTAATGGAGTAGTCCTAAAAAAATAAATAAAATGTTAAAAGTTGAAATAATCACAAGTCAAGGCAGCAATTCTTGCCAGTCTTATTCAAGATGTAGCATTTACCATTGTATTGTGAAATCTATTAACTTTTAGAGATGTGAAAATTACATGCTTTTTAATTATTAACGTATGCTTTTTCGTTTTTTCAACGAACAGAACAAAATCAACTGTAAAACATTACTCGAAAATTTAAGAAATGCCAACTGTTTTCTCCTGTGCGCCACATTCGTTTTGCATAATAAAAGCTCCAATATGAATAAATACAATGGATAAGTTATTTTCATGTATTTACAGAGGAATGTTTTCAGACACAAATTACACACAAATAATTTTTTTTCCGCCATGAACACATATTTTTGACCCGCTCCTGATGCCACAGGCTAATGGTTGAAATTGCAAGCTCACAGTAAGACCCAACCACATGGCAAGGCTGAAAGATTTTGGAAGCGGAGTCACATGGAAAAACTGAACCGCGGAGCCTCAGGCCGTATCTTGAGAACCCTTCCTGTTAGATCTACTCAAAGTCTAATTCTGGTCTTAAGTGGATTGAGATATAAGAACAGCAATGAAGATGCTGCTGCCTACACTCAAATTGCTCATTTGAAGTCTTTACTAAATCTGGATTCATTTACTTTCTTCATTATATGAAATGGCCAGCCACCATAAAATTAGCTTTCAGATGGCAGATGAGTAAACAAATCAGCAGATGCGCTTTCTGTTCTTCTCCCACTTTTTTTTTTGTAGCTGTGAACACAAAAGTCTGAAGAGACAATGTATTTTTGGATTTAACTTAGCATATATTGTAACAGCTTTGAAAATCAAAATCTTGCTGGCCGACCAAGGACTAAAAGAAGCTGCCCTCATTCTTCCCACATCTGAGTGTGACAGTCAGCCGAGTGACAACACTCGCACAATAGCGTGTTGTTGTCGAGCGAACGGCAAAACGATCCAACGTTCGAATCCTGAGGTCTCGGTATCACACAGCTCTCTGGGCCAAAAATAATCCTTTCACTTATCGCTTACCAGTGTGTTCTAAAGAACGACCGAATCGTGGGATTCCTGGCGTCAGATTAATCTTAACAGGTTTTTAGCAGACCTTCAAGCTACTTCTCACAAAAAAGATGGTGCGACTAATCAAAACCAATACTGCGGTGGTATTCAGTAAATACACTTAAGCTGAGCATAATGCTGGACCGGTTAGGGACTGGATGAGGTCACGCACTCCTAGACTGCAGTGGTGTGTGAAAGAGGAGGAGTTAAAGGGTCATGTGTTTGCACCTCTCTTGCTAATCCCCATGACTCCCAGTACAGACTGCCCGTTTCCACATTAAAAAAAGTTAAGTGATTTTGCAGTTTGGTAAGTCACAGGCATGCGAGCGCATGTGTGTGATTGTGTGTTTGACGGTGTGAGTCCGTGCGTACATGTGTGCGCGCTGTGTCCGTGTACGCGTGATTTTGTATATTTCTGCTACAAACTGCCCAACTTCATGATGTATAAAAATGGAGGGGACACAGATGACCGAAAAAAAAAAAAAACAGCTGAATGTTGAGGAAACCACAGGGACAGCTACAGCATGGGAAAGAGGTGCTCAAGTCAAAAGAACGTCTTCCCCCAGAAACTCAGACGCCGACCGGTTTACAACCCAGGCGCAATGAACCGACAACAGACAACAACCTGGGGCATTTCACCCGCAATTCAGCATTTCAAGGCCAGGCACCGGTCTCTCCCGTTATGCTGCACAGAGCGGACACTGCAAGGCCACCGCTGTCTTCGACTATAAGCCTATCCAGGGATGGATCCAGTCACTGCCTGCGAGCTGCGCACCACACGGGCTCCCAGACAAAAAAATGTGCTGATGTTTCAGACACACTCGTAGTGTTAGAACTGGGCTACAACGGGGCCTAATCCTCTCGAAAGGTCGCCTGTGGTGGTGCCTTTTTTTAATTTATTTATTTTTTTTAAACTGTGATCTGAGACCAAGAGCGTTTACAAAAAAAGAAAAAAAAAAAAGTTGTTCATGGCAGATGGTAATTTAGACATCATACACAGAGTCCTCAATGTTTAAAACATTTGTTTCCGATTACATCTTAAATTGATTTAAAATGATTTTAGTGGTGCAGTACATTGTGATTCTGATTCAGGGTACAAAGTGCTAGGCATTATTTTCTAGGTTCAACCAAAAAAGCCATGTTATCTTCAATAACTATGTTCAAATATAGCATTAGTTCTGTGCACATTTCCAAAAATAAGTTGTAAAAAAGTTAATTTACAAAAGAAATTATTTATCTTCAAAATGAACATTTGAAAGCCTTCTTTAAACATGCAAAAATGTTAGGTCTCCAATAATGGATTAAAGGTTACCAAAAGAGACATTCTATAGAACCCTAAAATAAGATTTGTGAAAGTAAGAGTAATAAATGGTGTTTATTAATCCATAGCAGTCTAGACCCATTGTCAGTCTCTTTCCTTATTAATTATTAATTCCTACCACATACCTACTGTATAAGATGAAATATGCAATGCTGCAATGCATGTATATTATTTATATTTAAAACAGCTGTGATGCTTAAAAAACTGTTTCACCTTCAGCTCAGTAAATTATGCCAGTTTTGTTTTTTGATTCATAATTTTCCAGCACTACCTTTCTATTTACATCTGTACATTTTATCTTTAGGTTTAGTATTACAGGACAACAGAAACAAAATGTAAAAATCCACATCCAGGTAAAAGACTGCAAAATAGTGTACAGGGATTTAAAAAAAAAAAAAATCTACAAAAATATGCTCAGGAAGCATATTCCCCAGACAGATCCTTTTTCATCAGGCCAAAGAGTAATGGAGCGCTTCCCACATGGAAACTTTTACAAATGTACAACTCGGTCTTGTGGACAGCATAGGAACAGGTCACTTCCTGCCATAATGCACAATAATTTGTGCCGCTGCAGGTCCAATCGGGAGAGGGAAAAAAAATCATTTCGGAAACATCCCAAGTTCATTCTAATGCCGCTGATATCCTATGAAGGTGTTTTCATTTTCCTTGTTAGGACATGAAGTTGTTTCTCCTGCCACTATGACAAACATAACAAACAAGGCCAGATATGTCACTTCCCATTAGAGCAAGTACTGCCGTTAAACATGGCGCGAAACTTTACAGCAGGCGGGTGAGCTGCATTTCCTTCAGCACTGATGAGAAAACAAACATCTGATATCTCAGCTGAAGCAGACAAATAGCCTTTGTTGCAACATGTAGAACATTACAAGCAGTGAGCAGAAGTGGAAAAACTAAGCGGAGCAGCCAACTCGCTGATACATTTCAACTTTAATTACTGTCAGATGTAAACGATATTCGGCCGCAACAGAAATGCTTTACGCGTCGGTCCGAAACGCAGGTTTTGCTTGTTTAAGCAGCCTCCACTGGAGGGCCGTCCTGCCTTCGCATTGCTGGCACTGGCTTCTGCTGACTTGCCATGGGTTTCCCAGCTGCCCTCAGAATGATCCATGACTGCTGCCATCTGAGGTGGCTATGCCTGTAGAAGGTATGGAAAGTAGCGATCATCCCTCAAACCCCTGAACCGTGCTCCCATTTCAGCTAGCAGTGTAGCAGTGTCCCTCTCGAAGCTAAACATTCACTCGTAGATGCTGCGTTTCATAAACCCTGACCGGAGTGGGACGTTTGCCCTTCTGGCTCTACTCATCACCAGGCATATACATTCTCTAGTAAATGCTTCCGGCTAAAATTTGTATGGGAATTAAGCAAGACAAAGGAGAGAGAGAGAGAGAGAGAGAGAGATGGAAATACCGAGAGTCATTATTCAGCTGTGGGACTGGGATTCATTTCAACCGCCTGTGTCAGTCCCACTGTGCCAGACTTGCTTTGACAAAATATATTTGAGCAAACACAGATGTGATATGCGTTACGCCACTGCTTTGTTTTATCAGCATTTTATTTGCAGCTGGTGCTGTAAATTTATAACTTTATCTGCTTCTAACTTTACACAGAACTCATCAATGTTTCATCCATCTCCATGCACTTTTATCCCTGAGTGATGATGGGCGAAAGCTGCACACTCTTTCCTTGCAGTTTACAGATGTATTACGCGCTCATTATTTATTAGTGGAACTGGGGATGGGTTCTATGGAACTGCACATTAATAGCACAGGCAAAGAGCTCTACTGGAAAAGAGAGAACAGAGTCCAGTTGTCCTAAAGAGGCACTTACATGGACAAACAAATTTCTTGGGCCAAATTTAGTCACTAAGCAAGTGTCACAAAAACCATTCACCAGGTCACCGAAACGTTCAAAACAAAGAGGACCTAAAGCAAACTGCCACCACCTGCTAGGCCCCGACAATCTGAAAGCCCCGGTAGTTAGGAGGTCTAATTCAGAAAAAGAAACCCTGTGCCCTCAAGGCGGCCCTCGGTAATTGGACTACAGCCGATTAGCGGTTGAGCAGAAGCACCGCAGCCTTTCTCCTTTGTGGAGCCCCCCTTCGCGATTTTTCATCTCTTCACCTTCCAATTCAGCACTTTCCTTTCTCAGCTTGCATGCAGACTGCATCTACCATTGTGTTAGACTGTTAGAGATGTCCTGTTCTGTCTGGGTCCTTATACACAGCTCATCTCTCCACCATAATGCTTCCACACTCATGGGACGAGGAATCCCGACTTCTGACTGCTCATGAGGTTTACAATCAAAGTACACAAGATTATAACAATTTTGCTTTAATAAGCTGCAAAATCGGATAATAATGATTAATAAGACCTATAAAACGCTCACAAGCTGTACAAGTTAATCATCTCTGGAAGTCCTAGAATACTAATGCCCAAGTAGCATTCTGAACAAGGCGAGCGATAAATGTTCACTTTCGTCTTGTTCATCCGACTGTTTACAAAGGGCATCACTCCTGAACACGCTCAGGAGAACATGAGGAGGACATGCAGACGCAACCGTATCCCCAGCCGAGGAACCACGCTGTCCGCTGACACTAAACACAAGCTTCGGTTATCTGACTACTTGTCGCTGACTAATATTTTTCTTTAAAAAAAAAAAAAAAAAGGCATATTAACGTACAAAAAAGATATGAAGAATATGATAGACCAAACAGAAGGGCAACTAATAAATCAGGGGAAAGGACATTAAGCTATTTGCAAAGACACCATGAAATGCACAAATGTCTTCTCAACACCTGCGTTCCACCTTGATGTGAAGGTCCCGCCTGGCTGCCAAGCCTACCAGTTGCTGCACTGATTTACAGGCTCGCTGGATGACTGAATAACTAGATATCTGCACGGATGTCCATCTGATGGCTAACATGCTGTCAGCTGCAGTCTAACCTCTTCTCTACTGCACCAGAATAAAGTATAATAGTATAAACTTAAAATTTTACTTTGACAGTAACACCAACTACAGGATGCAATGTAACCATAAGTAAGCTATCTGCAATGTAGGTACGACAAACAAAACAAAATGTTTTTTTTTTTTTTTTTAAACATTTATTTTAAAGCAAGACTACACACACATTCTAACAAGAAAGCTAAATCACTCACCTCTTTGTAAGAAACAACAGCAGAGGCCTTGGGGAAGGGGACACCGGCACGTCACAGGGAGGGGACGGGGGAAATGAGCAATTCGAACAAATTTAAGCGCAAATTTACGGCGTGTAATTCTTTCATTAAAAATGCAAATGAATGTGCACATTGAGAAATGAGCGCTCCGGTGTTGGTGGGAACCTCTGGTACCGGGTCTGGTTCTGTGTCAGCTTGTGTTAGAGCACCGTGCCATTTCAAGTGCTGCTAATGATCCACACAACAGGTGCTGATTACTGACGGGGGTGGCAAGGTGTCTGCATGATGTCTGCGGTGCAGATGCTGTTGTCAGGAAACAATGGGGGCAACAACCTGAAGGATAGGGGCCGGGCAACCAGCATTTACCGATTACCACACATATGTCCCCCACCCCAAAGAAACCGAACCTTTACCGTCGGATTCCTGGAGACCACATGTTATCTGCACGCACATCTGTCCATGAGAAATACAGTGAGGTCATGGCAGGCCTCTGATTATGGCAACCAGTCACAATAAATAAAAGGAATGGCCCAGGGGTGCGGGTCACGGCCAATGAGAGTTACGGGCGGTGTGTCGATGGGTCCCTAAAGTCAAACGCGTCAGTCCTGACAGGACAAAGTCGGCCACGCCTGGCCGGGTTACGTAAGGACCGAAGAACATGTCCCTGGGGATGAGGGCACGTCACTAGCATGTTGGCATCTGAGGTAAGCGGTGGGGATAGGGTGGGAGCAAGAAGGCTGGCACACCATGACAGACAGGTAAATTGTCCTTGGTAGCTTCTTTTCATTAAATGGGGCAAAGCAGTAAAATTATTTCAGCTATATCATTCACTTTTAATGACATACAGAACACTGCATTACCACGTTTGCAAGAAAATGTAGAATGCTAAGACTTCCCAGTTACATAACTGGTTTCTTTTTTACTGAAGGTCATAACTGCTGCGGAGAATGTATAATATAGAGGAATATTTTATATACACATGCGCACACACAAATATAACATTTGGTGGCAATGTATTTTTTTCCTCAAACACAGAGAGGAGCCGCAACCTGCGGCTTGTTACAATGCAGCTATGCAACCACGCTCATTCAATTAGCCTTTTAAAGCCATCCAATGTAAGCTTAAAGAGCTAAATGAGCTTTTCATCTGCGGCTACTCAAAGACTCCAGCGCTACACTTTTCGACGTGCTATTAAGAAAGAAAAAAATAAATAACTGACAAAAAGATGACCGGTGTTTGAAAAACTAAATTTAAGCACAGTCCTGGCTGCGCAAGTTGATCGCACACCTCCTGTACCGCAGAGCAGAGCCCGAATAGGGAAGGCATCCAAAAGCGAAACTGACAATTGGTCATGTTACCAGGCTGTGTTATAACACTTCCAAACTAATCAGCGCAAATGCATTTATTTTAGCTTTTGTTATTCTCGAAAATTAGCAGCGCATTTCATTGTTACTCTGGTTTATACATTGGCTGCTTTTTATTTATAAGTGTCATTAAGTGGCAATCTGGACTCATCGTCGGTGTTCTGTATATGTATCATGAGAATATATAAGCAAAAACAAGCATCGCAGAGCCATTCTTTATTCGATGTTTATGTCGACTATTTTATTACAATACAAATGTGGAAATCACCGTTTCCTGTTCATTAAGTGTCGATTTTGCATGTAGCCTCTGCTTAAATGAGGACAGACTTGTGCATTTTGTGCACGGGAACAAGATTTTTCCCAGTTCAGGAGAAAACCTTCCTTCTTAAAATAGACATTCTCAAGAAATTCGGCACAATCCTGATAGCTAGTGTACAGTTTACATCCAAACTCCAAATTTCACACAGAAACAATACTGTACAGGCTGAGCACCACACTGCTATTGTTTAGCCCTTTCAAGGACGCCGGTATTTAGGAGACGGATGCGCACGCTTGGTTTGCCGTCACTGTGCACAAATCAAAATTATTTTTTCCCCATTTTCCTCACCGACTCAGGAGGGGTAAGCACAGATGCGCACACACCTCCAGTCTGTGTGCTATGAGCCGCCCATGTATTTACAGTCTGCATGCTGAAGCTGGGTATGTAGAACATTTGGAGAAGAACTCTACCCGTCCCATTCCATGCACACCCAGACAATGAAGGGGGAACCCCAGCTGTGTAGCCCAGGTTTTGTTACCTGGGCCTCCTCTCCACAGATGGACCATGTGTTACCCCAGGTTTTACTTACTTTACTTCAGTCATACATCTCCCAAATTTTGCAGTGTTACAGAACACCACTTTTTGCAGAAATTGCACACTTGGCACACAACAACAAAACATACAACAGATGTTTGAACTCATGCTTCACAAATCAAACCGTTATCACAAACTAAAGAGTTTTTAAGTGAAGTCAGGTAAAAATGAATGTCTATTAACCTAGCGTTTTAGCTCCATGTGTCACATTTTCAAATGTCATCGATACCTCCGCAAACTAAGAGAAATTTAGAGACAGCAATACAGCACATGCGTTTAGGCTCCGAAAGGGGGGGGGGGGGTGACCATGCAACTGAGCTGGATTTTAAACTACATCCAGAGGATCTATGAGGCACCACTTCAACAGGCTGTGCTACCAGGCTGCCTATCAAATAACAATGCGCAGCAATTCAAAGTGTGCAAGAAAAGATAAATAGTTTCTTCACATGAGATTTAAATTTAAATTTTACCTGCTTTATCTTATGAAATCTACACACCCCACAGGTGTGCCCCACATGACATCAGAATTTTAGCAGAACCCCAGGGAGGTGGAGGAGTCTATCATTCCCTCTTAAAAACCCCAGGTCTTAGAAGACTCCTTGTCTCAAAAAAAAAAGAAAAAAAAAAAAGAAACTGAGCTTGGAAAAAGAGAAACAGCCTTCCAAGGCATTAATTCACCCCCCCCAACCACCACCACCACAATTCATAAAAAGGGACCAAGCAGGTCTTTGAAGGGAGATACATTACGGTGGTCCCAGCAGGGGTCCAAGGATTTAATCCATGGCTCTACTTTTACAGCCTCCTGCGCCATGGAGAGCAGAAATGCGCAACATTATCGTTCGGTCACATTCCCCACATTCTCCAAAACAACCCCAAAAACCAGACTGTAAATGAATACCTCATTCCAGTTTACAACTAAAAATTCTCAAGTAACATTTTCTGAGTAACTCATCAGCAAAAATAGAAAATAAATTCATATAAGGATATTGTTCAGCATGAAGTCATCTGCAGAATAACTGCCATGAAAAATGCAGTGATTTATTTGCAACATTCTTTTGCATTTCATCACCACAGTAAAACTGTACTTACAGTATATTCTGTATACTGTGTGAAAGTCAATGATTAATAATTACTTCAGAACATCTTTCACATATATTTCATTCATCTTTGATGTGCATTAGTGTATAATTGGGAAAAAGTAAAACAAATAATCCCGTGGCACAGTGGTGAAGTCGGACTTGCGCAAATGGATCCAGTCTAGCGGGAGTTCTTCAAGGCTGTAATCTGCTCAAAGCGTACCCATACATGTTCTAAACCCAACACGTGGGCACTAGCCACGTCACAGGGAAAGCCACGGTGCTGCCTTTTTTCTCTTTTTTTTTTTTTTTAAAAAAACCCGTGATACTTTCCGTGTCTGATACCTGGCATCATCAAAATCTGTGCATAAAAACAACAGTCCAGGGGGTGAAAAGTCACACTGCTGTGCCTCCAGCCCACATTTGCTAGAGCTTCATAAATCAAACTGTCCACAAGTGGACTAAGCATGGTGAGGAATTCAGAAATAACTTTCACTTTCAAATGAAATGGTAGGGATTTAAAAGGTAAGTGGAAGAATTCATTTTTTTCTTTATCAAAAAACTTGGGATTAACAATGGCTAAATGACAGATAATGTATGTTTACACCACAAAAGGACAAAAACTGCCATTATAATTCACCGTTAATACTGGCTAGTAAAAGCAAATACAGAAATACCTTCTCATTTCTTATAATGGTTTATCAAACTATCTGAATTTTTTTTAAATGCCACTGCTCACCAAGTTCAAACATGCAAAAAACTTAAGTGAACATACAACACGTACTGCAGACAAAATGCAGCTAACCTTTTTCGATTTTGATCAAAACATGACAGTATATTGTATAGTCGAAACAATTTCCATGTAGCTAAACTTCATGCGCAGAATTTCATTTTATGCAAAAACATTTCACATTCACACTGTAACTGATACAAAACTGTGATATATGGTTAATCTTTAGGCAAACATTCCCATCCGACACATACAGAGATCTTACGCTAAACATGGAATAAGTACAGAGTCAAGGGAAGCGAGAAACAAACCAGAGTAACACGAGACAGGAAAATCCCCTACGGTAACCACCGGTTCAGTCCAACAAAACAAGCGGACTTCCTCCGAAGGCCAGCAGCAGTTTTTTTGTACAATTTATTTTGCGCAAGAAAACAATTACTAATACATTAACTAAATGAATTAGCCTGAGCTATGTCCAACATTATTGTTGCGAGCCAATTTCATCAACACAAATTAAAAAAAAAAAAAAAAAAAAAGATGGATGTGCTTCGCGGCCAGCTTGCAAGTAGCATTACATGGAGTCATTGAACTGGAAAATAAGCGACAGTCAAACCTAAAAAGGCTGATCCAGATTTGTCCAGGCATTTAAAAGTATGCAGAGTGTTTATCTTGCCATTAAAAATGAACATTAATGCTGCAGTGAAGAAGCACTGCACTATATAACATCAAATTGAAATGGATATATGCTGTGTTAGTTGTGCAAGATAAATGTAGGACATATTAAATTTATTTCTAAAATAAGACATATCCCTAGCTTGTTTTGATAAATATTTGTTGACAGGACCTACTGGGTGCACCGGCCTAACTCACACCTCATTTTAACCCTTAAAGAACCAAGCTTGCTAAACATGCGTAACTCGAAAAATTAACACTACGAAAACGATGAACGGCTCCTGCTACTAAATCATCGCGTCTTTTACCGCCCCCTGCCGCTTACAGTATTCAAGGAATATGTACAGAAAGTCCTTTCGACCAAGCATAAAACAATATAAACCATATTAAAAAAGACAGGCGTTGCAAAATGTTATTCTTGTACCAGACTCTCGAAATACTCCACAGAAAACAAAATACTTTAAGAAGCGTTTCTTTAAGGAAACACGCGTATCCCCATGTTGTATTATACACGCAAGTGTAACCGATTGCCGTTTGACAGACACCGTAATCGAAGGTTGCCGCAACTGTTACAAATGCCAGCAGTGTATTAGTGAGGAGGATGAATAATCCACGCCACAACAATAGCTGTTCTCTGCCATACTCCACATCTCCTTGACAGCCCTGTACACGAGTCTAAAAAAATGGCTTCTGAAAAGTGCCCATGACGCGTCTTTGGCTTCTATACATGTGGAGCCAGGCACAGCGGTGTCCTTCTGATGGCAGCCTCATGTCTCAGCAAGCTCCTGAGGGACATGTAATGCACTGATGCCATTTGAGAAAAAAAGGAAGGCAGCTCAAGATGCTAAAACAATGAGGTAACGGAACACTAAAAAGCTGGGTTTCTTGTTTTTAAATCCACAAATTTAACATATCGTCAAGGTAGGCAGCCAACAAAATGCAAGGCCTGCACTTTGGAGAAACAACTAGAACCAGCACTAATTGAAATTTTGCAGGCATGAGACAATGGCCCAGCTCCGGACATCACTGGATCTGGGCCTGAATAGAAACCGTCTCTTTGTGCTGCTTGGGCTGCCGTGTGGTCAAGCGGGGGACGGCATCTGCTCATCCAGCGGGCTGTGGAGCGTAGATTCCACGGGCCGCTCACTTCACCACTCCTTAATCCCATTTCAACAGGACCATTCAAAAAAAAAAAAAAAACTGAACATATGGCTCCGTTGCTGAGCCAAACCACACATATTTATAATAGAAAAATGTAAAATCTTTATATTTGCATTTGAAAGCAACTTGCCCGGTTTTTGCAGAAAAATGAATAGCTAATGCAAGACCTTAAGAAGCACATAAGTATTGACAAATATAAAAAAATTAAAAAAATACTTCTTTTCAGGGATTTGTACACTATTGCAAAAAGCAAGTTCTAGTTTGAATGGTATTTTTCTCAAGAGCTAAACGTACCAACAGCTTACATAAACGTAAATGAAACAAAGAGAAGCCCAAACATGTGAGCACAAGCCTTTGTACGTATTCTCATTTGGCGATCATCTGCTGTGCTCTGGAACTAAAATGCAGAATTCTAGAGGCATTTTTCTTAGCAAAAGAAGTGAGTTAGTTTCACTGGCATGGATTTCTGAACCAGTTTCCTTATGTACGTGCTCCCCTTTGTATTACCTACGCATCACCGATAAATCATTACATGCAGCTTACAAATTGATGCTTCAAGGTGACCAGAAAAGCACTAATCTGTCCTCACTATTATCAAGGCTGGTTAAGTTAATCCTTTTATTCTCCCATTACCACAATTGTTCTGGGCATTTATTATACCAGCAGTACAAGATCAGTCCTTTTTTGAAAGTGCTCAGGGCTTTGAGCAGAAAACAATTTTTTTTACCTCTGAATCCTAACAATAACCTATGCATATCTCTCCTCTTCCTCAAGTTCATCTCAAAATCATACAGACACAATAGCAAAAGTGAGACAAACAGTATGGTACATGCAAAATAGCATCCCTATGGTCTTGAATTATTTGAACGAATGCAGAGAACACAAAGCAGGAGAGTGAAATGAATTCACACGAACAAGTGAGCTTTTTCAATGCCTAATCTGCTGTTTAAAATTATTTCAAACCAGCCAGCCATAAAAGAATGGCTGTATTCTAATTACTTTTTTGCCCACAAAAACAAAGTATTTGTTTCATGGAACGGGAGTGCTTTAAGTAGAACATATTTTAAGTCTATAAGTAATGAAAGATTTACATTCCGTCAACTCAACCAACAACTTTTTCTTGTACCAAAAAATAAATAAATAAATAAAACTTTGCTCTAACACAATACTAACATAAAAAAGAAACACACCTTAGATTTGCTACAATAAGAAAGTTTGGAAAACGTATGCACGAAAATAAGTTTCTGTAGGAAATCCTCAGCTTACACAAAAATGCTTTTATTGTTTAAATCACACTTTTCGACTCACCAAACTGGAAACGCCACATTTTGGAAAGGCTTCCGGAAAGCAGTCACAACAATAGACAGACATTTCAGTTATAAAAGGTACCTTTTCTCAGGACACCTTTATAACAGAAAAGGTGTGTCACCATCGGGTCTTTAATTGAGCCGCACCCGGCCTTCCTCTGGAGATGGAAGAAAGTTGAAAATTGTCGGACTAACTGCCTCTGTATCTTCTCCCTCCGGAGGCCCTTTGCAAAAACGTGGGACTTTCACCCTGGCTTTCATTACCGTTTCTTCCATTCTTTTGGCCTATAGCTGCGATTGAGAAACGCAGGTAAACAAAGAAGGTAAACAGATCAACAGGCCCGCCCTCCACTGCTCGGAGAATGAAGCCTCTCACATCGCGCTGTAATTTCATTAATGAAGTCAAGCAAATTCTGCATCACAAGGGGCCGTGGCTAGAGCCGAACAGCAGTTTATTACTACTTAGCGGGCCAGCTGAAAGCGATGAATGACTGGGCCGAGCAATTACGAAACAGAAAATCGACATTTAATCGGGGAACCAGGGTGTGCATGTGAATGCACGACTTTCCTTTGCACTCTCTGTAAACCTCGCAGGAAGACCCAGCAAATGAGGCAGTTGGCTCATTCGATTTTCGGTCCCCGGCTGGACAAAACCAACCCGTCGCACAGACGCAACCGGGGCGGCAGAACACCGAAGTGCAGATGGGCAACATATCTAGATTCTTACAATTGCAGTCGGTTTCATCAATGCAACCAACATTAAAAGGCTGAAGAAGAAGCTTAAAGGTTAATCCCGACATGAAACGCAAGAGGAAGAAGATTCACCGTTGGACAAATATAAAACAATGCTTTTTGCACTATTAAAAATGTGGTCACATGTGAATAGTGGTCATTTAACAATGAACTGTTAATAATATTTTTCGCAATAAATCAGGAAAGGCGTGTTTTAAAATGAGCTCCTAAAATTACATTTCCACTTCAACCAAAACGAACCAAAATAATCCAGACTTATCTTCAAACCTGTAAACTCATTTTCTAAATATATATTTTGTCCTACAAGAGAAAAAAGTAAGAAATGTTATTGTAATCGCTAGTATTTAATTATTTTTAGACACATCTTCCTATTAAGAATCTTAAAAAGCAAACTTGGAATACTGACAATTAGTTTGCAAAAAAAAAAAAAACTATGTAAAAAACAGAACGGAAGATAAATGTTATCAGTTGGCTGTGTATAATGAAGGCAAGTAAAAGTAATTCGTGGATTAATGAAGTAAAGAACTGTTCGATTTTTCAAGGAGAAATTGAAAACACCAATATGTAAGCCAATATCTCATTTCCTACCAAAACATAATCCGTATCCATGTACGATTCAAAGAAAGAACCCATAAACAAATAAAGAAGTCCTTCCCCCAGATCAAGCTGATTTTTTCTCGATTTACGCCAGAGCTGCATCGTGTTGTTTTTTTGGGTTGCAGCTGCACTGACCTCTTTCTGAACTCTCGACTTTCAGTGCAAGGCCTGCTGCTGCATTTTCACTGGATGACCAGCTAGGGTGACTGTGACGAAGGCAGGAGGGTGGTGCCGCCGACCAGCCGCTCACAGTTCAGAAACGCTACTTCAATATCATCCGATTAAATTTTTTATGGTCGGCGCCATAATTCTATTGTCTGTTTTGCCTTTGTCGGAGGCTAGCAAACGCGACAATAAATTTCGATTCGTTTATGACTGTTTCCGTTTTCGCCCAAGTTGTCTCAAGAAGCTACGCACGCCTGCTGTAGCTAAAGACAGCGTATTTGAAAATTACAGATATATCAGTTACAGATGCAAATCATCGAATGACAGCAAATTCATAGTACATTTTTTCGTATGCTGTACGAATAAAGAAAAAGGATAACAAACAGACATGCTTCATTCTTCAGATTCGGACTCATTCCCTAACATATCCAACTCTGGTAATAGTTTTATATATTATATTTTTGAACATGATTTTGAGTGCTTTCAATTACAGGTAAAATTATTCACAAAATCACATTTGGAAAATCTGAATTCTAGAATTAAACTGAAAAATCATAAATTCCGTAAGACCTGCTCTGACACGATAATATTTATTAGTAACATTTAAAGAATTCTGAGCAAAAGAGAGACACTTATTTATTTATTTTTTTTTACTATTTCTCAAATTTAAATAAAAGTTATGATTTCCCAATACACTACAGTACATCTTTAAGGAACATTAAACGTAAAGGACACCGAAAAAATTTTATCTGTCCTTGGAGGTCTAAAAAATATGCTTTTCTGAGAAAACATTTGCTTTGGAATTTTTTCAATTCTAGTCTCTACCACAGAAATGTCATAATTTGGGATGTAATCCCTGTCTGTACAGCTTGTGAGATGCAATATTCATCCCCATCTGTGGGATAAAGAAGCTTTGTGTTTTCTTATAAAAGTTCATACAAGTAGACTTAATATTTAACAGTTTCAATGAATTTGAGAAAGCACGAACTAAGCCTTGATTCGTTCCATTATCAACTGTGTATATAAGCACAATCTTAAGAGGCATGTAAAACGGTCTGGAAAAAATGCAAATCATCCCTGAAGTTTGGCAAATACTGTTAAAATATTGGTAAAAATCCTCATTTTGGTCTCTGAAGAGGGTCACTAAAAGATTAACAGAAATCAAAAACAGCAAACATTTCTTTTCTGAGTATCTAAATCTTCCAATATTGCTGAACATAACCAGCAAAAGATCAGCATATTACTCCGGTCAAAAAAAAGATTCTGAATCAAACTAAAAAAATGAAATAAATTATATTTTAGGGGGCAGTACAATTGATAATACCGATAATGCTATAAAATTAATGTATGAAAATTCACATAATCATAAATAAATATTTTACTTTTCATCTGAGACTTTGTGTAGTGAATTTCGCCAAGGTGCAAAAAACGCAAAATGATGCATAAATGACAAAGGCTCCAATACACAGAAAATCGTATATGAGCACAATTATCTTTAAGTTAAAAATCAGAGCTCAAGACAAAAACCCCCCAAGTCTGAATCATTCGAATTTCCTTAAAAATATATGCATTATTGCATTATATAAATGAACTCAGGATGAATATACCCTTTGCCCGAGAACATCTAAAGTGGGCAGAAAATTAAAAGAATATAATGAAGTCACCAACCAAGGAAGAAAGACCAGAGGACAGAGGCAGGTCACAAGGGACCCTTGGGGACGTTATGGGACAGACAGGTGACAGGGGGGCTAAGGCGAAGGAGAGCCGCGCTGTGAACCAGGCTCTGGCCAACTGTTGATGCACGAATGACATGAAAAAGTGAACGCGCCAACGCGTCAATAGGTGCCAACGCGGAAAGCATCCAAGCAACACGTGCGTCGGATAAATCAAAGCGTTGGAAACACCGCTAAAATCCGCCTCAAATGCGGACAAATTTGCGCCGTTTGAACCGACGGCAACAAAAGACTGGAGCCGCACAAACGCCGCTTCGTCTTGCCATTTCCCGACGTCCAAGGAAAAAAAAATCACGAGCCTTCTTAAGTACTTCACTTTGCAGAGCTCCCCTCAAATACAAACACGCTTTCGTAAACAATCATATTGTTCATTAAATTATTATTATTATTATTATTATTAATAATAATAATAATAATAATAATGAAATGAACAATATGATTGTTTACGAAAGCGTGTTTGTATTTGAGGGGAGCTCTGCAAAGTGAAGTACTTAAGAAGGCTCGTGATTTTTTTTTCCTTGGACGTCGGGAAATGGCAAGACGAAGCGGCGTTTGTGCGGCTCCAGTCTTTTGTTGCCGTCGGTTCAAACGGCGCAAATTTGTCCGCATTTGAGGCGGATTTTAGCGGTGTTTCCAACGCTTTGATTTATCCGACGCACGTGTTGCTTGGATGCTTTCCGCGTTGGCACCTATTGACGCGTTGGCGCGTTCACTTTTTCATGTCATTCGTGCATCAACAGTTGGCCAGAGCCTGGTTCACAGCGCGGCTCTCCTTCGCCTTAGCCCCCCCTGGGAAAACAATGCTGCCGCACTGTCACGCAGCCCCTTTTACTTCAGCCCCTACAGTTGTGCGTGTCACGCCGAATTCGGCACACCCGGCATCCCAAGGCGCCTCAAACACATTATTTCACACGTGTGGCACCGCTGCAGTAGTTTTTAATCCATTTGCATAACTGTGCATCCCCGCACGCCTGCTTGGGGCTGGTCAGCACACCTGGGCGTCGGGAGACCTGTCTGGATGGCGCCGTCCACATTCGTGGGGGAAAATAAAACTACTGAACGCATCGTTAACAAAGAGCACAACACGCACAACACGGGCGGTTTACGAGGGAAGAGCCTGGCTACATCAGGCAGTGTCGGCGGGGGTGCGGGCGCGATAGCGCGGTGTGCGCTGGGGCAGAGCGCTGCCCGAGCACACGGGGGTCCGGAGTGCAGCTTACCTTCCATAAGTGCGCCGCGGGCAGCATCCACAAAATCCAGCGCGCCCATGACTAACGGCACGGCGAGGTAGGCGCTGCAAAAGCCGGGCATTCAGCACACGCGTCCGGAAAGCCATTGGGTGAGTGGAAGCCGCTCGGCAGGCGAGAGAATGAAGCGGCGCTCATAGAAAAGAGAACAAAAATCTGAACCAAGTTTGACGAGACCAACGGGCAGACGGAGGGGGCGCCGTGCCGCCACATTGACACCCCCTGGCTGTGACGCGGGGGGCGAGGAGCGGAGCGGAGCGGGTGCGGGGGGAGGGGAGGGGGGGTTAGAGCGCGCGCCGTCAGCGCCGCGTCAAAGCGCGGCACACAAGTGGGCGCGCGCCCGTCTCCTCAGCGCTCTCCCTTCCGCCGGCAAAAGCGCACAAGGAGGCTTTCTTTCTTATTTCCTCGTCCCAGCTTCTCGTTTACTCAAGTGCGGGAAAGGAAGCATGAGCACATCCCTAGTCGTGCTTTTACCTGTAACTTCGGAATTGAGCGGCTCTGCTTCTGCACTTTTTCTCTCTGTTTTTTTTTTTTTTGCCTTCTTGCCCATTTACAGGTGAGAAAAGATGACGTGGAAACCCCGTGTCAAGTAAGTGACGTCGTCGCTGCAAAGTTATTTGTGGACAAAAGGTGGGAAAGAATAAGACTCCTAAAGCAACGTGTGCGAGGGCAGCGTGGCTGTGTTTTTTAAATCCTGTGAAGCAGGTCGCTCTCTTTGTGATTTATTATATTCTATAAAGTGTTATTGTGCACCCCTCCCCCACCCACCACATAAAGTAAACAGCAGGGTGAAGGACAAGAAACAAAAGGTCTGCGGCTGCCATCTAATATGGCCCTGTCCTGTACACATCTGACGCAGACTGTACTTGGGCCATTTAATGTGCGTATCTGAAACCAGGGTTGATAGCTTGAAAGAGCCGATGCTGTAATAATGCTGTGGAAACACTGTGTCCGTAAGCCTGGAACAAGTGCGGCGTTGGGCCCGGATGGCAATGCGGAGGCCGGCCGGCCCGGTGGCAGCCGACAGAGTAGCTCTGGGAACAGCCGAGGGGGGTATAGGATGGCCGTGTCATGCAGGATGCTTTCTGGATGGAAATATTTACAAAAACAGATGTCTGGGGTCATGTTGGAATTATATATTAAGATAAAACCGTGTAGGCCACTAATTGCACTTAACCAAAACAAAGGTGCATTTTCTAAACAGTTGAAAACATTTAACTGTGCTGTGTAAAAGAATGACTAGAATTAAACCTAAAGATAGCAATTAAGTGACAAAGTTAAACATGCCAAATTGTGTGTGTGTGTGTGTGTATATATATATATATATATATATATATTTTTTTTTTTTTTTTTTTTTTTTAGCCCTGAGGGAAGACCTGGTGGGCGAGATGTAAAATCTTAAGTAGTCTTGACTTTTGCCCAACACAAATTCAAAGTAACAAGAGGCGAGCAAAGCTTTTTTTCTTAATACTAAACTGTACAACAAATCCCAGCGTTGAAAACATTTTTTAATTTTTCTGAAATATTTACAATCTATTATATAATGATGTGCTAAGGTTTATAAAATGGCTGTTGCTCATTTTACACTATGCTAATTTAAATATATATATATATTTTTTTTTTTACACTGAGGACAAAAGGCAAAATATCTGTTGTAGAATAAAGGTTTTATTATTGCTGAAAATATGAACTACATTACAGGGGACACTGCTACATACAAATGTTATAGATACAAAATGAGCACAAGATGAAATCAGATTTTTCATAAAATAATTCGAGTCATGCAAAGCCACATCATACATTGCTAGTTTCTTAAATTCAGTCTAATGTATTAAAATTCCTTTTTTTAAAGTGGTACACAGGCATATTTTGTTTTGGTGGAATTTTATTTCAAATAAAAGTGGAAATGCCAAACGACAACAAATAAAAGTTTATATAATAGTGGTGCAATAAATATTTTCCGCTTTAAGCGTAAAATGCACATTCAATTTATTTTCAGTCCGTTTCAAGTCTGTAACATAATATTTGAAAACTACACCCAATTCAACAGAATTATCAACCCTTAAAATTCACTATAAATATGATTTTGGATTTCAGGGTTTTTTTTTTTTTTTTTTAGTACATTTCTGTGACTTGATACTTAATTTGTTTTGGACTAATCTATTGTCATGTGGCAATTGGAATACAAAGATGCTTGCATTTTCATTTCTTTTACCTGTACCGAGTTACATCATCGTTTCTTTGGTGGTTTATTTGGGTGATTCATTCACACTTGTTATATTTAAAATAGTTCCTCAAATTGTCTTTTTTGATGCAAGAAGCAGGTATTATAATTGCATTAATCCCAAGAGATTTATACCTGTATTTTTTTCCTATAATGATCACCAGGTTATTACTTGGAATATGTTTGCAAGAGTTCATTTTTTTAGGATATTGCCAAATGACAGTGGGGTCATTTCTCAAAAAGGCACTGCAGCATTATGATTATCATGTTCCATTAGTCTACATTTGAATTTATAATTTTGATTAACTTGTCAGATTTGCTGACATTACAGTGGCAGGAAGAAAAGACCGCCTCATTTTAATTAAATTAAACTTTTGACCCCAAACCGTTTCTACTGCTGTTCTATTTTCTTTTGTTTACTTCTGTATTTCAGCCAAAATATGTTTAATAAAATATATGTTTTTTTATGTCTGATGGTCCTTTGGAGTGGAGCTGCATATCCTGAAATGAAAAAAATTAAACTATTTTGGAAAAGAATGATTAAAAAAAAAAAACAAAACTGTAGATTGTAATCATTTCTGTTATGACAAATCACTTTCATGTTATAAGTTTGTGCTGTCGGTCAAATTTTCTTGCCATAAGTGGTCATAACCACGTCAGGTGGCTTAAACATAAACCTCCATCGGTCTCAGTGCCGTGACGGAGAAGGCACATTGCTGGATGTCTGCCAGGGGGGGTAACGTGATGTCCCAGTATAAGATGGTTTTCTGTTGCAAGAATTAAACTGGGAACAGGAGTGATGAAGAAGCAAAAATGCCCATGTGCTGCTGCGGAGCAAACGCTGATGCCCAAGTAACTGTGGTTGTCATATTTGGTTGGCAAAAGCAAAGGACATCTAAATTTCCTGTGGCGAGCGAGCCAAGCCACAAACCAAGATTTGGAAACTGAAACCAGCTCCCCGTTCCCCCAGCAGTTAGTTTCGCCATTATCATCCTGGAAATGTTAAGGTACAAAGGGATCGTTGAAACTGAGAGGATTTGTAGGGATAATGAGAAATTATGCTGGAACAAATGACTTATGACCATTTCATGTATTTAAAAAATAGCTCACAAAACCGTAAGCCACCCATCCTTCTGTGTGCACACTTGTACAAGTAGTGCACTACATCTTTAACGTTCACCATATCACCATCTTAGTCGCTTTTTAATCTTACTGCACATTTTCTGCATGTGTGGTGCCCCCCCCACAAAGTACTCAGAGCCCTTCATGTCCCCCACACTTTGTTTTGTGGACTTATTCCAAAATGGATCAATCCTTTTACTGGCAGTCAACACAAAGTGATTTTTTTTTTTTTTTTGCAATTTTTGCAAATTAAAAGTTAAAAACTGAACGCTACTATTTACATAAGTGTACATTTGTCACATAACTTACTTTGGTGCAGCAAAGTATTTATACAAAAAAAAATGTAGTTATGGACACTTTTTCCAGTCATTAGAATGCAGAGCAGTCATTACTTTAACCCGAAGTTAACAAGCAACTCTCATAGAGGAAAAAAAGGGATTATTTGAAAATTCTGTTACACTGCCTGCACCACATCGTCATCCTTCACATTCTGACGTCTGCCAAAGTAGCAGAGAAGAAAATGTTTGTGGGGTTCTCATTAATTTTTATTTTAGTAATAGCTGATGTATTGAGAATGACAGTGATTCCATGCATTTAGTTAATTTATTCTCCCATTCCAGTTAAAAAAAAAAACCCAAAGGCTTTCATACTGAATACCAAACTCGTCTAAGTGGAATTCACAAAAACATTCATCAATCCATCATCATTAACCTCTTTATCCTACTCAGGGACACGATGATCCGGAGCCCGAGCGCCACACTGGGGGTCCGTGTACCCTCACTGGGTTGCCAGTCCTTTGCGGTATAGGCAGAAACCCACCGCAGCTAAAAAGTACAGATTTCACACCAGAAAGCCTTCTATTCTAAATTCCACATTCTGTTTTATGGTTTTGTTATAGTAATATAATCCAAAAAAGTAAAATGTAGGCAGATGAATTACAGAAAAAGGCAGTGTATGGTCTCTGTATGGCTGAGATTTTTAACTTAATCCTACTCAATGATCTACAGCATTGACATAAAACATGTTTTTATACATTAAAAAAATTGTCTACAATTCCATTGTAGTCAGATATACCGGTGAACATTATTATCCATTTGTCAGGCCAAAGCATTTTTTTCCAGGGCAGCCCAAGTGTTTGTGACAATCCGTTGCAAAATGAAAACTATGACATAAAAGCAGCAACAACCATAATAATTCTGTACCGCAATAACAAATTTCATTATTATAAGTGCTGTTTAACTACCCATTAGATGACTAATACGGAAATTAAAATTATAAGAATCATTTGTACAGGCACTCTTATTAATCAAAATCAATGAGTGGTGAGTTTACAGTAAAGCCGATTGAGATTTATTTTGGCTTCCAGAGGTTTCCACTTGTGATGCTGTGAGCCGCTTCCAGCCAAGCAGTGTACAGTAAAATATAGTAGAGTGCCCTCATGTATTTCTGCTGTCACCAGGTTATATTTACCATGGTGTGTGAGTGAAAGATTTATCCTTCTGGACTTTTAACTTTATTTTGTTTGGTTGTTACTGCATACACTGTATTTTGCTTTGTTAGATTTCCTGATTCTGCAGGATGGAGTCCAGGTAACAGGCAGGAAAGGTCAAAATTGGATTGTCGGGGGAGTATTCATTTAAAGTAAAAATAGAAAACATGAATAATTATTAGGAAAATGCACTGAAATAATGGAATATGAAACCCACAAATGTGCTGCATGTAACACCTGCACTCAGACTGTACTTTTGCAGTGTGCAGAGCTCCCAGAACACAAGTATTTACATCAGATCACTATGAGATGTAACTCCGTATCTGATCATTTTATCTTTTATTACATGCTGCCATTTTCTGTGAAGGGGCAAGGGAAAGACAGTTGCCATGACGTCAGAATGAAAATTAGATTAAAAATTTGTGTAATTTATCAGAGCATAAGATGGGCTGTTCTATGCCATCAAATGAGCAGAAAATTACATGCTTGAATCTCACAGCTCCAAGAAGCGACGTTCAGCTGTCATCCACGGTACTGTTGTAAAAAAATTACCAATTAGTTTCTTAAGGACTGAAAACTGGATAAAACACATTTGAATGGTAATTGTACAATTTCATAGCTAAAAAAGGCCAATATTTATAATTCTAGGGCAAGTTCAGGGGCTCCCCATTTAATTTATAGCGCATGTTTTAGATAGTAACTTTATTACAATATACATATGATAATTTTCATTGCAAAAATAATGCTGTAATATTTAATTATATTCAAGGCTGTTAAACAGACCCTTAACTTTTTAGTCACCAACATTGTATTTGTTAAAACTGTATGTACCCCCCCCCCCAAATATGTAAAAAAGATAAATAAATAGGGAGGAAGCTGCTTTCTGCAAGTGCAGATTTGAGCCTAGTAGGGTGCCGTGGTGGGGGGGGGTTGCCGACCGATCAGATTCCTGTAACGGGAGGTTTAAACAGTCAAATTCAGCAAAAATAAAAACAAACGTGGCTTTTAAAAATAAATCAATTTACCTCTGTTGTGAAGACATTTTGCATGCTTGCAAATTGATTTCTTATTATACCTACTTATATTAGTGATTTGTCTAGGCAACCTGCTGAAACCAAGTTATCGTTGTATAAAAAAACAAATCAGTGTAATTAATGTTATGTGCTTTTAAAAATGACTCCTCATACAAAAATTTTATCTAAGTTTTGTAAACTTGTTCACTTGTAATCATTTTCAAAATGTGAAAATTGATAAGCAGCAATGAAACTAAAACTGCTGACAAGAATAAAGAAATTGCATAAAACAAACAATTTCACTACTTATATACGTTTGTATGTAAATTTGTACTGGAATTCATTGATAAATTCAGAATATTCTCAGTACTCAAAACTTAATGCGACTCATTTCAAGCTTCAACAGCAAAACAGTCTCATCTTTACAAACATTAGGGAATTACTAGAAGAAACAGGATAGTAAATTATACTGTTTGTAATTTCAACCTTTACAAAAAGAATATAATTTGTGTGTTTGAAAACCTTATCAAAAGCAAAAACTTGAGCGTAAAATGCATACTGTTGTGGGGCAAACAGTACATGTGGCACTGATAAAAAGCTATTTTGATTTCTCAACAGTAAAGAAAACAATTACTGGTTCACTTAAAAAAAATGCAATGATGTTTCATTCAGCCAAATCTCACCAATGAACGTTGTGTGGAATCCAAAATAGGTCAGCAGATGAGATGTGACCGCATCATCCTTCGTGACGATAAACATTTACAGCATTGGAGTTCATCATTACTGGTAATACCAGTTGTATTTATTTTATATCAATGTGAAAAAGTCTGGAGCAAATTGAACAATTCTGGATTTTCAATATCTACCAAATTTGTAAACTGTGTCAGAATCCGAGCACAAAATGAAATGTTAAAAATGAATGCCCGTTGTATAACAGAAGTGCATTATCAAAATTTCACACTTAAACTGAATCTTAAGATTTCTTTTTGATATTTTGATGGGTGTTTCAAGCACTTTTTGCACAGATTCACCCATCTTTTTACATCAAATCAAGCCATTTGTGGGTTTAATTTGCCCACAGGTTCATTAACATGTGTTTGAGAAACGAACAGCAGGGTAGGAATTTCCCGATTAAAACGTGCTGTGAGCATCACCATCGCGTTCCTTGGAAGCCCTGCGTCTCTTCCTTGTTTTGGTCCTTTTATTCGAAGAACACGGTGCGCGTTTGGATGATACAAGCCTGTCTGTTCGGAAGTCCACCTGACAGGTGTGTGACCCAGAGGAGGCTTTGACACCACGTAAGCCGTGTTCACCGCAGGAACCAGGATGCCTGAGCTCTGTATCTGATGGAGCCTCTGTTATATCTAAAACTCGGTTCATTGTTCTTCAAACCAGACTTGAAATCTGGCATACAGCTTCTCACCCTAAGTGGGGTTTTTAACCACAGTCAAGTTCATTAAACTCCAAAAAGGCCACATATTTTGGGAATTTAAAGTTTAGTCTATCAAGGTTCAGGCAAGCAACAGTCATGTCCCACACAGGCAATGATTTTCCTTGCCACGCACGCTGATGTACGATACTTATGGATCTTCTCTATACACATCTGCTCCACATGCTCCATAAGTGCTGATAGCCAAACACACACGTCAAAGTTGAAAAGCAATTCAAATTTGGAGACATAATTTAAGACTGTCCACATCACTACAGCCAACGCATGTTGCGGTCTGTTCTACCATGGGAGTCAACAGCTGCCGTATGTGAGTAAACCAAAATGTAAAAATAAGTTATACATCACATGGAACTGCACAGTGATGTAAAGGTAATAAAGTTCAGTGATATACATTTAGCCCCCCCCCTTCACTTGGCTATAACCAGCGTACGCGCCGCTCTCCGCGGCATCCGCCTGTCCATTAGCACCAACAATACTTAAAATGCAACTACTTTAATGCAGACTGATCATGCAATGTGTTACTGTATACATTTGCAAACCTATACCTTTTACCTGGTGGTGCCCAGGTAACTCAGCTAATAAACTGTATATATGGAGAACATAATTTTGTACAAGATATGGTCTTGTGTTGCATATACCAAGTCTAGATGTAATCTGGATTAAAATATGTCAAAGAATAAAACGTTTTTCCTCACTTTTTTTGTATTAACAATTAAACAGTAACACCAGACCTGAGCAGTTTGGATTAAAGTCAAACCTTGTAGTAATGAAACTGAGCTGCGGGCCAGCGGTTTATGATGGGCGGTTCACGTCGGTCAAACATGATGCCGAGTGCTGGAAAAGGCAGATGGAGAAGTGCAAACACATGATCACCGATGGCCATGATGAAGGTGGTTGGCATGAGAAAACAATCCTGGGGATGGAAGCTGTTCAGCTCTGTCCCTCACAGCGGTCTCATTACATAGAAAGGAGCATAAAAAGCAGCTGCACCGCATTCATGGTGAAATACAGTAACTTACTTAAATACCACAGTAAGTCTCCCATTGTAAGCACAGGTCTTAAACTACCACTTGGAACTGAGTTCTCAGCGCACACATCTGTTAGAAGACCAGGACTAAGCTTTACGGTCAATGTTACTGACTGAAATGGAGTGAGAGAATAAGAAGTGACGCACAGTTGGCTGCCAAATAAATTCAAGCTGTGTTGCATTTGATCCTTTTGCAGTTTTACCTGCATTGTTTATGCCACTTTTGTTTTAAAAAAATTTACAATCCCAAGGATATTTACTCGCTAACAACTGGATTCTGCAATAGATATAAAATTTAGTACCTCTGAGTCTAAACGTTTGCGTCTCCTCAGATACTGGTGCTTTTCCCACAAATTTTATAGTTTTAAATCATAATATTAAAAGTTCTAAGTATGGCAATGCATATTCTTTACCAATAACTTGTTTCAAACAAAATCTTGTATGATATAGAATATAAATCAGTTTTAAGTCATTAGATTTACTGTCCTTTAAATTCATAAATATTTTTGGAAATTAGATATTGCAAGCCCAGCAAATGTAGTTACAGTGGGGCTGTAAAGAACTGTTTATGCTAAATTAAACCATTTTATGAATTTCTGGATTAAATGAAACTCATCTTTATATTATTTTCAATTAGTCCATTACATATGTATCATCTTATTTTTAAAAAAATGGTAGAATCAAATAACCATTCATTTGTACTCACATTTAAGCATAATTGAATTTTTATGACTGGCCCACAGTGTCCAGAAGGCTCAGAAACCGCTTTGTAGTTATCTTAAGACCAGAGACGAGCTTGAATTTGAAGATTTAAAGGTTTTTTGTATTGTAAGCAGTAAGCCAGACAGGGAGTCTAGGAAATAGGCAGTTTTATTTTATAATGCAATGGTGAAAGTGGTTAAAGTCATTAAGGTCAAAAATGAATGACTATTCTGTTTTTAAGTTTGGTTTCCTTCGGCAGTTGTATGAAATTTAATTTCAACGTATGGAAACTTTGCAAGGCTTAATAAATATGCAATTCTGTTCCCCCTTTCCCTGAAGATTTTTATTCTAAACCGCGGAGGCATTTTAAATGCACCAGTCAAGCTGCATGCACAGGCAAGCTGCAAGCTGCCATCCAGAGGTTCAAACTGGTACTGCATGCACATTGGACCCACGGTTCTCTTCAGTCCCTTGAAGTCGTAGTTGTTGACCCATGGGGTGCTAAGGATAGGAAGGAATACCGTAAAATCCACATTTAACCGAGCCTGCAGAACCAAGAGGTTCACGTCCGTCTGAATCGGTTCTACTGCCATTAAGCAAGAACTGAAATGCAGTGGGGGGGGGGGGGGGAGTGAATGGTTGGTCCAACAAAGCAGCTTTCCTTCGTTGCATCTGCATCTGTTGTATAGCTTAAATGTAGCTTAGTCATGAACAGATATTAAAAGTTAGTTTTAATGACAAAAGGAAGGCTTTGCAGGGAAGTCATTAATGCAGTAACACGATTCACTTCCACTGTCTTTTGTGACCAAGAATGGACCGCGTGTTAAATCCGTAAAGAATAAGATGCCTCTGGTGCTGTTCAGAGGATACAGACAAGAATCTTCCTTCCTGTGTCAAAGATCTGACTAATCGCACTGGTCCGAGTTCATAAAATCCAACCAGATAAGGAAAAATGTGTTTCATATTTAAGATTTCCACCAAAATTAAGATGTTATTCCAAGATTTTTTCAAATAAAAGACTCTGTTACTCACACACCCACAACAAGCTGTCATTGACCAGAAAGTTCCGTGCATCATCGCCGTGACCGCTGGAATGACAATTAACCCAAAGGAATTTAAGTCTGATGTTAGTCTGTGTTTAACGTAAACAGCATTTAGTTTTGTCATAAGATCAGACCGAAGCAGGGCGCTGCACTGGAAGTTCTGGCTAGCATGGCAGAATAAATCTCAAGGACTCAAGGCTTCACCAATCAAAGTGAAGAAAACAAATCCCTCTGATCACTTGAAAGTCTCATTTTGTTTTATAAAACCCTTTCTGAGGACTGAAATGGGCTTCACCTTTAACCCTGGCTGGTGCAAAACTGGGGGTCCCTGCCAGACGCTGACTACATGATCCAGGGGAGGATGGGGTGTGTGCGCGCGGGCAAAAAAAAGCCCATATCTTGTCAGGTCTATGCTTGATCCCTGACCCCAGCCGGAGAGCATCTACGCAGCACTACGATGTGGAGGGGAGGGGTGAAACAGGCAGTGGGTTTTGAACACGGATTAACCCCACGGATTCAGAGCATATGGGCTCAGCTCAGAGCCCCCAGATCCCAATATTCCTCGCTTCTCAGAAATACATTACAGATGACCTGGGACCAGCGTCACCCCTCTCTCATTTCTGTATTTATTTTTTTTCTGTAAAACCAACACAAATACCGAACAGACTACATTTCAGCGCTCTACCGCGCCCCAATAAATCTGCCCCCAGCAAACCAAAAGCTAGAAAAGCTGCGATTTCTAAAGGATTTAATTGGCTTCATTACGGGGGGCACAATTGGTTTTCTTTGTGTCCATCTGAAAGACATCTTGCAGTGCTTGGGCTCATTTTGAGAACATATTTAAGCAGGATTTTTACCATTTGCCAACACTGGTATTGAGCCTCAATTAGTGCGTAGAGCTTTAGTCACAAAGCAATAAATCCCCACCACGCTTTAGTCAGCTTAGCGGCTAATTTGAACCGGACACCAGCGTTCCTCGTCCCATGAACAATTCTGACAAATGGACGCAAGACAACCCATCCCGTCACACAAAAGCGCAAAGATGCGAGAATAAATGCGCAGGGCTACCAAGCGCATTACAAAGCCATAAGGGATCGTGCTGGGTACAGTGGGAGAGGCACCAAAGCCTCATATCCAAACAATCATTTTAACTATTTTCCACTGAATTATTTCATGCCATCTAAATTTTAAAACAAAAAAGGGACAAAATCAACATCTCGCTTCTCACACTCGCCTATAGAGCGACTTGGCTGGAGGTCTAGAATCCGACTGAAATCAGCAGCAACACTGCCTGAATTATAGTCACTTCTCACCAGAATGAAAAAATATTATTAACAGTTCATTGCAACAAGCGCAAACATTATGGTAGACCGCTATCCATCACGCCCTGCCTCCAGGATAGGCTCTGGACCACAGCGTTACAACTACAAAGAGAGTTGGCCTGCTGGATTACACCTCCAAGGTCAGGTGATCAGCATTTGACCAACTGACCAATCCTGAAGGGTCACTTCTGCTGGATGCCAATTTAAAAAGCATGTGTGATACTGGTCCTGTCACCAACATTAAACATCTGGGGCGGGGGGCTCCTCTTTCCTTCGGCAAGTGTGTTCATCCAGGGACAGATGGTCCAGAACTGCTTGCCAGACAGGGAAAGGCATCCAACAAAACACTAATACTCAGTGACTTTGTGTGTCTGTAACAGCATCTACCCACATCAGATCTGGATGGATGTCATTACCTTCAAAAGAAAATGGCTCGCACACGAACCGCCCTTGTTTCCAGGGTCCGTAAGACTGTGGATGCGTGGGGTCTGCTGTGGAACAGTGCAGGGCTAAGCCAGAGGGCAGGACTCTGATAGGGACAGCGATTGGGCCATCCACTGCGGTGGACATCTGGTTCATACGCAATTCGAAGTGCGTGTCAGGGGATGAACCGGCACGGGGTGGACAGGAGGCAAACATTTGCCGTCTTCCACAGCTCTTTGTTCTCCCTCCTCCAGACTCCTCAGATAACCCCGGAGACACAGGCGGCTTCGGTATTTCCGAGGACTCGGATGTCAAGGGTCCTTCAACATTTATCTGTCCAATCAATCACGTCGGACCATTTGTGTTGCCAGCATGCAAAGCTCGTGCCAAAGATGGGAAGGGGCTCTGCTGGCTGCCCACAAGCAATTTCAACGCAGTCACGTGGGAATAAGCATGCTTATCGCAGGCCACAGGATTAAATGTGAGCGTGCAGCATGGATCTGTTGAACTCCGCAAGCAGTTTTTGTATCTGGCTTAGCTTGCCACTGCGCACCAAACGCCCCGGCTGACTGGCTCGCACGCAACGCTGTTTTGCGAAAGCTACGTGGAAATGGAGCAAAATTGCAGCACATTAACAGTAGCGTTCGAGTTGAGGGCCGCCTGGATTTCAAATATCTGATTGAGTCGTTTTAAAGAAAAAAACCTCAATTTTGTCTTTATTTCAGCCTTCACAACAGAATTAAATATAAAAGGGTATTGGCTCATTTTCACACACCTACCATTTTATTAAAAGGACCATTACACAAAATAATGAAAATTCGTACCTAAAATTGCCACATGATAACATCTGCGCTTAAATGGGGAGATGCTGGCACTTTCCACCCTTCAGAATACGGGCATCCCCCCAAGTTTTTCACTATCCCCGCCCAGCTTGTGCAACTGAGCTGCTCTCACAGCAAAAGAATGCTGTAATATGTTTATATTCATCATCATAATCCTCATAGCTACATTTATCCCCAAGATGCACCAAGTTACTCCCACTTGTTACTAGAGGTTTTTTTTGGGTACCCCCCATATTTACTGGTGAGAAGAGGAAGGCAGTTACTCTTGAGAAACAAAAGGTGGCAAAGCTCATAATGACTTTCAAGGAAGACTAGGATATGATGTTTGGTAGGTGCAATGGCGTGGGTTGGTGGAAGGAATCGCGAGATACCGCGGAAACAAGTTTAAGTTCTGTTAAATTCTTTACGGTGTTTCTGACAGAGTGTTGGTGTCAGCTAGAGCGAAACATTAGCGACTGGCAGTAAACAAAAACGGAAGAGGCCACAATTCAAAATAAGCAAAATACAAGGTCTTAGCAAGACAGTGGTTGCGGAAGAGTCCACAAGGGCCAATTCACAGGTAAAGATTAATTCAAAGACAGTATTTTAAGCATTCAGAGCTCTAAGTCACTCAGTTTAGCCGAACAGGAAGAGGTAGCAAGAGGCTCCGATTGAGGCCTGCGGAAGACTATTACCGACGGGAATTCCAGGTAGGAATTACACTGTAAATCCCATCCACAATTGGTTCCTATGCCAGTCAATGCTCATTCGGGGACGGAGGGACCACCTACGTTCCGTTGCCGAAGTGGCCACGGGTGTGACGGTATCTTAGGTGTATTAAACGCATTTGACTTACGATTGGATTACGTTGCGATAAACCCATTGTAAGACGGGGACCACCTGTATAGTGAACTTCAGAAATCTCCTGGTATCTTTTAGGCAGAAGAAAGCTTCATAGCTTGGCTTGCTGCTGACAGCCGAAAGAAAAAGCCGATAAGGTCTAGACTTTCGCTGTCCTGTTCAGGCCCCCCCCTTTCCAGCAAGCACCATTTTTAGGAAAGTTGAATTGGGGATGCATTAGCAGCCATTGTATGATGAATCCTTGCACGTCTTTATAAGTGATGTTCCGGAAAAATCTCCCGGGCCGCCGCAGACCAGCTTCCAGTGGTGCTGCCCAGCGCTTGCACCGGTGGGGGTTCTGTTTCTGTACCTCCTGCAACCTGGAGCACCAGATGGAGGTGTAAAACATGATTTAGAAGCTAAGCGGATTTGCTGCGACTGCAGCGCTCCTTTCTCTGCGCCTGCTCCACTCTGCCAGCAAGCCTTCATTAAGTCATCCTGCCTCCCACCAGCCTTTTTTTTTTTACACACGAGCCCTACAATCCCCAAATTAAGGGACGATGATTACAGTAAAGTCTTGGCCTGGGGTGTATGGGGTAGGGGATGGAGGTGAGGAGAGAGGAGGATTACATGTGCCTGGCGCCTCCTAACACAACCTCTGACCTTGAGCCAATGGCGAATCGGCGACTAAACTCTGTGGTAGGTTCTTCCACAAAGACCAAACCATCAGCTGAATGGTTTTCCGCCCTTGCCTTCCGTATCCACCAAGTCGGCATGTTTCTGATATATGGATTGGAGGACAAAGACTCCCACTTGATCACAGTGGTCTAAAATGAGCTTAGACACCTCTGTACTCCAATACCCACCGCTTTCTGTCCTCCCTTTATACTGCAGTCTAGTAAGATTAATCCTTTACATCTGGAAGAAATTGGCTGAGTTTATCACAAGGACTCCTTGACTCAGTGGAGCAACTTCCACAAGTCTTGAAGATGTCCCCCCCACCCATCTAACTACTGACTTCCAGATTAGAGATTTCAGTCTCCTCTGTCTTCAACAATTTATTTTGCATTTGAACATGTCAGCTTTTTGGTAAAACGTGAATTGGGGTAGAAACCAGTGTAGTAGTTTATGTCAGCAGGGTCATGAACGTGTGTGTGTGTGGGGGGGGGGGGGTGTCATTGAGAGACACGTACACTGTCTACAAGCATAACTAGAAAGGACAGCAAAGTGCTATGGATACCAATGAGTATTTTTGGGGAGTTCTGGGTCCGAAGCACCAAGGGTAGCACCACAACCGCATCAACATGCTACAGCCTTTTAAAGAAGCTTCTAGAAATGCTACACAGCCACTTAGTGCACAGCCCAGCTCTGGTTTTGCCTTTTCACTGTAATTTCAAAGTGCTCATCCAGCAAAATTTTGACATTTCACAAGAATGTTAAAGTTACTTTCAACAGCCATCTTGCTGTGCATGACAAGTACTTCTCTTTCTTTCCCACAAGAGTAGATCGACCAAGCCATAAAGACTTCTATTTTTAACTAATTTATACAGCAGCTTGCTTATTTTTACGGAGTAACAGGGTACAGTAGGGTAAGGATCCTACTCATGGATGCGGCAACAGAAAGAGTCTTAACTGTAAGGCAACAACGCTACCCGCTACGGTCCTTGAGGATCCAGGTTTGCAGCCCGGATTTAAGGGTCGACAAGCTTCACCTCGTATGCCAGGAAGCAGCAGGGATAGTAACATTGTGCTGGCAGTGCCAGTTGCAGAGGAATGCATGCTTCATAAAACATTTACATTAGGAACATTCCATTCCCTTTGTTTACACAACTACCTGATAACATTTACACAAGCATCACCACATGCCACTGCGTGAACGTCTACACCGAGCGCACGGATCACAATAATACAACATGGACTTTCAAAATTTGTGAAAAAAATAAATCAGTACCACTTATCTGACAGTTTCCTCCAAAGGAACTTATAATATTGTAATATTTTCAATAATTCACCCATCCGTATACCTGGGCAATTTTTACTGGAGCAATGCAACTGACGCGGGAGTCTGGAGCCCAGAGGCAAGATGCTTTGCTCCAGAGCACCAGACCAGGACAGATTCGAACCTGGTTCCTTCAAACGGAAAGACGGTGGCCGCCGCGTTACCCGTAGTCGCTTTTAACCCAGTGTCGTTTTATAAAACATGCCATCCTGTATATATAAACAGGAGTCCATATGCGCCCAGAAGGATGCCTGGAGAAGGGGGGGTGGGGGGGGGGGTGGGAGATTAATTGCAATACGTGGCTGCGTGTGTAAATGAAACGGAAAAGAAGCAAAGCACAGCAGTCACAATTCAGCACAACCGTGCCGGATGAAGGACAGGACAGCAAGAGCGTAGAGTAAGTGGAGTAGGGAATTAGAGCAGAAGAATATGGGCCTGACATAAAGGAACTAAAGACGAGCCGAGGCTGCGGAAAGCCGCACGCTGGAGGATCCGGAGGTCGTTCCCATGGAAACCTTTGCCCAGGGAGATCGCTGACCCCCTCGCCTGCCAATACAAGCAGAGCACAGATTGTAGGTCACACGTGTCACCGACAATCCACTCAGGTCTAATCTGGCTTGACTTGCAGGTCATAAATTAAACTGTAAATCCTGTTTCTGCGTCTAGCAAAGCTTTGCGTTTTTTGGCAAACCAGAAAGGTAGAAAACAGCCTCAAACGAAGGGGGGCGGGGGACGTCGCTGTCGGTGTGAAAATCCCTGGCAGCATGGAAATAGTCGAGTCGTGCGTTTTAAGAGCAAGCAAACAGCAGGCAGTGCAGCTGTAAGGGTTTCAGCCCGCGAATTTAGGAAGGTGCGGGACACGGAATTTAACCCGACTCCTGCCCCAGTTCATCGCCAAATACAGTAACGTTTAAGTTATCAAAAGTCTTCGAGCCTGACCGCAAAGCTTTTATTAAGGCATGCAGCAGTGGCAGGACCAATGGCGCCACGTTTGTCGGCATCAACTTCAATGTGGCAGAAAGTTAAAAATATCCCAATCGATGTAATCGGTGCCAGTTACATTTCCCCAGTTCTGGAGCCCAGAGGCAAGAGTCTTTCCGAACATCAGCAGGGTTATAGGTTCCGTAACACATGAGGCACCGACGGGGCAGAAGGGTTTTACATTTGGGTGCCCCCTGTCCCCCACGGTTGGGACTCCTGAACCAAGCTCTTAAAAGGAGGGACGTGCTGGTGATGGTGAACAGATTGCTATGCGTTTACGTGCTTGAATAAAATCGGAGCCGAAACGTTTCACATCATACGCAGCCCAAGATATAAATCGTAACTGATGTGACATTTCAACAAAGCAATGTGTTGGACTTTACAGGAGTGCGATATTTAAATTGTGGTAGTTTTGTGGCAACGACTTTCTTTCAGCCGATGGAGCTGACAAAAATACAGTTGGGAAACACGGAGACAGTCAGGGCGGAGCAGACTGTCGGCTCCAGTCGGTCACCATCATGGAGTTTGAGTGCTTCGGAGAACCACAGAGGGATCTGGCAAGACAGCGAGGCTCAAAAATGCTCTCCAACATACCAGTTACTTGGTACGGCATAAAAACGGGCTGAGACACTGAGACCAGCTTTCAAATTTCCAAATCCACAACGTGTTGGAAAGAGATGCGGACAGGGCATTCCAGGGAGCTAAGCAGGATGGTCATGATCTCGAGCAGAAGAAACTAGACATTCTCGTTGCGATTCCCCTCCCGGTCACAGTCAACGGATCCGGAAACGGACGTCTCCATGTTTGTCAACATTAACGGTGGCCATTTCGGGGATTTCTAGCAGAAGCGCTCCAGATGCACCCTGAGACTCAGCGCTCGTGCGCCCTGTGCTGTGATTAAGACAAAGTCTGCGGCGACGCCGAGATTCCCAGTCAAAACAACAAGTTTCTCGCTGGCAAAACAGGACAGCGACAGATGGAACAGGGTGCCCTCCACCGCTTGGCTTTTTGGCAGCTTCGTTGCATTAGAATTTCTGGAGCTTCCGAGCAGAAATGGGGCGCTAGCGGTCCCTGGCAAACTGAGCGTGGAGTCAGTTCCTTTTTGCGGTCACCGCCTCCCCCAAGGGAGTGAGGAGGACGCTGTGGGGCGACAAGTGCCAAATCACACTTTTCTCCTGGGATGGAGCTATTCAGACATAATTTTGTAAGCTCCTTTCACATTACCAGGTGTAACGTATCAGGTTGGGACAGAACAAGTTAAGCGGCCGCATGAATATGGCCATCAGCGGGTCAAACAACCTAAAACGCTCAACAGGACAAATGAAAGAGCAGACAACGCCATCACCAACGTTCCCTGATCCTGCTGTAAGGTATTAGACATTGACTGCTATTCACGCTGACCCGCATTTAACCTCACATCCCTACAGAGGAGCTAAAAATTTAAAGCCAAGTAAGAGATGGAACCATGGAGATCTTTTCAATCCTCACAACCACTTTTACTCCATCAAGTTAAGAAAAGTACCTTGTTCAAGGCCCATTATAAGGGGAGCAGCTCCTGGTGTGCTTTTCCCTTCAAGCTAAAACTCTTGAATATCAGCATCCGGAACCAGAAGATGTTGCGAAGTTTGCTGCACAAGAACAGAAACCGCAGACTTGCATTCCACAGCTTAAACGGAGGCCCTTTGTAGCTGTACTGCCAGTTTGTTTGGCTTCTCCCCCATCAGTTCTGCACGGTGTTCCATTTTGCATTTATTGAATTCTTAAAATGTAACACAATCAAGCTTAAAGCTGCGCTCTCCCCTTTGTATATGGATTAATGGTCCTTCCTTTGGAGCTTTCAGCAGCTAATGGGCCATGCATTCTGTGCTGCTATAAGACTGCACCGAAACTGCTTTAACACCACTCAAAGCAGCACGGGTGGTGTACGACCCCAGATTGAATCCCTCAGGTTTCAGCCTTAACCCACTCCCACAGCACAGTGAAAGGCTTTTAAACTGGTGTAATGCTATATAGCAATAATCACAATTTATAGCACATAACAATGAATAAGGATGTTTCTTACCCACATAAGGAAATGCCACAAAGCCTTCTGTAACCAGACAACATAAGAAGCTTTCACCAGCTTGTTT
Source organism: Heterotis niloticus (assembly GCA_018136845.1). NCBI lineage: Eukaryota > Metazoa > Chordata > Actinopteri > Osteoglossiformes > Osteoglossidae > Heterotis > Heterotis niloticus. The sequence goes on along the minus strand of CM030894.1, from coordinate 29,346,274 downwards.
CACCAGCATCCACATCATAGCCTCCTTTCCTGCATTGCTCAGAGTTCGAGTGTTTACATTCACCATGACTGATGTGCTACACCTGTCCTTAATCCTGTTAGGGGATGCATTCCAGGTCGCTGTCAGTCGTGCAATGTGAGTGTGGCCAGAGGTGGCAAGGGTGCAGACGGCCACATGTTCGTCAAAGTTGGCTTGATGGAGCGCTCATAAATGATGGGAGGTTTCTGACTGGCCGGACGGGATGCCTATTCAACAAACTGCTAAGCTATTCTGCGATGTTGCTTTACAGGATGGGATGAGAAACAAGCTTCCTTCTCGGTGCAGTTTTATGAGCTACTAGGTGAGATACCTGAGGCTGCCTGGGTGAGAAAATGAAAGGTAAATGCCAATGACACAATACACACTAAACTGTATTATTCTTTAAGTGGTTGTATTTAGTATATAAGTATTGTTGGTGCTGTCAGAGAGATGACTTACAAGTTTTCAAATATAGAAGTAAAATTTTTTAATACCCTTTACTGAGTTACAACTAAATACGATGCTGATTTTTTTAATGCTTTTGAGGAACAAGAGCCAAGTGTGCGGGGGGGGTATGCTTAAAGTGGACAACAAGCGCTCCTCTGGATGGCACTCGCTTCCCATGATACCTCTTAAAGCAATACTCATATATAAAGTATCTGCATTTAATTTAGCGATCTATTATCTAAAAATAAACCATTTTATGAAGTTGTTCCTACACAGAATGAAACATGCAATATCAGCCCAAGCGGAATTTCCATTTCTGCTATTTAAATTATTTTAAACAGCCTTGCTGGCTTGTGTAGGGATGCAGCAATAGAATCTGGTGTGAGCCACTAGGGGTCATGAAGGCTGTAAATTTAACCTTAAATACAGGCCAGGGTAGCTATATGGCGAGAATTGTGTGCACAGGATCATTCCAACCCCGGAAAAAATGCAATAAACAAATAAAGAGAAATTTTTTTTAAAAAAATGAATAATTTAATGCAAAACAAAATTACATAAGGCTTTCGTTTCGGACAGGAAAAAAATTCCCAGTGCAAATGGGATTTTTTTTTTTTTTTTTAATCTTTGCGATTTTCCTGCTTTGATATGTAATAAAATATATATTTTCAGATCTGTAAGTCACAATACACACGAAAAGTGGTGCTCCACTTTGCTTCCGACAGAGGAGAGCTTCAAATCTGCCCCCCATTTCACTCATCCCTCAGCTGGAAATTTCATGAGTGGGCTGGTAATATCTATGGGTGACTGGATTCTCACCTCCCCATCCCGCAGCTTTCGGCAGGGCAGGAGGGGGACGGCGGAAGATCCCACCGTGGGCGAGCGGGGCGGCTGGCCGTCAGCAGATGCGAGATGTGCGATGCTTCCGTGTGGGACTCGTGGGTCAGGGGTTACGATCATCTGCGGCGTAAACGCAGAAAGACACGGAAAGACGAGTGAATGACACTGCCTCCCAAGACACACCCGCCTCTTCCTCCAAAGCCACAAGAATAAAGAAAACATACACATTTATAAAGAGAATTAAAAAGGGAGCAAATAAAATAAACCCAAGCAGAAAAGTCCAATTTTAATGTGTGTATTAACACAGCAGCGCAGGTAATTTTGGGAAGCAGCTAAAAGCATTTTTAGTTCTACAGCTTCTGTATTTTCTACAAGTCACAATTCATAAGAAATGAGCGACTTCAAACGGTGACACCGTTGTTATTGGTGCTGCTGCCTCAGGCAGCCAAAGTCCCAATTCCTATTTCTCTTCTCTTCCATATTCATGCAAGTTTGTTTGCCAGATGGTCCTGCATCTTCTCACTTCCCAAAGGTGTCTTGCTTGTCTGCAGTTGTATGTGTGTGCGTGCGTGAGTTTGGAATATGCCGGTGAGAGAGCCAGCAGAACATTTTAATTCTTTCACGCCTCCATTGTCACTTTTGCCTACAGTCGGTATCATAAACCGGACAACAGAAAATCACCAGAGATCACTGGAAATATCGGCAGGTTCTTTTGTCGACAGCCGGAGGATGCAAACTGATTTTTTTTCCCAGAAATTTCTCAGGTATATCTTCTTGGATGTTGTAAAGAAACTGGACTCCTAAAACTTGTTGGGGCTGAGGGGAGGGTTAAGCCGTCCAGGGGAAGGAGAAGCCCCTCACAGGGGAAGGGGAGGCAAGCTTTGACGCTGATGTGAGCTGAAATGCGTCTGGCCCTCCAATGCTGCTGTTCTAAATTGAAAAAATTGACCTTGCAAGGAGAGGTGACACGAGCCTGCTCTCGGAGACGTTTCCGGGGCTAAGTGGGGTATTCGGAAAGAACCGCCACGGATCCGGCAGGCCGGGCAGATATTTCATGAGTAATTTAATATCTGGAACATGAGCATGTTCCTCTTCAGAGGACCAGCCTGGAAAGAGACGGCGATCTGGGAGGCCGAGAACGCCCCTCACCCACTGAGCTCGACTCTGACGTGCCGAAGCCCAGGCTGTTGGCGGGGAAATCGGTGAGGGAGGTCACGATTCCCTCTGCTGGGGTGATTTTTAGCTTTGGGTCGGGACCCAGCATACACCACGCACAGCTGGGTCAAACCCTACAGTTCCCAAATCCTCAGCTTCCCTCCGGCGGAAGTTAATCGAGAGGTGAAGCCCGTCGCTCTGCAATTCTGAAAAACCGCAGCGGTTACCTGCAACCTAAGGCCAACCTCCCTCCCACGTTCACGTGACCAGAACACGAGCGGCGTCTCAGAGTTTTGCAACCCGGCATCTGTGCCCGGTGGAAAAAAAAAAACTCATCTGTGCAAAAGGAGCGAGAAGCAAACCATCTTGAGACAAAGGGATTTCAATCACCTTCTCACCTAGGGCACGGGGATTACCGCGGTAATCGCTCCACGTGCTTTTCGGCGCGACTCCCCTCGCCTACCAGTTCCGTGCGGCTGAGAGCAGGCACTTCCTTTCAAGCAAAGTTTTGAGAGCTTTTTGTTTCCTCTGCCCTACTTTTTTGCAATGCTAACAGGGTGCTCTGGGGATGAACGATTAATGCCGGATAAGGCCGTGTCAAATGACGTTCGATATCCTCGCGGCTAACTGGGCAATGATAAACCTCGTGTCGATGAGAGTCAAACTGCGCCGGGTACCGCCAGGAGTTCCGAGACCCAAGATGACATCTGTTGCCGCATAAACAGCGCATCTCATGTATCTTTCAGAAGCTCAGGGGATCCCGCATCCCGACACGCGCGCCGCCTGCGAAAAAAAAACGCTCCTGCCTGTGAGCAAACGGAGCAGGTATTCAACTGGGTACAACGACATGCATCGCTGCAATAAAAGCACATAAAATTTATATTAAGTTTATTGAATTTACTCCTGTGGGAGGCCTAAACCTTTATCAACCTAATCCAAGTTTTATGTGTTTCAGACAGATTGATGACTGTGAAGCGGCGGCGAAGGCTTTTAAAAAGTCGGGTTGGCGTGGCGCAAAGTTTGGAGCGGAGGTTCCTGTTCTGAGGGTGGTTTCCTCTTAAGTGTAGGTGGTTAGGAAGGCTGTGCTGCAGAGCCCTTCCCACCGGGAGAGGGACGGACTGGGAGGCGGAGTGCCGGTTGCGGCTCGTGACGTCGGGATGAAATGCGGATCAACGGGGAGCATCTGGGCTCATCTGAGGTCACGCGTGGCTTTGACCCCCCCCGGTCAGAGGCGGCGACGCCTGCTTTCAGGCAGACTTTCTACCTCTCTCTGCCAGCCTAGAGTGAAAGTGCTGATGGGAAATCGATGGCTGTCAACAAGCTGTCGCTTTCAGCAGGGGCAAGAAGTCTGACGAACCCACGTGGCTGGAAGCACCACGTCGCGGCCACACCGGCCGTGTTTACTGCGAGGGCGAGGAGGTGAAAAGAATCGTGCGTCGTTGTGTCACAGCACCACCCTGCCTTCAAACCCTGTCCTAGGCACCTATTGCCCTAAGTCACCTTCTGCGCGATTTGATCGAACCCCCATTTCAAGAGAAATTTTTCATTTTTCTTTGGTAATTTACAGAGAAGCAGCAGTCGGAGAAATGAGGGAAGCGCAGCGAGCAGCAAAAGTAATGAATTCAACAGTAAACCTTTTATAGTAAAATTAAGAAATTCTATCCGTATTGCAAACATTGGAGCTGTTTGATCCCTTTGTCTTACTTTCAGAGCAATTCGCTGGACGTCAGATAAGCAACTCGTATATTTTATTCCCTGCCTAATCTAAGGAAAGGCACTGTAGACAAAGCTATGGTGATTTAGGGATTTTTGATACGGAGCTGGAGACACGCCTGGCTGGGACAAGAGGATAAATAAAATCACGTTCAGTCATGTTCGACAAATTTAGTTACGATAGTAAAACCAATATCCATTACTGTAAAACATGGCTCAAGAAAAACTGAAAATTAAATCACTGCTACTAACAAATAGAAAAACATTCTTTGCAGCCTGTTAAGTCGTGCCATGCTCTGCCGAGAACTGCTTCTTTCTCAGTTCTTCTTCTTTATTGCTATATATATATATATATATATATATATATATATATATATATATATATATCCCCCCTGAAATCCAGCCTGAAGCTTTTAAAAGCATCTGTCAATTCCTAAATGTCCAGGATATAAATAACATGCTCAAACAAAATAATCTAATAAGAATGGGATACGGAAGACACGGGCAGCTTTAGATGAAAACCTTCAAATTAAACTTTACGGTACGTATAGAAGTCCAGGTATGAACAAAAACAGGACTTTTACTTATTTATAAATACTTAAATGTTTTATCTGTTTTTAGCAATTGCACAGAATTTTAAAGAAAGTCAATAGTGTGTATAATGTATAGTTACAGTATTTTAGGTTAAATATAGCATTTCTGCTACTCTTTGCAGGGTTAAAAATAATAAGAAGAAATGGAGATCTGACTTTTTTTTTCTTTCTATTACAGTTACTGGGTGTTCCTGCACCTTTGTCAGTGAAGCTGCCTCTGTTCCTTCTGTTTGCAAACACCAAATCGCTCCGAGCCAAAAGTGCACTTACTGGTGTGCGCAGGTTCACTCTTCTCAGCTACTCAGGAGGTTCAAACAAAGGTCTAAGCAAGCTGAAAGCAAAATGCACTTAACTGGGTGTTTGGCTTTACTCAGCTGCTCGGGGAACACAGGAATGCGGAGGCCGAGCAGACAAAACGCAACTGCGACATCGGGTTCGTGGCACAAGAGGACGCAAACTGAGAAATTCTGCTCCAATGTCATTTTATTCTGGGGTTATGAGCTTTCCTCATAGCTTGAAGGAAACGGGGCTCGGAACAGGTCTCTGCCTCACAGCCTCTCAACCCAGAGAGAACTCTTACCGTGGGCAGGAGGAGCTTAAGTAGGGGTGTCATGACAACTGGGTGTTTGTACTGGTAGCCAGGCGTAAGGGTTAGGGATGGGACGGTGCTGATATCCAGGTGTGTGTGGGAGAAGCCAATCCGAATGCTTTTGGATCATTTGTTACGCTACCATTGTTTGTGGACTCACTGCAGGTATCTAGGCAGTGCCTAAACAATGAAAGTTAAAATTTCCAATACGGAAAACAAACCAAAGTGAAATAATGCTATTCAATATACAATATACAAGAATATACGCTGAATTGATCATCTTGAGTTATACGCACCCAGTTCTATGATCGTGAAGGGCTGCAAAAAGACATCTTTAGTTCTTCTTTGTCGCTCTGTCGGTGTCTGTGGGCTACAGCCGGAGATCGGAGACTCTTATTAGTCTATTAAACGCATCCGTTATCATTCTATTCTTACAATGGAGGCCGGTGACGCAGTGTGAGCAGGTGGGTGGACACGATGATCTTCTCTTTGCCCATGCAAGTGTTGCCACGTAAGAGCTGTGGGCTCCCCTAACACTTGCCTTTGAATACAAAGATTTTAGGCACACCAAGAAAACTGTGAAGTTCTGCCATCCTTTTTTTTCCCTGCACAAGCATCCTTATTGCAGGCACGAACTGCTATGCGGAGTTAATTGGTTTTTATATCCACATAACATCATGCTTACACCCCCGTCTTGTCTGCCTGAGCCCCCTGAAAGTCATGGCCGACTGGGGTCAAGCCGCTGTTCTTTATAAAACTTTACACTTGCTGCCCTTCACGGTTCCTCTTTTCAGAAACTACCGACATACAGAAACGTGATGGTAATTTCCTGTTAAGTTTTGTCATGTTATCTTGTACAACAGGGGTGGGCGGCCACGTGGCCTTGGACCCTTGGACCAGCCGTCTCCATTAGCTTATAGCTTTTCACAACATTTGTTTATCAGCGAGCATTTTATGGATTAGTGGGAGGCAGCCTACAAATATAAAATATACTGCAGTGAACTTTACCTTCAGCAGGTAAGCTGGTTGGTAGGGTTATTATATCGCCAAAACAGGCAGGATTTGCGTCGCAGACATCGCTGAAATTAAATGTGAAACAAGAAGGACTGCTTGACATACTAATGTGTAAACTGAAATTCTGTGAATTAAGAAACAGAAAACATACCCCAATCTCTTAACCTGTCTTCATTTTCGAAACAAGGGTTTGTGGAAGGGAGTAAAAATGATAAATGCACAAGTGTACAAATCCCTCTGAAACATCACCATCACCTTTAAAAGAATCCCCCAGAATTTCTTCCAGCCCCCAAAGGGTTTTCTGTCCCATTTCCAAATCTAGATATTTCTCACTTTATCTGAAGATGTTGAAGCTTAATCATGGGAAGAGTTATGAGCGAGCAACTTCTAAAAACTGAAACTTTGGGAACTTGCCGTTCAAGAGTTTTACATGAATAAGGAATAAATTAGTTCCAAAAATAACTCTGCAGATTGTGGAGGAGGGGGTGTGCCTTTGGTCACGTGTGGACCACCAACCACCCAGCATGTGAAAGCAGACCAAGGGGCCTAAGGAGGAGACAGGGATCTAACGCTACCTATACATTACCGGGTTAAACCAGGTCAAGGGTGCAAGAGCAGGCCGGTGAAAACTGATCCTCTGGTCGCTGTCGGTTTTTACATTCGCCCCTTTGTGGTACGGCTTCGTTGAATCCGGATCCTAAAAAACACAACCCTTCATTTCCCTGCCACGAACAAATGAAGCGCTACAGCTGAGGCCTTGCACCGATCAATGAAGCAGCCTGATCAATAGAAGATGGAGAAGAAGCTGACAGGAGCTCACAAGATAACGTGTGAGACAGCAATGCATAGACAGAACTTGGCCTAGTCACACAGTGCCAGCTGAACAGCTACTTTTTTTTTTTTTTTAAACAGAGCTATGTGTTTTGCATTTAGAACTCACTGTGAATGCCAGAATGTTCTCTGATGTTCGCATATCAGAGGAAGGCTGTGCATTCGTATGACTGCATGGGACAGCTTCGGGGTGTGTGACTTATGTAAAGTGTGCTGTGCCGGAGAGCAGCTGGAAGGGGCCTGACAGCTGTCACATTCCTGCTTCCCTGAGAAAGCAACAGCCAAGTTCCCAAATTCCACCCCTTCGTTTCCTTCTCTCCACCTCCTTCTCAGCAAACCCCTAAAATGCCTTCTTTTACAGCTTCAACCTGCGCTGAAAGGGAGAGCCGGGTGTTCGGCCTTGGCGTTGCTCAGCATGCGGTTTGCACCCAACCTGCAGCTCGGTCCCATCTTTCGGCCACTGTTCTACAGCCTCTGGCAGACGCCGTCGTATCGCCCTGTCGACTGGATCTGGTAAAACGGGGCCGATTTCCCCCGGATGACATCAGGCAGCCGCGGGAGAAAAGAGGATCCGCCGAAATGCGGCTCCTTCTTCATTTCAACCCATCCTTAAAATTTACACAGACACAGCAGACATGCGAACGTGATTTACGAAGCGCTGATTTTTTCCAGCAGTTGGTGACTTTGAGTCGCATGACAGCGAGCTTTCGAACAAACTGGTGTCTCTACGTTACTTTGATTCTGAACCTCACTGTATGAAATGCATAGCAGAGAAGGAAAACAGAGCCCAATATGAAAGGGATGTTCTCGTACCCGCAACAAAGTGATCCTTTCCTTCGAACTCTCTTAGTGACATTAAGAACCACTGCATTTATTTCATATTTACAGAAGTCTTAATGATTAATATGCCGGGGTTCAGTATGGAATATTCTGTTCTTCGCCAACGGAAACAAGAATCATTTTGTTGGAACTGAAAGATCCCCAAACCTAATATTTAAGGGCCATACAGTATGTATGATGCAGCCTTGCTCAATATATAAATGGCAGCAAAATAAATAAGTATTAAAACCAATAAGTAAATTAAGAGTTAAATTTTGGGGGGGGGGGGGGATGACGTATGCCAGGGAGGTTAAGAACACAGCAGATGGGCGCTTGAGCAGATACATTGACCCAACACGTCAAGAACACGGCCAGCGTGGGAAACCAACAGTGAGGTAGAGGAAAGGATGAGAAAGACATCTGAAGGCCCAAAGACATCCTTACAAACACCCTTGGGATGTTTAAAATGGTTGGGTTTCGCATATCAAGGTCCAGTCATCCTAAGATCATGCCTGTCTGACAAATGTATGCAAATCTAATTCATTTCAAGTATACGCAGCTCCTGTTGGGTACCATAGACACAAAACATTTTGTTGAATGGAACGACTGTGTGAAACTAATGTAAAAATCAGATGAACTATTTTTTGAATGCTGTGATTTATGTGTGGTGTTCAGAGGGGGAAAAAAATTAAATAAAAAAAAATTACATTTTGTTCCCCAAATCTGTGTAATGCTTCAGTTGTGGCGATCCGCAAACAAACATGTCGATGAAAATGACCCTGTACTGGGAGATTAAGCCTTTTTCTTTCCAACATTCGCAAGACCAACTTCCTGGAACTGCAAAAGCCTTCTGGAGGAATGGTAAAATTACCATGATTTTAAAACTGCCTTGCCTAATGATTTGGGACAGGGGCATCACCACATTTCTTTAGTCCTGGCACCAAGGAGTTTAAGATCCACTCACCGAGTTATTTGCCCGAAGGCATCGCAAAAAGGAGTTGGGTCTCGGTTGTCTCCACAGCCCCGTCTGAGTGCAAATATTGTGTCTGGGATGAGCGAAAAATGTGGTGGGAGGCAACAGTTGGCGTGGAACATTGTGGAATCTGCTTGAGATTGCCAGATTAAACAGTCAGAGCACGACCGAAAGACTCAGCCAGCCCAGCTCGGTCAGACGGAACCGAAGTTGAACGCAACTGCAAGAAGGAAAAGTCAACAGCGCGTTCTGTTGACCAATGCTGGCACAAACACACACAATGGCGCCTTAGCAAGGGTTCGGGATTCCTCGTGGGTCACGTCAGCCGTTCAAACATTCGGCAGCGAATACCTTTGCCACACTTTTTGACTTTGAAAGTTTATTCTTTACCTCAAGTTTTTACACAAACTACTCATAAAATGCCTCCCGTCTTGACTGAGACTCTACGGTCTAACGGCTTGTACGCTAAAGGCCAGGAGAAAAGGAAACGGAAGGCTTTGAGCGCCCCCTAGTGTCAGCCTTTCGTTGTGGTCGCTGATGCTGCGGCTGCCCTCATGGTTTTTACCTATCACATCCATTATTATTATTATTATTATTCAGCAAAACAACATCTTTTTTATTAAGAGACAAAAGAGAGTGCATCCATGTTTCACATCCCCATTTAGTCTCAAAAAGGATGTGTAAAATTCAAGGTAAACATATGGACAGTTCATCCTCATCTGTCTTTAAATTTCAATTGTTTAAAGATGCTGAGCTTAGCAGTCAGATAAAATTATTTGTCTAGTTTCACTACAACATATTCAAAATTGAAAAGCCCCTGAAAAATTGTGTGTTTTTAACCTTTACACAAACATAAGCATGTTTATGTAAAAGGATTGTGGGTGACAACGGCGGGTGACAGAGTGACAAGCGAGAAAGGCGGCTGGAGCGCGCAGCTGTCTGCGATACAACTCACTGCCAACAGGCGGCGCTCCGCAGCATCGGGGTGTTTCGCCAGCGTTTGTTGCCTTCCGGCAGAAGCCGGTAGGCTTTTCAGTTATTTAACCGAAACCGATGTCCCTTCTGATGGGCTGGATGAGCCAAAGGCAGCAGCTGAATGGGTCTTGCTTGCGCAGCCTGATGCAACCTCTGGGAAAACACTGAGGAACAAGTAGACCCAACTCCAGGAACAATTTCAGTGTAAAGCCAGAAAAGTTCTTATATTCCTACCTTTAAACCTTGACTGACCATGACGTACAAAACAATCTTCCCCAAAACCTGCCGCTGCTAAAGGTTCCTCTTACGGCCTTGAAGGTCCTTTTCAAAGTTCCTCCTCGCCTTAGTCCTACTACTCCCCACCATCAGGAGGTCACCTTTTGCCTTCTGTCTCGGCAAAATAATCGTCTGAATTGTTTCCAAAATTGCTTTGCATTTAACACAGCTGCAGGCCCTCTCCTTCTGCAGTCCTCCTCGGTGGGCACCGAGTATTACAGGTTGGCCAACTTGTCAGGTTTCTCTTCATCTCAGAATTAAAAAAATAAAACACATAATGTTCTGCACTGCACTGTCCTCTACACGCACGACAAGGACCATTTTACTGATTTTACGTATTTAATAAAACACGTGAACGCATGTTATATATATTCAGATTAAGGTTTACTGTCACTTTTTTTATACAGTAGTTGGTGCATCAAAAACATTAAAAAATTATAATCATCTATCCCACCATTACCAGTAACCGCTTATCTGGTGCAGGGAAATAGGAGCCTATAGCTTATCCCTGAATGACAGAGAAAAAAAAAAACAAGGAATGAAAAATACAACTCAGATTGGGTACCAGTCATCCCCACACACACACACACACACACACACACACACACACACACACACACACACACACACACACACACACACACACACACACAAAAGTGGGGGGACTGGTTTTCGTGCAGCCCAGTGCTACCTTATTTATAAAACAACAAAGATAACAACCAATACCGTGTTTAACCATTTATTACTGTTAGTTCAAGGAGTTGGCTGATGTTTATAGCTGTAATAAATGATCGTGCAAGATGTAGAATTGTCTTTATTGGTGCTTCATGATGTAATCATTAGAACAGATCTCTCCTGTCATTGCATTGCATTGTAACTGCTACTTTGGGCAAAATCCTGTTTATATGGTCTAGGTGAAAGTAAAATTAACACACTTTATGGGGAATTACAATATTCTTTTACTCACGACTCTCTTAAATGCATGATGTGTGTATTGGAATTAGGACTTGGTTCATTATTCAAATCTTTGTGTGTGTGTGTGTGTGTGTGTGTGTGTGTGTGTGTGAGAGAGAGAGAGAGAGAGAGAATGATTTCCCTGCCACGGGCTGCTTTTTCATCCAGGATCAACCTTAATGCATCCCTTATGCTTCTGGGTCAGGTTATGAACCACCATAACACTGTGTTGTAGAACTGCTTATTGAAATTGAAAAAACAATGAAAGTTACAAATAACCAAACATCTACTGTATAACAGCATTAAACTGTACACCCGTAAAAAAAAAAAAAATGAATTCAAGTGTCATAAAACGAGCCACAGCATATTAGTTTGTTAAAAAAGAATGAAACAGCTGTCAACAGGGTAAGCACCTGCCCTTGCCCTCCTGCTTGCCATTTTTTATACTACTGTTCCTTTATTTCTACCGTTATTCCATTATTCAAAGGAAGTGGGTACACTCAGCTTTACAACCGATTCATCAAGATTTCCTGAAGTCTAATTCACTTTTTCACTAAACTGGAGTTTTGGTAAAAGCTTTAAAAACTCAGCCTACAGTTACGGATGCAAAGCTACTTTATTTCTCAGGAAGAACTCAGCTGAGAAACATTTCACATAAAGCTGAACTCTGGACAAGCATTTTTAAGGGAAGTCCTGGTGCCTTGCAGTTCCTCTGGGTTTCGAATCTGGAGTTTATACAGGTTTCTTCCCACAATCCAACAACATGCATGGAAGAAGGCGAAGTTAAAGTACTTCTGCACCTCTCCCCTTCACCATGAAAACCATGTAAATGCTCACCACGAGCTACGTTTGGCTCAATGGCACTTACCCTGTCTTACCCCCCCCAATGCAGTGAAACTGCTAAGTCTTGAGTTCTGGACCGAGACCCAGTACAGACGTACAGAGGCGTTCGAAAGCCTGCCAGCCCCACTTTGGCATTTTCTGTCAAATCATTAAGTCCAGGTTTAACAGAACCGCTATCGGAATATTAACTGACCTCTTCAGACTGATGGTTCTTTCCATTCACGCAGCAGTAATAGAAATCTGAACTGGCGCCGTGCTCTCGAGCTGCCGAAAAAGTACATTATTCACCGGGCAAAACTCATTTTGATTTATGGAAACCTTTCCCACACAGAATAGCTTATTAGTCTTCTTCTCTCCATTTTAAACAGATAAATAACATTACGTGCCATTATGCACTATTATTACTTTCCTGTGATGATCCATCCATTGAGGCTTCTGCCCTACACACCACATTAAATGACAACATGAAGCCTGCGAAAGTGCGTTTAAAATCCATCCTTTCATTTCTCTTTAATGCATAGCAACGGCACCGAACATAAAAGTAAATGAAAGAGAAGCTCAAGAAAATGAATGTCTTCCGTGAGCGCTCATTTTCGATTGCACGGGTGGGGAAGTGCCGGCGGTGCGCACTTAGAGGAACGGCAGGCCGAACATGTATGGCGACGTAGCGAAATAATTCTATGAAATTATTCAGTTATAAAATTATAATAATAATGCACTGCAGATGTTGTGGAATGAGTTCAAAACAAATAAGCGCGTAAATGCGCGTGGAAGTGCTGAAGCTGTTAGCATCATCCAGCTCAGATGAACCTTGAATTTTTACAGCCTCCCTCATGATGTCGCCCCACTTGGTTCTGGAAGATAGAGGGTGTGCGCATCCTTCCATCACGAAGCACCCTTTCCCCCTGGCAGATGTCACTGCAGCAGCAGATAATCCCAGATCACAAGCCAGACCGGCGCAGGATTTATTCCAGGCCACCATCAACATCTGCCAGGCCACCACAGTCCCGCACCGAGGGAGCAAAGAAGAAGCCCTTCGGATACGTCTAGCTGACCAAAACGCCTTTCAAACTGGCGACCCGGACGTTTCGGTGAGAAACTTGACTTTTGTTGTGTGTTTGTACATGCATGTGCGTATAAAAAAAGACATTAAACACCAAGGTTTACCTTAAAGCTAAGCTAAGTTTTTTTTAACTAAATAAATATTGATTTATTATTAAATTATTTATCAAAGATTATTGAGGATTTCAAGGATGGTCCTCAGTTTTGCAAGATGTTTGCTTTTGTATAAAATTGTGTGTAAGTGATGCATTTTACCAATATTTAAACTGTGTCATCTTATAAATAATACATTACAAAGGCCAGTCGCTTTGACCTGATCCTGCCACCAACCGTCAGAAAGCTTTATTAATGACGAAAATAACTCATGCAAGTGACAAACTGCACGCACAAAATGCACATGCGGACATTTTTTTTATATGCATCAACGGTTCTTTACAAAATAAACCCTCTGACATGTATGCAGAGATTTAACAGTTGGTGGATTTTTGCCTTATTTTCAGCTGCCAGTTGAAATGCAGAAGCAGAGCAGAGACAGGAAGGCATTCGGTAACTGTAAAAACACAAAATCCGGCATATTTTACCTACAAATATTCTAACGCGTACACAGGTGGTCGGCAGGATGAAAATGAAAATGTGATGGAAGCAAAAAAATGTACTGCATTGCAATTACAAATCAATGAAGGGTTAAGATGATTCATGTATAATAATAATAATAATAATAATAATAATAATAATAATAATAATAATAATAACTGCATAGTAATGTTGTATGGGAGCTCACAGTAAAGGTATATTCAAAAATGGAATATCACTTGTGTGGATTATTTGCAGGCTTTAAAATGTTTTAAAAGTTTCACTGTTTAAAATCCCTTAGTTAGGGATTCTATGAAGTCTACGAAGAGGAAAAAACTACAACCCATTAAGTGCCTTCCTCATACAAAGAACACACGGCTGTGGATATCCACATTTTAGTGTGTTTTAGTGCAGCAGCCGAATGAGCTTTAATTTATGCAAATAAAAAATTTCGGAAAAGGTCTTAGCATAAAAACGTTAGAGCTTTAAAGGTTCGCTCCGGTGTCGAGGCTCAAAGTGGTGGATTAATTCGTTGCAAATGTGACTAAAAGTTAACGGGTGAAGATGACCAGAAGCGGACGATTTGAAAAATTGAAGTTACATCACCGATGTATGGCTGTGCGGCAAAATGGTTGCATAAATGTTATGTAACCAACTTTTGTTGATGAAGATCCCCCTTGAGGCCTGCAAAATGAAAATATTTCTGTTGCCAATGCTTTAAACTGTCAGCAAACCATGGAAAAGGGCTGGCTAGTAAAGCAAATCCTTTTGCGTGCTTTTGTGGAATTAAGACCGGGGACCAACAGCTTCACTATTAACCAAATCCATTTGACTGAAGACTGCAGCTAAGTGAGAAATAATTTCTTGGGCACTGAACCCCTGGATGAATATTCATTCATCCAAAAAACACAAGAGCCAAAGGAGGCCCCATAAAGGCTCAGAGAAATAAATGCTCAACACCCATTTTTAGGTTTCTTCTCTCAATTGCACCCTTTCTGGAGTATAATTTGCCAAACTCTGAAGAATACTATAAAAACACATGAAGGATAACCAGCTGGACATACGAAATTGAACCTTCTGCTGTCCGCTGTGAAACAGGACACAACTAACCCCTTTGGCATTTGATGTGCAGTGTTAAACGCTGTCAGATTTAAATGCAACAGTGCAACAGCCGCCAAAAACCCACTGATGTCACTGTGCAAGATAAGAGGCATAAAACAAACAGTGACAGTTTTATAGCAGCAGCGGTGACGCAGGGTCACACCTGGTGCACCGATCAAAGGGGAAGTCACCACTGGGCATGTGACATGACATCTGAGATCTATCTATCTATCTATCTATCTATCTATCTATCTATCTATCTATCTATCTATCTATCTATCTATCTACCTACCTTGCTGGGCATCTTGGTATCAATCACCAGCACTCGGAAGCAGCAAACAGGAACATTGTGAAAGCCAGCTGAATTTTGGTGATTCTGTACCACTGCTGGTTGAGCTTTACTGATACCTGTTGGCGTGGTGTATAAAAACAGTGTAAAAAGCAACAAAAAGCATAGTACTTTTAAACCTTGGAGCTCAGCTGTGCTGGAACCAATAGTCTATCTTTAATGTGAGTTTTTATTGCCTGTCATGCCTTTTTCCATACTGTGTGAGGCCAGCAGCAGCTTTGCAAACATTTGCATTTGTTTTATGATTTTCAGTCATAAGTAAAAAGTTCCTGTACTGCCCATTTAATGGTTATTCTGTGCAACCCATTTGCACCTCTTTTTTTGCTGCAGAGCTTTAACCAAAGCCATGGGCAAGGCAGGAAGCAAAGTTCTGCGGGAAGCTTCTATGGATGGCATCCAGACGCAGGTAAAGATCCTCGGGAGAAAGTCTCAGAGCTCAAGGCTTGTTTCCAAGTTACTTTTCAACACCACAAATTACATAAAAC
Source organism: Heterotis niloticus (assembly GCA_018136845.1). Taxonomy (NCBI): domain Eukaryota; kingdom Metazoa; phylum Chordata; class Actinopteri; order Osteoglossiformes; family Osteoglossidae; genus Heterotis; species Heterotis niloticus. The sequence continues at coordinate 29,330,667 of CM030894.1, read as the reverse complement.
TTTGCGACAGTTAAACTCAGCAGCCGAGAACCAAAACTGCCCTTCTCTCCGAAGGCTGCTGGATGAACCTCCTCTCAGTGTTTGCTTTTAATTTTTCTCCTTTCTAACAGGCCATGGCTGGAGTTAAACAGTGTGAGATTTATTGCCAACTCGGAAATAAATATTTATGGAATGTTTGTGGCTATACAAGGTGGGGGGGGGGGTTCACCGCTATTTTTCATGGTTTAGCCATGTTATACAGACTCCCACAGCGTGTGTGAGCTGCGTGTGTCCAGCAGCCCTGAATCTCCAATAGCTTTTGTGCTCCACCCCTATCAGGAGGTTATGCAGCGGGGATAAAGTCACTCAGCTTTTGATGCTCCAGACTTCGCTGTCAAGATATTGGCCACACCGGTACGACGGTGAACCACTCAGTACAAACAAATATTCTTACCTCAATTTTACCGGCCCTATAACGGACAGCTAACCCTAACCCTTAAACAGACACAGAAACATGCCAGTTACTCGATACGCGAAAGCTGTCTTTGGAAAAGCAACGCCTGCAATGTTGTCTTTTTTCAGGAGATAAAATATAATTTGATTTTAAAAAGGTGCAATAAAAAGACAGAAATGAAAACAAGCTTTTTTTGGTCAGTTCCACAGGCTATAAATATCAGTATGCACCTAACCGTGAGACTTTAAATTCCAGCCCTGAATGCTGGTTGTCCCTTTAATGCCAGGATCTTCCACCTTACCTTCCCGAGGCCATTCCACAGTTTAATTCGTAATGTGGCCCTTTAATTTGTTTCTAATAATATATTTCTGCATTGGTCTAGACTCCATATAACACTGAGTTATAATCCCCCTCCCCCACCAAAACAAGCACCTACCTGCAGTTGCACTGTAAATTTGTACTTGAAGAAACCTTCTAAGGCCAGAACCTTAGTGGAGTAGACGGTCACCTTTGACCTTAAGGACTTTCTGCCAAGTGTTTCCTCCTTAACCTGGTTATCTTCGTGCTGCTTATTTATAGGTGTGATCACCTGACCTTATTAGGGATGGGAGTTGCATCCTTTTCTAGCTCTTGACAGTAATCTCTGCAAAAGTCCCAGGATCTCCCTTTGGCCTAACATTACCTTAGCGCAAGGTAACCCTGTAGTGGCCGGCAGACAACTGAGAGGGACTTACAGAAAAGCCAGAAATGTCTTTCCGTACTGAGCTGAGCTGCATGCGTGTGAGAAAATCGCAGTGTCAACTGCAGGCCCAGGAAGGGGAAAATACTGCGTTATTCACACTTCATTTGGCGGCCACACTTGCCACCAAAGTCACAGGAAATACTACGCTTTGCTCCACACGAGTAATATTACTTGACACCGCTTGTCAGCTCTAATTTTAGCTTTAGCTAAGTTGAATGTGGAGTTTCGTCTTCACTTTGGGAGAAGAAGCTTTCACCGGCACCCCAGGGGCTGCATTCCGGAGACAAAAGACCACACCGCCAATCGATTTGGCCAGATTAGGGATTAAGATTCCCCCCACTCTGTTAGGGTTTAGCCACCTTAATCTTGGGGGATTATGACGTGGAGGTCTGCAGTGGGAGGAGAGGAAACGAAATTGTCCAGCAAAGCAGTGGCGGTCAGGAATAGAGCGCAGCTGGGGAAACCGGGTGCGAGCATTAAACCACGCATGTGTTGAATTGGGCTCGGCTGGAAGCTCCCAATGTGGCCTTTGTGGAGGGCGGAATTTAGGACTTAAAATGCTGCAGAATAAGCCATGGTAACCTGGGTTTGGCTCTTGGTGGGATTTTTATAACCATAATTTTGGTTGTTTTTTTCCCCAGCAGATCAGCAAAGCTTGCGGTAAGTACCAACAATATTGATTATTAAAGCTCACTTCAGGGTCAAATATTGTATTTTGGATGTTACGGGTATCACCTTAAAATTTTTGCTGAGCAAACCCTTGTCTTTCTTAATAAATTTTTAATAGACAAATTGTATTTAATTTGTTTACTGCTGTCCTAAGCTTTACTGAAGACATAAACAGAAGTGGAAAGATCGTATTGCCGTATGAAAAGGACTTTTTCATTTTATTCGAATTTACATCTGGCATTCTTACGGATCCTTTCCCGGAGCAACAATTCATCTTAAAGGCAATATTAATCAAATTACATTTAAAATTAAGAAGCCTTTATTTTGACATATTTCAGCCAGTATTAATTATGGATTAATTCATATTTAAAAAGATATTTACTTAAATAAATGTCTATTTATTTCTGTGACCATATATTCAGAATTTTTGTATCTGCATATTAATTATAACCAATGTAGGTTTGTGTTTTACTGTACATGCATCGTAATGCACAGAAAAAAGTTTTATACGCAACTTTTTTTCCCGCCTTTTCGGTTTAGTTTTTTGTGATTGGCACCTTACAAAGCAGCATCTTAAAATTTCCCTTAGCAGAGTGAAAGTTCTGTTCATGGGTGTCTGTGTCACCAATCTCAGCACATTTATGCATTAAATGTGGTCGCATCTTTTTTCATTACTTTTACGAGGTTTGAAAAGTTCGCCACTGTGGCACTTGATGGTTCAACCAGCAGATGAAAATGAAGAATGGGAACAAATTACCTGCCGGTCGGCCAGGTTTCAACAGCCAAACTCTTTCTGTCCACTGTCTGTGTCTCCCAGCCTGGGTGTGTCGGACCCGGGAGGCACTTCTCCAGCACCAGGGCAATGAAGGTGAAATGGACCCAGCTGGGCCTGGTCTTCTTCCTTCTGCTCTCCATAGTTATGACAGGCTGCTTCCTCTGGCAATACCAGCTTCCAAAGTCCGATCCAGGTGAGCCGGGTGACCTCAGCTACACCTTGCAAATATTTCTAATCAATTCAGGGACATTGACAAAAAAGGAATCAATTTCGAGAAGCATGCAGTAAATTATGATGGAACAATTAGGATTGATTCATTTTTAACCACTAAATGACTGTGGCTACTGGCTAAAGCCCAAGACCTACCCTGAAAAGCATCGTGAAGTTGGGTCGAATCTCAGAATTATTTTATTTATTTACTGTATATTCTAGAATTATTTTGAAAAGGCCTCATTAACAGATGTTGAAAAATGATGAAATTCCAGCATCTCCTGCACTGTTCTCTTCAGAATTCAGGCTTTTGAGCACATACAGCTCTCAGCTCCAGATAGTTAGCCAAATACCTGAAAGCAGCTGCTAGGGACTGCATGGAAAATTCAGTGTTTGCAGCTTGTGACCAAATCCATATTTTAAGGGCCATGATCCTGTTTCCTTTCACCATAGTTACAAGGCAAGCAACCAAGTGAGACAACAGCTTTGTTAGCCCCTCAGCATGCAGTTCGGTATGCATAGGTTTAGTTAATGTGTTATGATATACAGGTGCTCCTAAGTTACCTAAGGTGAGGTTTAAGATCCAGTTATAGCCTCACTGTGGGTAGGATGTGGATCAATGCACTAAATACAGCCAAACCCGGTTATTTATAAGTGACCGAGCCAACTGAGGGTGAGATGATTGTAGGACAGGATATCTTAAATTTGCCTTCTTATTTATACCTTCAATTCTGCTATTCCTGTAGACTCATGTAAGTTCATATGGTCCCTAGGAGAAGCTCTGAATCCAGTCTATCATCATTTGACTCTTTTTTTATTTATTTATTTTTTTTAATAAAATCTGTTTGTAAAAAACTTTGGGGAAATGTGTTCGATACATTCTAAACCATTAACTGTGTGGCTGTTGCCTGCTGTTGTAGCAACAAAGGATGTAAATACTGTACTTACACAGTACACAGCATACTGTATCATCTGTATACGGTCCCTATCATTTTTTACTTAAAGCTCATTTTTAGGATCAGTATTGTTCATGGTTTTTATTTCCCATGTTTCCCAAAAAAAAAAAAAAAAAACAACAGTGTAAATAGGGTTTTTTGCCACAGCAGCTCTGTGTGAATTTCATTTGCAGGGGTTTTGCCAGAACATTCAGAGAACATCTGCAAGACAATTTTGCTACCAGAGTGACTTAATAATAGATAATAAAACAACTAATAGTAGCAAGAACAAAAACGGCAGCATAATCATTAAACGGATCAGATAGGAAGTGGATAGGAACCGTGTCTGTGCGTGTGTGTTACTGGATAATTTTCCTTTCTGCAGTGAACAAACTAAAAATGTTGTTTCTTGTGACAGATGAAGATGTGAGAAGCAACACCAAGTCAGAGACTATGTGTCCTCGGTTTCCAGAACCCACACCCCTGGAGCACCCCATCCCCAGCCTCAAAGAGGCCCTGGAGAAGGTGAGGCCATAACAATCCCCCCCCCCCCGCCCCCAGTTCTCAGCGCAGTCCTTTGAATTGTCAGGGCAGCTCTCCTGAGCTGCAAAATCAGCAGTTTCTGCAGCAAAGTGAGGCAGTTAGGATGCAGAAGTAAGGATCTTGAGGAGGTCAGCATGGCTAAAGACATAAACTCAATGAGACATTCAACTTTGACGGTTTCTGTGTCTGTCAGTGCCTTGAATTTAAATGATCGGTCAATGAGATGCCGACCTAAAAAGTGCTGAATGTCTCCCTTTACGGGTTCATATGCTGCCTGGCCAAAAAAAATTGTCACCCACTAATATTTTGTTGGACTGCCTTTAGCTTTGATCATGGCACGCATTCGCCGTGGCATTGTTTCGATAAGCTTATGCAATGTCACAACATTTATTTCTGTCCAGAGTTGCATTAATTTTTTGCCAAGATCTTGTATCGATGGTGGGAGAGTCGGACCGCCGCGTAAAGTCTTCTCCGGCACATCCCAAAGATTCTCAATCGGGTTAAGGTCTGGACTTTGTGGTGGCCAATCCATGTGTGAAAATGCTCCCTGAAGCACTCTTTCACAATTTGAGTCAACCCAATGAATCCTGGCATTGTCATCTTGGAATATGAAGAAAAAATCCATTGATGGAAAAACCTGCTCATTCAGTATATTCAGGTAGTCAGCTCACCTCATTTTTTGGGGACATAACGTTGCTGAACCTAGACCTGACCAACTGAAGCAACCCGAGATCATAGCACAAAGTTAAATCCAAGTGGTGACTTTTTTGGCCGAGCAGTGTATATTCTTTACATGCTAGTATTTCCAACATGCAAATGCTAATATTCAAATTCAAAACATATTCATGTACGTCGGCTGTATTTGTGTAGCTGTTGCGCTCATATACGATTATATACTGACAACATAAATATGCTCTGTGCCCTGGCATTTATTTAGTCATTCTTCACCACTGCAGTGAACATCTTGTGCAACATTTATCTTCATTGTATGCTACTTATTCCCAGAATGCAAAGCCTTTAGAATATCTCTGCACCGTCTCTGTCCAACCAGGTAGACTCGCTTCTGCGCCGTAGCGTCAACTCCAAAAGCCTTCCAGCTTTGTCCGCCATTGTCATTTTCAACGACACGGTGCTCTGGACAGGAAACTTTGGCAAAAGGAACAAGAGCGACCCCCTGTCGACTCCACCAAATGAGTACACCGTATACAGGTGAGGATCAAGTCAGACCCCCATGGGAACGAAGCAGTGATTCGATAAGAGATGAGAGGACAGTGCTGGTGAGCCTGCTAACCGACTTGCCTGTAAAGGATTTATATCAAATGAAGTTGTGCCTTAGCACAGAAAGGCTAAAAATAGAGCCCAGTAGGCTTGTAGGTTTTAATATTTCCAATTAGATCTGCCATCTGGCTCCAAAGCAGTGATGGGCAAGGCCTTGTGTGACTCTAATTGTTGCCCACCGATCTAAGCTGCTCCAGCCAAGTGCATGACAGCAGCCCATTGTGGCTCAGATAGCCAATGGCTGCATTCTCGACTTGTTTAGCGCTCAAGTGTTTGCTACTGGATTTGGAGCAACGGAAGCGGCTTCTTGTCAGCTTTAACAGTTGCGCACCTCCGTACATCCCTCGCGAACGCATCCATAAGTTTGATAGATCACTAGCCGCAGCGGGCGGGCAGCATCGGCATCATTCGCAAAAATGGAAAAAACAAATCCGGCCAGAACGCAAAACAGTAAGAGTCCGCGGCCCATTGCGGACAGGTACCGATTCAAAATAACTTTTCTCTGCCAGAATTGCTGATGATCGCTTTAGCAGGAAGGCAATTTATTTAAATTAAAAATATTTAAAAACCGCAGCAGACCTTTTTCTGCGCTACATCAGTCCAAGCCAAACTGCCCAATCCATGTGAAAGTTTCTGTTTTAGTTGAGTAACAATAACAGAATTTGGGAACCTGGCTGCCAAAGCAAGCATTTAGGTCACGGACGGAGAAGTCGGAGCAAATTTAATTAAAACGGTTGTTTATTCATTCGGGCTTTTAGCGCTCCAAGGTGCTGCCACAAACTCCCATAGCGGCATTTTGTAAGGCATGTCTGCCGGTTCATAGCCACGGTCCTTCAGGGTGAACTTGAACTGGGAAGGTCAGACAGTTTGTGACAGTATTTGATGATCAGTTGTAATTCTGTACATTTTATCTTGAAATGCTGTGACTAAAGATGCATTTAAACCCAGCAAATGTTGATATTACTTCACATCACATGGAAAAAAAAATATGCGCCTGGTTTCACAGAATCTTAAGACATGCAAAAGAAGATGGACTCTGGTGAGTCTCACAAAGTTTCCTCACACCTTTGCAGAATTGCCAGTCTGTCCAAGATCTTCCCCACGCTGATGATGTACAAGCTGTGGGAGGAGGGCAAGGTGGCCTCCCTGGATGACCCCCTGGAGAAGTACGTGGAGAACTTCACGATTAAAAACCCCCTTGGAAAGACCCGAGACTCGGAGCTGAAGTACGTGACTGACGGCCTGATCTTCTTGGACAGCGGGGAGGTGCAGATCCGCTCATCTTCTGTCACTCTGCGCCGGATGGCCAGCCAACTTTCTGGTAAGGGAAGAGCACCCTGGGAGAGATGCCGTTCTCTAAGGAGAAGCTATGCTTCCAAGTTTATAACCATTAGGGATATAAACTGTTGTTCATTTGAGCAAGAATGAAATAGCTTCAGTACATGTTTAGCAGTAGGAAGAGTGCGGACATTTAATTTTGCTGAAGCTGCAATCATCTGGGTTTTCTTAAGCTTTCCAGTGTTAGATGTTAAGATTCAATTCCTGTGGACTCCAGGAAATCAATACACACCTACAGGGACAACTGTTTTCCACACTCCAGTAGAATAGCTTTTAAAATGGCTTTCAAAATGGCTTTTAAAATGCTCAAGGTCACCCGTGAGACAAACACCCAATCTTGTGAGGTCTTCACGCTAACCTCCAGTGTTTATTGACTGGAAAATGCAGGCTAAACTGGGAAATCTATGATGGATTAACTTCAGTGTGGCCTCTGACAAGGTGGCGGTCGTGCGAGGGGAGGAATAATGTCCTGCTTCTATACAAAAATGGGTTTTTCTATCTTTGCATCCCACTAGTGTCCACAGAAGGTTAAATTCTAAAGAAAAAAAAAAATCTGAGAACCTAAGCAAATGTCTGTGTCGTTTTGTTCGATGGTTGAAACTCAGGTAGATTCTCTTGTTATGAATCTGATTATGAGTTTGTTTTAACTGAGTTGTCCAGAATAAGTTGACGTTAAAATTGCTTTTTCGGTGTTTGTGTTTCTCTGAAGAGAAGAAATTTGGACGTTTGTCCCAACTGTACTTTTCATTTGTAAAAGGTTCATGCATGATAGGATCTTTGATGTATGAGCTTGCATGTTTATAGGTGGAAAGGCCTTAAGCATCTAAGCCAGATTCCAGTAAATCCCGAGGAACGCAACTGTCCACATACTGTTAATGTCCATTTATTCCCTTGTTACAATGCATTTATCTTTCATTTTGATCACACTGTATCTGAAAAGCCAGATTAAATTTGTTGAGCCAGAATTTTTACGGGGACTTAAGGTCTGGTCCTTTGTTAATTTGAACTGATTGTACTGGAAATGGAGAACGACTTGAATTTGAACAAGACGGGGACAAGTCAAGAAGAGTCCTGAACCCCAAGTACAGCATCTGAGCAGATTAAAATGACTTACTTATTCAGCAGTGAGAAAAAGGAGAACCCGGCACCTCACACCTTCAGTCATTAAAAATCATGATCAGGTCAACATCTTATTTCACTACAGTTGTGTGATGGGAGCTTTTTAGATTCTCACCATTATTGGTCTGTCCATCTGTCCATCCATCTGTCCATCCATCAGGGTTGCTGGTGGTCCTGAGTTTATGTGGGAATCACTGGTCTCCAGCCTAGTAGAGGGTACACCAGTTAATAACAGAACAGCCACACACACACACACACACACACACACTTGAACCTGAAACAGCACCCAGAAAAACTCACACAAACTCAAGGAGAACATCCACACTCCACAAGGACTTTGAACCCAAACAGCTCAGCTGCTGTGAGGCGACAGCATTACCCACTGCAGCACTGTGATACCAATAAATACCAATTACTTTTATTATAATAAAGTATACCGTGCAGATTTAACATTTAAATATGAAAGCTGCAGACTCTGCCTTCACAACTGAAGTGGACTCGTTCTTTGCCATTATGGCTCAATCACCATGGTACAAATGGTTAACATCCTACCTACCGAAATCCCTCTGGCTTCTAAGCAGCTCAGATATAAATCTTGATCTGGTGAATTAAATAATTCAGACTTTGTGTTAAGCAACATTGATGACATATTGATATTTGCGTTTTGAAACAATTACATTTCAGTCACGAAATGCCTTTTAGTCGTCACTTGAAACACATTATCACGTTATATGAAATATATACCCTTCATCCACCACCAATGTGCTTTCCATTAAACATCTTATTGAAATCGTGACCTCAGACTTTAAATGAAATTTGTCAAGATCTTGATCTGTGGTCTCACAAGACTGAAGTCCCCTCGCGAGGTAGTTAAATTCATTTAATAAAAGGTGTTACAGGGTCTGGGAAATAATTGTACATCATAATTAAGGTCCTTGCTTTTATTCAGGATTACCCAGAGGGCTCAGGGCCACCAACCTGCTGTGGAAAGGAAGGACTCAGGCAGCTATCAATCTCCTGCAAGATGATGTCCTCATAGCAGATCCAGGCACAAAGTGAGTTCTACCAAAACTCCCATTTTCTGCTGTTGTGTCATGAAAAACGAATGCTGCCAGGAGATGACGACTGCCATGTGTTCTTCCACTATGAATCAGTCAACCAGGACTGACTAGACTTCCTGTAATCTAATTTTTAAGATCTATGCTGTTAGTAGGCAACATAAATGATAAAACCAATTTTTGATTTTTTCTACTTATAGCTGTATGGAACCTAACCAACATACACTACCCGGCCAAGAAAAAAGTCAGCACTTGGATTTAACTTAGTGTTATGATGTGGGGTTGCTTCAGTTGGTCAGGTCTAGGTTCGGCAACGTTACGTGCCCAAAAAATGAGCTCAGCTGACTACCTGAATAAACTGAATGACCAGGTTTTTCCATCGATGGGTTTTTTCCTTCATATTCCAAGATGACAATGTCAGGATTTATGGGGCTCAAGCTGTGGAAGAGTGCTTCAGGGAGCATAAGAGAGACAACATTTTCACACATGGATTGGCCACCACAGAGTCCAGACCTTAACCTCATTGAGAATCTTTGGGATGTGCCGGAGAAGACTTTACACGGTGGTCCGACTCTCCCGCCATCGATACAAGATCTTGGCGAAAAATAAAGGCAAATCTGGACGGAAATAAATGTTGTGATGTTGCATAAGCTTATGGAAAGGATGCCATGGCGATTGCGTGCCATGATCAAAGCTAAAGGCGGTCCAATGAAATATTAGTGTGTGACTTTTTTTTTTTGACCCGGCAGTGTATAAATGAAGGAACATCTATATTGTTTTTTTGATCATAACTAAGACTATGGATTTACAAACAGAGTTATTGAATTGAATCCTGGTCCCAGTTGCATTTGTAAGTTGAGGAGGCGGCGTAGTGTAAATGTTGAAAACACAAATAGGCATTTGTACATACAAAGTCCTTAAACCTTCGAGCAGTGATGCAGAACGAGAGAAAATAATGTCACCACTTACCTTTATAATGTTGCTGCTTGCTGTTCTCCTGTGTGAACACTTTGATTCTCTTCACAGATGCCACTACAGTAACCTGGCCTTCTCCCTGCTGGCCCACGTGCTGGCAGAGAAGGTGGTTGGGATTGACTACCAGCGCTGGATCGCTGACAACATCTTAGACCGTTTGGGGATGGAAGACACAGGCTTTGACATCACCCCAGGTGTTCAGAGTCAAATGGCTGTGGGTGTCTACACAGACGGGGAGGAGGCACCCCTCTATGACCTGGGCTGGTATCGGCCCTCGGGCCAAATGTTCTCGACTGCAGCCGATCTGGCCAAGCTGGCCATGATGCTCTTGGGGGCCTACCACCGCAAGGTACTGGAACCTGACACGCTCAAGATCATGCTGACGCCTTTGTTCCGCTGTGACAAAGATTATTTTGCCAATCGGACTGGCACCCCTTGGGAGGTGAATGAGCAGCTCGGTTACGAAGTTGTGCGCAAGGATGGGGACCTGGATGGCTACTCTGCCACCTTCTCCCTTGTTCCCCGTCTCAAGCTCGGTTTGGTGGTTCTGATGGCTGGGGCCAGGCCACAGGATGTGGATGTAGTCACAAAGGCCTACAGTTACATCATCCCAGCTATGGAGGGAGCTTTCCGGGATGCCAGGCGCATTCTGAATCCACCACCCATCCCGGATCCCTATACGGGATTATACACCTACAGAAATCTCACCTTTTATGAGATCAAAGCTGGACCAGATGGAGTTCTCATCATGCAGCAATTTGGGCCCCAGATTGAGGACCTCATCCCAGAGCGCTATAGAACAATACGGCTGAATTATTTGGAGGAGAGGATCTTTAGGGTGGCTTTTGAGAAGGAATATCCTTGTGTCTTAAGAGTCAGCACTGCCTCTGTGTCCTTGGAAGCACAGGATGGGCAACTTTTCAATTTCTATGTCTTTGACAAAAAGGGTGTGTCTCCAGGATTTGATGCTCCAGGACTAAACACGTACAACGTTGTCCGCATAGCACGGAGACCATCATTCACTAACTAGCCTTTCTAACACGAGGGGAAGTCGGCACGGTGAGAAAAGACCTTCTGTTTGGATCAACTTGGTCAATAATGGATGTTCATGGCAGGCAATAGTTCTACATATGGGGCACTAATCACGTGAGAATATCAAGGACCATGGTGTGTAGATACACTTTATGGCTAGAAGTATGTGGATGCCTGAGCATCGCCCTCATGTGTGCATGTTGAACCTCCCATTCCAAACCCATGGGCATTAATAAGAGGTTTCCCCTCCCTTTGTTGCTATAACAGCCCCAACTCTTTTGGGAAGGCTTTCCACCAGATTTTGGGAATTTGTGCCCATTTGACCACAAGAGCATCGGTGAAGTCGGGCAAGAAGGCCTGGCTTGCAGCCAGCATTCCAGTTAATACCAAAGGTGTTCAGTGGGGTTGAGATGCAACCACTCAAGTTCTTCCACACCAGCCCGGGCAAACCGTGTGTTTATGGATCTTGCTTTGTGCATAGGGAGCCCCAGTCATGCTGGAGCAGGAAAGGAGCTTATTCCCCAAACTGTAGCCACAAAGCTGGAGGCACACAGTTGTCTGGAATGTGTTTGTATCGCACGTGGGTGCAGCTCAAACAACTCAGCCCAACCATTATAAGGGGGTGCACATACTTTTGGCCATATTATGTACCAGGGGTTGGAAACAGCAAGATCTTTCGAAAGATCATCAGCACATTTATGCTGTACATAAATATTGAGCTTACCAGTACATGTTCACTTCTGTGTTCAGAATCATACAAAATTTGCATGAACACATTTGTATGCCAACTTCTCCTCCTTTATGTTAAGCTTTGAAATTTTGTGTACCTATATTTTTTGCTTTTCGTCATCCTGACAATCATAGGTATTATTTATACATTTTTATACAAATGTTCTTTGATGTGACTTCCAACATTGTTTTTTTATGTTTATTAAGAACAGTACGTCAGTTCTCCTTTCCTTTGGTCTTGTGATCTTCTTTGTCTTTGTGATCATATCTCTGGCTGCACTGCTTAAGCAGCAGGAAGTTGTGGTTAAGGAGATCTGGGATGGGCCTTGTACCTACCAGGCACCACGGAGATGCGCCACAACTTGACCTGCATCGTCTTCATTCTCCTCCAAGATCTGATGAGAATTTTCCATTGTTCTTCAGTTGGAAGTCTTCCTCGATTGTTCGTCTTCAGCACGTTTTTGTGCCATTTTGGAAATCAAAGAATGAAAGAAACTGAAAGGATGAATCACTGAAAAGAAAACTTAAAATTAGCCATGATCATTAGAACCAATTTTTGCGCAGTTGTAGATATGAATTTGAATAAATGTTTCACTCTATGATGTCATTTTCCATTCTCCACATTAAACTTTTTTTCCAGGAACCTAATTTTGCGATGACTCCCACATTTCCTGCTCTTTTGGCTGCTCAAACACAGTGCAGTTGAAGGGGGAGAAGTTTGAAAGTAGGACAGTTTTACCAAAGTCACCTGTCACATCTCATGAACTAACACTTTGGAGAGATGTGGCAGCAAAAATTTTAGCAGTACGCCCTCCCCTAAATCACCCGAAAAGCAGCACCAAGTGTGAGTTTATCTGTGTTGTCTGTGCCCAGCAGCATGAAGGCATGATGTCTTCTTCTTCACACGTTCTCCACACCTTCCTGCAGCCCTTCCATTGCACATACACATTTACAGTGACAAAAACAACAAGTGTCAGACTTTTACATCGCGTGGTGGAAAATGAGCCACTCTGTTCCAGCCGACAGACAACACACCTTTTTCCAAAGCTGGCAAACAATTTTATTGAACCCTTATGGGAAACAAACAGAGTAAAAGCATCCGGCAGCGCCATGCTGGCAGGTGTAGCTCTGGCCCCCATCCCATCACCTCATAGGGACACATTTTACCGCATTAGCCTCAGCTCACACTGCCAGGTAAAAACCGGTCTATTTCATATTTAAATGAGTGCACAACTCTATACAAATGGCCTTTTTGCTTTTCGGAAACATACATTTTCATCCGTTTCTCAGCATGCTGAGAAGGGAATGACACAAATAAGCCATCCATTAGTATTAAACTTCCATAATCACTTTATGTTCACCAGCAGTGCAAAAATTCTTTTGCAGCTCACAGCCCTAAAAGATATGCAGGTCAGAAGAACAAGTAAAATTTGGAATACAAAGCATTATTACTATTATTAATTTTCGAACGGGCATTCAAAAGTGTCATACAGTTTTTTTCCCCACAAGCAAAATCAGAGCCCCAACCGTAGGCAACAAATAAACATGAGCGTGTATCCTTTGGAAGTGCGACGAGTTTATGATGCGTCGCCAATTCTCCGTTTTGGAAGCGAGAACACGATCTACCAAAGCATTTCTCATTGGTTTCCTAATAGAAGCAGTGCTCAAGAAAAAGTTAAACATTTCCCACTGAAGGCTGAGAAGAGGTAAATGCCAAAATGAGAACCGCTTCACCTAGAAGTCACTCGGTTTACTGATCCAAAAAACCGTGAACTTCCTTCAGGGAAAACGGTCAATAATTTACTTCAGAGAAAAGATGTGATGATTGTGTCTCTACTGTCTAATGTCCAACCATCTGAGCGCTGCCCTCCAACCTTTCCCAACTGGACCAACTTTTCAGAAATCTTTATCAGCTTCAGCATTCCAAGAATCTGCCTTCAGAATTTACATAACTTGATTTATAACCCCCAAACCTGCTTGGTTAATTTCAAGCTTCTCCCAAACACATCTAAACCCACCAGACAAGAGGAATAAATTAAATTAACTGTGTTTGATTTTGAAATGATGATTGTGCTTGCAAGTGGTGACGGAAAATTTTAATGGGGAATTTCACGCTGAGGAAACGGACAAAAAAAATTTTTAATCGTGCTGAAAATAGTTGTGATAAATGAACCGCATGGAAGAGGTCCGCATGTAATGCTGAAAGGAGGAAAAATCTGCTGAACCCCAGCTGCGCTGCCACGAAATTTGGATGCTAAGCTGGCAACAAACAACCTTGCAAACTAGGTGCTCTGCTGTTATCCATCATGGCCAAAATAACCATTAGTGACCCGGTCAAGTTACCCCACAGTTCACAGCCTGCTATAGCAAACCACAGCACAGCCCTCCATCAGGGCCGAGCGCTGGATCTGACTCTGTATCCAAGGCAAATGTGTACACCAAGAAACAAAGCATTCAAGTCTAAAATTGTGATGCGGCATAAATAACAATGAGAGAATAAAATTCCACGTTCTGGAAGCTTCACAACACAAGCGTTGGTCCCACGGAGGTGGTAATAGCTCCCGAGAGAGGTGGGGGAGAAGCAGGTGCACAGAGTGATATTTGCGGTTGTGTCTGTGATTCCATTTTGTGCAAACAGTCCATCGCAGTGCTGGCGCCTGCTGACCACACCACTGTCCTTCAGCTGTACAGAACAGACAGAAACCCACCCCAGAGGAGAATCGAGCTGCAACATCCATCAAGGAGACTCTCGATTGCATGGAGATTATAACAGCAACACATATCTTTTACAAAATCCATAAGGAACAAGGTCTGTGACCCCCATATGAAAAGTGTGCTTATAGAAAGTGCCAGTGATGGCCACCAGACCAAAAGCTAAAGCACTGCAATAGCAATATCGTTAATGTTTACTCTTTCCATGGAACTACTGCAGAGGCTGTCATCATAAATGCATGCAGAAGAAAGCATTTCATTCCGAAAGAGGAAGAAAAGAGATTTCAAGCAGCCAAACAGCCCACCGGTGACTACGGTCAAGTTGGTTTCTTTAAGTCACCAACTTAAAAGTTAGAGCCATAGCAGCAAGTCCTTACAATTCACAACAATCAAGTTAATAAACTGGAATGAATAAGCAAAGTAAACTGTTGCGTCATATGTACTAAAATCAGTAATATGAATATACAGTTGGTGCCCGACTTACAATGGGGTTACATTCCGATGAACCCACTGTAGATCAAAAATGCATTTAAAACACCCAACCTACCGGCTGTGGCCGCTTCAGCAACAGAATGTAGGCACTCTCTCTGCCCTCATCTTCAGACTGATTGATTGACTGCCGTAGGAACCAATCGTGGACGAGATTTAGTTCCTACCCAGACTTCCTGTCAGGGCTCAGTTTCCGCTGCCCCTTGTGAACTCTCCTGCAACCACTGTCTTGCCAAGACCTCGTATTATGTTTATTTTCAATTGTGGCAATTGTGTTCCGTTTTTCTTTACTGCCAGTCGCTAATGTCTGGCGCTAGCTCCCGGCTAACAGCAACACTCTTTTTCGGAAACAACACTCAGGAAAGAGTTTAACGGAACTTAAACTTATTACCGGGGTATCTTGGGATTGGTTCCACCAACCCACGCCATAACACCTACCAAGCATCATAGCCTAGCTTAGCCTACCTTAAACGATTCTAAATTCGAGATATGAATACATATGGCTATCACACCATCATAAAGTTGAAAAATCTTGAGTCGGACCATCATAAATCAAGGACCATCTGTATACTGTGTGTGTGTGTGTGTGTGTGTGTGTGTATCCAATCAATGAGATTGATACAGATATACCAAGTCATACAGACATAAACATATAGAAATACTGCTTTAGACACTGCATTCAGAAAAAACCCTTTTCTATATTTCATGCATCAACTAATATATACAAGAAAATGTATATATAATGGCTGAGACAGTAACGCCAGCTGTGACAACGACATGGAAAAAAAATAAGAAACTGGGGAAAACACTTAGCAAACAAAAAACTCCTCATGGTGTTTACAGTCAGTATTTTATGCCTCACATTGCATTGCTCAAATGTGGCTGCAAGGGGTTCATTTTAGATATTCATTGTGTCTAAAGCTCAATATATTTCCAGCACGGTCAACTTGCTGACAGACGTAGCAGCAACTTGCCTACAGCAAGGATTCTGAAGTGAACCCACGCATGCCGGCCCTTGCGATCGCTTAAGCGCTTTCTTCTTGAACTCTGTCCAGATCTTTAACACCTATTGCAGTCACTTTTAAATAAAGTGTAAACCTAAATTAGAACTTTTTTGTAATATTTACAGAAAAAAATGCATCCAACTCTTAATTGTGAATATGTGCACATTTGGTGAAAACTAAAATAATGAATCACAGTATGTGTGTTTATTATTATTTTATATGGAATAATTATAGTCTGTCAACCAACCAAGGAACGTACCAAGATCAGCGTCATTGAGTCAAATGTTCATGCTTCATCCATTTTGGTCAAAATTTCAACATCTGCCATGCATATGTTCTTGTCGGGTTGGGATCATGGTGCAGGGTAAGCGGTGTCACCGTCATGTTCCCAGCAGCCAGAGATGAGGGAGGGTCCCAGGCTCCTGGTAGATCGACACTGGGAAGTGAGGGTTGAGGAGCTTTTCTGGGGCTTGGAGAAAGGTGGGGAGTTGCCAGCTTCGGTTTGCCTGCACACCAGTTCGCGGAAACGCTCACGAAAGCGTGACGACAGCAGATTGTAGATAATGGGGTTGACAGCGGAGCTGAGGTAGAAAAGGATGCCTGACAGGATGTGCACGTACTGGTAGATGTTGTGCATGGTGTCAGTCCACTTTGTGATGGAGCTCCATAGCAACCGGTCCATGTGGAACGGGGCCCAGCAGATGGCAAAGACGATCACCACAACAGCTAAACGATGGCGGAGACAATGGCACAAAGTCATTAGGATGCTGGTATTCCTTCATCTATTCCAAAGCCCTCTCCACACAAAGCAAACATCATTTTAGCATAACAGCACAAAAAACAGTAATTTTTTTTTTTTTTTTTCCGGAAACTGCTCGCTTCACTGTGATAATGTCGTACGCAAGGGAAAAATAATCGGGAGAGACAAAGTTCCCGACCTTTCCAGCTTTAGTGCTGCCCGCGTACAAGTGTGTGTCCCCAACTACAACCATATTATCATGTGATTCAGCCCAATTTATAGTTGCTGCAATTTAGTAATAATTTTAAGCAACATTACATTGCATGTATTAATTCTATCGTGGATGCTTTTCTCCAAGTCGAATTACAGTGAACACTACGCAGTATTTTAGCCGACACCCATCCACAGGGATTAGAAACACACTTCCTGCCAGCATACACTCATCTACACATCGGCTGGACACGGCCGATGTAGAACATAATAAGGAGCTCTGAGCCCGTTTTAAGGAGAAAACCCAGCGCTAAACCTCTTGGGACGAACGTTAAAGGGGGCTGTCGTGTAGATTTTGAGGAATAATAACATTAATAAAGGTGGTAAATAATAAAGTTTCTTCCTGAGCAAATAAAATGTGAAACAAATAGGTCTGCATTGAAGATGCTGTAGAAATTTCTAATCATTCACAGGGTTTGTGCGCACATCTCCTGAAAGCAACCGGCAGAGTTGTTCATATACTGACAGCGTTTGCGAGGAAGTTGAAAATAAAAAAAAAATGGAAAATTATTAATGAATTATTTCCTCATCGCTCCATACACTTTGCATTTTTTGAAAATGCAGTCTGGTAAGCATTATGTTAGGCTACAGTCATTGTGCGCAGGGCCACGGTGGTGCTGAGCAGTCGCTCAATAATGCAAGGACGGCAAAATATAAGTTTTAAAATAATGCTGCTGGGAGGTGAAGAACGTGATAAAAAAACAAAGTCACCCTGCCGGTCTTTTTCACATTTTGGCTCATTAGTCCTCGCTTTCTTTACCTTCTTCCATGGAAAACAACGTTTAAAAGCCAACCTTTTCTTCATGTGCTCCTCTTCTATTTTCCTTTTTATCAGAGTCAGACAGCTCTTTTCATGCCGAATATTTTTTAAAAAATGTACTGCTGTATGAGTAAACACCATTAATTCAATTTAAAAAGGGAACCTAAATGTATTAACCACACGTTGAGAACTACTGTTAATTGTATCACGTTTTGTGCCAATTTTTCGTAAAAATGAATCCGACTTTGCGGAAAGAAAATGCCAAAAAGCGTAGACAACTGCACTGACATCAGAGCGTTATTTATTTTTAAAACGCCATATATGAACCCGGCTGAAATTTTACGGGAGACCTGGTTTCGAACCAATAACGTAAAGTAAATCAGAAAGACGGGCAGCGTGTGCGTTGAGGAGCAAGAACTCACTGAGCATTTTGGTGACCTGCCGCCTTCGGTTGCTCTCCGGATGGATCTTCCAGTTTGGGTCAGAGCTGCAGTTTTTATCACACTTGCCGTGGTGTAACCTCCTCTCTCGGCTCAGCCGCCAACCAATGACAAGGTACAAAACGGTGATGACAGTCATGGGCACAAAGTAAAAAAGGACAGTGGTGATCTGGATAACAAGGTTGTACATCCAGAGGGGCTTGAGCAGGTTGCATGTGGCCGACTCGTACACCTTTTCTGGTAGATAGAGGTAGAAGATCCCATGGAGGGAGGTATTGGGGATGGCACAGACCAGGGATATGACCCACACGCTGGTAATAACCCGCCGGGCGTGCTTGTTGGTCACGGCATACCTGGTCTTGAGCGGGTGGACCACAGCGATGTACCTCTCCACACTTAGCGCCATGACATTCAACACAGAAGCAAAGCAAACGGTCTCAAAGAGGAAGATTTTGAAGTAGCAACCTCCTTCGCCAAAGGGGAAGGGGTAGTTCTGCCACATGTCGTAGATCTCCAGGGGCATCCCGAAAATTAGGACAAGGAGGTCTGATATGGACAGGCTGAAAAGGTACAAATTGGTGGGCGTTCTCATTTTTCGGTGCTTGGCAATAACTGTGCAAGTGAGGAGGTTCCCAGCCACACCGACCATGAAGATGAGCGTGTAGGTGAGGGAAACAGGAATGAAGAACGAAGACCTTCTCGGCCCGAGGATATCCAAGAGAACATCTTCTAGGTTTTCGTAATACCTGGCCTGACTGCTGCTTGCGGTACTGTTGAGAAGCGAGGTGTTGAAGGACAGCAGGTCAGGCACAGTGCAGTTGTGAAGAGCAACCCCCGAGCTAATGGACGCCATCGAGGAGCAGAGAGACATCAAGAAGTGTTTAGGACAAAAATACTTTGGTCAGAGGGCCTGTGAACATATTGGCCTTCAATCCAGGTGGTCTAGCTAGGATTTAATCGTGCTGTCCATCCCAGAACTTATGCACCTGAACTGGAAATTGCAAAAGAAAAAAAGAACATATACATTACACGAAGCTCTACAAGCATTGCAAGAATCCATCAAGACGATTTACAACAATAAGTTGAGCGAAGCAAGCGATAAAGACAAAAAAAACGAGTTCCCGCTGCACGCTGACAGCAGAGAAATTTGAGCTGCTAATCGCTTAATCCACGTAAAATGAGAGGTATCATTGCGTTTATTGAACATATTAAATTGTGCTGTTGGTGACAGTGACCGGAATGCCAACACCATAGAATTAAAGTAAAGCACCTTAAGATTTTCAAGATTTTTTGGCAGTGAGGTGACTCATTGTCCCTGGGCTCAGAACTGCATATGATACAGTAAATCATTCTAATCTGTTGAGACGCTTGCAGCTTCTCGGTGTTCAAGGCGCAGCTCCCCAACTAAACCCTCTGTGTCTGAGTGACAGAGAGAACTCTGTCAGGAATGGATTATCAGCATCTCCGGGGCATTGGTGGCCGGATCGGCACTCGGCGCTCCTTTTAATATAATATTCTCCCTTCATTTGTAGGCACGCGGGTTTAACTATCACCAGTAATACCGTAGTACCTTTTTCTTCCTCCTCCTGTAACATGCTCGGTAGAAAATAAGCAATTCGTTTCCATTTCCTCCACATCCAAATCGAAATTTGTTAAAGCCAGGTCAGACCATGAGAAATTTGGGAAAGTCGGATGCTGAGTGGCAAAGGGGATGCATAAACATCTGCGACAATAAATAAGCGGTAAAAAGTTCTGTTAAAAAATAGACATCAGATGCTAGATGCTGGTTAAATGAATACATGCGATTTAAAAAACGCTTATTGTCTATGGTGTTTAACAATGTTTCATTCTTTTCCACTCTAAATAGGGTTAGCAGTTATAGCTAATGTTTTTAACTTGCCTGTAGATCAATCATTAAAGCTTAACTTAAAATGCCAGTGCCTGGAATTAAAAAAATAAAAGTTTCATTGTCACCCACAAATGAGTTTTCCCCATTTCTTAGTGACGTGACCTACCGAATTCCACCTGTAACTGTTTGCTAAGTCTTTCATATCGCTACAGCAATCCCTGAAAAAGCTCTTATATGAGAGTCGGCATTTCAAATATTCAACAAGGTGCCATTAGAGTGCATGGAATAATAACGTGGAGCCATCAGTTTACAGTTTAATAGGCCGCTCGGCAGATGTTTAATCCGAAAGGCAAGGAGAGCAACAGCTTGAAAACACGGGACAGATGATTCTCCTCGTGCCAAGTTCCACAAGATCAATCTCATTCTTTCATTTTCAGAGGAAGCTACTGCAGATGTTTCACAAGCAGACATCCGCACCACACGCGCTCTCAGCTTCAACACCCTGGAGTCAAACTCTCTTCCAAAAACTAATTCAAGTGCAAGTTTTACTTTGCTATTCGTACAGCTGGGCCTTTTACTAGAGGGATGCGGTCCCGTTGCGAATTTGATGTCACCTCTAAGTGCTAAATCTGTGACGTGAACCATTGAACTACTTGCTGTCCTGCGTCTACTTCCCTTAGGACCAATCCACGCGAAAAGGAAATGCACAAGGCTCCAAAAAAACGGCACTCTGGTCATACGGACAGCGCAGGCAGGCAGGCAGGCAGCATCAGGACCGCAGACCAAACTGATTTTGCTGACACCACACTTTTACCTGGACACAGAATTGCCGCTTTGGACCGATGCATGGTGAAGAGAAAACAGTTACGTGACATTACCATTAATGCGGGTTAAACAAATGAGTTCTATTTGTTAAAAGCCATCAAAAAATATTTAAAATAGACAAGACATTTCTTCATAAATTTACCCCCATATATCTTTATGGGGTAAATAGCCACTGGAATAAAGAATGAGGTTTATTTCCATTTTGCTGACAGTTCAGTTCACTCATGGACAAGATGTAATAAAATTCCATCAGACTATTATTTTCACACTGTGTCCCAATTCCGAAAACAGTTATATTAACTGAATTTATTAGCTGACATTACAGCTTTGAGAGACAGGTATTTTTTTCGGAGTCATGCTGAGCTTCCCGTTTGCTTCTCAGAAGGAGGATCATATTTTAATATGAACAAATGTATGAGGTTGCACACTGTTCTAATGCTCATGCGAAGACAAAATCAGAATCAAAATGGACGTTGCAGGGTCATTTAGGCACAAAAAAACACACACAAAGAGAAATCTGCACGTATCTGGCTTTGATGGCAGTTTTCACAGAGGAGAAGTTGGATGACAAAGAGTATGTAGTGCAGTGTGTTGTTGTGTGAAGCCCTGCAACAGAGGGGTGAAGTGTACGTGCGTCCTCCGTGGCATTACATGGCTGCAGGACAGAGGGTCTGAATGTCTCAGGGACAGAGAGCGAGAGAGACAGGGATAGAAGGACAGAGAGGGAGAGAGGGGAAGAGGGACAGAGAAGGAAGGAGAGACACGGGGACAGAGGGGTTGAATGACAGAGAGGGGAAGAGGGACAGAGAAGGAAGGAGAGACATGGGGACAGAGGGGTTGAATGACAGAGAGGGGAAGAGGGACAGAGAAGGAAGGAGAGACACGGGGACAGAGGGGTTGAATGACAGAGAGGGAGAGAGGGGAAGAGGGATAGAGAAGGAAGGAGAGACACAGGGACAGAGAGGTTGAATGACAGAGAGGGAGAGAGGGGAAGAGGGACAGAGAAGGAAGGAGAGACACGGGGACAGAGGGGTTGAATGACAGAGAGGGGAAGAGGGACAGAGAAGGAAGGAGAGACACGGGAACAGAGGGGTTGAGGGACAGGGATAGAAGGACAGACGTGGAGCCAGGGCTCCATCGCTGCAGCAGATTGCCATTGCAGTGAGAGTTGTGGGTGTCACCCCGAATGTTTCAAAACTTCACAACCTGTAACCTCCTCCTCAAAAGTCTAACTGGAAACCATTCCCTCCAGCATTATTTTATCAATATAGTTATTTCGTCATCCACATTGTTATTATTATAGCACATTGTTATTTTGAGCTGCGACCCCTGAAATCCCTTGCGTTCAAGAATCGTTTATTTTTTGTCGCGCAGCCGTGGATGAAAGCGGTTTAAAGCTCTTTATAAGCCACACACAGCGAAACATGAACAAACTGTTGCGCGCAGTCACGGCATCACTGACCTTAGCGCGGGGGGTCCACCGCAAATTCCCGAACGGACCGCAATCGCCATCAATCAATTTGGCGTCGCAACTGCGGCCGCAGTTGCCGCGCAGCCGTGACAGGCGGAAGCCGCGATCGGTCCCCTCCGACGAGCGCCAAAAACGAAGAAGCGATCGATTCGGGCGGCGCGCTGGCAAGGGGACTCGACTAAAGGGGTCGCATCTCCGCGTCTTCCCTCTGGGCAGGGATGGGTCCTATGGACCGGGACTAGCGCCCCCAACAGGGCCCCAGTATGGTGTGATATGCCGGCTTGATCAGCCCATCCCTCTCTTTTTCTGCCTCTAAGTGCGTGTGTCTGCCCCCCCACCACACACCAGCGTCTATCATTTCTCTTATTTTGTGCGCGACCTCCAAAATTTGGGACTGAATGCTGCTACGCTTTTTCCACCTTAACTATTAACTGTCAGTTATTAATGTGCCTATGCATTGTTATGACTTGGTGGAAATCTGGGATTTTTATATATATATATATACACACACGGTCTTTGGCTTTAGACTTTGTATTTTCATGTAAAAATGTATTCTTTCATATGCAATAAAACTATGCTGACTACGCAACGATGCAGTAACTTCTTTGGATTTAAACAAATTTAGGGATGCATACGGGCGCAATAAATGTAGACAAGGGCATATTTTTATGAAGATCTGAATGTTGCTTTATCATTTGAGAAGTGTGCAAATGCTAAAATATTGACACCTGTGTTTACTTAAGTGAGGTTTGGTTAATTTTTTTTATTATTTGATATTTGATGAAGCACATTTTATACATAAAATCACACGGCAGTTTCAAATTACAGTTTGTTCAGTTTAAAGATACATCCTAGGATGCGCTGGGCCACATCAGTGATGTTTCCTGAGGTCATCGGGTGTTTCGGGTCTCACAACATCAGACACCCTCCCTCAGGTGACCCAGCCAGGGTTGATCGGGCCCTGGCTTGTGTCCCAGCAGCACTAACCCATGGTTCAGACCTCCTGATCCAAATCCACCGAGATGCCCGGCCGGTAGCCTCAACGATGGACTTTATGGCTCTTCTTTTAGCATCTCCTGTGATGCCAAGCAGGGTGAGGACCTTGCATAGTGAACGGCCAGCAAAGCCTCTGCACCCCACCTCAACAGGCTCACAACGAACGTTCCAGCCGCTCTTCTGGCACTGTTCCACCAGCCCCTGGTACTTGGACCGCTTGCGCTCATTCGCCTCCTCCATCCGGTCCTCCCAGGGGACTGTCAGCTCTACTATGAGGCAGATGTTAACACCATGTCTGGCCTCAAGGAAGTTGATGTCATATGCTCCAGGAACTTGAGCTGCCTGCCCAAGTCTACCCAAATCTCCCAGTCCAGCACTGAGGCGAGCAAACTGGCTGCTGCTCTGGGCTGTGGCTGCGGGTGCTCTCCCGCCCTAACTAAGGTGATGTTCCTCTGGCTGCAGATGACCCTGTTGTTAGCCATGGCTTTAGAGATGGCCTCTGCCATTGCCTTGGTCTGCCAGATGTCACCCCAGGTTATCTTCCTCTCCATCACCCCCTCCCACCTTGTCCAGGCTCCCTGCTGATACATGCCCACCACCCTACTGGTTCGCTCCTCATCTACACCTGCCTGCACCTCCTCCAGGACTAGATGGCGTCTAAGCTTGCCAGAGATCTTGTCGTGACGACATTGAGGGATTAATCCCAACCCCGCCCGCCCTGTTGCCAAGACGCCCACCGGAGCCTTATGTTTCAGCCGAGACTCCGCCAGCTCCAACCCTTCCTGGGCTCTCCACTTCCTACCTGTCCGTACACTGATGACTGCTGATGCCACTCTGGAGTCCCGATACAGCAGTGCCTCTCTTGTACGCAACACTTTAAACTCCTCCTCCAGACTACTTATGGGGAGCTGGAGCTTATTGCTCATTCCATACAGCGCTGCACTGCTTAAACTACGTGGCAGACCCAGCCACCTGCGAAGGTAGCCACTAATCTTCCTCTCCAGGATCTCCACAGTTGACAACGTCACCTCGTAGACCAGCAAAGACCAAAGGACACATGGCAGGATGCCATGCTAGTATAACCAAGCCTTAAACCTGCCGGGTGAGCCAGATTTGTCTACTGTGGTGAGCCAAGTCTCAAACTTCTTGGTCGTTGCTTGTACGGCCGCGACATCCCTAAGGCTACAATCAAAGACCTTGCCTAGGCTTGTAACTGGCTTCTCTGTGATAGATGGTATTGCAATGCCCTCCACAAAAAACCGAAACTTGTCCACCACCTTACCCTTCTTCAGAACCATGTCCCTAGATTTTGCTGGCTTGAAGCTCATTCTTGCCCAAGAAATGATCTTCTCTAAGCCCTGGAGGATCCACCTGCCATCAGGCACTGATGTAGTGGTGACAGTAAGGTCATCCATAAATGCTCAGATCGGGGGCTGCCGAGTACCAGATTTAGACAGTGGGCCTCTGCACTCCACCTCTGCTGCCTTAACAATCATATTCATGGCAAGGGCGAAGAGAATAACTGAAATGGTGCATCCGCTTTTAATCCCTTTTTCAAACCGGTGCCAGTCAGATGTTAAATTCCCAGTTGTGACTCTAAGCCTAAAGTTCCTGTAATAATTCAGGATGATGTCCCTGATCTTACTAGGTACATGGTATCGATCTAAGTTAATTTCAACCAGCTTATGGGGTACTGAACTGTATGCGTTGGCCAGATCAAGCCACAGCACAACCAGGTCTCCCTTCCCTTCCCTCCCTGATCAGCTGAGTCACAACTCCCGTGTGTTCTAGGCAGCCTGGAACTCCAGGAATTCCATCTTTCTGTACCAAGGTGTCAATATACCCATTCTTTAGGAGGAAATCTGTCATCCTTCTAGATAAAACGCTGAAGAAGATCTTGCCCTCCACACTAAGAAGTGAGATGGACCTAAACTCTTCTAGCTGGGTTGAATTCTCTTCCTTAGGTATCCAGACTCCCTCCGCCTGCCTCCACTGTTCTGCTACCATTCCCCTCCGCCAGATCACTCGCAACATCTTCCAGAGGATTCTGAGGAGCTCTGGACAGCATTTGTACACCTTATAAGGTACTCCACTGGGATCTGGAGCCAAACTGGCTCTGGCTGCTGCAACCACCTGTTGGACTTC
Organism: Heterotis niloticus; assembly: GCA_018136845.1. Taxonomy (NCBI): domain Eukaryota; kingdom Metazoa; phylum Chordata; class Actinopteri; order Osteoglossiformes; family Osteoglossidae; genus Heterotis; species Heterotis niloticus. Next base: position 29,305,131 of record CM030894.1, on the reverse strand, counting down.
CTTTCAGGTGGCTTCTCTGGTGTCGAACGCCACTGTAGGAACTGAAATGTCTGCAAGGGCTCTCTGCAGGCCCAGCTCTTGCACTCTGTCAGGGTCACTCAAGGTGTTCTGCAGGAAAAGATCTACCTCTTCCTTAGAGCAAGCGAGACGACTGCTGCGTTTCTGCCCTAAAAGCTGCTTTGTAAAATTTACTGAAGGGCACTGAGGCCTGCTGGGTTCGGGGAATCGCGAGGCAGTACATGATGGATGTACAGAACTTTTTTGTTCAAAAATATAAAACAAACACACAAGGAATAAGCTTTTTTTAAACACTCACTCCTGGCATAGAGCCACAGTCCTTTCCTAACTCTGGCCAATGAAACACACCTGACCACACCTGTCCCTCACCTCTCGGTCAGGTGCGGTTGATAACCCAGAAGGTGGACGTGATCGGCACCCCTGCTTGCCAAACTTGCATACAATTTTCTACACCCAAGACCAGTAGCCTACAGACAAACCTTCAAACTTTGAGCCTGTTCAAATCTCTTCACTTAAAGCGGCAGAGTTTATAGTATAGCTGTGGCCTTGGAACGAGGATAATGGACCGTAAGAGGCTGTTGCGGAAAAAACCACTGGACTGTTTACCATTTAAATGCCTTAATATTATTTCTCTCTAAAAGGCCCTGCTGCAACCTCACCTACTGACACGGCATACATTTCAAAGAGTTAAATCAGCTTTACAGAAAGTTCACTGCAGGAATCATATAAACTGAGAGCTGATTTACCACAGCTGATGTTCCGCTGTACTAGTGCCTGAGCCCAAAGCCTTTTTTATTGTGACAAGATTGCGGCCAACCCCTTGGAGAAACAATCCAGCCGGCGCTGTGGTGCACGTTACCCTTACGGTCACCAAAAGTGTTTATAGTTGTTTCATCTGTGTCTTCTCACTCTGTCTCAACTTGAATAAGAGAAATTTATTTTTTCCTACTGTTTTCTTTTAATAACCCGTGGTACATAGTGCCTTTATTTCTTTAAGATAAATAAAAAGTTTTTTTTTTTTTTTTTAAACTGAATGTTCCATTCAAAAGGGAACTGTACAGGGTCAGTTTTCGGCAACGACAGCTCCCAGTGATCTACAGGAAATGTAAGATTCGTCTGTGGACACAGAGAAAATTCCACACACACAAAAAAAAAATCATGACCGGATACTGGCTAATCTTGTTTGAAAGGGTATACAGCGCATAACCAAAGAGAACCGCCATCAGTTTCAGTTCCCAAAAGCACAGCGCACATAAAAAAAACAAACATATTTGTCGCCTTCGATTCACAAAAAATCTTCAGAAAAAATCTGAACAGGTGTCTCCACGACACTTTCCATTTATTAAATCTTGTGAGGGGGGGAAACAATGATTTTCTTAGAGCAGAAACAACTTTGTGACTCACCAGCCGTTTGAGTTGCCATGCCTTTACGATGGACACGCTTTCTGCAGAGACTTATACGTTCTGTCCATCTCCAGCAGAGACATTTCTGGGAAAAGGTCGGACCGCAATACCAAACAGAATGAATGTCTTTGAGGATAATTTAATAAAATTTCTCGTGATGTCATTGGGATGGTATGAAAGGAACACGATAGAGAACAAAAGCCGTATCAAATTGGTACAAACCTGAACCACGGGCACAAGAAAGGAAGGGCTGTGGTCAGTCAAACCCAGTATTTCTATATGACCCCCTGAATCTACTGCTAGTATTGGGGTCCCCCAATATCTGACAAGCTGTTACACACCTAAACCTAACTCAAGCCTCAAGAAGGATCTCATTGCCAATATGTACATTCTTTCAAACAGACAGCATATTGAGTTTCAGTTCGTGGTATGCACCCCCCCATGTGGTGGTCCCTGCTTAGCCCAAGACCTGTGTTTGTAGGATAGTCTCCAGGCCACCATAACCTTGGACTGGACAAACAGCTAGGACAGTAAGCAAATATAAATCTCCCACTGCATAATTAATAACTGTGCAGCACATAGGTTTCTTAATATTCAGCTCAATTTTCAAATTTGCACACGAATACAACATATGAATAAAGGTACTATGAGCCAACATATTTATTCTAACATCTACACACACTTTGGCGGTGGATCTGTTCCGTTCTCTTCTCTTCCGAGTTTCCACCAAGTCTGTCTTTCGTCAGAGCAGCCATCTTAAATCCTTTTCTGATTTTCTCACCCAACAGCAGATAGGTGGTCTACGTCACACAAACTTCACCTGTGGTGGAAACTGGGAAATCGAACATAAATTTCAGCCCTCTCATTCCATGGCTCCACCTTCTGCCACCTGTTATGATTAATTTAATTATCTGTAGGATTAAAAAAATATATATATATATATATTTTTTTTTTTTTTATGAGGACACCATCAATACTTCAGTTAAAATGATAACAAAGTCCTATGTTTCCTAAGCTGCTGTTCTATATTCTACAACAGCTGATCTTGGCTGAGTATAAAAACCTGCAACTAATGGAATGTACAGTCATATATTTTTCTGTACAGTTCAAAGAGTCGTTCATTTTACAATAGTGGATACAAACACAAATTCCTTTTTTGTAAATACAAACGGTGCTTATTTTACAGTAACACAATTTTGGGCTCATGTTTTGCTAGAAGGGAGTCCTTCACCATCATCACTGGCACTAAAACAATGTACCACTGACTTTTAGTGTTTTAACACTTAATGACAAACTTAATTTTTCTAAAGACAAAATATTTCTAGGAACAGAAAATGGAGAATACTGTATATGCTATGCATTCTGGAATTATCTATTTTTATACTTATGAACACAGAAATGATGAGAAAAAGATGAGTACGTCTGAACATTAAATAAAGGTCAACTTTAAAAGAAAATCGGGACTAATTTCTACAAAGTTTAATGAAACAAGTATCCCTGTGTGTCTAATCTTTCGGTTCAAAAATGTTAATTCTACTTCAAAATTTGCATCCTGAAACCACTGTCCAAATCGAAAACCTGATCTGCATTCTAAAATATGTCAAAACGCACATTTTAAGTTGTGTAAGCTGTACCAAAGAAATTCACTTTTGTTTAAACTGTGAAATGGGTAGAAATATTATATAAAGCCTCTCCATCTGTAATAATTTTTCACTATATTTCACAACCATTTCAACCATGTAGGGCTGGCAGACAAAGCACCATCTTCTGCGATTAGCCATTAGCTGCAGTGGCCAGTAAAAACATTCCAATTTCATTGTACAAAGAAGCTAGTCATATAAATACACACGTTTCTATTCTCTAATTCATTTTCTCACCATTTCTGTATAACAGTACATTAATGTGTATAATAATATACAGCATTAACTCATAGTGAAAAATGTAGCACTTCCTATTACAGTTCCCCCTCCTCTCAATGTGATTTTGGTTGTCAGTTTTTTAATCCTTTTGTATTTTCAATAAATTATATTTATTTCTAAGCTTTGGGTGCAGGAGGCGGGCAGAGTTAGTGAAGGACACCTGGTATGAACGCTGTTATCCACAGTCAGCCCCCTAAGCAGCCTTATAAATCACACATGCAGTTCTTTCAAATGTTTATTATTTTCTAAACCCAACACATGTCTTCCTGCTGAAAAAGGCTGCATTTATTGATTTCCTTCCCGTGTACAACACCTTCTAATAAACAGTCTGCTCCAGTGTCTTCTGCAGCAACGCCAACACCGGGTCACAGCAGCGTAAAACCACCCCAGCAGCACGGAGAAATAATGGTTTGATCGAACACAACTCTTCCAAAAGTGATCAAGTGCTAACGTCCCAAAAAGTGCGCAGACTTTCTATCATTTGTGATATATTAACTTTTTCTAAATTTAGACACGCAAAAGAGAATTCATCATTCGGGTGGTACATATTCAGAGGAAAGTTTGAATACAGACCACAAAAGTAAAGTTGGGATCTTACATAAGACATTAATATGTTATTGTGATATATGGTTTTGCTTGCTAATAATTATCTTATCGTATTCCTTACGAGTAACTGAACTTATCTAAAGCACTACATGCTAAAGTATAAGTTACGCAGTGATGGTTCATGGCAACCATTTTGCATAATAAATAAATCCATTGATCTCTTGTGCTCAACAGAACCTTGTAGGTTGTCACCAGTTTTCCAGCACATCTATGTACACTGTAGTTCTGTGCAGCCTGCAGACACAAATGCAGACAAGTTAGTCTAACGGGTGCTGTTTTATAGACTTTTCTGACTGAGAAACCACTTTTTTTTAATCTTTAAAGAGAAGACATTCCATGCCTTAAAACTGCTGACTGAATGATGAGCAACGGCAATCTCACAGATCCGCTACGGGAATACTTTTAAGCTAATGTAATGCACAAGCAGATGCCGCAAATGGACAGAATTATGTTAACTAATAAAGGGGATATTTAAAGTTGATTTATTAATAGTCTTAAGATGCTCTTGCACTTCCTTCCAATTTCCATTACTATCCCTGCTGGAAAACTGGTGTCAACTTCAAAGGGCAAGCGTATGAAGGGGCCAAAAACATCCCAAGGTAGTACCTTATATGGTGCAAATATATTCCTTTGGTTCGATCTGCATGCAATTAAATATAGAGAATGTTAGATGGATAAATTCAGATATAGCATTTACTGCAGCATTTAAAAAACACTCATATATAGGTTCAAGACCACAGAAAAGACACTTAAACATGGTACACAAGCACACATTAGTTTACCATGGCTGATATAAAATTGTCTGTTTCCATAACGCATTATTAAGCCACCCATCCAGTATCCTAAACCACTTTTTCCTGGTCAGGGTCTTGACAAGTTGTAACCTATCCCTGGGAAAGAAGCTGTGAAACTGCACCCTGGATAGAACGTCAGTCCGTTGAAGCATTCGCTCAATAAAAAAAAAAAAAAAAATTAATAAAAAATAAGAGTAACGTGCATTATGTTGACATGCAAAGCCAACAAAATAGAGAGATGGATGTATTTTCCCTGCATTTGGCCTAGTCTATTTGACTGAGATTAACATCTTCACGTAGCCACTGCTCTTTCAAGATTAAAACCAAAAACCCTGATGTTTTACATTCAATACCAGACAGAAGCCTTAACAACAGCAAGTGTATGTGTGTCCATCACCGTTACTAGGGCAACAAGAAAATGTTGTTTAAGTGTCATTCAAACGTTCAGTAAATAAAGCGGTGCCTAGCTTTTCTTTGTCCTGTTTGTTCAGTTGTTCTGTGATATTGTTTTATAGGTTGATAAGGAAGTGTTAAACTTTTACTCTTTAGAGAAAAGTGGTATTCATAATTTTATAAGAACAAGATTAACTTTATTATTGCACTGTTATTACAGAAGGTGCTGCTCTTTACCTGTTCAAATTAAGTTAAACAACAGCTAGAGGCACCAGATAAGTGGCAAAATAGCAACAAGAACAGCGCCAATAACACACACGCTGCAAACAGCCATCTTAACTCCTCGTCTTTGCTGTGATTTAGCCCTTCCTGTCCTTTATCGCTTTTTTTAAAGACTTGTGCCAGACACCGGAGCCTCCATTCATGCCCGTGGGTGTGACACACTCCACTTTCATTTTTACAGTCATTCTCAGGGGCATCGGCTCCACTCCCACCATAACTAGCGGATGGCAGCCAATTAAAACATCCATAGCAGGCAGGTTAAGCAACAAGCTGTGTCGTACTGGTAGATAAGAGCAGCCATAACCTGCTAGGGCGTACTAGGTAGCCCATGGTGCTATCGCTGTTCTGTCCAGATTAGGGATAATAGACAGTTATACATACCCAAGTCCAGCCTTAAGAAGAAAAATTCATTTAACTATCTGGAAATCTTTAATGTTGTAGATCGCTTTGAGAAATCCCTAATTCATAATGTGGAACAATATAGAAATCAGCTTCACTGCAGCTACTGAAAATGTTTCAATGGAAACAGCGCAGTACCTCTAGGAATCATTAAAATGCTAATGACCAATAAGTAGGTCAGATAAATTTATTAATGAAATTAGCTTTTTAATGGTGGTAACACTTCTATCATTCTGCATTGTAAAGCAAGACTTTAATACTAATACTTTAATACTGTCTCGCTATCAATAACCTCTTTTCCAAGTCAGGGTGGTGGCCGTCCGGAGTCGATCTCCAAAGCACAGGGCTTTAGGCTGAACGGGGTGCCGGTCCATGACTGGGTAGCCTTACACATTCATTCACGCAATGTGTCTTTCCCAGATTTCTCAGTCAAGCTGAAGCATGTATCTTTGGATTGTGGGAGGAAACCAGAGCACCTAGAGGAAATCCAGCCAAACACAAAGAGAGCTCCACATAGACTGAGCCAGAGAAATACAGACAAGGTGCTGAGAAGCAGCAGCACCTATAATGGGAAGATTTGTAGTTTAAAGTTATGGCTAAACAAACAAATATATAAAAATATATATTAAATAAGCTGTGTGCGTATTCATTTTCATTGTCTTCTAAATTGGGTTTTGTTCTTTCTCAGTGATTCTCCTATTCAATAATAAAAGTCTCAATGTATTTTAATGCTTGTTGTCCCCGACTGGTGTCCCATACAGGGGAGGGGGTTGTATTTCATAGCCTAGCACCCATCGATTCTGGGATGGCTCCGGTCCACCATAACCCTGCTCAGGATTAAGCGGTTAGTGATACTGGATAACTGATGGATGGATGGATGGATGGATGGATGGATGCTTCTCAGATCAAATTCCTCTCATCAGATTAATTACAAATGCAGCTCAGATGCGTGCACACCCATTCCCAGCCTGTTTTCCTCTGGCCACAGATACAGCATTCGATCCCAGCAATCTGCCGGACGTCACTGGCTATTGCAGCTGACAGATTTGTGACCTTCATAACAAAGAATTGTCAGTAAACCTCATCTTTCCACCATTTGATATACTGCAGTCTTAAAACCTTCCGAGTTAAATCCGCTGTCATGCTGATGGTAAATAATCTCAGTGAGATGAGCGTTTGGACAAATCGGTACCGGCAACATTTCACTTGGCCGGGCTTCTCCACGTTTCATCACTTGTCATGTTTTACAATAGTTTATGCAGACACCTTAAACAGTACATTTGGTCAATTCACAAAAAATAAACTAAAAATAAAACCTCAAATCACGGTCTTATTTATAAAAAGAACAGTGCTGTTATTCGCTTAAGCCAGAGAATATACAAACTGCCCAAATCACAAAGTGCTTCTTAAAAGCTGTAAAAAAATAAATAAATAAACAAACAAACAATAACTGGTTGGATCAAGTTAGTGGTTGTTTGAAGTTAGAAGAGAAAAGAAATCAAAAAGTAGTTTCTAGCATTTCTGGAACCGCCACTGTTCCCATCCCACCTCCACCTCTGTTCTCCATTTATCTGTCTGTATATCTGTTTAAAGTCCAGATAGGAACAGAAGTCGGGTGGTGATCGGGAGCCAAAAAGTAGCCGTGCGTGTAACAGGTAGAGTTAGAGAACTTTTTAATGGCTTTATTATGGCAATAATGTAATACCTGCACAAATAATGCTGGACAAATTTTACAGAAACGTAGACAAACCTTACACTTACAAAAGAAATCCACTAAGAAGGGTATACCATTATTTATTTAGCCTTAACACTAGTCCTCTTACATTGGGGTTAGGAACCAAACATTATAAACATTTTAATGCGACTAACTTGACAGACCGATTATTTCTAGAAATAATTACAGATCACATCAACACACCAAAAATCCCAACACATGGTTTTCATCCTGAAGTACCAAATCTTTTGTTCCTGTGAATTTGTCTGACTGTAATAAATTAATGGAAACAATGCTAACAATAACATATGAGAATTAAAAATAGTAGTAAAAAAATAATAGTAGAACAATATCATATAAGAGTAGGTGGGGGGGGACTTAATTTGCTGGAGCTACATGTAGTTCAGTGCTAGCTACATCTGGTAGAATATGGACTTTCCACCTGGATGTGTACAAGATGTTAGTTAAAATTATTTACATTAAAATATGATTTATTGATTCTAGATACAATTGCTTGTAGGAAACCAGATTTTTTTTTAGAGGAATAGAGGAAAGTGGAGGTAAGCAAGCACTGCCATTCAAATCCATTTTTATGGGGTTCTGAAATCTCAGTTGCTGCAGACATACAAGCGTTGAAGTTTTGATCCTGCTGAGTGGTTGATGTTCTGGGGGGACCCGGAGCCACACCGTACAATTTCATACATCTTCAGGAACATCCATCCATCCCTGTTCCTAAACTGCTTATCCTTGAGTAAGGGGTTCAAATGAATTTTTCATTTAATTAAATATAAGTGTATTCTGGCTTATTTTACGACAAAAAAACCATTGGCTGGTACCGTGTGACATGGCCCAAAAATACCATTAGCTTAATCAATGTCTCACCGCCCGCAAGAGACGCGTGGCTTCAACAGTCACACGATACAAGACCGGAGGAACCGGGAGAGCAGCTGAAGTCTTGCGGGTCAGAAGCAAAGAAATCGGCAGTTTGCTCCCCGTGATGCTCCTGATAACCAAGCTGTAGGGACAGCTGACGGATTCCAGCACGTTCCGCTCCCGTTGACACAGAACACAACTCTACCCCTTAATTCTTCAGTCAAGTCGCTCAGCATGGTGGGGGACAACGGTGGCCTGATGTTCTCTAGTTCCAGTGAAGGAGACTTCAAATTCATCCACTTGAACAGCTGTATAAAATGAGCAGCTGTAGGAATGACTTGAGAGCATGGAGCTGTCAGCCCCATCTCAGGCCACAGTCAGCCATGGACATGACCCCCTGGGAGGGGGTTTTCTTCCTTTGTATGACATCACCAGCTCCGAAAGGAGCACTAGGTAAACTCATTGTAAGAGCTGTAAATTATTGACTGCGCAATTCATACCTACACTACTGACACAGTGTGTAAACAATGATTTCAAATGCTGTGGCTCCGGAGCCACAACTGCTCAGGCACGTAGCTGTGGCCACATGGCGGACCCCCCCGGCCTCTGCTCCAGACACCGGGGGCGATCGCAGGTCCAGAGAGTGGGGCTGATCATTTACTCCGCTCGTGTCTGCAAGAGTCAACCATTACTCTCAGTAAACAAAACCATTGCTTTTTCCCACAGCTCCTGGCGACTTTTCGGCACCGTTCTCTTGAATTTAGGGCTGCCACCCTGTATGCGCAGTTGCACTGTCAGAGGACATCTCCAGCACTTTTTGACGTGTGCTGCTATGAGGGAATTCCCTTTCAGCACAACGAATGCATTCAGGCAAAAATGAGTAATAAAGCTGCTATTCGGATATTACAAAACTACAGAAATCATCAAATCACAGATTTTGAAAAGAGCTTTTTTTTTTCAACAGCTCGCTTATATGTTACGATGCAGAAATGCTTGGTAGGCCTTAGCAGCTTTTCTCCTGATGTTCTGACCATGCAGGTGCACCACTGACCACAAAGACTGGCAACAGCCATGGTCACATGGGACCAGACGGCATTCCTACATCCTTTTCACTCCAACAGCAGTTAAACACCATTTTCCAAAAACCTAAATTCATCACTTTCCTGGTGGAGTCAAGTAATAATTTTTTCAGAGAGTATGAACAAAATGAAGTCACATCCGTTGTAATATTTTACAGTACTGATCTGGAGAACCACCATGTCAAATATATATTTAGGCAGGTCCCTGTGACCATTTGGTCTTGCCTGCTAGTTTCCAACCAGTTTAATTGAACACAACCAAACAATCTTAACCACTTTTTTTGTCTTCTATTCACTCCCATTTCCTCTTCCAGGCTTATTTTCGCTGCTACGCTTAAGGGCCCAAACGTTGCTTAAGAGCTGGCCAGGCCCCCTGCACCGGGTGCTTCTGCAAATGAGACAGCGTTCTCCTGTTTTGAGTCCATGGTTAAGAATTCGTAATTTTACGAATTTACATGCACGTTTTTCTTTTGGTTCTTAGTTTGTATTTGGTACCAGGGACGCAGAGGTGTTTTTCTTTTGGTTCTTAGTTTGTATTTGGTACCAGGGACGCAGAGGTGTGTCCTACATTTTCATTTAAACAATTTTTTTCATGCCCATCTGGAGAATTTTTGCAACTTTTACTCTTTACTTTAGAGCACTGTGGTGGGCAGTAAAACAGATGGTGAAAATGCTGAGTGGAAAGTTTTTCCCAGTCGCACGCTTATGATCATTATTGAAGTTGGCCCATCATGTTTTTCTATTGAAAATTATTTTTCAGTATGTCTGCTATTCAGTCATAACAACTGCTCTTGTTATATCACTTTGAATATCTTGTTACATGAATGATTTATTTGCAAACAATACTGCGCACCGCTCGCTGAATTCATATTTTCTGGTCACTTTTATCTTTTTGTGACTGCTGATGAGGTCAGAGGTTTTATGAGTTCCTCTTTATGATATCGCAATAAACAACCCTATCTATTCATTAACCCACGAAGACTTTGCTCAATCCCAGCTCACCCAATAGCAATCTGTCCCAGCTCGAGCGGGACCTGTTAAATAGGCAGCATCCCAAGGTGAGGATAGACACCGGACGCAACTCGACAGAGACACAAGCTCCAGAAGAAGCCACAGCGAAGCACTCTCATTGAAGATGAAACCCTTCTTGGTCGCCGTTCTCCTGCTCACAGCTTGCTGCCTGCTCTCTGAAGCCGTTCAGGTCAAAGTAGGTGTCTCCCGGCCTCTGTCGCTCAGCTTCTCCGGCTTGCATATCTCTGTGTGCGTATGTACCTGGTGCATTCGGAAAGTAAGAGTAGATCAGGGACAAAACTTACACCAAGCCTGCAGTGAAAAGAGTGAAAAAGTGAAAGCTGGCTCAGACGGCCACAGCTGAGGATGTAATAATTTATGATGTCAGTTGATATCCATGCCACATTAGCTGGAACTCAAGGTGTGAAATGCCACTTTCCTCATCCTTAATAAGCCATCAGATGACAAAGGTTCCGGTTCTGCCTTCCTCCTTCGCAGCAACCCTTTAAAAGCCCTCATTTCCTGTCTACATCTCATTTCCAGGAGGGCGACTTCACCTTCTCGCTGGAGTCAGTTAAAAAGCTGAAAGACCTCATGGATGTCAGGCTGATGAACGCAAACCCCCGTCTTGCCAGCACCAGCAGAGCAGCGCTCTGTACCAACCCTGCGCTCCCAGAGGAGTTTAAACCTGTGTGCCAGAGCAACAGAGCAGCTATGACATTTAAAAAACTTGGTAAGAAGCAACTTTAGGCTTTTGAGGATGTGAAAAGGTTTCATTCTTTCTTCAGCTTTAAAAAAAAAAAAAAAAAAAAAAGCTTAAAATGATTATATCACTCTTCAAACTTTGGCAACAGTCACCGTTAGACACAAAAGATACCAGGTGAGTTATGAGCAAACAGCAGGGATAAAGCACAGGTACGGTCAGCCACGGGTGTAGTTCGTGGGTGGTCTTGCTATTGGGGAAGTGAAATTTGTTCTCCGTTACACGCACAAACTTTCATTAAACACCTTCGACCTCCCCGTTCGCAGGCTTTGTCGCCTACAACTCAGACGTGTGTGAGATCTGCGCGTTTGCCGCATGCACCGGCTGCTGAGCCACCCTGAATCCACGGAGGAGGCACAGACCTGCACCCCAATTCATTCCACGCCCATGACTTGATCTTCATTGTGCTTTTAAGAAAACACCATTATTCCATGTTCTTTTCCTTTTATTGCCGTGTGCCAGTAAGTTTGGTGTGGCCGATAAAACCGGATACGTCAGATATATTTTTCCATATGTTTTAGCTTCACTTTAGAGACATGCATGAATTGTGATATACAAATGTGCAATCACAGAGGAGAAATTGTTTAGAGACTATTGTTACTTTTTAAACTTGTTTTTATTCCTGTCCCTTTTGGAATTACTTTCTTTGTTACAATAGTTGAGTTTTCCAAGCTTATTGCTTATTTAAATTATGCTAGATGCTATTTTTATAGAAATTAATGTTGAAAGTTTTGTATTCTTGACATTGTTTATTCATATTTCATGCAATAAAATACTGTTGAAGTAGTTTAAATCAGTTCCCCAGCATTTCTCAGTGGTTAAGGGACTAGATTGCGGTACAACCAATACTAAATGTTTATTTTTCTTTCTGTGCCTTTTTTCTAAAACCATCTTTACATAAAGAGTATAGGGCATAGGTTTCCTTTTAAATAAAACTTAGTAAATAATAATGCAATTTAAAGTTAAAACTGAAAGCCTAATAGTTTATAATCTTGAGAAACCTTTAAAATGAATGGTTTCAAAGCTACTCCTTGCTTCGTATTTATAAATATATGCTAAAGCTTTTAACAAAATACATGTTTTTTTTGTATACAGGAAGGACTTTGCCATATAAGAAATAACTGCAGTAATCGTCACTCCAGTGAAACAAGTTTATGTAATGGTTTTCTAGGACTCTGCGTGCATTTTCAGTAATGTGGGCCAATTGGGTGAAGTATGTACATTTATGATATTCCAGTGCTGGACTGAGGATACAGCAATAAAAAGCGTGATTGATAGGTATCTCCAGTTCCATGAGAATGGGAGATCTTCCCTACTTTTTAAAAACTGAGCAGACTCTGGCTTTATGGGGTATTTAATGCTTTTCCATTCAACCTATAAGACAAAGAAATGAGAGAGCATGGAGCCGCCTGTCGTCGGCAGACAGGAAACAGTCAGCGTGAATAGTTGAAAATTGTTCAAATTCGGTGGAGAAATTTCTCATTTGAACATCCAAAACCAACACCCTGTTACTTTTAACCCAGCTTAACCGTCAGACAAACCTCTTCTAAGTCCATGTAGCAATGAGTCACCCTGAGGTCTAAGTCATGAGCCAAACACTTAAAATGCAGAAATTTAAATAAATAATAAAATAAATAAATAAATAAATAAAAAGTCTGCAAAAACTACTTAAACCCCTATCGGCAAGAAGCGAGTGAACCGTTCTGCTCGGCAAATCAGCGGAAATGTATTTGAGGCGCAAGATTTGGGAATCCGTGCGTTAAACCTAATTCAAAGGTAATTACTGAAAAATCGGGATAATGCAGGCAACAATTTCAATTTCATTCATTTTAAATGGCGTGTAGCCATCTGTGAGAATTAATCGGCTGTTTTATAAAAACCTATTTTGTGTTGGGTTTGATTCTAAATTTGAATGGTCCAAAAAGTGCATGGCTTTATACAGGATATAAATACAGTATGGCCAAAAGTATCTGGACCCCCCCCCCCCCTTCTCATGACTGAGCTGACCCATTCCAGTCGCACCCACACAGCATGCAAACACATTCTAGACAACTGTGCGCTTCCAGCTTTGTGGCCACAGTTTGGGGAAAAAGCAGCTCCTTTCTTGCTCCAATATGACTGTGCCCCCCCATGCACAGAATGAGCTCCACAAGCACATGGTTTGCCCAGGTTGGTGTGGAAAAACTGACCTGTCCTCAACCCTACTGAACCCCTTTGGGATGAACTGGAATGCCAGCCACAAGCAAGGCCTTCTCACCTGGCCTCACCAATGCGCTTATAGCCAAATGGGCACAACTTCCCAAAATTTGGTGGGAAGCCTTTTCAGAAGGGGGGGCTGTTATAGCAGCAAAGGGGTGAGGGGGACAACCCTATATTAATGCCCATGGGTTTGGAATGGGCAGTTCAACTAGCACATATGGGGTTGATGCTCAGGTGTCCACATACTTTTGGCCACACAGCATGTCTGCTTGACCCTAAATTTTGTTTAAAATGTATATTTTACACATATCTGGAGCACATGTACGACAAAGCTGTTATATTTAATAATCAGTGGTTCATTTGTCCTAAACTGGCTTATTTTAACACAGAGACATTTTTCTTGGATTTTCGGATGGCATGTTGTTGCAAATAGGAAAATTGCTACACGTTGGTGATATTCCATCTTCCAGAAGCTGGAAAGTCAGCATTTATATGGAGTTTATCTGCAATTTTCCCATCTAGTGCCATAAAACTGAAACAGATGCGTGCAAAAACACACATCTTCAGTCCATCACTAAAACATCACATTTAAACTCAATATTTATGTGTGACTACAAATACTGTTGCGATATTTCTCTGCCTGTTCAAGTGAAATACGTTTAAATAATTCCCCCCCCCCCAACTTCTGAAGCCACACATGAGAAAAATGCAAGAAACCGCATCCTGAAATGGGATGCAGTTTTCCCTCCCGCAGCCCCACAGAAGTCATGCGCAGCATTTTTTAGCTCCATTCTAACCTGAAATGAGATGAAAGCGCGTGTCTATTTCCTTAGCGGATGCACGCATGCTTTTGAATAAGCCGCAGCTTTGAAACACCGACTTCTCAGCCTAAAAGCAGCTGTCACGTGCTGCGGCACGACTCAAATCTACGTATCCTAACACGACTTTGGCGATGCCAGTTTACCGCAAATCGCACACGCCTCCTTTATCAGCCTCAACTTTTATTATTGCATTCGGTTCTTGCACAGTGCTGCACAAAATTTACAGCCAACCGCTTACCAGCCAACCCAAAAGCCCACTGAAAAGCCAACAGCAGCACCGCACCGAGTTGAGGTTCACACTGATGCACGACTGTCGCGATTTGCAAACTGCACCTTTTCTTAATTTCAAGTTTTGCTTCTATTTTCATCAGGCACATCCGTACACTTCTTTCTGAATCTCAGCAGTGGGCGGACTGCACAAAAGCATTGGGTTCTTTGCCAATTTGCTGGGTGTCTGCAAACAGGCGCTATTATGAAGGCGTCGTGAACGACATGTTTGGGGCCTTCGGTGTGAACACGAGACCCGGCTTGTTAATCAGAGGGCACGATGTACAGTACGTCTGGCTCAGTTAAGCCTTTTATTTAAGCACGCACATCGCCGGCTACCAACTTAACTCCTAGACAAACAAAGTTCCACCGCTGCTATTCAACAAAAACATGGCTACGTAACTTGAGGGCTCTGTAAAAGGGGAAAGAAGGAAAAAAAAAAAAAAAAAAGAGGAGGATCCTGTTTCGAAATGTTTACATCCTCTTTATTTAACAAGCAGCCAAAAAATGTCCCCCTGCTAGGGTCCTTTCTGCTGTCCGTTATTAATAAGTGACTTAGTAAGCCCACGAACAGTGACTTATATACACCTGAGTGTGGGCAGATCTCAGATTGTACCCAGCTCTGCAGAATGAGCTCATACTCCATGTTGCTGCCGCTGCTCCTCATTTCCTACCTTCTGCGGGCCTCGGAGGCTGTTATGGTCCAGGTGAGTTTTAGCCGCAGCGGGGAAGGGGGTTCTGTCCCTCTGGGTCAGTCCTGGTGGGCCCGGTAGAAGCGTGACTTGGGCTCCTTTTCAAGACACGCCTGAAGTTTGATGATTGATGGGGCCGGGTGATCGATTAACAAAACTGCGGGGGCAGCGGAGACCAACCTGTGCCTTGACAAAAAAGAAAAAAATTTAAAAAAATAAAAGAGTTTTAAAAAAAAAATAAATAAATCAAAGGTAGGAGGATCTGCCTGAGAGCTGGCTTCTTCCTTTACTTTCGGTGTTGAATCGCATTTTGTTTATTGCAGGAGATTGGAAAAGTGATCTCATGCTATGCATGTGTTTTTAACATGCAATGCCATGACAAAACCAGCATGCTGACCTTTCATTTTCAGCGGCCCGACATGAGACTTTACATAACATGATGAGTGAGCAAAGAAATGCATGAACGTATCAACAAATAATTTAGCTATACAAGCCCAATTTATGGGCTGCACAATGTCTAAGTTAGCAGAAAAGCCATACTTGTCAGACTGTAATCTAAACATTAATGCAGCCGGTGGAATAGCATTACAAAGGTCCTGAGAATAAAAACAAGAGACAGATAAGTTAATGTAGGAGGCACTAAACCCACGCATGAAGAGGCCAGAGTCAATCTTCTGCTGAACACAGGGTGGGTAGCCCTTGTACCCCAGTATTTGAATGTCAGAGGGACTTTGCGAAGAAACAAAAATGGGGTCGGTTCTAGAAATGGCAACATGGAAACAGACCCATTTAAAACGCGGTTGAGAAAAATTACACCCGGTCGCTGCAGGTGGAATTTAAAGCCAAATTTACCTGCTGCACGAAATACGGATGAACACAAAGCGGCACAATTCTGAGTTCATGGAGAGCTTCTGAACAATGGCACTTTCCCAAAAGCTGAAAAAACATTTACGTTGCACACAGGAACCTTAGGTTGCGCCGTCATACTAAGTTAGCTGTGCTTTCACGGTCCTGGACTAGTAGTAGAGCAGTCCTGTCTACAACCATTGGGCGGATGCCACTCAGGAGCACCAACAGCATGCAAACACACCTGCCTCGTCCCCGCATTTGGACATCACTAAATCACCACTGCGCTGCTTACCGACTCTGGCACCAAATGCACCAAATATCCACCCCTCAGCACCACATTGTCATTGTATGATTGTGACAGCAAGGACAGCTGGCAGTGCAGCTTTTAGGGTTGTCACCTTGCACCCAAGTGTTCACAACAGCAAAATTTACCCTGTCCTCCACCAAAACCTAAGTGCAGTGAGGCACGAGCAATAACCCTTCAGATGTTTATACAGCGGGTGAGCGCCTGTCATCCTACATTCCACCCAGGGTTTAAAGCATCATCCACACATCTAAGCAGTACTGACCTCCTTGTACACAACATAAAATCCTTCATGAATAACCTTTGGACTTGGCCAGTTGTACCGAGCAGTGTTTTTGCGTACTTGGCATCACGCTGTTGTCTGCCTGGGCAACAAAGGTGCAATTTTGGAGTGGAGCTTATCTGCATGGGCAGCTCAAGTTCTGGAGAAGCAATCCCAGGCCTTTTTCTGCATTGCAGTGCAATACTTCCAGCAAGATTAACACGGTCTGAAATTTTGCACCCCTACCTGAGATCCAGCTGTGATTTTAATGCAACAGTAAAGCATCACCATCAAACATGTCAGTTTTGTACAAAAAAAAAAAAAAAAAAAAAAAGTATTGAGTTGTAATAAAGTCCTACCTGGCCATACCTTTGCCTTTTGGACCTCTGATCATTTAACCTCATAGTTGCTGCCCAGTTAATTTGTGTTCGTGTAACTAATATCAGTGATAAAAGATATGACATGTGATGCCCATATTTTGATACAAAACACTTGTTTTATTAAAAGATTACATGCTCAAGCAAAACTGTAAACCATCTACTAACATGTGCAAAATGTTTGCTTCGATCCGTCGTACGTTTTCATCAAGGGAACATTGATGTGAATCAGTTAATCTTTTGCCAAAGCCTTATCAAGCATTAATGTGGAAAAAAGGATCTAATAAAAAGTCTGAGGAAAATTCTGTTATGAATTAAAGGGCATAATGCACTATTTGGCCCAAAGTCCAGTTTGCGTCTAATATGTTATTGACTCTTGTTCTCTTCCAGGATGGGCCCTTCAGCTTCTCTTTGGAGTCCGTGAAGCATTTGAAGGCCATGATGGATACTGCTCAGCCCACGCAGTCCAGCCCGGCCTCCGTGTGCACAAATCCTGGGTTGCCACAGGAGTTCAAGCCCTTGTGTCAGGGCACACAGCCCAGTACAAACTTCTCCAGGCTGAGTAAGGGTTACACAGACCACTACTAGTGGCTTTAATCTTCACTTGGTCCTATGGGTCTCATGGTATTTTACTACCTAAGCTGAACAAAAACCTTGTGTCAGCCATTTATTTTCACATAGCTGAAGCACATTCACGACTCAGACAGAAGACAGGGAATCAAAGATAGAAATGACAGCTGCCTGGGGGGGGGGGGCAGCAAGCCCTCACATCCCAAATGCTGTTCATTATCATGGTGGCCCCACCACTTTTGAAACTGCTCAAGTCCTTTAAGTTGTCAAAGCAGAGAAAGCAGGCCAGCTGCTCCAGGCCATCACCACCTTCTTGTCAAAGACTGGCAATGGTGGGGTCTTGAGCAGCTGTCTGACAAAGATCCTGCAACACGGCTGCCGCACGTCACGCAGACTGTAGGTGCGAGACGCAGAAGGGGCAGCCCTGATAAAAACGTGTTGAGTAAATAAACCGTGCAAGGTCAATAAAACTCTGCATAGCGTAAGGACTGTTTACAAGACATGAGGGACTGTAAGCATGAGTCAGTGGACACCTGTGGTTACACCCTTCCTCTGTCTGTATCTTCAATGCACCCTTTCTTAGGCAGGCCTGTAAACACCTGCTCTGCTCACAGAGCAACACCTCACTTCCGTTTGTCACCTTTCCAGTTGACATCGTCACACCGCCAGACCTGTGTGAAATCTGTGTCAACGCCGCCTGCACCGGTTGCGTCTAGAGGCTTCGCCGGGTTCTGCATTCACCTGAGATTCGGTCAGCGGGCGTAAACGCCCGCAGGTGTGACCAGGTGAGCGCAGCGGGGACAGAGTCAGGCTCAGGACTCAGCCTGGCTGGAGCCGCAAAAACACAGATGGGAAGCGGTGGCAGGAATTCAAAAAACTGCAGTTGTCTAAACGTCTTGGGAAGGCCGGACCTCTCAGACGTGCGAACGATTTATTGAAGTAATGAACAGCTGAATCAATGAATGAGTAAACAAATAAAAAATTTATTTCAGGAATCTTTTTTGAAACCGCTGACGCATTTTGCATTTTTTAGTTTTACAACATGTACGGTAAGAGGTCAGGAGCTATTTTCCATTGCGCACCATCCGTTTTCTGTACGTCGTTACGTCTGATACTGAAGCGTGACAAGCGCGCCATCTAGTGGTCATGTTGAACATGATCCGTTTAAATGACGTTAACTCGCGAACAAACATCGAAAATACACGGTTTAAAAAAAATGTATATAAATTTGTTACAAATTATCCCAGATTTTAAATTAATCGACACTAAAGAGCCGGGGAGACTTTGTTGTTCGGAAAGATCTCCCACCCAAAATAAATAAATAAATAAATAAATAAATGTACGTAAACAGCGGGATTCGTTAGATGGGTAATGGGATCCCCTTTACAATCCAAGCTCTTTTATTGGCACTGTGTGTTTAATACGAACCACGGGGAAATTTCATAATTTCAAATCGTCTCTCCATGCTGCGCCCCAGCGCTGTTCTTTCCATTTCCCCCCAATAAATACAGAATATTAAAAAAAATAAATAAAGTCATTCTAATACTAGACCGCATGTTACACTATTACTCCACTAGAGGGCGATCTCAACACACCCTTTCAATACCAGAAATCGAGTCAGAGGCACAAAACCAATTCGGACCCTGTCCCCATTTATTTAAAATTAGAATTGAGTCGACTTTTATTTTAAAAAAATAAATAAACAAATAGAAAAAAAATGAAACTCAGTCGTGTTGTAGTTTAGCACACAGACTCTGGGTTCATCTCCCACTCCTGCTATATTAGGTTTCCCATAAAATGAACCATATTTGAGGATATAAATGAGTTTCACTCCATCCATCCATTATTAATTATTATTATTATTATTATTATTATTATTAACCATTTGCTATGGTGACCATGTAGAGGAATCTGTTAAGTAAGGCAGTGGAAAGACCCCACTTCTGGTTTCTACTGACAATAGTCTCTTTGTCCCAAGCCAAAGAGCCCCACAGTAAAAGGAGCCATTTAAAATCGATCAACGTGTAGCACACAGCTGCGCTCAAAAACACATTCTAGAAAAATTTCCAAAAATTGAGTCAAACAAATTGGCCTGCTTCAATAATTTGTAGAATAAGATACATGTCTAGACGTTTATTCAGTTTCCCAGAAGATGCAAGTTGTTTTATGATGTTAGAAGCAGCAGTCATTGAGTCTCCACTTAAATAGAATAAAACAAACCTGCTTTTGTCAATTTTGGACACATGACCTGCAGTAACGTATAGTCTTTTTGGGTTCTTATCAAGTGATTTGTACAACCATATCACCCATAGGGTGCTGTACCCATGGGCTTCAGTGGAAATGCATATTTCATGCAACCACAAGGCACTAGGGGTACATGGAAAGCAGAAGGAAATCCAAACAGGGATGGGCCAATTTAAGGGTCAAGTGTCAAAACATACTGCACCAAAGAAAACTAAATCATTGTTTCTGAACCCTTGTGCTGGCACTGCTTCATGCTGTGCACTGGAGACAGGAGGGGGGGGGTATCATAACACAGAGACACTTTATGGCTACATAAACAGGAAGTCTGCATTACTGCACAGTACAAACACACTATATCAACAGATATATTAAGATTACAACATATATCAATATTATATAAATACAAATTCAGTCTTCATTTAGGGCTCAGCAGTCAGAATACATTATTATTTCAGAGTGCAAATATGACAAAAGGCACCAAGTACAACCACAGCAACACGCCAGAGTCAACTAAACATCACAGGTCAGTGGCATGCAGACATAAGCAGCGTAAAAAGTCATTTTAACTGGATTAAAGTGTTTTTGAGTGGAAGAAAGCTAAGCAGAACCATGCGCTTTGACTTGCTGGCGTGAAGTCCTTACTATGGAATTTTATATTTGCTGTATGCCAGACAGACTGGGATCTGTTTGGTCCAAAGAGTTTCTTTGTTGACTCCATAAAACATTATCATGAAAGACTTGGCAATCATCCATGTAACACAAGCATTGATTTCCAGCTCCCCATGGTTGTTATTTATACCAAGTTTCAAAAGTCAAAAAAAAAGTCAAAAGAGTTTATTTGTCAAGCACATGGTTGTGTACCATGTGTTGAAATGTGCACCGATCTGAACCAGGATGACTGTGCGAACAATCTATAATGGAAAATGAAGCAAACACATATCCAAACACTAAGAAGAATAGAGACAGAAACAAGCAGTAAATAGATAAATAAGTAAGTAAATAAGTAAATAAATAAGTAAATAAATAGGGAAAATGGTACGGAACAGTTAAGGTGCCCTGGAAGGGCAGTGACAGTGGGGGGGGGGGGGGGGGTTGGAGCGGAGTGGTCAGAGATTACGTGAGGGTAGTCATGTCATGTCCGGGTTCAGAAGTCTTATGGCCTGTGGGTAGAAGCTCCTCCTTAGCCTCTCCGTTCTGGCCATAATGCTTCTGTAGCGTTTGCCTGATTTCATCAAGATGAATAGATGGTTGCTGGGATGAGACAGGTCACCGACGATCCTACTCGCTCTGGTCCTGCATCTCCTGGTATAGATGTCATGTAGGGACGGTAGATCAGATCTGGTGCAGCGTTTCGCTGCCCGGATCACTCTCTGCAGTGCCTTGATGTCCCGAGCACAGCTGTTCCCAAACCAGGAGATGATGTTCTGAGTCAGAACACTTTGTACAGCACCAGAGTAAAAGGTCTTAAGGATAGCTGGAGAGACCTGTAGCTTCCTCAGCTGCCGGAGGTGGTAGAGCCGCTGCTTTGCTCTACTGGCTTGAGCTCGGATGTGTACAGTCCATGTCAAGTCCTCAGTGACATGAACGCCCAGGTATTTGTAACTGCTCACCCTCTCCACTGCAGTCCCGTTGATTTTAAGGGGGGTGTAGGACCGCTGCTGGCGCCTACCAAAGTCCACCACCATCTCTTTCGTTTTGCCGACATTCAGTTGGAGGCAGTTCTCCTGGCACCATGATGCCAGGTTATCCACCTCCTCCAAGTATGCTGTCTCATCGTTGTTGGAGATGAGGCCCAGCACCACCGTGTCGTCAGCAAATTTGATGATGGAGTTGGAGGCGTGTGTGGCCACACAGTCGTGAGTGTAGAGGGCATAGAGCAGAGGGCTAAGTACACAACCTTGCGGAGCTCCTGTGTTGAGTGTGATGATGCCTGAGGTGCAACTACCCACTCTCACCACCTGTGGTCTGCCTGTGAGGAAACTGAGAACCCAGGCACACAGGTGGCGGTTCAATCCCAAGTCATTCAGTTTAGTGAACAGTCTACGGGGGACAATGGTGTTGAAAGCTGAACTGTAATCGATGAACAGCAGTCGCACATAGTTCCCCTGTTTCCTGTCCACATGACTGAGGGTGGTGTGCAGGACGTGGGATATGGCATCGTCCGTGGATCTGTTGGGGCGGTAGGCAAACTGAAGTGGGTCTACAAAGTTGGAGATGGATGCTGTGATGATGGCTTTGATGAGTCTCTCAAAGACCTTCATGACTACCGAGGTCAGTGCAACGGGCCGGTAGTCATTTGGGCATGAGGGCTTATTGTTCTTTGGTACCGGGACAATGGTGGATGTTTTAAAGCACTGAGGGACTGTGGACTGAGCCAGAGACTCGTTGAAGATGGCTGTGAGAACTCCGGTCAGCTGGTCGGCGCAGCAGCGCAACAGGCGCCCGGAGATGCCGTCCGGCCCCGGCGCTTTCCTGATGTTGACGCGCTTCAGCTCCCTCCGCACATCGGACTCAGCGACGGTGATGAAGTCACCACATTCCTTCGCCAGGCTGCGGGTCTCGCTGCGGTCGTGGGTGACTTTAGCGCAATCGGACTCGAAGCGGGCATAGAATGCGTTGAGTTCGTTAGCGAACCCAGAATCGGCACTCATAGCCACGCTAGATTTCCTTCCGAAATCTGTGATGGTACGCAGTCCTTGCCACAATTTGCGCGCGTCACCCTGGAGGAAAAGCGACTCGACCCGCTCCCGGTATCGGCGCTTCGCGTCCTTCACTGCACGCCGTACGCCGTATTTAGCCGCTCTGTAAGCGCTCATGTCGCCCGTGCCGAGACCTGCGTTGTACGCAGCAGTGCGCGCATTCACAGCTTTCCGGACCGTACCATCGACCCACGGTTTTTGGTTGGCAAAGCTCTTAATCGTAACCGTGGGGACGATGTTGTCTTCCAGCACGCTCACAAAGCTGACCACTACCTCCGCGAACTCGTTGACGTCATCCGAACTTGTCCTGAACATGTCCCAGTCGACGTCATCGAGCGCGTCCTGTAGCGCGGCTTCCGATTGGGCAGACCAGCGCTTTACCTCCCTCGTGGCCGGAGCCTCAAGACGAGACTTCTGTTTGTAAGCCGTTACGAGGAAAACAGCGTTGTGGTCTGACTTCCCAAATGCCGGCTGTGGAACAGCTTTGTAGCCCTGCTCGTACGGCGTGTAGCAGTGGTCTAGCGTGTTGTCCCCTCTAGTCATGCACGTCACGTGTTGGTATAAGTCCGGCATGACTTGTCTGAGGTTCGCTTTATTAAAGTCCCCCACCACTATGGTTGCTGCGTCCGGATGGTTGTGTTGGGTAGTGCTGAGTGCCTCGTGTAGTTCAGACAGGGCTGTGCCAACGTCCGCATGAGGCGGGATGTAAACCGCCGTGGCGATAACCGAGCTGAACTCCCGAGGCAGGTAGAAAGGACGGCACTTGATGGTCAGATGCTCCAGATGAGGTGAGCAGGACCGAGAAAGAACAGAAACGCTCATCACCTCGCACCACTTAGTGTTCACCATGAAACAGACTCCCCCACCTTTGGATTTGTTGGCCTCCGCCGTTCTGTCCATGCGAAACACAGAGAATGAATCCGACGGAGTCACTGCCTGGTCCGGCACAAGGGGGGTCAGCCATGTCTCGGTGAAACACAGGATGTTACAGTCCCTCACGTCTCTTTGGAAAGTCACCCTTGCTCTCAAATCGTCCAGCTTGTTTTCCAATGACTGAACGTTCGCGAGCAGAATGCTGGGCAGTGGAGGGCGATGAGCTCGTTTCCGCAGTCTGTTCCGAACACCGGCGCGGGTCCCCCGATGTTTCTTTGTGCGTCTCCGCGGGGGGTCTTCGTGGTCGCTTCCTTTCTCGCTATCCGGCGTCCGGAGTATCTCAGCCGGCCACGACAAATCGGGTTTGAAGAGTTCAGAAACCACGTAAGGAATCTGATTCCCAATTTCCCGAAGTGTCGCGCTGTCATACAGTACCAGTCCCGTTGATGTGTGAGGGAATAATAGGTAGAAAACTACAGAAATTAAGGAAAAAAAATTTCTTTCTCACAAGGGAGTCATAAGCACTGACCTTAGCTGAGGCTGGAGAGGCCTGAGGTTCTTCAGAAGATCTTCTGGGGTTTTTCCAATCGCTTCCTGAATGAAATGAAATAATGTTGGGAGGCCCTCCACTTACAATAAAAGTTCTCCACAGTTCCAACTCACCTCTGTTTGGAGAGCATGGCTCCCACCGGAAATTAGTGGAACCCCAACGCCGTACAAAAGGGCCCGTAACCTCCTACAGACTGATATTTTTAACAGCTTGTTTCCTGCATCCAGAATTCCCTCTGAATGTGGCATGAAGTCCTCAGACAAATGACACGGTGGCAACTTCAGTGTTAACATCCAACATGGCTGCTGCTCTCAAGCCTGGCTGCATTTAATTGGCTGAATCCATTAACCAATTAAATTTGGTCAGCTGATTAAATAATTAAGTGGGCGGTTACTTTTTTTTCCACAAGTGATACAGGTGTTAACTTTATTCCTTAAAGAAATGAAGTAATAATTTTAAAACTTTTATAACTTTTTACTTCTCTTTGTCTAATAATATTTTTTTTCTAATGATCTGAAATCATTCAGTGTGACAGATATGCACCAACGGAGGAAATCAGGAAGGGGGTGGGGAATACTTTTTCACAATACTGTAAGTCTTAATAATAATAAGACTTTTTTTGCGAGTGTCTACGCAACACTTTATTCATTTGTCTCTATGTTTAAAGGACTGATCTGTGTCACCTGCATTTATGAATATACTTGTCCTCACCTGGAAGACTTTATGAAGGTAACACCTGCTTTAGGAGAATGAGATGCTAGTTATAAACCAGCTCAGTGGTTCTGCTGAGGGTCTGGACCCCCTGTGGGGCAGCTGCCAGCCTCCATGGCTGCCTGAATGGACCCACAGCTGCAGACTTAGGGAAAGGTGCCAACCAGGGAGCTGACAGGTGGCTTCTGCCCCAGCAGAGTGTTTGCTCTAAAAGCGTGGGTGAAGGTGTGCAAATCAGGCATGTGTGTGCAGCTGTTCCTATGTAACATCATAATATGACATAATATTTTTAACAAGAAGCCTGCTTGTGTCTCTACGTCATGGTGGAAGTAGCTGTCATTCAGGAGCAGTGGGGGGAGACGGAGCTCAGAATTCCCTCCCTAGAGTCTTATGATCCTCGCCACCTCCCACAGACTTCCTGTCAAGACTGCAACTCATGTGCAGGCAAGATACAAGGTTTTAGCTGCCCCCGCATTTGCTTACATTTTTACTGTATCAGACCGAGGTGACCTGTGTCTTTGGTACCCCCGAATATCTAGGGAGCTTGAGAAGAAAACATGGTAAGAAACATCTTGAAGTTCAAACCTGAATTCTATAAACTGTGCCAACTTAAAGGAAGAAATTCAGTCGTTTTGCTGCTGATAAGTATTGTTTCACACATTTGTGTACAGTAAACCTTGCATTTATGTTTACTTTGACACCCATTTGCTTGGGTGCCAGATCTTGTTGGATTGTCTAGCTTCCAGAAGATGTTTGTTGGATTGCTGCAGCTACTGTTGGTCAGCTGAGCATGAGCAAATCTTCTCATTGGAGCTTCAGGTGGCCATACCCATGTTTGTTACTGTTCCTTCTCTCAGTCCCAAACCTCCCAAGTGCAGAGTCCAGAGTCTGTCCATCACAAATCTCCTGTGTATTTGTGTTTGGACCCAGGCTAGATTTGCATGTGCTGCTGTAGGCAAACCTGCAGCTGTGATGTTTATGCCACTGCGAGCTTCACCGAGGATAACCAGATCTGATCTGCCATCCCTACAAGACATCTACACCAGGAGATGCAGGACCAGAGCAACTAGGATCGTCGGTGACCCGTCTCATCCCAGCAACCATCTATTCATCTTGCTGAAATCAGACAAATGCTTCAGAAGCATTATGGCCAGAATGGAGAGGCTCAGGAGGAGCTTCTACCCACAGGCCATAAGACTTCTGAACCCAGACATGCTATCACAATCCTCACAGACCAGGGTCTTCAATATTCTGTGACCACTCCCCTCACTGTCACTGTCCTTCGAGTGCACCTTAAGGTTTCTTTACCGTTTTATTTATTTATTTATTTATTTATTTTTACTTATTTATCTATTTGCTGTTTGTTTCTTTTCTTTTTGGTGTTCAGTTGGTTGTTTGTTTTATTTTTTCATTGTAAATTTTCATGCAAAGTCTATCCTGGATCAGAACACATTTCACTACATGGTGTACAACCATGTACGTGACAAATAAACTCTTTTGTCTTTGTCTTGTCATTTGTTTCGGACACATTTCCTCCTGTAAGAAGAGTTTTTCAGCTCTGCCAACTTACAAAGGATTTTGCAAGAACAAATGGTCTTTGTAAAGTGGCAGAAAACCACTGCCATCCCTCACCGTAAGTGACATCCCCACCCGAAAATTTGATTTTACAATTCTTGAAAAGTTGTAACCCTAAATCTGTAATGCAAAAACACTTTGTATGGTGGTTGTTAGAGCAGTTTTTGGGCTTAAGAATGCAAAAAAAAACACCTATTTATGCTAAAATAACGTTAAAATGGACACGGTTCATATTTACCTCAATAGACAACATAACAATAGTTTAAAATACAGGAACAAAGCCGTTTCCCTTCATTAATAAAAACTGAATGGCGCTTTCTTTGTACTCAGTCAGCGTTTTTGTAGCTGTTATATATGGTACACTTAAAGCTGGGTTCCCTCTAGGTGGCCCTGTTAACTCTTGCAATCTAAAGGTGTGTGTGTGGTGTGTGTGTGTTACATTGCTCTTCTGCCAACACCACACATAAAGGCACAAACTGTCTCACCGTCACCGGATAAACCTTACAGGATGTACAACAATAATCTTGCACCCCGGAAGACAACTTTTTGAACCCCTACAGTGTAAAGAATTGTGTTCCAGGTTAACTAATGACTCTAACATGCCTGTAATGTGTGTGTGTGTATATGTGTGCGTGCGTGTGTGTTACAGTGTTCTGCTGTACAAATGGGTAAATGACTGGAGGGAGTTTGGTGCAGTGTATCCAAAATTTTAAATCACTCTCTATAAGGCTGTCAGCCCAATTCTCGCTAATAAGCCGCACCCACACAGCATACAAACATATTCTAGACAATTGTGCTTCCAGCTTTGTGGCCACAGTTTTAGGAAGAAGCTCCTTTCCTGCTCCAGTATGACTCACCCCCTATAAGCACATGGTTTTCCCAGGTTGATGCGAAAAAACTTGAGTGGCTGCACAGAGCCCTGACCTCAACGTCACTGAACCCCTTTGGGATGAACTGGAATGCCAACCACAGTGCCAGGCCTTGGCACCCAACTTCACTGATGCCCTTGTGGACAAATGGGCACAACTTCTCAAAATCTGGTGGAAAGCCTTCCCAGAAGATGAAGGCTGTTATAGCAGCAAGAGGGGTGTGGATTTGGGTTGTGGTTTAACAGGAAAACAGACAGGAAGAAATCATACTGAAAGGTATTTAAAATGGTTGAACAAACTTCCTTTCAGCAAATAAACATCTTATTATACTCCCAGAATAAATCCATCAAGGTGCCAGCTGTACATTTAAACACATAGATGTCCCTGGAAACATCTTATGACGATCTCTGGGGAAGTTAGATGCTGTGAATGAGCTTCAAGTTTTGCTCCTGGATGCCTGGGGAAAGATAAAGTTACGCTCCAGCATCTCCTTCAAAGCATGATTGCCAAAACGATTGCCAATGCATGTCAAAATGCACTAAAATGCAGGAATGTGTGAAACATTGCTCATCAGCACCACAAAGGACTGAATTTATTCCTTTGAGTTGGCACAGTTTATAGAATTCAGGTTTGAACTTCAAGATGTTTCTTACTGGAGTTGCTCCCATTAATGATTTGTTTCTCCACTGTCTGACATCTGTTCTCCTTGTCCAAGGTTGTAATAAAATGATAATGTTGTCAAAATTTATACACTGCCTGGCCAATAAAAAAGTCATGCACTCTAATATTTTGTTGGACCGCCTTTAGCTTTGATCATGGAAAGCATTCGCCATGGCATCCTTTCCATAAGCTTTTGCAATGTCACAACATTTATTTCCATCCAGAGTTGCATTAGTTTTTCACCAAGATCTTGTATTGATGACGGGAGAGTCGGAGCGCTGCGTAAAGTCTTCTCCAGCACATCCCAAAGATTCTCTGGTAAGGTCTGGACTTTGTGCTCTGTGGTGGCCAATCCATGTGTGAAAGTGATGTCTCTCTCATGCTCCCTGAAGCACTCTTTCACAGTTTGAGCCCCATGAATCCTGGCATTGTCATCTTGGAATATGAAGAAAAAAATCCATTGATGGAAAAACCTGGTCATTCCGTATATTCAGGTAGTCAGCTCGTCTCATTTTTTGGGCACGTAACGTTGTCGAACCTAGACCTGACCAACTGAAGCAACCCCATATCATAACACTAACTTAAATCCAGGTGGTGACTTTTTTTGGCCAGGCAGTGTAGAAGTCCACACTCGGTAGGACAAACTTAATAATACATCTCCATTTCAATTTCACTTCCTCCTTAAATCCACACAAAATCCAGCAATTCAAAATCATATTCAGGCTAAGCCGTTGGTGCTCAAATGTACATGAAAACTATTTGCCTAAAATTTACTGATTTTGTAATATCACCTGTCATGTAAAATAGAGTTTTAAACGTTAACTCAAAATGTGAATTAATCATTAGTCCATGGTTGACAGAATTCTGCAAACCCCATGTTCCATTTCATAAGCCGGTTTGTGAACAATTAACTCAAATATTCAGGAACAGGGCATACATGCTGACTATATTCACAAACC
This sequence comes from Heterotis niloticus, assembly GCA_018136845.1. NCBI lineage: Eukaryota > Metazoa > Chordata > Actinopteri > Osteoglossiformes > Osteoglossidae > Heterotis > Heterotis niloticus. Next base: position 29,276,395 of record CM030894.1, on the reverse strand, counting down.
TTTCATGCCGTCCTTCATTTCACCATACAAACAACACAACATACATAATTTAAAAAATGTGACATTTATTGTACAGCAGTTTTAAAAATTAAGACAATTTCAAGTGACTATTTTTTTTTTAAACATATTTTTATATGAAATTATATTTGATGCACAAAGTTAAACAGTTGAAAGGTAAGTACAGGGATTTAGAAGCATGCTGCGAGCTGTCCAAATAAATTCTGTTAAGTTTCAACTTGGAAAAAGCTGCAAAACACAGAGGTGTTATATGCATGTTAGTCACCGATTATCGGAAAAGACGAGGTTTTCTCCTACCTTCACTTAGTTGCTGAACTGGTTAGAAGACAAGAAACTAACCAATGTGAGAAGCTGGTCTCTGAGGTAAATTCAGAAAGATTAACAGCAACATCCAGTCTGACAAAAATACATTTAGATGCAAGGATAAGAGAATTTATCAAAAACACAAAATATTTTGTAAAATGTCCTATTTCTGCAAAA